>OZ025259.1:11279941-11390654 GCA_964019135.1 Arenicola marina | reverse complement strand
GCTTGTATAGACCACAAGATATAGCTGATATAAACCACAAGATATAGCTGATATAAACCACAAGATATAGCTGATATAAACCATAAGATATAGCTTGCATAGACCACAAGATACAGCTGGTATAGACCAGAAGGTATAGCTTGTATAGACCACCACATACAGCTGGTATAGACCATAAGGTAAAGCTTGCATAGACCACAAGATATAGCTGACATAGCGCACAAGATATAGCTTGTATAGACCACAAGATATAGCTTGTATAGACCACACGATATAGCAGGTATAGACCACAAGATATAGCTTGTATAGACCACAATATATAGCTTGTATAGACCACAAGATATAGCTTGTATAGACCACAAGATATAGCTTGGATAGATCACAAAATTATACAGGTTGTAGAGACCACAAGATATAGCTGGTATAGACCACAAGATTAGCTTGTATAGACCACAAGATATAGCTGACATAGACCGCCCGACAGACGTATAGACCTTCACCGCTGCGATACGCCCAACATATGGCTGCGATGTACAACAATCAATAGCCAAAAACTTGACCACTCGGCCACAGTGGGCCTTGTGACTGAAGTGAAAGCCAGTTGAGGGGAGAGGGTTGGCGGGAAAGAAGGGGGAGGGGGGGGGGGGGTAGCGTGGCAGAGTATTTATAGTGTCTATACATGTAGCGGTGACCAGTCTCCATAACAACACAACGAACGCAAAGAAACCCACACCGGCATAAAAAACATTTTATTTCTCCCGCTTACAATGCGTCTCCATGGTGACCAATGCGGGCTGAGAATTGCAGCTCTTGCAGCCCACAACGAGGCCAATAACGTTCAATATATCGTCCTAGTGTATTTATGAAATGAATTATTGGTGTTTTAGCCTATTTCACACACAAGGGCTAAACTGGGCTGAGGCACCAGTGGACGATGATGCCAGATGAACCGATGAGACATGCCCCAGCTTAGGCGCCCATGCCGGCCAGGATCCGAACCCACGACCTATTGGTTTGCGGCCTAGTGCGCTAACCACTACATCAAGGAGCCACCCCCCCCCCCCCTCCTCCCTCCTCCCTCCACCTCCGGATCAAGTGAACGAGGGCGCCACACAAAAGTCGTAATACCAACAGCAGCGATGGGCCGTGAATTATACCCAGGGCACTTTATGACGTCATACCCGGAGACCGGAGACGCAACCTGGTGACGGATTAAACAAACCCATCTATATTAATGCCGCGGGCACTAAAGTCGGGCAATCGAGCGGCGGTTTATGCCGATCGACCAAGGGGGGTCTGGGGTTGATAGCTGAGGGAGAAATTGGTGATTTTGCGGACCATTTTAAAGCCGAGTTTAAGCGCGCTCCGCATAGTCACACACGGCGACTAGGTGCGGACTTCATCCAGGGTTCTGCTCTGACCGGCCTTTTTGGAGAAATAACGGAGTTGGGGGTTCGAGTCCATTCATGGCAAGATGGCAATACCGGTGAAGGTGACGCGGCAAACACTCGCCGTAACTTGCCATCCTGATATTCAGACTCTCGGAAACTTGTCACCCAGATACCAGACCTGTCAGTCAGCCCGAGACCTGTCAGTCAGTCTGAGACCTGTAAGCCACCACACAGATGGATCGCAGCCAGAGCTCCTGCCATGTCTCTTGTCTCTCAGTCTCCTGCCATGTCTCTTGTCTCTCAGTCTCCTACCATGTCTCTTGTCTCTCAGTCTCCTACCATGTCTCTTGTCTCTCAGTCTCCTGCCATGTCTCTTGTCTCTCAGTCTCCTACCATGTCTCTGTCTCTCAGCCTCCTCCCATGTCTCTGTCTCTCAGCCTCCTGCCATGTCTCTGTCTCTTAGTCTCCTGCCATGTCTCTGTCTCTCAGCCTCCTGCCATGTCTCTTGTCTCTCAGTCTCCTGCCATGTCTCTTGTCTCTCAGCCTCCTCCCATGTATCTGTCTCTCAGTCTCCTCTCAATGCTCTGTCTCTCAGTCTCCTGCCATGTCTCTGTCTCTCAGCCTCCTCCCATGTCTCTGTCTCTCAGCCTCCTGCCATGTCTCTGTCTCTCAGTCTCCTGCCATGTCTCTTGTCTATCAGTCTCCTCTCAATGCTCTGTCTCTCAGTCTCCTGCCATGTCTCTTGTCTCTCAGTCTCCTCTCAATGCTGTCTCTCAGTCTCCTGCCATGTCTCTTGTCTCTCAGTCTCCTGCCATGTCTTTTGTCTCTCAGTCTCCTACCATGTCTCTGTCTCTCAGCCTCCTCCCATGTCTCTGTCTCTCAGCCTCCTCCCATGTCTCTGTCTCTCAGCCTCCTCCCATGTCTCTGTCTCTCAGCCTCCTGCCATGTCTCTGTCTCTCAGCCTCCTGGCATGTCTCTGTCTCTCAGTCTCCTGCCATGTCTCTTGTCTATCAGTCTCCTCTCAACGCTCTGTCTCTCAGTCTCCTGCCATGTCTCTGGTCTCTCAGTCTCCTACCATGTCTCTGTCTCTCAGCCTCCTCCCATGTCTCTTGTCTCTCAGTCTCCTCTCAACGCTCTGTCTCTCAGTCTCCTGCCATGTCTCTTGTCTCTCAGTCTCCCACCATGTCTCTGTCTCTCAGCCTCCTGCCATGTCTCTTGTCTCTCAGTCTCCTCTCAACGCTCTGTCTCTCAGTCTCCTGACATGTCTCTTGTCTCTCAGTCTCCTCCCATATCTCTGTCTCTCAGCCTCCTCCCATGTCTCTTGTCTCTCAGTCTCCTCTCAACGCTCTGTCTCTCAGCCTCCTCCCATGTCTCTTGTCTCTCAGTCTCCTCCCATGTCCCTGTCTCTCAGCCTCCTCCCATGTCTCTGTCTCTCAGCCTTCTCCCATGTCTCTTGTCTCTCAGCCTCCTGCCATGTCTCTGTCTCTCAGTCTCCACCCATGTCTCTGTCTCTCAACCTCCTCCCATGTCTTTGTCTCTCAGTCTCCTACCATGTCTCTGTCGCTCAGCCTCCTCCCATGTATCTGTCACTCAGCCTCCTCCCATGTCTCTGTCTCTCAGCCTCCTCCCATGTCTCTGTCTCTCAGCCTCCTCCCATGTCTCTTGTCTCTCAGCCTCCTGCCATGTCTCTGTCTCTCAGTCTCCTCCCGTGTCTCTGTCTCTCAACCTCCTCCCATGTCTTTGTCTCTCAGCCTCCTCCCATGTCTCTGTCTCTCAGCCCCCTCCCATGTCTCTCTCAGCCTGCTCCCATGTCTCTGTCTCTCAGCCTCCTCCCATGTCTCTGTCTCTCAGCCCCCTCCCATGTCTCTGTCTCTCAGCCTGCTCCCATGTCTCTGTCTCTCAGCCTGCTCCCATGTCTCTGTCTCTCAGCCTCCTCCCATGTCTTTGTCTCTCAGCCTCCTCCCATGTCTCTGTCTCTCAGCCCCCTCCCATGTCTCTCTCAGCCTGCTCCCATGTCTCTGTCTCTCAGCCTGCTCCCATGTCTCTGTCTCTCAGCCCCCTCCCATGTCTCTGTCTCTCAGCCCCCTCCCATGTCTCTGTCTCTCAGCCTGCTCCCATGTCTTTGTCTCTCAGCCTCCTCCCATGTCTCTGTCTCTCAGCCCCCTCCCATGTCTCTGTCTCTCAGCCTGCTCCCATGTCTCTGTCTCTCAGCCTCCTCGCATTCAGCGTGATAAGATGTCACTCCATTATTCAATCCCCCACGTACCCATTCAACGCGGAGTGCACTTGGTTTACAAACCACGGGCAGAATGCGCTATCGAGTTCTTAAATGATTAATTTACACCACCAGCGCCCCCCGCCCCCCCCCCCCCGCCCAAAGACAGAAAAATGTATATATATATAAAAACAAGGCACAGTCTCCTATAGACGAGCTGGAGTCAGACCTAGAGGCAAGGATACGTAGGTAGACATGAATAAATCGCTACGAGACGGCGGGAAAAGCGAGGAAAAAACGCGCCATAAAGCGCCACAGACTCGGGCCACGTGGCTTGCCTTGCCGTGTCCCCGCTACGGTGTCCCATAAGGGACATTGGTATGCCTCGTCACGCGCCGTCGTTTTCTCCGCGGGGAGGAAAAGCCCATGAACACAAACCAGCCGATTGATTTCCCGGTCAGAAGCCAGTGGGCTGAACATAATGGAGACTACATAGAGGCGGTTGTTTAGAGGTCCCCCTGCCCCCGTCCCCACCCCCACCCCCTCCAGGTACCCCGAGGATAGTGAGGTGGGTGGGGGTGGGGGGGGGGTGACGAATGGAGAACATAGATAGGTAGTTGAGGAATGAAAGCTGGCCGGCCGGGGTAAGGAAGGGGATGGATGGGGAGGGAAGGGGAGAGGGCAAGCCGTGGGCGGTGGGAGGGTCCAGATTCCCGTAAACCACGCTGGATGGGGGGGGGGGGGGGGAGGTCGGTTGATGGGGACCCCAGAACCACCACCCCCTGCCCTCCTTCCCCTCCCACCATGTTCTCCGCCCGGGGCAGGGAGAGGGGGAGAGGCGGGCTGACCCTTGACCCACCCCGCTGGAGATCAGCCGTCGCGACTCGCTGCCCTTGGGTGGAGCAACATTTGTTGCCGTCATGGCCGTCATCCCCTCAGTCCACCGCACCGTACCCGCTCACATACATCGGCTGTTTTCTCCCCCACTTGCGAGGCCGGGGTTTTTGCCTTTTCTTTTTTTGACAAGGGGTTGGCATTTATATCTACAATCAATTGTTACGCCTTTCTCGCTGTTGACAGCTTTAAATTTTGATTCCAATCTCCCTCGAATAGTGCTGCCATCTATCGACGGGGACGAGTGAGGGGTGTGGCGCCATTCATCCCCTCGGGGGTCTATAGCTCTTCCTTCTCTTGCCCTATTGTCACCCCTCGCCCTGTCCCTCGGGGTAAAACACCGTCATGCTTGAACATGTATGCTCCCGTCTCGGTCCTCGAGCCTGATGGTTATGAAATACATGATTGTTGTTTTAGACCGCTTTCGTGCACACAAGGGCCAATGAATTCCATCCAGAGACGATATAAAGGATGAATAGATAAATCATTGGTCAGATTACATGCCCAGGCCCCGATTCGAACCAAAGACCTATTGGTCTGCGGTGTGGTACACGAGTAGGTGGTTCGATCCATAGCGGTGATCCGCTTTACCCGTCACAGCCTTATTTGGCCAGCCACACCCCGACTAAATGGTCGTCTCTGGGCGGAATCAGGAATCAAACGGCCAGTGAAAGGCTAACGGGTCCTGCGTCAAGGCGGGCCGGGATAAACATGGTGATCGGCACAAATGAGAAGTTAAACGCTTAACGTTTCGCATTGGTTGGTAGTGGGGTTCTAAACACCAGTTGTAACAGGACATGGCAGGCGTGCTGCAAGTCCAAACACCGAGTCTCTGGCAAGTCCTCAGCTGCCACTGCAGCGGGCTGCGCAATGGTAGATCCGGTGTGGCTGCCCAACATAGCCACCTTAAACACAGGCAGACTGCGGACAGATAAGTTTAGCGAATGGTGGTGACAAATGACCAATCTGGTGTTATCCCAACAATGTGCCGTCTATTTAAAAGATACGCCACGTTGACAGGCCGTGTATCGGCACATTGACAGGTCACGTCGTCACATTTACAGGTCACGTATCGTCATATTTTGGGTATGGGAAGTTTACGTATCTTAATATTTTGGGTATGGGAAGGTCACGTATCTTAATATTTTGGGTATGGGAAGGTCACGTATCGTCATATTTTGGGCATGGGAAGGTCACGTATCGTCATATTTTGGGTATGGGAAGGTCACGTATGGTCATATTTGGATATGGGAAGTTTACGTATCTTAATCTTTTGGGTATGGAAAGGTGACGTATCCTCATATTTTAGGTATGGAAAGGTCACGTATCGTCATATTTTGGGCATGGAAGGGTCACGTATCGTCATATTTTGGGTATGGGAAGGTCACGTATTGTCATATTTTGGGCATGGGAAGGTCACGTATCGTCATATTTTGGGTATGGGAAGGTCACGTATCGTCATATTTTGGGTATGGGAAGGTCACGTATGGTCATATTTGGATATGGGAAGTTTACGTATCTTAATCTTTTGGGCATGGAAAGGTCACGTATCCTCATATTTTAGGTATGGGAAGGTCACGTATCGTCATATTTTGGGAATGGGAAGGTCACGTATCGTCATATTTGGATATGGGAAGGTCACGTATCGTCATATTTTGTGTATGGGAAGGTCACGTATCGTCATATGTTGGGTATGGGAAGGTCACGTATCGTCATATTTTGGGTATGGGAAGGTCACGTATATTCGCCCTATGGCAACAATTGGTAATAGTCGTAACACAAAAACCCACCCGATTGTCAGACTAATGCGTTTGCGGGCGTCATAGGACACCAGTCATCATGGTCAACAAAAGGTTTGGCGGCAGGCCTCCATCGCGGTAATGGACTTAAGGTGTGTATGTTGCGTTGTGTGTTGCCGGCCTCGCCCGTGTGGCGAGGAGCCAGCCACCCAGCCTGTGGTGCCCGGTCTGGCTGGCCGCATTGGCCAGGGGACGGCGGCGGTGGCCTGAGGAGCGGCCACAGACAGACAGACTTGTAAACTGAGCCGTACCCAGGGCTGGCGAGGCCCAGGGAGGAATGACTGGGATTAGCAATAGGGGTGCCGCGGGCAATCGTTTTTAATACATGGACTTAACGCGAGTCAGCCCCAGTGCAATGCTCTACCAGCACCCCCCCTCCCCCCTCTCCCCATCCCACCCAAATCCTTGATGAATCCTTCTCTGAATTCACCGAGGGCGCGACGTCCATCTCACATCCACCCCTCCACCAGCACCCTCCCCACCATTTTCCCACCCGCTCACGCCACCCCGACCATCCAAGGCAGATCCCTTCTTGTACATGGCAAAATTTGTGGTGTCGAGTTCAATTCCGCCATGCACACACTGCCTCCTCCCCCCCCCCCCACACACACACCCCCTCGACACCACAGCTTAAGAAGACCAACAAATATCGCTCTCGGCCCAACCCTGGCGCCACCCCAATCCCCCCCTCCCACCCCTCCCCGACCACCACCACTACCCTCCCCAACACCAAAGCTTAAGACCAGGCTTGCTCCAGGACATGACACCCTCCCCCCCCCCCCACTTCGGTCCGCCAGCAGCAGGTTATCCATCGCCAAAATGACAGCACCCAGTAATTGTCACAGTCAAAAAGCTGGTTCCACATTAAGCCCCCCCCCCCTTACCCCGCTACTCCCGTCCCACGCACCCGGCAGCCACAGCAACACTTTGCTTAAGTATCTATCGCCAAAGACAGCACCCAGAACATACCAACCAACTGGCCCCTGGTAGCCGGAGACCGATTACCCCCTGCCCCCTAGCACCCCCCCCCCCCACCCCCACACACGGGGCAGTGCTGAAACTATCCAGCTCACTCAAGTTATTATTGTCATATTTTCATACCCCGATTCTGTCTTCTGAGATGCCATCTCCCACTAACCCCCCCCCCCCACCCACCGCAGGCGATGATTCTCTCCCCTCTCCTATCCCTACCCTACCCTAACCCTGACGCAATTCGGGGACGAGGCGGCGGGCGGGGGAGGGGTGCAAGGGGAACGGGTGGTGTTACGGGGTCAAGGCGACCAATCTCCAAAGGCGGAAGCTGTTGCCAAAGCCGCCATCAGGGTCGTCTTGGCCCCCACTCCCCCCCCCCCCTTTCTCCCCCTCTCCGTCCGGTTTTTGTCACATGCCACCGAGCTGCCAAGGGTGTGCTTCACAGCCTCGTGGCCACCATGGCCAGGGCTGACCTGAGCTGGGGTGGCCTTGGGGGCACGTGGTCTATGTCCTGGGCCCCATCAGTGAGGAAACGATGGACTCGTATCCACCTTCTTTTCCAGAAGACTAATATATCTGCTGAGGCTAGTGCCCAAGCCAACAGGAAGCAGCGACACAGCAATGGTCATTGGTGGAAGGGGGCAAAGGTCATTGGTGTAAGGGGCTAATTAATGGTACTGACTGTAAAGTGCATGCATCCACAACGTTTGTGATGTGGTGAACTTCTGCCTAGGAATCGACAGTTAAAACGTGACTATTTTAACTTTCCCAATGTCTAGACCCGAGACATTATAAAATTTAAACTACCTTTTCAGTTACTCAGTGTCTGGGCTCGCATCTTTAAAACCGTTTACACCAACAAGAGGGAATGGCGGCCAGCCAGGACAGACCGCAGCGGATACCGACGGCAAACTCTCTCCCCGATGGCTGTCTGGGGAGCTGAAAACTGGAGGCAAGTGGCTGTGGAGATTGGTTTCCACCAGCAAAAAAGAGCCACCACCAGCCGCCTGGATGAAGTCTCTGACCTGCTGTGAGGTGTTCCCTTATATCCTTAACACTAAGCGCCAGGCGCCCTATCCCATCACCTCACACGTGCCCTGTGAAGGCATCAGCACTTTGAAGGCGGTGGCTCAAGAGACGGATCAGGCTATCAGGCATACTCGCGACGCTTTAACCCGGAGGCACCGGGCTTTTGACGTCCATTATATAATTATATATTGTTAAACGTGTCAATTATCTTAGACCATGTAGGCTACGAATGAAATGCGTGCGCATGACGGCTGAAGTGGGCAACGCAAAATGAAGTGAAATGAACTGAAATGACGGGTGTCCTGGGCCACTTTTGTGCGCGTGATGGCTACGCTGGGCAAAGCGATTTCCCGGGACGATGAGACGGGGTTGGGTGAAACATGGGCCAGGTGCAGGCAGAAGGGTGCGAACCCACGACATGTGGATCCGCAGCAGCTCAGCCTGCTTACCAACTGAGAATGTGAAATTATAATAGAGTGAGATATTTGAGAAGCACAGGTACCATCAAAGGATGACAATCCAATCCCAGACAATACCGACGTTTCCCCGGACACCACCCAGGATACGGCCTGCCAAAGTGGGCAAATTGCGGATCCAGAGACCTCCGAAGTCTCCGAACGGGCAAGCAGACCGCGCAAGAGAGACGAGCAGCCCCCTATGCGGACCCACAGCAAATCAAAGGCCCGCAACGTAAAGGACAACTCTGCACGATGTCACAGCCAGGGATGCTCGCCAACCACGCGAAACTTCAGTATGGCCGACTGGTGCACGCCGTCAAACAAACGGAAGACCTTAGCCGGTACCCCGCCAGCCGAATCTGAATGTAAACTCGCCAGAGGGAGCAACGGCGACGGCTGAGTTCAGAGCGCCCGTGGTCTTACATGGTCTAACACGGTAACGACACCCCTCCATCCCTGCGGACCTACCTCTATGAACACTGGATTAATGGACAAAAACAATGTGAAACCTAGGATGAATTTGATATTTCATGCCAAAAGATAAATCCGGCAATGGGTGAAAATCTAAAAGGTGAAATCGTGACTTGTACCAGTCTTAATGTAAGAGGTTTACGGAAAAGAGTAAAAGGTGAAAAGGTCTTCATGTTCCTTAAAAATAAGGGTTTTGATATCGCGTTTCTGCAGGAAACATTCGTCACGGATAGTTTCGTTGGTAAATTTAATAGAGAGTAGGAGCCTCTACAAAAGCAGGTCTCCTGACATTAACCATGTAAACAGTTATATTGACGCCGTAAAGGTTACAAATGTATTGTCAAAGGAAGATCGCGATCTCTGTGAAGGATATGTGTCAGTGCAGGAATGTTCAAATGCACTTATGGCAATGAAACTAAACAAGTTTCCGGGAAACGACGGGCTCACCGTGGAGTTTTATCAAGCATTATGGCCATACATAAAGATTTGTTAGTTGATTCATACAAGGAATGCTATGAAGAGGAAATGTTGTCGGTTTCACAACGCACGTCGCTTTTAACGCTCATTCATAAAGGCAACTCTCGTGGATTACTTAAAAACTACGGACCAATCACGCTATCTAATGTTGATTATAAGATCCTGGCACAAGCGCTGGCCCGGCGTCTTAAATCAGTCATATCTAGTATTATAAGCCCAGATCAAACTGGTTATATACCAAAACGGTTTATAGGTTGCAATGTCCGTATGATGCAAGACGTTATAGATTATGCAAATCGTAAACATGTCAGTGGTATTCTTCTATTTTTGGACTTCGAGAAAGCTTTTGACAGTTTAGAATGGGATTTTCTACACCAGTCGCTGAAAAAATTTGAGTTCGGAAAATTATTCATCCAATGGGTCCGACTGTTATATAAAGATTCATCTGCACGGGTAAAAAACAACGGTCACTTTTCAAATCCTGTTAACTTGTCTCGCGGTATAAAGCAGGGCTGTCCACTCTCGGCGATGCTGTTCGTCATAGCTATTGAATTGCCCTGGCCATTAATTTAAAAAACAATAAGGGTATAAAGGGTTTCAAGGTTCGAATCAGACAGCAAGAGCACGAGCTAAAGGTATCCCAATATGCTGACGACTTGACACTACTCCTACAAAACGCCGAACAAATTACAGGGGTGCTCGATGAATTAAATGAATTTGAAAAAGTGGCAGGACTAAAACTAAACCTAGCAAAAACCATGTGTATGAATGTCGGTCCCAGCGGGAATAAAAAAGAGGTAACCCCCCACGGTATAGCAATATTGGAAGAGCCTGTGAAGTGTCTCGGCGTGTATATCGGAAATGATAGTGAAGAGTGTCATAATTTAAACTGGACTAACAAACTACTATCCATAGAGAAAGTTTTAAGTACCTGGAAAAAAAAGAAGTTAACACTCTTTGGCAAGCTAACTGTAATAAAAGCCTTAATTATCCCAAAGATATCGTTTATTGCGTTAAGAAACTTAACAAGCTACTGTATAATTTTATCTGGAATAGAACGGAACGTATTAAACGTAATGTATTGATGTCACCAAAAGCGTATGGCGGAGTGGCAATGATAGACTTAGACTCGTATATTGACTCCCTGAAAGCCAAGTGGCTGATACGACTACTTGCAGATGAAAATAATGCAAATTGGGCTGTCCTAGGTAAAGGATATTGCGAGCAGTTTCAAACACCAATCGTTGACATGTGCTTCAGTGAAAAAGTGCCTTGCCTGAGTTATCCAATTGCCCACCTTCTATTCAAATATCATAAGTGCGTACGCGAAAGCAAATGTTCGACCGAAGCCACAAGATATCGAGAGTTTACTTACTGAGTCTTTATGGGGAAACCAAAACGTAAGCGTAATGTTAGGTAACAGGAGTGTAAAAACATGCCTACTCTTTAATTCGTTTATTAAGGTTGGTATCACTAAAGTACACCATTTGAAATTCACAAATGGAAGTGTCGATGAAACCTACCTGTACCATATGATAAATGACCAGAGAGATATACTGCGTCAAATCAAGTTACTAAAGAAAGCTCTATATCCATATAGAGATATAATGTTAAAACTACGCGATGTCATGACTATTTTACCTTGTGTAACTACAGGCTCTATTACATGTTTAAACAATAATATCAAATCTAAAGACATATATAAAGCGTTAGTAAGCTGTAAGTACGAGGTTAAAAAACCTCTGAAGGCGTTAGGCAATTGGTGTCTGCTACCTGCTGAGGAAGATACATTGGCAGCTTTTAGTCGAAAAGTGATTGACATCACAGACTCTAAATTGTCAGAATTTAACTATAAGATTTTGCACAATATTTCAACTTGTAACTACAATCTGAAGAAAATGAAACTAAGAGAAAATGACTATTGTCCTTACTGTCGCGATTCTCATACCATACCTCACATGTTATTCTGGTGTGAGGATATCAATAACATTTGGAAAGCTGTTTCATTCGTAATGTGTAGAACTGTCACACCAGCCGACATCGTAACTGGTTGCAACAGCTATATAGATAACTTTGGAATAACTGTATGCAGCTATATAATATACAAAATCTACCTGATACTTAACCAAAGAGAAACCAGATGTGTTCACTCCGATATCAATAAATTATTTCTGGCTGAATTAAAGCAAAAAATTAACATATACAGGGTAACCAGGGTAACAAAAATTACAAATATATGTAACTGGCTTGAGAAACTAAATATTGCATTGACGTAACCAATGTCTTTTCTTTCTTCATCATGTTTTATTGTTGTTGTGAATAAGTCAATTTGACTTGATGTACCTATGTACCGCACTTTTATTTTGAAAAAAAAAAAAAAAAAAAAAAAAAAAAAAAAAAAAAATAGAGTGAGATTCCGAAGGACGGAGAGCATTGGTTGTTTCTTCTGTTTAAAAGCTAGTGGTTTCTAAGCAGTTGTAACATGACATAGCAGGCGTGCTGCACGTCCAAAGAGTCCCTAGATGAGTAAGGTAACGACGCCATTTATCTTGCTCGGGTTGGCATACTTCACGCCTCGCCACCACCAAAACCTTTCTCACTATTATTCCTTTCATGAAAGTCTGAGGCTTCAACGGGACAAACCCTCGAGGCGCGTGTCCCGCCTTGGAGTAGTAGCAACGTCGTTGACATCGCCGTGGCACTCAGGCCGATAACGAGCGAGCAATCCAATCTCTTGACGGAGCGCATAAATAAATGAACCAGACCTGGACGGTGGTAGTCCTACTCCTAGATACAGCGGAGAGAGCCATCTTGGGTAGTCCGGGCCATCTTGGGTAGTCCGGGGGAAGTCCATAAGCGTTAGTTATAGATCCAACGTCGTTTCATTTCATGACGCGACGTACCGCTGGTCGGGGTGGGTAGGTGGGTGGGGGGGGTGAGGGGGTGGGTGGATGATGAGGGGGTGCGGGGTGGGTAGGTGGGTGGGGGGTGAAGGGGTGGGTGGATGATGAGGGGGTGCGGGGGTGGGAGTGTGGGGTGGATGGAGGGGGAGGGGGTATGAGGGTCGAAGTGTGGGGTGGATGGAGGGTTAGGGGGGTGTGGGGGTGGAAGTGTGGGGTGGGAGTGATTGCTAAAGGGTCAGCAAGTTACCGGAGGGATGTACGAAAGCCAGAAGGGATAAATCCAAATGCCCTGAGCGGAGAGAAGCGGAGTCGAGCGGGAGTTCACCATGATATATCCCCATATAGGACTCTGTCACGCGACTGTGACAGAGCCTCTGCCCAGCCTGGCCCAGCGACGGACACCGGACACAGGGACATGGGGTGATATCCCTTGCCGACGACACGGGGGATATACTCGGCCGTAAAACAGCCATCGGTGGTCTTCCGTGGTCTGCAGCCTTGGCAGGAGTCCCGCAATGGGGAGAGGGGGGAGGGGGGGGGGGGGCAGGGGAAGGGGGGATGGGAGGGGGGAGGGGGCTGTCGGCTATATAAACTTCTTCCTTTCTTTCTTCCGGTTGCGCCATCCAGACATCCACCACTGCCACCAGGACATCATGGCCACCGACGTGTCTGGGTGTTTTCTTTTAAGGTTATTGGTCTGCAAGGCGGCGAAGGGAGGGAGGGGCGGTGGGGGGGGGGGTGATGTTCAGGGAGGGGGAGGGGAGATGTGAGACCAATGTCCTTACAGTTATTGTCATCGTCGCCTCCCGTCGGTTCTGCCTCAAAAACCACAAATTATCGCCTTTCGCCGAAAGTGCTTCCCACTCGGCCTCCCTGACCCCTCCCCCGCCCGATCCCCCCCCCCCCCCGCTCCCCTGCACCCCAGACTCTCACCCCGCCTTTATGCCCTAGTTTATAATCAATAATGACTCCCGGATAAAACAATTCAGGCGAGGGAACGACCAGGGCTGCAATAATCACAGAGACACAGACAAATAACCTTTACATTATTAATATTGGCCCCCCGCTTCGCGCCCCAGTCAGTTAACATTTCAGATACTTTGGCTTTCCACGCATTAGGATATGGAATTTTATATTAGTTTTTTCTTCCAATATGAACATGGACATTTAACATCAATAATAAAACGTTCCAGTATTTCACAATAATAGTTAACTAAAAGGTTTACAAATATTCACGGAGAGGTTTGTTATCACGAAAAGTTATCATGAGGTCAAAAGATTCACTTGCATAAAGAGTGAACATTATTAAAAAAATATTTTAGAAAGGAAATGGAAGTTACCATAAATACAGAACATTCTCTTTATTGATGAAAAACGTGAACATTACTGATGAAAAATATTAAAAAGTTGTTGAGATATAGAGAATAAAATAACATTGAACCAATGGCATCAAACTTTGTAATAACGGCCGTAGGCGGCGGTGGGCGGCGGTGGGCGGCGGCGGCGGCGGCGGCGGATCCCGTCGGCTCGCTGGCCATATCCCCCCCGATACGTGTTCTTCCCTAAGCTCATATGGCAGCGATATCAGTAAGGCATTACTCGGTAATGTCCCTCCAGCCAGGGTCATGCCCCCATTTAGAAAGGGGGCGGCCGCCGGTTTGTGACCAATAAACACAGGCCGAGGCGGGTCGGGGCGTGTGGTGGCGTGCGGGGGGAGGGGGCATGAGCAGGGAGGAGTGGGGGGAGCGGGGGGGTGAGGAGTCAGGAGGGAGGGTGGGAGCGGGGGGGGGGGGGTCAGGAACAGAACCGGTTCCCCGTGATGGAATTTGCAATCGAACCCGAGGCGGCGCGGGTTGGTAGGGATGGTGGGATGAAGGCAGGAGGGTGGTGCGGTGAAGGCAGGAGCGTGGTGCGGTGAAGGCAGGAGGGGGGGTGGGGGAGAAAGCAGGAGGGATGGAGATCAGGCAAGGGGCTGGCTGGCTTGTCGTCTGAAGCGACATGCCGTGGAACACGCGACCACGTTCTTCTTTGAGGAGGGCCGTCAGGTTGGCGACGACAGATGCCGGGACAAGGAAACCACAAGACTAGCGGCTGCATAGCTGAGGCGGGATACGGAAACTCCAATACTAGCGGCTGTATAGCTGAGGCGGGACACGGAAACCCCAATACTAGCGGCTGTATAGCTGAGGCGGGACACGGAAACCCCAAGACTAGCGGCTGTATAGCTGACGCGGGACACGGAAACCCCAATACTAGCGGCTGTATAGCTGAGGCGGGACACGGAAACTCCCAATACTAGCGGCTGTATAGCTGAGGCGGGACACGGAAACCCCAAGACTAGCGGCTGTATAGCTGAGGCGGGACACAGAAACCCCAAGACTAGCGGCTGTATAGCTGAGGCGGGACACGGAAACCCCAAGACTAACGGCTGTATAGCTGAGGCGGGACACGGAAACCCCAAGACTAGCGGCTGTATAGCTGAGGCGGGACACGGAAACCTCAAGACTAGCGGCTGTATAGCTGAGGCGGGACACGGAAACCCCAAGACTAGCGGCTGTATAGCTGAGGCGGGACACGGAAACCCCAAGACTAACGGCTGTATAGCTGAGGCGGGACACGGAAACCCCAAGACTAGCGGCTGTATAGCTGAGGCGGGACACGGAAACCCCAAGACTAGCGGCTGTATAGCTGAGGCGGGACACGGAAACCCCAAGACTAGCGGCTGTATAGCTGAGGCGGGAAACGGAAACCCCAAGACTAGCGGCTGTATAGCTGAGGCGGGACACAGAAACCCCAAGACTAACGGCTGTATAGCTGAGGCGGGACACGGAAACCCCAAGACTAGCGGCTGTATAGCTGAGGCGGGACACGGAAACCACAAGACTAGCGGCTGTATAGCTGAGGCGGGACACGGAAACTCCAATACTAGCGGCTGTATAGCTGAGGCGGGACACGAAAACCCCAAGACTAGCGGCTGTATAGCTGAGGCGGGACACGGAAACCCCAAGACTAGCGGCTGTATAGCTGAGGCGGGACACGGAAACCCCAAGACTAGCGGCTGTATAGCTGAGGCGGGACACGGAAACCCCAAGACTAGCGGCTGTATAGCTGAGCCGGGACGCGGAAACCCCAAGACTAGCGGCTGTATAGCTGAGGCGAAGGACTGTTTCGAGTCGAGGAGTTTGGTTATTCCTCTCAAAGCCCCGGGGCCATAGTCATACACCACACTTGTCGTGCGTGGGCTAAGTTTGGTTTATGAAGACGCTTATGCATGGCATTCATAGTACAAAAGTACTTCTGACAACTAAATCGGCATTTCATCTGAAACATTACCGAGCAGAGCAAGTTATTGGAATGAGAAGCTATTAGTTACCCTCCGCCTCCGCCTCTTATCCTATCTTAACAAATACGTTCATTGACGCCAAGATTAGTTGTCTGCGCACACTCCACGATAAAAAAAGCACGCTATTTCATTCATTTTCGTCTTATTTCATCCGCATCCAACATTAAACAAAACAATGGTCGCAATGGTGGACAATCCTCACCCTATAACCCAGCCCGGCCAGGCCAGGCCATAACCACTGCCCGCCTCTCCCTATCCCTACCCTATAACCCAGCCCGGCCAGGCCAGGCCATAACCACTGCCCGCCTCTCCCTATCCCTACCCTATAACCCAGCCCGCCCAGGCCAGGCCATAACCACTGCCCGCCTCATCCCATAACCCAGCCCGGCCAGGCCAGGCCATAGCCATTGCCCGCCTCTCCCTATCCTCACACTATTGCCCAGCCCGGTCAGGCCAGGCCATAACCATTGCCCGCCTCTCCCTATCCTCACCCTATAACCCAGCCCGGCCAGGCCAGGTCATAACCACTGCCCGCCTCTCCCTATCCTCACCCTACACAAACCCAGCCCGGCCAGGCCAGGTCATAACCATTGCCCGCCTCACCCTATAACCCAGCCCGGCCAGGCCAGGCCATAACCACTGCCCGCCTCACCCTATAACCCAGGCCGGCCAGGCCAGGTCATAATCATTGCCTGCCTCTCCCTATAACCCAGCCCGGCCAGGCCAGGCCATAACCACTGCCCGCCTCTCCCTATAACTCAGGCCGGCCAGGCCAGGCCATAACCATTGCCCGCCTCTCCCTATCCTCACCCTATAACCCAGCCCGGCCAGGCCAGGTCATAACCACTGCCCGCCTCTCCCTATCCCTACCCTATAACCCAGCCCGGCCAGGCCAGCTCATAACCATTGCCCGCCTCTCCCTATCCTCACCCTATAACCCAGCCCGGCCAGGCCAGGTCATAACCACTGCCCGCCTCTCCCTATCCCTACCCTATAACCCAGCCCGGCCAGGCCAGGTCATAACCACTGCCCGCCTCTCCCTATCCCTACCCTATAACCCAGCCCGGCCAGGACAGGTCATAACCATTGCCCGCCTCTCCCTATCCTCACCCTATAACCCAGCCCGGCCAGGCCATAACCACTGCCCGCCTCTCCCTATCCTCACCCTATAACCCAGCCCGGCCAGGCCAGGTCATAACCACTGCCCGCCTCTCCCTATCCTCACCCTATAACCCAGGGCGGCCAGGCCAGGCCATAACCATTGCCCGCCTCACCCTATAACCCAGCCCGGCCAGGCCAGGCCATAACCATTGCCCGCCTCTCCCTATCCTCACCCTATAACCCAGCCCGGCCAGGCCAGGCCATAACCATTGCCCGCCTTTCCGTATCCTCACCCTATAACCCAGCCCGGCCAGGCCAGGTCATAACCACTGCCCGCCTCTCCCTATCCTCACCCTACACAAACCCAGCCCGGCCAGGCCAGGTCATAACCATTGCCCGCCTCACCCTATAACCCAGCCCGGCCAGGCCAGGCCATAACCACTGCCCGCCTCACCCTATAACCCAGGCCGGCCAGGCCAGGTCATAATCATTGCCCGCCTCTCCCTATAACCCAGCCCGGCCAGGCCAGGCCATAACCACTGCCCGCCTCTCCCTATAACTCAGGCCGGCCAGGCCAGGCCATAACCATTGCCCGCCTCTCCCTATCCTCACCCTATAACCCAGCCCGGCCAGGCCAGGTCATAACCACTGCCCGCCTCTCCCTATCCCTACCCTATAACCCAGCCCGGCCAGGCCAGCTCATAACCATTGCCCGCCTCTCCCTATCCTCACCCTATAACCCAGCCCGGCCAGGCCAGGTCATAACCACTGCCCGCCTCTCCCTATCCCTACCCTATAACCCAGCCCGGCCAGGCCAGGTCATAACCACTGCCCGCCTCTCCCTATCCCTACCCTATAACCCAGCCCGGCCAGGACAGGTCATAACCATTGCCCGCCTCTCCCTATCCTCACCCTATAACCCAGCCCGGCCAGGCCATAACCACTGCCCGCCTCTCCCTATCCCTACCCTATAACCCAGCCCGGCCAGGACAGGTCATAACCATTGCCCGCCTCTCCCTATCCTCACCCTATAACCCAGCCCGGCCAGGCCATAACCACTGCCCGCCTCTCCCTATCCTCACCCTATAACCCAGCCCGGCCAGGCCAGGTCATAACCACTGCCCGCCTCTCCCTATCCTCACCCTATAACCCAGGGCGGCCAGGCCAGGCCATAACCATTGCCCGCCTCACCCTATAACCCAGCCCGGCCAGGCCAGGCCATAACCATTGCCCGCCTCTCCCTATCCTCACCCTATAACCCAGCCCGGCCAGGCCAGGCCATAACCATTGCCCGCCTTTCCGTATCCTCACCCTATAACCCAGCCCGGCCAGGCCAGGTCATAACCACTGCCCGCCTCTCCCTATCCTCACCCTACACAAACCCAGCCCGGCCAGGCCAGGTCATAACCATTGCCCGCCTCACCCTATAACCCAGCCCGGCCAGGCCAGGCCATAACCACTGCCCGCCTCACCCTATAACCCAGGCCGGCCAGGCCAGGTCATAATCATTGCCCGCCTCTCCCTATAACCCAGCCCGGCCAGGCCAGGCCATAACCACTGCCCGCCTCTCCCTATAACTCAGGCCGGCCAGGCCAGGCCATAACCATTGCCCGCCTCTCCCTATCCTCACCCTATAACCCAGCCCGGCCAGGCCAGGTCATAACCACTGCCCGCCTCTCCCTATCCCTACCCTATAACCCAGCCCGGCCAGGCCAGCTCATAACCATTGCCCGCCTCTCCCTATCCTCACCCTATAACCCAGCCCGGCCAGGCCAGGTCATAACCACTGCCCGCCTCTCCCTATCCCTACCCTATAACCCAGCCCGGCCAGGCCAGGTCATAACCACTGCCCGCCTCTCCCTATCCCTACCCTATAACCCAGCCCGGCCAGGACAGGTCATAACCATTGCCCGCCTCTCCCTATCCTCACCCTATAACCCAGCCCGGCCAGGCCATAACCACTGCCCGCCTCTCCCTATCCTCACCCTATAACCCAGCCCGGCCAGGCCAGGTCATAACCACTGCCCGCCTCTCCCTATCCTCACCCTATAACCCAGGGCGGCCAGGCCAGGCCATAACCATTGCCCGCCTCACCCTATAACCCAGCCCGGCCAGGCCAGGCCATAACCATTGCCCGCCTCTCCCTATCCTCACCCTATAACCCAGCCAGGCCAGGCCAGGCCATAACCATTGCCCGCCTCTCCCTATCCTCACACTATAACCCAGCCCAGCCAGGCCAGGCCATAACCATTGCCCGCCTCTCCCTATCCTCACCCTATAACCCAGCCCGGCCAGGCCAGGCCGTAACCATTGCCCGCCTCTCCCCATAACCCAGCCCAGCCAGGCCAGGCCAGGCCATAACCACTGCGCGCCTCTCTTTATCCTCACCCTATAACCCAGGTCGGCCAGGCCAGGCCATAACCATTGCCCACCTCTCCCTATCCTCACCCTATAACCCAGCCCGGCCAGGCCAGGCCATAACCACTGCCCGCCTCTCCCTATCCTCACCCTATAACCCAGGGCGGCCAGGCCATAACCATTGCCCGCCTCACCCTATAACCCAGCCCGGCCAGGCCAGGCCATAACCATTGCCGGCCTCTCCCTATCCTCACCCTATAACCCAGCCCGGCCAGGCCAGGCCATAACCATTGCCCGCCTCTCCCTATCCTCACCCTATAACCCAGCTCGGCCAGGCCAGGCCATAACCACTGCGCGCCTCTCCCTATCCTCACCCTATAACCCAGGGCGGCCAGGCCAGGCCATAACCATTGCCCGCCTCTCCCTATCCTCACCCTATAACCCAGCCCGGCCAGGCCAGGTCATAACCACTGCCCGCCTCTCCCTATCCTCACCCTATAACCCAGCCCGGCCAGGCCAGACCGTAACCATTGCCCGCCTCTCCCCATAACCCAGCCCGGCCAGGCCAGGCCATAACCACTGCGCGCCTCTCCCTATCCTCACCCTATAACCCAGCCCGGCCAGGCCAGGCCATAACCATTGCCCGCCTTTCCGTATCCTCACCCTATAACCCAGCCCGGCCAGGCCAGGCCGTAACCATTGCCCGCCTCTCCCCATTACCCAGCCCGGCCAGGCCAGGCCATAACCACTGCGCGCCTCTCCCTATCTTCACCCCATAACCCAGCCCGGCCAGGCCAGGCCATAACCATTGCCCGCCTTTCCGTATCCTCACACTATAACCCAGCCCGGCCAGGCCAGGCCAGGCCATAACCATTGCCCGCCTCTCCGTTTTGGCATTCCAATAGTGCGTTTCCCCAGGGGCATCATTGTTTATAACACCCCCCCCCCCACCCCGCCTCCCTCCCTCCAGCCCTGGCAGCAGCACGCTCCCTGAATACGGACTGATAACTGGCATCACTCAATAAAAGCCGCATAAAGACAAATCTGGCCGACAGGGGGAGCCACCCGTTGGGAGGCGTTAAATCGTGATGCAAGAGAGGTCGGCGAACACGAACTGGGCAAACGCCCCCCCCCCTTACCTCACCTTATGCAGGCCTTGACAACCATCCTCCGTGACCCTCCCGCTACCCCCACCGGTGCCCAAGGTGACCATGCCGCCCGCCCGCCCGCCACCCCACCACCTTTTCTGCCCGACCCTTTTAACAACAACCTCAGCGGCCCTGAACAGCCCCAACACATAGACACCACACTGGCGCACCCGTCTCAGCTACCCGGCCTCGCTATCAAAGCCACTGTCCCCCATCCCACCCCCCATCTCCCCACACACCGACCCCGCCCTTTCCCCGATCATCCGCCCAAATTGATGGATACAGCTCTAACCTCAAAGGCTGGTAATGCATGCACCAAGCAATATAAGGCCAGAGCGCACCAACGGGGGAAGGGGGCAGGGTAGCAGGGTGGCAGGGTAACGGGTAAACCGAACCTCACCTCAAGAGAATGCGCCGAAGCCAAATGCCCCGGAATGCCATAGGCCAGAATAATACGACGGAGATTTTTTGTCACAAAATCCGTTACACGCCCTTAGGATTACAGAGACGGAATACATCACGCACATCCAGTAAAACCAATACGGATTACAAAAAGCTTCGGCAAGCCGACCGCGATAAGAATGCGCATTACCTACGGTTGGCGCGCTCTCCTACGGAAAACTTGCCTGCGGTTTGCACATTGCCGACAGCAACGGCCATTACGGAAATATTTAACAGGCCAGCGGATTGCACATTGCCGAGAGCGACGGCCATTACGGACAGCCAGGATTGGTCTGCGGCTTGCATATTGCTTACAACAATGGCCGCTACGGAAAGCTGGAACAAAACTCTAGTTATGACGTAAAATTTTCGATTTTACGGCATCTATCATTTCGTTTGTGTGTGTGTGTGTGTCCGCTCTGTAGGTCGCAAAACGCAACATTTTGTTCTGTAACTTTACCCATCGATAGGTATTCGACATATCTCGGTCAAGTTCGTTAGCGGGGCATGTACGTCAAAGGTCAAGGTCACAGGAATTTGTTGTTTGTTCATTAACCATTGGTAGATAGGACCAAAAATCGGGAAAGTCGCTATAACGGTCACAGTGTTCATTTAATGATGCTGTACCTTATGTCACGTATTGAGCCCGTCGGTAAGTTGTATCACGTCTTTGAATTTTGCAAATCGCCTAATTAGTTTGTCTGCAAAAAATTGCTAAACTTTAACATATGACCCTACGAGGGCTATTAACTATTAAGAACAGCTGGTACATCTCTATCGCCTGGTGACCTGCCAGGGCCCCGACACCACGGCATGCCTTATCATATAACAAAGCGCGACGGGGTGGTGGGATAATTAAGTTGACTGTCGCGAACGGGTGACAGCGCGGTGCCAGTGTAGGTATACTGTTGTGGGGGCGGGGCGGGGGAGGGGGGGGGGGGGTCAAGCTGGGGTGGTGGGATGATTCAGTTGGTTGCTATGAAACTAATGTGCATGGTAGGGATGTAGAAACTAGAAATGTAGACCGAAACTAAATAAAGGGGCAGTTTGGTTTTAGCTGTCCACAGAGTGAGATCGTTGAGCCTGAGAGAAACTAAAGAATGATTTTACTTTTGGGATGGGGCCAACAATTGAAAGGATGCTCACTATAGCGACAGTTTTAGAGCTGCCGGATCTGAGGGGCCAATATGAATCTGAGGTATCAAATATGCCAAATATAGATCTGAGGGGTCAATCTGTATCTAACCCGGTGTCAAATCTGGATCTGAGGGGCTCAATACGTCACAAATAAAGTCAGTCAAGTCAATTATTAAGGTCAAGGTCATTGTAGTGGACCGAAGACATGATCCGGATTTCACATTTTACGTCATTTTCACCCTACGGGTGACGCAATCTCGTTTGTATATGGCCGTTACGGAATGCTCGGATAGGTCTACGGTTTGCTCTATGTTTACAGCAATGGCCGTTACTTAATGCTCGGATATGTCTACGGTTTGCCCTTTGTTTACAGCAATGGCCGTTACTTAATGCTCGGATAGGTCTACGGTTTGCCCTTTGTTTACAGCAATGGCCGTTACTTAATGCTCGGATAGGTCTACGGTTTGCCCTTTGTTTACAGCAATGGCCGTTACTTAATGCTCGGATATGTCTACGGTTTGCCCTTTGTTTACAGCAATGGCCGTTACTTAATGCTCGGATAGGTCTACGGTTTGCCCTATGTTTACAGCAATGGCCGTTACTGAATGCTCGCATAGGTCTACGGTTTGCCCTTTGTTTACAGCAATGGCCGTTACTTAATGCTCGGATATGTCTACGGTTTGCCCTTTGTTTACAGCAATGGCCGTTACTGAATGCTCGGATAGGTCTACGGTTTGCCCTTTGTTTACAGCAATGGCCGTTACTGAATGCTCGGATAGGTCTACGGTTTGCCCTTTGTTTACAGCAATGGCCGTTACTTAATGCTCGGATAGGTCTACGGTTTGTCCTTTGTTTACAGCAATGGCCGTTACTTAATGCTCGGATAGGTCTACGGTTTGCCCTATGTTTACAGCAATGGCCGTTACTTAATGCTCGGATAGGTCTACGGTTTGCCCTTTGTTTACAGCAATGGCCGTTACTGAATGCTCGGATAGGTCTACGGTTTGCCCTGTGTTTACAGCAATGGCCGTTACTTAATGCTCGGATAGGTCTACGGTTTGCCCTGTGTTTACAGCAATGGCCGTTACTGAATGCTCGGATACGTCTACGGTTTGCCCTATGTTTACAGCAATGGCCGTTACTGAATGCTCGGATAGGTCTACGGTTTGCCCTTTTGTTTACAGCAATGGCCGTTACTGAATGCTCGGATAGGTCTACGGTTTGCCCTTTGTTTACAGCAATGGCCGTTACTCAATGCTCGGATAGGTCTACGGTTTGCCCTGTGTTTACAGCAATGGCCGTTACTGAATGCTCGGATACGTCTACGGTTTGCCCTATGTTTACAGCAATGGCCGTTACTGAATGCTCGGATAGGTCTACGGTTTGCCCTTTTGTTTACAGCAATGGCCGTTACTGAATGCTCGGATACGTCTACGGTTTGCCCTATGTTTACAGCAATGGCCGTTACTGAATGCTCGGATACGTCTACGGTTTGCCCTATGTTTACAGCAATGGCCGTTACTGAATGCTCGGATAGGTCTACGGTTTGCCCTTTTGTTTACAGCAATGGCCGTTACTTAATGCTCGGATAGGTCTACGATTTGCCCAATGTTTACAGCAATGGCCGTTACTGAATGCTCGGATAGGTCTACGGTTTGCCCTGTGTTTACAGCAATGGCCGTTACGGAATGCTCGGATAGGTCTACGGTTAGCCCTTTGTTTACAGCAATGGCCGTTACTTAATGCTCGGATAGGTCTACGGTTTGCCCTTTTGTTTACAGCAATGGCCGTTACTTAATGCTCGGATAGGTCTACGATTTGCCCTATGTTTACAGCAATGGCCGTTACTTAATGCTCGGATAGGTCTACGGTTTGCCCTTTGTTTACAGCAATGGCCGTTACTTAATGCTCGGATAGGTCTACGGTTAGCCCTTTGTTTACAGCAATGGCCGTTTCGGAATGCTCGGATAGGTCTACGGTTTGCCCTGTGTTTACAGCAATGGCCGTTACTTAATGCTCGGATAGGTCTACGGTTAGCCCTTTGTTTACAGCAATGGCCGTTACGGAATGCTCGGATAGGTCTACAGTTTGCCCTGTGTTTACAGCAATGGCCGTTACTTAATGCTCGGATAGGTCTACGGTTAGCCCTCTGTTTACAGCAATGGCCGTTACGGAATGCTCGGATACGTCTACGGTTTGCCCTGTGTTTACAGCAATGGCCGTTACTTAATGCTCGGATAGGTCTACGGTTTGCCCTCTGTTTACAGCAATGGCCGTTACGGAATGCTCGGATACGTCTACGGTTTGCCCTGTGTTTACAGCAATGGCCGTTACTTAATGCTCGGATAGGTCTACGGTTTGCCCTGTGTTTACAGCAATGGCCGTTACGGAATGCTCGGATACGTCTACGGTTTGCCCTGTGTTTACAGCAATGGCCGTTACTGAATGCTCGGATAGGTCTACGGTTTGCCCTTTGTTTACAGCAATGGCCGTTACTGAATGCTCGGATAGGTCTACGGTTTGCCCTTTGTTTACAGCAATGGCCGTTACTTAATGCTCGGATAGGTCTACGGTTTGCCCTTTGTTTACAGCAATGGCCGTTACTTAATGCTCGGATAGGTCTACGGTTTGCCCTATGTTTACAGCAATGGCCGTTACTTAATGCTCGGATAGGTCTACGGTTTGCCCTTTGTTTACAGCAATGGCCGTTACTGAATGCTCGGATAGGTCTACGGTTTGCCCTGTGTTTACAGCAATGGCCGTTACTTAATGCTCGGATAGGTCTACGGTTTGCCCTGTGTTTACAGCAATGGCCGTTACTGAATGCTCGGATACGTCTACGGTTTGCCCTATGTTTACAGCAATGGCCGTTACTGAATGCTCGGATAGGTCTACGGTTTGCCCTTTTGTTTACAGCAATGGCCGTTACTGAATGCTCGGATAGGTCTACAGTTTGCCCTTTGTTTACAGCAATGGCCGTTACTCAATGCTCGGATAGGTCTACGGTTTGCCCTGTGTTTACAGCAATGGCCGTTACTGAATGCTCGGATACGTCTACGGTTTGCCCTATGTTTACAGCAATGGCCGTTACTGAATGCTCGGATAGGTCTACGGTTTGCCCTTTTGTTTACAGCAATGGCCGTTACTGAATGCTCGGATACGTCTACGGTTTGCCCTATGTTTACAGCAATGGCCGTTACTGAATACTCGGATACGTCTACGGTTTGCCCTATGTTTACAGCAATGGCCGTTACGGAATGCTCGGATAGGTCTACGGTTTGCCCTTTTGTTTACAGCAATGGCCGTTACTTAATGCTCGGATAGGTCTACGATTTGCCCTATGTTTACAGCAATGGCCGTTACTGAATGCTCGGATAGGTCTACGGTTTGCCCTGTGTTTACAGCAATGGCCGTTACGGAATGCTCGGATAGGTCTACGGTTAGCCCTTTGTTTACAGCAATGGCCGTTACTTAATGCTCGGATAGGTCTACGGTTTGCCCTTTTGTTTACAGCAATGGCCGTTACTTAATGCTCGGATAGGTCTACGATTTGCCCTATGTTTACAGCAATGGCCGTTACTTAATGCTCGGATAGGTCTACGGTTTGCCCTTTGTTTACAGCAATGGCCGTTACTTAATGCTCGGATAGGTCTACGGTTAGCCCTTTGTTTACAGCAATGGCCGTTACGGAATGCTCGGATAGGTCTACGGTTTGCCCTGTGTTTACAGCAATGGCCGTTACTTAATGCTCGGATAGGTCTACGGTTAGCCCTTTGTTTACAGCAATGGCCGTTACGGAATGCTCGGATAGGTCTACAGTTTGCCCTGTGTTTACAGCAATGGCCGTTACTTAATGCTCGGATAGGTCTACGGTTAGCCCTCTGTTTACAGCAATGGCCGTTACGGAATGCTCGGATACGTCTACGGTTTGCCCTGTGTTTACAGCAATGGCCGTTACTTAATGCTCGGATAGGTCTACGGTTTGCCCTCTGTTTACAGCAATGGCCGTTACGGAATGCTCGGATACGTCTACGGTTTGCCCTGTGTTTACAGCAATGGCCGTTACTTAATGCTCGGATAGGTCTACGGTTTGCCCTGTGTTTACAGCAATGGCCGTTACGGAATGCTCGGATACGTCTACGGTTTGCCCTGTGTTTACAGCAATGGCCGTTACTTAATGCTCGGATAGGTCTACGGTTAGCCCTATGTTTACAGCAATGGCCGTTACTTAATGCTCGGATAGGTCTACGGTTTGCCCTCTGTTTACAGCAATGGCCGTTACGGAATGCTCGGATACGTCTACGGTTTGCCCTGTGTTTACAGCAATGGCCGTTACTTAATGCTCGGATAGGTCTACGGTTAGCCCTATGTTTACAGCAATGGCCGTTACTTAATGCTCGGATAGGTCTACGGTTTGCCCTCTGTTTACAGCAATGGCCGTTACGGAATGCTCGGATACGTCTACGGTTTGCCCTGTGTTTACAGCAATGGCCGTTACTTAATGCTCGGATAGGTCTACGGTTAGCCCTCTGTTTACAGCAATGGCCGTTACGGAATGCTCGAATAGGCATACGGTTTGCGCACAGCTTACAAAACTAGCAGCCTCGCAAAAACCTAAACAGAAGTCCGGTTTGCCTTTTGCAACAGAAATGGCCAGTACGGAAAACTCCGTACAACAAGTCTGCGCGGTTTGCATTATACCCCGATGGCCGCTACGGAAACCTTGAAGAGACATCAGGTTTGCAGGTTGTCGGCAGCGATGGGAGCCGATTACAAAAAAGGCTTACGACGGGCAGTGGTCTGCTACTGACACAGAGGCGCAACAGGCATTACGGAAAGATTGGGACAGACCACTAGGAACACAGACAACGGCAAAGCTACCGACGCCCAAAACGCACCGAACCCTTGACGCCCAATAACAACCCGTCTAGAACTAACGACATGTTTTTATCCATCACATCTCCGGCGCGCGCACTTCGAACAGGTTCCAATTACCGAGGCAACTAAAGCCGATACAGTTATCGCCCTGGTAGGGAATGGCGTGTCATAAAACGCCAGAAGCATTTTTGTTCTGTGTTGGATTACTTCGCCCGGTTCCCTGGCCGAGGGGCATTCGCTTTCATTAACAGCCCGATGCTAATTTAGCCACGTGTCATTATCATTAGCCGATCTCGAAAACACAAGGCTGGTCTAGAGAAACAAATATTATCCGTGACGCGGGAAGGCTGGCACGGCGACTTGGAACAAATTCCAAAGTATTCTCCTGTTCTGTCCAGGATCCGCCTTAACCAAACAGGCGTGGACCAGGGTTTACTGAATAGTCCTTGGTCCGCCTTAACCAAACAGGCGTGGACCAGGGTTTACTGAACAGTCGTTGGTCCGTGTCATATAAAGATCGCTCATTACATCCGCCTCTATATCTAAACCTTACTAATAAGCATAAAGGCGAGCCTACTAACAGCCTACTTACCACTGGCAGCGGTGTCAACGCCTCGGAAAGAAATAAGCCCCAAATCCCCCTTTATGGGTGCTGAAATAGTAGTCGGCGACTTTGATGCAAACCCCTCTCAATGTAGCTTTGGACCAGTGTCCCAAGCCGGAACGGACACGTAAAACCGTTACATTTCGCGCCTATTAAAATTGTTTTTTTCTTCTCTTGTTTTATTCTCCCTGTGTGAGATGAAGCTAAGCCATGAAGCGGGTCAGTCCGGGCGAAGGACGGGGGGGGGGGGGGGGGGCGGCGGAGGGGGCAGCGGAAACACCTCATTTCAGACCGCGACATCCCCCACATCCCGGGGTGATGAAGCACGGTATAGGCCAGCGGGAGCTCCCGTTTATGGCCGAGGGCGAGGCCCCAATACGACTGCCGCCACTGAGCATGAAGGATAGGAGGGTAAGGATGAAGGGTGGGCGGGTAAGGATGATGGGTGGGAGGGAAAGGGTGACGGGTGGGAGCGTAAGGATGAGGGGTGGGATGGTAAGGGTGACGGGTGGGAGGGTAAGAGTGAGAGGGTAAGGATGAATAGTGGGAGGGTAAGGAGAGAGAGGACGTACGGGGAGGGTAAGGATGAAAAGTGGGAGGGCAAGGAGAGAGAGGGTACGGGGAGGGTAAGGAGAGAGAGGGTACGGGGAGGGTAAGGATGAATAGTGGGAGGGTAAGGAGAGAGAGGGTACGGGGAAGGGTAAGGAGAGAGAGGGGGTACGGGGAGGGTAAGGATGAATAGTGGGAGGGTAAGGAGAGAGAGGACGTCCGGGGAGGGTAAGGAGAGAGAGGGGGTACGGGGAGGGTAAAGAGAGAGAGGGGGTACGGGGAGGGTAACGATGAATAGTGGGAGGTAAGAAGAGAGAGGACGTACGGGGAGGGTAAGGAGAGAGAGGGGGTACGGGGAGGGTAAAGAGAGAGAAGGAGTACGGGGGGGGTAAGGATGGATAGTGGGAGGGTAAAGAGAGAGAGGGAGTACGGGGAGGGTAAGGATGGATAGTGGGAGGGTAAGGAGAGAGAGAACGTCCGGGGAGGGTAAGGAGAGAGAGGGGGTACGGGGAGGGTAAAGAGAGGGAGGGGGTACGGGGAGGGTAACGATGAATAGTGGGAGGTAAGAAGAGAGAGGACGTACGGGGAGGGTAAGGAGAGAGAGGGGGTACGGGGAGGGTAAAGAGAGAGAGGGAGTACGGGGAGGGTAAGGATGGATAGTGGGAGGGTAAAGAGAGAGAGGGAGTACGGGGAGGGTAAGGATGGATAGTGGGAGGGTAAGGAGAGAGAGGACGTCCTGGGAGGGTAAGGAGAGAGAGGGGGTACGGGGAGGGTAAAGAGAGAGAGGGGGTACGGGGAGGGTAAAGAGAGAGAGGGGGTACGGGGAGGCTAACGATGAATAGTGGGAGGGTAAGGAGAGAGAGGACGTCCGGGGAGGGTAAGGAGAGAGAGGGGGTACGGGGAGGGTAAAGAGAGAGAGGGGGTACGGGGAGGGTAACGATGAATAGTGGGAGGTAAGGAGAGAGAGGACGTACGGGGAGGGTAAGGAGAGAGAGAGGGTACGGGGAGGGTAAAGAAAGAGAGGGGGTACCGGGAGGGTAAAGAGAGGGAGAGGGTACGGGGAGGGTAAAGAGAGGGAGAGGGTACGGGGAGGGTAAAGAGAGAGAGAGGGTACGGGGAGGGTAAAGAGAGAGAGGGGTACGGGGAGGGCAAAGAGAGAGAGAGGGTACGGGGAGGGTAAAGAGAGAGAGAGGGTACGGGGAGGGTAAAGAGAGAGAGGAGGTACGGGGAGGGTAAAGAGAGAGAGGGGGTACGGGGAGGGTAAAGAGAGAGAGGGGGTACGGGGAGGGTAACGATGAATAGTGGGAGGGTAAGGAGAG
The DNA here is from genome assembly GCA_964019135.1 of Arenicola marina. Classification (NCBI taxonomy): domain Eukaryota; kingdom Metazoa; phylum Annelida; class Polychaeta; family Arenicolidae; genus Arenicola; species Arenicola marina. Next base: position 11,361,167 of record OZ025259.1, on the reverse strand, counting down.
AGAGGGTACGGGGAGGGTAAGGATGGATAGTGGGAAGGTAAGGAGAGAGAGGACGTCCGGGGAGGGTAAGGAGAGAGAGGGGGTACGGGGAGGGTAAAGAGAGAGAGGGGGTACGGGGAGGGTAACGATGAATAGTGGGAGGGTAAGGAGAGAGGGGGTACGGAGAGGGTAAGGAGAGAGAGGGGGTACGGGGAGGGTAAAGAGAGAGAGGGGGTACGGGGAGGGTAACGATGAATAGTGGGAGGGTAAGGAGAGAGAGGGTACGGGGAGGGTAAGGAGAGAGAGGGGGTACGGGGAGGGTAAGGATGAATAGTGGGAGGGTAAGGAGAGAGAGGGTACGGGGAGGGTAAAGAGAGAGAGGGGGTACGGGGAGGGTAAGGATGAATAGTGGGAGGGTATGGGGAGAGGGGGTACGGGGAGGGTAAGGAGAGAGAGGGGGTACGGGGAGGGTAAAGGGAGGGGTAGGTAAGTGTGTGGCGAGGTACTAATAGGTCTGGTACTAAAGACTCCAATATCGATCGCAGGAAAAGACGAGACACGGAATTACATCCCTTACCGTTGTTACCATGGATACATCGCGACTACACAATGCTATCATTACTTCAAAGACCTTCGCAAAAGTCTGCATTTACTGCATATATCGCCAAAGACGGTGGCCACTATATATAACCAACAGATAGGCCTAGCGACAGTTTACCATCCCATGATGGATAGTTACGTATAAGGTCGCACAGTTGGTCTTCTCTTTGAGAGTGGGTATAGACACCACATGGAGCCAAGTGACAGTCGGTGTTGTCTTTCCATCACTCTTTTTTACTCAATGATTAAGTAGTTGAAACGATATAGCTCTGACTAAACATAATGACAACTTGCGCCAGACAATGGGAGCCCGCCTCAGTCGGCGATTCAATAGCCTACAGCACCGGCAGGAAGGGAATAGGGGGTGCATTGAAACCACGATTAAATCGGTGAATTGAAAAGTGTTGCATGAGCGGTCTTAATCTTAGAGGTTTGGCTTCGCTCGCCATTTGGCTGACCTCGCTCACCTACCCATATTATTAAGACCATACCAACAGCTGATTGACACTGTTCATAACGTCCAGGGCGTGAACGCACAATAACACAACCTGTAACATCGTGGCCTATCGCCATACGTGCCACATCGGAGTCACTGCAGCAAAAACACAAAAAACAACAAAACATATCGACTGCCCCTCCCCCCCCCCCCCCACCCCCCTCCTCACCACCACTGATAAACGCCAGTGAGATCGATAACACGACGGTTGAGGGAGATAGATGGGGCAGGGTCGATTTTAAAATTCAATCAAGCCGCCCAAGCTCAAATCTTTGACATTATGAAAGCGATAAGGATTGACTAATCCCGAAGGTGAGCTGGGTTGGGAGTTGGGGAAAATGAGAACATATGTTATTTCACCGCAGGGGGAGGGGGGTGGGGGGGTTAATAGGCGAGAGGACCCCTTTGTTGGAACTCCATTAGGGATCCATTATGGCGAGCCAGACCGACAGCGTTACCATCTGCGCACATAGTGAACAAACAAAAACCCAGGTAACAGGGGCGATAATGGGGGCATCTCGAGACGACCGGACTAAGACGCGGTGGGAGAGCCCCTCCGGTGAAGCAAGGCGAGGAAGAGGTGATATGAGGGACGAAGGAGCGGAAGAGGTGAAGGACAAAGGAGTGGAAGGGGTAAGGGGCGAAGGAGCGGAAGAGGTGAGGGACAAAGGAGCGGAAGGGATGAGGGGCGAAGGAGCGAAAAGGCTGATGGGCGCAGGAGAGGAAGGGGGGGGGGGGTGCTGTGGCAGGGAGGGGACTGACTGACTATGGGACACACACCAGGTAATATCTAGGCTACCGGATAGGTCTGCTAAATACGTTTAACTACATCACCTGGTCGATAGGGGAGATATCTACCCACCAGCTGTTCGTGACTGAAGGTCACCCGAAGATCAATTACAACAGGTCGCCCAACAATGCCAGGGCTATTGTATTACCCAATAATTGTGTTTGTACATTGCGAGTGCCATTGATTATTTGCATTAGCCATAATAAAAAAATATCTGCTTACTTATATAATAAACTCTTGATAAATACAACCAGATAACTGACTCGAGGCAGGATGGGTCATAGCAGAGAATAGGTTATTTATGTGCAAATGCCGTAGAATATGGTATCTGGTTGTTGGTTTAGCAGGGCTCTTTAACCTCTGTAGGGGCATATCGCGATAATGGCAAGCGTCAAGCTAGAGAGGAGCCATGTCTCGGGGAGTAACCCCCCATTCTTTGCCAAGAAAAAAATATCATCTGCCCAAAACAAATTTGCACAGGTAAGGCTCGAGCGACGCACCAGTCCCTTGGTATGTCCCAGCATAGCACACTCACACAATAGCCGAACACGTTACTTACTGTGTCAAAAGGTGACCCCCACAGGTCACAGATCGCGCAACCTACTGTGAATCAGCCAGGACCATGTTAGAGCCCACGACAGAACGACCAGGACTATGGCAATGTGTCTGGCGGTGGAAGGAGAAACAGGCAAGGCACCCGAGACTGGTACAACCAGCCTTACAGGCTGAACGCGCCGCTAACCTAGTCCACGTTCCCATGTTAAAGAGTACGAAATGGATTATTATAGCAAATGGCGTGACTGAGTCGCTATGCTGAACAATCGTTCGCCCTCACGTGGAAGAACGACCCGTTCAACCAGAATTAAATAAAAAAGACCCCACTGCAGCTTAGCCGATGGACCTAAAGGCGGCTCTTACAAATACAACACCCCTCCCGCCATGCCTTCACCAGTCAACCAGTCTGGTGGTGTGGGTGTGTGTGGGGGGGTATGGGACGGAGGTCTGGGGAGGTATGGGACGGAGGTCTAGTGGGGTGTGTGTGTGTGGGGGGGGAGGGGGGTATGGGGCGGTATGGTGGGGTGTGTGGGGGGGTATGGGGCGGAGGTATAGTGGTGTGTGTGTTGGGGCGGGGGGGGGTATGGGACGGAGGTCTGGTGGTGTGGGTGTGTGTGGGGGGTATGGGACGGAGGTCTGGTGGTGTGGATGGGGGGATATAAGACGGAGGCATGGCGGAGTGTGTGTGTGGGTGGTGGGGGGGGGGTATACTCGAGTGCGAAATCGCGTGTCGACAGGTCATCGCCGCGTGCAGGGTTACGTAACCGGAAGTGCTTGGCAGAGCGGGGAACACGTGATCGGTGCGTTGCCGTTCATCAACAGGTTGTCGATGTGGATGCGAGGGCGGTGACAGGTCTGCCCAAACCATGCATGAAAGGACGGAACATCGGATATCCAGGGGGAGGGGGCGGGAGGGCTATGGTGCTTGCGTGGAGGCCAAAATTATTGACAGATTGTTCGCAAGTCGAAATACTATGTTATAGTGTAGGTTTCACGTATTGTGGGGTCTGGATGCCATGTTAGAAATCCTCGTGGCCCTCCTCTGGGCGGGGAGTAAGGTCCGGGTGTAAAATGTACCACGTGACTGCGCGATCGGCCCATTCAGTTATGCACTCCCCGGAGTTCGACTACGCCGCGCGCTTACCCGAACACACCCCTTTTCACTGATTTCCTGGCGCTCAGTGGTCTCTCAGAGACCAGCGACCCGACAGGTTTTTCTATCATCCCTAATCCTGACACTTAACCCTAATCCTAACACAACATAGCCTGGTCGCCCGACAACCAGTTGAGATGTCTGGCGACTTATTGTCGGAGATCATAAGAGTGTCGGGATCCAGAAAGCCAGCAAAACTGAACTACAAACATGACTTATACGTGTTCAAGTAGGACAAATTGATATGACTCGCTTTGCGGCGCGAGGGTGTTTTAACAGTATTAATGATGCCTGTCTACTACTACTACTACTACTAATTGGCTAGATCTACCAGAAGCCTCAGGAACAAAGGTCTACTTCGCCCAGGCTAATATCATGCAAATTGGCTATTTCGGAACACTATTAGAATAGTTTTATGTTGTAAACCTTTAACCACCAGACCAATATATCTACTGGACGAAAGCAGATACATGACATCAGTTACATCCACCAGCGCCTTGTCCAAGTGATTGATTCCAGTGGCACAATTTAACATGTAAAGTCATATCGCGACAATGGAAAGGGTCACAGCAGAGATGAGACATGTCCCTGTGGGTAACTCCCTATTCCTACATAGAAGACATCTGCACAGGGGGAGTTCGAGCTACGCATCGGCCGCTTGGGCTGGCCTACCCAAGCACACTTGACCAAAAATGTAAAAGCGCCCCTACACGGGAATCGCATGGGATACGATACCATCATATCCGATCCATATCTTCAACATACAGAGCACCGTATTCCGCAGAAGGTCCTGGTATTATACCTACTCCTGCCTGTATCCTTGGGCTTACCCTCGTCGCGGCCATCTATCTATCCCACGGTCCTGCAGAAATCACAGGCAGTATAAAGGCAGGCAGCCAAGTTAGCAAGAGATTCCTTCGTTTTACGCTTCCCCGCAAGAGGGCGGTCGATCGTGGCCAGGCCCAGTTTGCATCCGGCCGGCACACAAACTGATAGTCCCTGAGTTGCAAAACGCGAAATGGCACATTACTCATCGGGTTTGCGGCGGAAGTCGGCACCGTGTACAAACGAGATGCCAGGCCAGCTGAGTATAGATGAGAGTCAGTAACGATATCTCAGGCACCGTGTACAAACGAGATACCAGGCCAGACGAGCACAGATGATAGCCAGTAACGGTACCCCAAGCAGCGTGGCGTCGAAACACCAAGTTGGATGATTGCGTGTGTACCTATAAATATAGTTGCAATTGTATTCCGGGAGAGAAATATGTCTACAATACCTTAGATCAGGAACCCCGGTGGTCATTATTGGAGTGGTCAGACAGTGCGAGACAGTGGCCAACTTATGACAGAATATATTAACGTCGCGGTATATATTAGGGCAAAACCCGCACATTTGTCGTGCATACGTAGTAAGCGACGGTCACAGCGAGTGATGTTCGTGGTGATAATTGAGCCTGTCATTGATATCTAATGAGGACATCTCATTATTCACACCTGGCAGGCCTGGTATAGATGCAGACACACATACGCACATACACGCCGCCGCGCAGCAGCTGCCCGGCCCCAACGCGCGCCCATTACGTCACATCCGGTTAGGGGTCTGGTCGCAAGTTGATGGCAAGATCCGCTTTGTAAGGAGGTTTTATGCCTTGCCATTGATGGTGATAATAGTATATAAGGAGACGGCAAGAGAGCGAGAGAGACAGACAGACGGAGTGAGTGAATGATGGATCAACATTAGGACGTATTAGATAACTCCAGGGAGAGGAGAGCGGTCAAGTCGAGAATGAGACTGAGAAAAGATTACGACGCTGAGGAGGCCATAGGAAAAAAAAAAGGAGTGACATACACACAATTATAGAAGACGACAACGTCAAAACAGAGGATGAGGGGGGGCGGGGGCGGGCTTGCATATATCACTATTCGCATCAGACAATAGGCGTCCACACAATATTGCAAGATATCCATGATCATGAGCTGGGCCACACCGTCCCTTGTGCCTGCCTGCCTGCCTCCAAGCCACATCTGGTGTCTGGGGGCAAAGCAACAGTGCGTAGTTCATTTTTTAAATGCACTAAAGACATCATGTCATAGGCGGGATGGTGGCCCATGTGGTCGTTCAGCGCACAACCAACACTCACTTATTACTCAAGGTGAAGCCACCTTACGAACATTTTTCACTGATTTGCACGTCAGCATGATCAATTTAATGATGCTATCAGACCGCTTTAACCTCTGTAGGTCATATCGCGACCATGGGACGAACTTAGGTAGAGAGAAGCCATGCCTCCGGGCGGGGGGGGGGGGGGGGCGTTACTCTTTGCGAAAAAAGACTTAGGATCTCTATCCTGCACAAACATTTGCACAAGTGGGATTCGAACCACGCATCGACCGCTTAGGCTGGCCTAGCAGAGCATACTAAACAAGAGCCAAACGCGCTACCCACTACGTCAGAAGAAAAATTACTCCTGCAGTGGTAACAGTATCCTGGAGAAAACGCCACGTGCCTCTAGCTGAATACGACTTAGGGTTCCTCCTCCTTCTAGCTGACATCTGTGACCGTTTAAAAACAATAATATTACAAGCAGATATTAATCAAGCGGTTTGAGGAGCCCTTGCCTTGCGACAGCTTGTCTTCGCCCACGGATTGCAAGGAAGAGTGAAACTGAAGCAAAAATGTATGCCATAAATTACCCACGTGATACTGGGTGTCTCGGATCCAAACCGACTGAGCCACGAGGGCCACGCACCGGGCGCTCTCCTTGCCATCACGTATCAAGGTGCATCCAGCTCGCTAATTGCTAATGGTAGCTACAAAGTTACGTTTCTGTTGCACATTTTACGTCATGGCAACATCTCAAAATCCGCCCATCATGCACACGAAGTTAACTGTCCGGGAATTAAGGCGGCTTTTCAGCACATTGAGGCCAAACTGAGCCAATGAATCTGCCGCAACGAAGAAGGGTGAAACAAGCCCCAGATTATTGGGGGCACGGGCCCAGGACAGTCGATAGTGCACATGGTTCTGCCTCCAAAATTCAACGACCACTACTGTGGAATCAACGAGACTTGACTCTGAGCTACAGGCCAAATGGAACACTGGATGCATATGATGGGGGCTCAAGTCATATGACCGGGACTTGAAGACTCAATTAAGCATAAGCCGATATCCGAACGAACATAACACAAGGACTTAACGGGCTCGGAAACATGACAACTGCATTTACCGAGAAACCTAATTCCGGCCCGTGGCTGATCTTGTCTTCATGGCTACGCCACGTGACTTTAGCCCTTTAAGGCAGCCAGCTAGCGGGCCCCTTGAAGATGAAGCACAACAATTGCTTGAAAAAAAACACAAAAAACAATTCCCTTCCTTGGCCTGGAGGCAATGGGCGGCTGGCTGGGCGGTTGGCTGGCACTGCACCGCCTCTGGCTGGCTGGCACTGCACCGCCTATGGCTGGCTGGCACTGCACGGCCCTTAGTCATGGCAGCTCCCCTCGGTCTTTCTCCCAGAATATTGACGGTGACGCGAGAGCAAGGGTGACTGCTTCTGGCAGCGTGCATGTGAGCGATAACAGGGCGACGGAAAGACACCACCGACTTGAGACCGTTTGCCACTCTTCATTCGATGGGTTCTTCCGCCGCACGATTTAGCCCCCGCCCCCCCCAACCCCTCCCACCATCGGCGGATGAATACATTTTTTTTTTCACGTAATTATATTCATCTGCACAAGCGACAAGGAACGTTAATTGACGTCGGAAAGGTGCAATATCATTCGATATAAGCGAATCGAGCGATGCCGGTGTAATGACCTTGGTAGTAAGAAAAAGACGGTCTTTAATGAACATGTTGAAACATTTTAAACATCCACCAGGGAAAATACACTATCCGACAAGGAAAAGAAACAAATAATGTTGTTTCTCCTTTATGACAAAGCATTCGGTCGCAGTCAAGCAGTGCAATCAAGACAGATGCGAGACGATTTTGTTCAAACAAAAGTCAAACCCCGACCCTAATATTAATGACCTTAACATAATTCCTTACCCTATCCTTACAAGGGGCGGCCGAACACAGCATTTATGGCACTATATTGGGCAGATACATGATTGTGTGTGTTTGTATGTCATGTAATAATACAAATCGATTTTCTTGAAGAAATTAAAACTTACATATACCAGTATTAGTAATGGTAATGTACACTTAAAACTTTTACATATAGAACTAATTCAGAAATAGTTAGGGAAACCAGCCCAACTAGTACTGTAGCTAGTAGAAGCACAACTTTGTTAAATACAATACTGAACCATTTTACCTTTAATCTATAATTATTGACAATGATATTAGTGATACAGTGTTCCAAGCAGCATCAACCTATATGGTTGTATAACACAGGAATTTGCATAATCTAAATACTGGGTAGTTGTTTAACATTTAAAATGTTCAAATTGTTCCATGTCTCGATAAATGATTGTATAATATAGATGATATATGCATAGCACAGGAACTACTGTAAATGTAGAGATAAAATCAGGTTAAATGCATAATTCTAACAAACTTTATTTCAATTTGAAAAAGGCTGACTAATTAAAAAAATGTTAGAATAGGGTAGTCATTGGCAGCCAACATCAAGAAGCGGTATACAGAAAGCAGTATACTTTTTTTTATATGTATTAATCTTTCAAGACAATAGACTTTATGCAAAAGGCTAAACTGAGTGGTCAGTGTCATTCTAAAATAAAAATAGTCTATACCGGTAGCCAATTTATATTAGCCATTTTGAAGCAGGAAAACTATTGAACAAAATTAGTCAAATTTTACCAACTTCTTAGTAATAAGGGTTATTAAATAAGAATGATATTTATACCAAAGTGAGACCTCAGGGCTAACTCCAATGCCATGTTGTAACACCAGGACACCCTGCACCCCCATTTTGGACTATTCTTGTTTCTTTTAGTAAATTTGTGGTACTCCCCAGGTATGAACATACGCAATAATCAAACAACATATTCTACAATTCTATATAAGTTAAGAAAAGTTGGTGGCTTGTAATCATTTTGACATAGTATTTGTAAATGGGTACATGTATATAGTTGCCATGACAAATCAGACAGAGTATTGGTTTAAAATGAACCAGCAAACCCCAACATAGAGAACTCTAGGTAGCACTTGTCTTGTTGAAAATGTACAGGGAAGTGTTTACTTGTCTGACAAATTCCAGGTAAATTCCATTGTCACTGCCAAGCATGACTGTCAAGCCCTGGAAGTATAGTGCTGTGACTGTGGACTATAAAACAGTGCATTTTAGAGAAGGATTCCATTGTGAGGAGGGACTGGGTAGCCTGACCAGTCTCTCCTGTTGGGCAGGAGCAGCCCTCTCCCTAACTTGTCATCATTTACTCGCAGAGTATTAGCACAATATGGTGGATGCCTGCAAATATTCCAACAGATAATGGCAGATAAAAGTTGATAATATAAGCTTTAAGCATGCTGAATGCAGATAAAAATCCCTAATGGTCCAGCATGTGTCAATTTGTATACATCTCAAGATATAACATAATTGTCATATTTGTTTTCAAGCTACTATTTCCAGAAACACTCTCTGCCATGACAGTTCACATTCAGGTCATATGACTCTTTAGAGGTATTAACATACATTCTTGTTTTAGTCAGTAAACCCTTAGGTAAGTAGCAACCATTGTCAGTGATGAATTAAATTTTGCAAGTATATGGCATCGCACATAGACGTTTACATTTTGGAATATCATATGACTGGGACATGAACTGTAATACAGATGGAGGGTTTCTGGAATGAGTTGCTTAAGAACAACTTGTAAGTCTAATCGTGAGTAATAGCTATAATAATTATGACCCATAATGTATTTTTAGTAATAGAAGAAAATAAATATTATGAGAAAGCTTGTCACTTTGAGTTTGAGGATGTGCATGGGGGGCTGTGACTGGCTGTGCAGCACATGTGTGGTTACTTGTATGACCTTACACTGCTCGCTTTAATGCCACTAATCTAATGGTCATGTATGGCTAGTTACATAGCAGGCAGTGCATAAAACGTGGAATCCTCCTGCTGAGGGGGAATTCTTGTTATAAGGGAAAATCTTTTATTTATCCGGCATCTATCAGTATGTTGGCATGTCTGCATGTTTGTGTGCTGTCTGTAGGTCACAAAACGCAACATTTCGCTTTGTAACTTTACCCATCGATAGGTATCAATGGGCATGGCTAGATTAAGTTCATTAGAGGGGTATGTAGGTGAAAGGTCAAGGTCACATGAATCTTCTGCCATCATCACTAATCTGCTTACCATTACAGCGAGGCTCTGGACTGTTGCGAGCAGTGACAGTGACCGTGGTGCCAGGTACCGTGGTGCCAGTGTAGGCCTACTGTGGGGGGGGGGGGGGGGGAGGGGATTGAGTTGGTTGCTATAAAACTAACATGTATGGTAGGGATGTAGAAACCAGATATGTAGACCGAAACTGAATAAACTGGCAGTTTGGTTTTAGCTGTCCACCAAGTGAGATCGTTGAGCCTGGAGGCGAAACTAAAAAGTGTTTTTTATCTTTGGGATGGGGTCAACAATTGAGAGGATGCTCACTATAGCCACAGTTTTAGAGCTGCCGGATCTGAGGGGTCAATATAGATCTGAGGTATCAAATATAGATCTGAGGGGTCAATCTGGATCTAAGATATCAATTGTTAAGGTCAAGGTCATTGTAGTGGATGAAAAACATAATCCAGATTTTACATTTTACATCATTCTCATCCTACGAGTGACTATCTCGTTGGCCTATAGACAGAACAGCTGTATTGTTTCCCTACCCCCTAGTATAGGTGGGGGTGGGGGAGGGGTGATAGGAGTCAACCTAGAAGATAATGTCAGAACTTGCCAATTTAAAGACAAACAATGGAGTGCAAAAGTCAATGTTAAGCTCCAAAAAGGCAGGGAGATCAGAAATCTCAAATATATGAAAATTTGACAGCTATTGGTTGCACAAATTTTTCATTTTCAAAATGATTATAAGCTTATATCATATTGGTAGGGCTTGGAATTGGCAGTAAAAAACTGATTTGAATTGAAGCAGGAGTTACACAGATAATGATCCCCATAACTTATTCTGGTTGGGTATTCTTGTAAATAGTTGAAAAATTATCATGTATGACTGATGGTAATTGTCTTTTAAGGCGTCATTACACATAGCCTGCTTATCTACTCGGCTATGCACACAGCCTGCTAATCCTTTCACGTACCCCTGCCTCCATCCTAGCCCTGTTACATGCCCCTCCCTGGCTTATCCGCTCTGGGAAGTGGGCCGGAGGGCTATGAAGCCAGTGTCAGTTGCGGTAGTGAAAGTTTTCAACAACAATTTTAAACAACTCTCCCCGCCGCCATGTCGCTGTTACGTCACAGTTCTCGTCGATCTCACGGCAGAGGGCGTTACGCTAACGCCATAGTCCTAGGAAAAATTGTGATGCGAGGAACGAGCTTCGTCTGCTGGGAGATCGACGAGAACTGTGACGTAACAGCGACATGGCGGCGGGGAGATTGTTGAAAATTGTTGTTGAAAACTTTCACCAGTACAAAAAGTGGTAGATTTTGTTTGTTTTCAATCTCATTGCCCTTGGAACTATAAAGGTATGAAGAACAACTTGACAAATTGATAAGGACCGTTTATTTTTGTACCTTCTGCAATCGACGGCCGAAGGGCGCTGATTTTGAAATCAACGCTCACAACCAAAACTGGCTTCATGGCTCTCTCTTGTCTCCTTTAGGTGCGAGGTCAAGAGAGCCATGTGTGAAGGCTACCTCCACCCTTGGCGCAAGTGCCCCCAGGCAAGCCCGCTTCTCTAGGGGCACAACGGTAACAATGTTAAAATCCTTCGACGTTAGTAGGGAATCGACTGTAGCTTTTATTATAATGTGTCCTCGAACAATCATAGTGTTTACGTATTCTATATGCCTTGTTCTATCATCTGACATCAATAAAGTGTGTCGACACTAGGTTGTTTCGACTATATTTTTGCGAAGAAATGTTGGAGCACACAACTGTTCCCGACCAGCCATCCGCCATATTTGTTTTGGGCGGATGCCGGTACCTGTGAATGCGACTTGGTTCCTCCTCTCCGTTAGCATATGACTCTCCGCTAGAGGGCCTTGTCAGTCGCTCACTTTGAACTTAAGGACAACAGCAGCGCCCTCTTTCACAGATCATTGACTGTTACGGAGTTTGGGACCCAGGCTACATATGGTTCAAATGGTGGCGGGATTCGCCAGGTGGCGCTGCATACACATGGCGGTTGGTAGGGAAAAGTCGCAAGCTCCAACATTTGTTCGCGAAAATATGACTGGAACAATCTAGTGTTGACACACTTTCTTGATGTCAGAAGATAGAACAAGGCATATAGAATACGTAAACACTATGATTGTTCGAGGACACATTATAATAAAAGCTACAGTCGATTCCCTACTAACGTCGAAGGATTTTAACATTGTTACCGTTGTGCCCCTAGAGAAGCGGGCTTGCCTGGGGGCACTTGCGCCAACCTCCACCCCAGCTCATGACCAGTCAATTGACCTGGCTGTAAGCCTTACACACCTCTCCCCAATCACCCCACCCACCCTAACCCATACAGCTGAGCTGTTGTGGTAGTACAGCCATTCTAACCTTCTTGTTTTGGCCCAAACGGCCAAAGAAATGCACCTAGCATGCTGCAACTTTTGTTTGCCCTGATTGGCTAATGACAGGTTCAGTCATCTCTCTGACACAGTTGTGTCTCACTGACTCAGGGACTGTGACACTCTGACACTCACTGTCAGACAGTGTCGCTGTCCGATACTGAGATAGTCGACCGTGACTATCCATAGTAAGCTTATCCGACCATCGACCGCCTGCGCCTGGCCTGCCACTGCGTGCGTGCACGAGTGTTGGAGTGATGTCTGCCAAACTTCATTCGAGCACAGTTTTAAACGTGTACTGTGCAGTCGAAATATCCCATTAACATAAATAGACACTTCAATTTTAATTTCAACTCTTTCGTTAAGTACTCGAGCACAATATATGGTTGTCAATGTAAGAAATGACCTTACCTGCTCACGGAGGAAGTTGTCTGTGGACAGTGGTGACGTCGCTAGCTCCGTTGGATTTAACGCAGCAGAGTTGGCACGAGGATCATTTTCACATAATAAATACCAGCGGTTGAATTGGTACTGCTGGGTCGCAGACCGTTTCTAGGTTTTCCGGTACGATTGCGTTATGCATGTTATGAGCAAGTGTTCGGCAAGTAGTCTAGGGATTCCGTGCATGGACCAGGAACAAATTGCAACAGTTTTGGTTTTTGTGGAGATAATATCTACCCAAATTTGTATTTGAAAATTTGGCATATCTTCGCAATGTACGTTATCCACCGATTTCGTGAAGATTTTGTAAGTGTACTGTAAGTTTTCGTGCACGTATAGTCCGGTCATTCTCAGAGCACCACATGGGGTGGACCTGGTACTAACTGCAACATAATTTCTTTTTGTGAGGATAATATCTACCCATGTCCGAGTAAAATAGAACAAAAATGTAAAGAAATCTATGTGGGGGCGAACATTTAAAAAAATTAGATTAAATTTTGGTCTTTTTTCCAGTGTTTCGGGGTAACATGGTTTTCGTATCTATCTTAGGCCGTATTACTCTTGTTGAAGCTTATAACACCTCAAAATGATGCTCTAGACAAAGTACTTGCTTTCCATTTGTGTGGGACGAAGATTCTGCTAACGTATACGAAGGACGTTATATTTGTCCCTGTTTATGCAAACGGTGTCATATCTGTTGTATTCATCATGTCTGGTTTCATGAAATTATGAAAGTGATTTTTTGTGAACTGGGACTGGGATATTAGCCGACCTGGGAATTTTAACATTAAATAGCCGTGAATCGCCAAATCGTTAATTTAGTATCGTGTCTTCCATTGCATGCGGAGCGTTCTGCTTTTGATTCATCGTAGCATGGGAGCCCCCCCCCCACCCCCCCATAGTGTGTGCGAGTGAAGATCCAAGCACGTTGATATCAGAGGACACTCACCTACTGGATTATGTCTGCAGTCTGACAAAAAGCAGCGCACTAAGAAGCTGATGATATGGGACATCCATTGCCCCCCCCCCCACCACCTACCCCCCCCCCTCCTCCAATGAGCAATAAAATTGAACCAGATAATAACTAATTTTAGGTTAATTATTATGTGACTCCTGTGTGAGAAGCCGAACTAACAGGGCTAGAATAGCAAATGCGAACAGAGACGTACGTGCACTAAAACTTACAGTGCACGCACAAGATCCTCACGAAGTCGGCGGTTAACATTATGAAGATATGCAAAATTTTAAAATTCAAATGAAAAAAAAATTCCCGCACCTAGATTTTTCTAGATTTGTTTTCTGTTTTACTAGGTCATGGGTATAGATACTATCCCCACAAAAAGAAATTCTGTTGCAATTTGTTCCATTTCCCCCCTATGTGGTGTCAGGATGGAGTGAGGACCACGACGCTTCAGAAGTCGCGCAGTATCAACGATAGTGAAGTACAACATTTGGAGGAAGCGCTTACTATAATATTTCCACGTGAGAATCTGCTTAAATATTCTGAATGGGAATTGTGTACATGTACACTGAGGTTTTGGGTGTGTTACAGACCAAACTCCACGCAACAAATAAGAGGGCATATGTCATTAAGCCACTTTTTTCGCCAACGAGGCGCATCTCTTGTGAGAAAGTGTGACTTTCTTGTGTACCACGTCATCAAAATTCATGCATCGCTGCCGTTTTTATAGTCTTTTCAAATATGTCAATAATCATAATTTGTACAGATCGAGTTAGATTCACACAGTTATATAATGTGTCCAAGGCATTTCTCTCCACAGATGTCCAAAATCTTCATATATGCGGAAAATTGATGTTTGATCAACCAACTCGTGCGATATTTTTCTCGTTGAATGTTCAAGAAGTGTATGTCATCAAGTCCATCTGCGATGCAACGAATCACTGCCATGCATCATAATGCACTCATGTATGCAATGATCGGGGGAGAGGGAGATTGAGGAGAGGCCATGCGCCATGCATCCGCTACTGGGTAATAAACAATTATGCGCCCCCCCCCCGCACCCCTTTATGTCCCTATATTATATACTGTTCTACAACTTATATAGGTCTATATTAACAACATTCTAAATACAGTCAGGGTGTTTCATAATTATGATCAAAACTAAGACTACGAATTTTTCAAAAGCCGACAAAACGCACCTTTTCGGACACCGCACTTATTTTCCATTTGTGTGGGACGATGATTCTGCGAACGTATGCGAAGGACGTTATATTTGTCCCTGTTTATGCAAACGGTGTCATCTGTTCTATTCATCATGCCCGGTTTCAGGGAATGATAAAAGTAATTTTTCTTGAACTGGGGCTGTGATATTAGCCGACCGCCGTGATCAAGGATTTACATTAATCGTGAGCTGAGAATTTAAATACGACATAACAGTGAATTGAGAAATCGCCAATTCATATGAGGTGTCTGCCCCTTCCGCTGTATAACGGGAGTATTCTCCTTGCCCCCCCCCCCCCCCCCATTCTTATATAGTTTATATTTTTCAATAATCCATACGGTCGTATGCAGAGTGGTTAGAGAAAAGTTGAAAAAACTGATACACAAATCTTTTGCGCAAAAAACGCCTAGGATGCGCATGGTTTACCTTTAAAGCTGTTCATACAGCATTTCTGCACCTTTCAAAGTTCTATTTTTATAAAATAACTGGATACGTACATTCCCTATTTGTGATATTGTTTATCCAGAGCGCCCCCCCCCACCCTACAAGCACACACAAGCAGCCTTTTTGAGCCGAGTTACAACCAATTAGCCACATTTATGTGTTACCCCCTTCCGCTGCTATAAATGTTTATATATAATATATATATATAATGTTGTCTTATTTATTGCAAAGCAATCTACACCAAATGTCATAGCGCAACCTTGCCGAGACGAAACATCACATTGTGCAGTGCTCGAATAAACATAGTATGTTAGCATCATGATAAGAAGCCTGCCTGCCAACCATTGTTACTGAAACGCACGCTTTTATTAAGATATTCTTTAAAGCGATTCCACGTCATCAAGAAGTGCTAATGCTTACTATGCTTGGAAGTTACGCTCTTGAAACTTCAATAGACTTGTTCACAATATACCATCAGTTGATTGAGATCAACTGATGCCTTTCTAAAAGGATCTGTCTGACAATCGGGGTCAATTGAACTGTTATCAGTGTTTACGTTAGATACGTTGTGTGCAAGATATTTTGTTTATGGAAGGAAACTTGATAGTTGTTAATAAGTTCAACTACGAATAATTGATTAAATAGTCTGAATATAACTGAAAACACTGTGGCATATGAACATTCAGTTAAAGCGGGTGTCCAGCCTAATCTAATCGCGAACTACACCAAAAATTTACAACCTAAAATAAAATTGGTGAGTATTAACGCTTCGTTTCGGCTGACTGGTAAGGAGAAAACAATTAAGGCAACCCGCCCCCATCAATGTCGAGCAGCGCGCCAATTTGCCGGAGAAAGTGACGTGTATTGTGACCCTTCATGGGGCGCCGCCTTACGTTATAACTGGAAGTTATTTCGCGGAGGAAACTCTTCACAATAGAGGTACTATTGAGGTAAAACGCGTGAAACGAGAGATCAGGGCCGCGATTTACGGATGAATTGCGGCAGTTCCAAGCCTTGCAATAGACCATCATCTTAGTGTTTCATGGAAAATGGCATACAAACAAATTGATATGCGTCTTGCGACGAGGCGCCCCATGAAGGGTCACAATACACGTCACTTTCTCCGGCAAATTGGCGCGCTGCTCGACATTGATGGGGGCGGGTTGCCTTAATTGTTTTCTCCTTACCAGTCAGCCGAAACGAAGCGTTAATACTCACCAATTTTATTTTAGGTTGTAAACTTTTGGTGTAGTTCGCGATTAGATTAGGCTGGACACCCGCTTTAACTCTCCGTTAGAAAGCCCTGATTGGAGTTAGAATCTCAGCTATTTATATTATCGATGATCACGCGCTCTTGTTTTGCTCACACAGTAGGCGTCATTTTCGGTTTGAATATAATTAGAATATCGCCTCCTGGTTGCACAATCGTGGACACGCCTACAAAAAGGGCTGCAGCCTGGTCAAGCGGCGAAATCGTGGCTGGCGTTCACTTCTAAATTTTATAGTGAGCTACAGACAAGACGAACAATTCTGTAATTTGGAGGATAGACACTTGGGTATTATATGAATTGGCAAAGCAGCGTTAGAGGCCATGCTGGCGGCTTTCTTTAAGTTCATATGAATTATAATAATTTCTCGATAATAATTGCAAACTTTACTTATGTACAAAGGCAAACGTAGGGGCTCAGGGATTATGGGTCAGGGATTGGGGATTAGGGATTATGGGTCAGGGATTGGGGATTAGGGATTATGGGCCAGAGATTGGGGATTTGGGATTATGGGTCAGGGATTGGGGATTAGGGATTGGGGATTAGGGATTATGGGTCAGGGATTGGGGATTAGGGATTATGGGTCAGGGATTGGGGATTAGGGATTGTGGGTCAGGGATTGGGGATTAGGGATTATCGGTCAGGGATTGGGGATTATGGGTCAGGGATTGGGATGATGGTTAAAAGTCTAAGTGTAGGGCTTATGGCTTAAAGATAAGGGTTCGCCACGTGGCGCCACGTAGCGGGTAAAACGGCGATGAGGAACACATAAGACCCGAAGAGACACATAGGACCCTCACATACGGCAAACATCAACATTTTGTGGTGCCATATAAAACTGAACTAAGCTAGTTATTAACTATCAAACACGCATAAAAGTTATGATTATATTTTCTCATATGCAGTGATTTTGGCAAAAATTAAACGACAAACCACGACAGGTACCTGAACAACAGGATTCGGTTTATAACATATGTTTATTGCGTTTGTTGCAACGTTATCGTCCCGTATTCGACTTTGCTTCAGCAAAGAGTAGGGAGTTACTCCCGGAGACATGGCTCCACTCTCCCTTCCTGCTCCCATTGTCGCGATATGACCAAAAGTGGTTGAGGCGTCCTGAATATACAACAAACTAATCGACTTAGCTTGGTGGATGTGGAGTCGTTTTGACTTTAAAATGGAAATTAGTTTATTATATGTGTACATCAATTACAGATTCCACTAAATCACTTTCTAAGGTTACCATCAGATGTCCCTAAGCCTATAATGACAAAAAAAGTCTCACGCAGATAGGTGGTGAAAGCGGAAGTTGCAATGATAATTGGTATACATGTGACCATTAGGTGTCATAGTAAGTCATCTATTGGTATGAGAATGTCTTGAGAGTGTTCTTGGAGGCAGTAAATATATGGGTGCCTGTAGATAGAGAGCTCAGAGAGAATGCACAGGTTGTAGGCTGAGTGCCTTGTGTACGTGCTGGGTGGAGTGCCAAGTGTTAGTGTAGGCTGAGTGCCAGATGTTGATAAAGGCTGAGTGCCATTGTGTTTGAGGATTATGTTCATGTAAGTGTCTTTAAGGTGCTTGAAGTAGGCCTAAGGTTTAGCTGTATGGTCGTATATTCAGGACGCTCTAACCAATGTTCGTCACATCGCGTCAATGGGAGAAGGAAGGGAAGAGCGGAGCCATGTCCCCGGGTAACCCCCTATTCGTTGCGAAGAAGGACATGGTACCTTCATCCTGCGACCACACATTCATGACCACAGCTAAGCGCAGACCCATTACGCTCTCAGGTGGCCAGAGCGGGGCGCAGACCCACTACGCTCTCAGGTGGCCAGAGCGGGGCGCAGACCCATTACGCTCTCAGGTGGCCAGAGCGGGGCGCAGACCCATTACGCTCTCAGGTGGCCAGAGCGGGGCGCAGACCCATTACGCTCTCAGGTGGCCAGAGCGGGGCGCAGACCCATTACGCTCTCAGGTGGCCAGAGCGCTCAATGACAGCGCTATAACGGGCGACCCCGTTTGTAATAAGGAATCATGGTTTGGTTTAATCTTAATTTGTATACTTTTACCTATCCTCTTAGTCTAAGTTGATGAATGTAGATGATTTGCTTGTATGTATGCATGTAACTAACTGAATGTTTTAAAGATTAGCTGTGGAAGCGTGCTACATGCAAGATGAGATTGCGACGTAAAGCTGAATTCAACTGCATATTGTGGTGCGCACATTTGTCCTCACATGGATAACGCAACATCTCTTAATAAGAATAGTATAATAAGTATAAGAAAGTGGATACCACATAAAAAAGATTCTTTCTGATGTATGGAAGTTGATTTACTTACTCTTAGAAAAACAAGTTACTGCTGTATGTATATCATGTTAAACTAATATCTGCTGACAGAGGATTTTGAAACGGGCGAGGGGGGTGAAGAGGGACATGACGAAGTCTCCGCAGAAAGGGGTGGGAGGCACAATAACACACGGGGGGAGTGGGGTGCGGATTCGAATTCAGACAGAAAAAAATTATATATATACTTCATGTGTAATCGTCAATCTGATATGTGCTATTTTCTGAGCGGCTTAGAAATGGCAGTACTGTATTACGATGCCACAACATTAGAAAAAAACAAGACAAACGGGACCCTCTCGAATGTCGTTGAAGGTATTTTGAAGATCGATAAACGCTCAGCGAGCTCACTATTAAAAATGTAAAAGCTGTAATGTGCAAAAGCTGTCATATCACAAAGGAGGCGCCATTTATCCACCATAACTGTGCTCCTTGTTGATAAATACAGACTTCTGGTGATCTGGTGATTGTCTACCACTGTTCGAACGGCTGTCATGCCGCCCACCCCCCTCCCACGCTATCGCTTACCATGTGATGGTTGCTTGACCCAAGGCCGCTGCTGGTTCAACCAGCAAGCAACAAGGAGCTGGGAGGGATCGAAGACCTGGCCTCCACGGGTCTGTCTGTCTGTCTGTCTGTCTGTCTCCACGAGCCCTCGATTCTAGGGCGTATAGGGGTGTCCTCTTCCCCTTCCAGATCTGACTACTTCAAACAAACAATGCCGAGTCCATGGAGATTGAATAGCGTCATCCGAGCGTCCCGGGATGGCTTTGTATAATTGCAGCAGCTGCTTTAATTAGGACCCCCGAGGAAGGGTGTGGTGGATAGATGGGGGGGGGGCGGTATAGATCATCCGGGTTGCTAGCGATCGAGATAGCCAGACAACTGTTTGCCCGTGGCCGCCCGGAGAGGGTAGGGAAGGGGAAAAGGAGGTGGGTGAGGGGGAGTATAGGTATCGAATACGTTGCCGGCACGTACTTTGAAAGGTCACCCTTCATCTGGAACTACCCAGTCACAATGTTTTTGTTTTTTTAGGTTTCTTCTGATTCGCACTGAACACATTATTACGAGTGCGTTGGCGAAGTCCACTTTTTGCCGAGAGTTTGTGAGTGAATGGGTGAGTGGTTGCTTCCCTGCATGGAATCCTTGATCAGTGGCCATTGTATAATTCATTAAGTGGTTTTACATTGATGGGGAATGTGTCTATCTATCTATAATTGGAAAAAATTAAGCTTCCTGTAAAATCCCTGGAATAAAACCTACCCTTCTATCTAGCTAAGTAGCTGAGAGTATGGTTACCACCCCACGCAACTCAACTCTTACAAACGCTTTGAATTTACTTCACACAACCCAATGGGAGTCCTATATCCGTCAGATGCCGTTCCACCTTTTCATAGCTAGTAGTTTATAGTTTATTTCTTTCAAATTTCAATTGGCTCGATTCATTTAGGGCTTTTTCCGGTTTGAATGCTATATTGATAAACTAAAACAATTTTCTTATCCACTGGAAAATAGATAATGGACATGTAAAAAATGTTTAGATGTTAAAGTTAAATTGCAAATGGATTGACGGGCCGCGGCATGCCACCAAGTGTCGAGTCCCTTGCATTTGTGATTAAAATAATTATAATAAAAGTAATATAATAAGATAAGCCTCTTGTATTAATCACTTTTTGTAGACGTATGTGCGTGCGTGGGGCGGGGGGAGGGGGGGGGGGGCAGTTTGGGGTTGGGGAGTGGGCGAGTAGTATACTTTCAGGGTGGCTTGGGAAATTTGGTAGTTGAAATTTTATCTTAAATTTACACATTTAGGGGGATACGGGGGAGGGGGGGGGGTCCAGCTTGTTTCCTGATGCATAACAACAACAGACTTTCTCAAAAGTTGATCGTCTGAAGAATAATTCGATAACAGTTTTGATGTTGCGCAAATTATGAGTTATATGTCGAGACACCTGGTGAGTAGCGTCATTGAGAGACAATTGGTGAGTAGCGTCATAGAGAGATACCTGGTGAATAGCGTCATGGAGAGACAACTGGTGAGTAGCGTCATGGAGAGCCACCTGGTGACTAGCGTCATTGAGAGACACCTGGTGAGTAGTGTCATTGAGAGACACCTGGTGAGTAGCGTCATTGAGAGACACCTGGTGAGTAGTGTCATTGAGAGACACCTGATGAGTAGCGTCATAGAGAGACACCTGGTGAATATTCGTTTATTTGACCAAGAAATGTAGTACATATCATACAAAACATAGATATACGGATTGGCCAGGAGACTCCCACTAAGACACAGGTAGGTCGCTATCTTGGGAGCCACCTTAATATATATATTAAGGACAAGGTAGGTTGGGACTGCTGCTAATTACAAGCGTTTTATAGGCGAAAGAAATGGGGAGCTATATTCGATACATTAAGTAGCGGAGCTAAATAATAATTAGATTCTTCATAATAATGGTTAAAAAATCTTTGCAAATCTCATTTAGTCTGAATAATATCATGAGATATTACTTTCTATTACTGCAAACTATAAGCGATCAAAATGAAATATACAATGATATTGACCACAAAATGTAGAGGATTACTATACACGATGGCAAATATAACAATGAGTAATAGAACATACATTACTGTATAGTCCTAACAAATATTTTTTTAAATATAGGGTGAACCCAATCAAGCTATGTGTGAAGACTTTGTCTTTAACTATAGAGGGTAGTGTATTCATGGTAATAGGGAGACTAATTCTCAGGCATCGCTTAGCATACTCATGCCTTGTAGAGCTTACAATATACTTATGTTTGTTTCTTGTATTATGCCAATGAATATCTGAACTTTGTCTAAGTGACATATTGGCAAAATATGATGGTAATTTATCATGGGATAGGTTGTAGAAGAATTTCATTTGGTGCAGTCGATGGATATCGTCTATTCTTAATAACTTCAACTGTTTGAATAGTGGTTCAGTGTGGGCATTGTATGGGCTAAGGGTAATTATTCAAATTGCTTTCTTTTGCATGTTTAAGACCTTGTTTGCTCTGTAACCCCATGGCAAAATACCATAATTTAAACAGGAGACAATCAGTGAGTTATATAGCATTAACAGAATTCTCTGGGGAAGGGTGCATTTGAGCCGGTTGAGCATTCCGACTCGTTTAGACAATTTACGGGAGAGTTGATCAGTATGGCAATGCCACCCTAGACGACTATCAATAATTACCCCGAGTAAATTAAAGTTCTCTACACCTACTATTTCCACATTATCCATCATGATCTGAGGTATCAGAATTTTTTTCTGAGGCATATGAAAGATCATGTACTTTGATTTTGTGGTGTTTAGTGATAATTTATTCACTTTCAGCTAGATATTGACCTTTTCTAATTCACAGTTTATTTTGTTATTATCGGTTGACATATTTAGGGTGTTGAGGGTGCTCGACAGGGTGGTATCGTCAGCATATATGATGGCTTTAAACAGATCAGAAGCTTTAGAAATGTCATTTATATATATTATGAATAAGAGGGGACCAAGTATTGACCCTTGGGGCACACCAGTAGTGATATTTAATAGATTCGATTTCTCGTCTTCAAATTGAACATACTGAACCCTGTGACTCAAGTAGCTTTCTGACAGGGTTAAGGCCGTTCCAGTAATTCCATAAGAATTCAGTTTGTATAAAAATATTTTATGATCCAGAGTATCAAAGGCTTTTGATAAATCAAGGAAAATGCTTATGGGGGTATTACCTTGATATAAGCTAGCAGTGGTACGGTCTATTAACTCAAGAATGGCCTGCTCTGCTGAGTGTTTTTCACGGAATCCATATTGACCATTTGTCAGTAACATATTTCTTTTAAAGTGGTTATGGATTTGGTAGTATATAATTTTTTCAAAGACTTTAGAGATTGCCGGAAGAAGTGATATGGGGCGATAGTTTTCCAGTTTCGTATCCAATCCGCTTTTGTAAGTTGGGATAACTTTTGCTACTTTAATTTTTTCCGGGAATATGCCTGTAGTCAGGGATTGGTTTATTATTATTGCTGTCGCTTCACTTACTTCACATTTTATTTCTTAGACAAAATAGTGGATAATTCATCATACCCACTGCTTGACTTAGACTTCAGTTTATTTATAGTATCCTCCACATCTTTTTTATTGATGACTGACAGACTTATTTCACGCTCACACGGATTTGATAAGTATTGTGTAAACGTTTTACCTTCAGGAGAGTTAATTGCCCGTGCTAAATTAGGGCCGATATTTGTAAAGTAATGGTTAAAGGCATTTGCTATTTGCGCTCTATCATCTATTCTTTTAGAGTCTATGTCATAGTACTTGGGAGCCAATTCTTTGCAAAATGATCTACAAAGTACCGTGTTTATAGTTTTCCATGTTTGTTTCATGTCAGACTTGTATTTTTGAAAGAGATGGTCATAATGATGTTTTTTGGCTGAGCGTATATTTTTGATAAGGATGCGGTTATACGTCGAGAGGTTGGTCTTTAACGTCAGGTACTCAGGGCAAGTGGGCGAAGTCTGTTTTAGCTTCTTATACAATTTGCCACGAAAAGTAATGGATTTAATAATGCTTTTACTCATCCAACCATTTCGCTTGTGTTTATGTTTATGAAATTTGACATATTTAGTTTGAACATACTTATCTTTCATTCTCAGAACGGTATCAATCATTGTGTTAGAGTTTAGATTTGGGTCTCCATGTAAGTCTGGATTTAAGGTTTTAGCAATATTGGCGTCGCTGAGATCCATCTTTAAATTTCGAACGTAGTTTGGTTCATAACGCTTTACTCTGATTTTTTTGTGAGGCTTCTCTCGCGCAACCTTATGTTCGAAGCAAATGAAATAGGGTAGGTGGTCAGACAGCTGCTTAATGAGAATACCAGCTTTTACGTTCTTACTGTTTGCGGTGAGCCTGCAAAGAAAATTGTCAATCAAGGTACCCCTATGTTGAGAAAATCTAGTGGGTAGTGTTATCTTTGGCGAGAAACTATGAAATGAGACAGCTTCAAAATATTCATTTATTGCTGGTTTTTCATTTATTTTTAATAGATCTATATTAAAGTCTCCAGCCGGTATGATATCACCTGACTGTCTTTCAAGATATGCAAGTGTTGTTTCCATTTCATTTGTAAAGGACACATAGTTAGCCTTTATATCACATGGTGGTCTATATAAATTACCCAATAACACTTTTTTATTCATGCTAGTTACGGTTATCTCTATAAATTGAGACTCCCAGATTTGAAATTCAACGGGTCGAGATACCGAATGATAGCTAAAGGTATTGTTCAGATATATGACAAGACCAGCGTGTTCACTGATTTGTTTCCCTTGGAATATAATGCTATATCCTTCGAGCCGAAGAAGAGATAGGTTTGCATCATCAGGCAGCCAGCTCTCTTGCACACAGATTGCACTGAATGTTATTCCATTTTCTGCAGGATGACTTAAGAAAACATCTAGTTGGTCAAATTTAGCAGTTAGGGATCCAGTATTGAGACTCAGTACGGAAAAACCATTCTTCCACTGCTTGGCAGATTTAATTAACGACTCATTTTCATAGTGGGGGGAATGTATGATTGTTTCAAGTTCATCTACCTCTGCATCTTCGTTTGTTACATTTTGTCGAATAACATTCACCAAAGAATTATTCGCTAGGCCACCAAATTCTTCAAGTAATAATTCATCTATCGTTTTACCAGACATAGGACTGTTTCCGAGAAAATATCCATCTTCACAACGAGTTGACTACACACACAGATCACCTTTCTCTCTGTGCGGAGGGGCACTGATTTATAACCTTGCGGAAACGTAGATACTGACATATTACGACCAATGACATACAGAGCGATATAACTACAGTATAACTCAGAGAAGAAAAATGAGCACAGCAAGCGGTTAACAGCAGGGTACAATACTGGTATGAGATGATGATGTTTGATGGCGTCATGGAGGGACACCTGGTGAATAGCGTCATTTAGGGACACCTGGTGAGTAGCGTCATTGAGAGACACCTGGCGAGTGGCGTCATGGAGGGACACCCGGTGAATAGCGTCATTTAGGGACACCTGGTGAGTAGCGTCATTGAGAGACACCTGGTGAGTAGCGTCAGGAAGAGACACCTGGCGAGTGGCGTCATGGAGAGACACCTGGTGAGTAGCGTCATGGAGAGACGATATCTCCAGGAATACCACAAATTTTGTAGAGGGGAAAAGCGTGTTTAACAAGGCTCGAATAATTAATGTATTTAATCCCCCCCACGCCCCGCCCCCCCCCCCCACCACGCACACACGCTGTCGCTGTCACCGCCTCTGTGAGCTGCGAGAACTCGTCCTCATATAACGACATGAGCGGTGTGTGGGTTCCCGTTGTAGATCACTATCTAACCCGACAGAATCGCCGCCGAGACATTTGTCTTCGATGGCATATTAAACACAACCTATGGACCTAATCTCAGCGGCAGCGAGCAGCAACCATCTTCTTCATGAGGAGTGTCGAGGGGTGGGGGGGAGGGGGGGGGGCAGTGGTGGAGTTGGCAGAGACGCTTCCTTGAACCGCTATTCGCGCCGTGCATCACAGGGCGGATAAAGGGAGTTTAAAGGCGGGTGGAATTGTTTGCTTTATTTACGGTCGCGGCGTGGTATGCATGGTGAGAGGGAAGGACTGCCGAACAACCACTCGTCACCCTCTCGGTAAGGCCTATAGTGTGCGTTACTACGGCCAGCGCGCAGCCACCATCTAGCCTAATCCCGACCTCCACCCAGCCTGGCCAACGCGCCGCCTTGCTATGCTGGATGGAGGTCTATCTATTTTGCTCTTTGCCCCAACGCCAACGGGGGTGGCGGCATAGACCTCGACAGGCTACGCCCCGCCCGGAATGCCTAACTAGGGTGGCGCTGTTTGTTTTCAGGTCAGAGGCCGTGTTACTCTAAACCTCTGTTCGCAAAGACGCCGCTCGTCTGCGTGTTATTCCGTACTCCCCATACACTTGCAGAGCACGTCCAACCCGAGCGGCTCCCGCACCCAAATCCCTGTCAGACCAGATCCGATAGATTCCGGTCATGCTATAAAAATAACGTGTAGCTTTTGTCGAGAGTTTTATTGTGCTTGGCGCCTGATATCGGTGGGTGATAGAGTAGGCGCCGCCCGGTTTTTGTTGGCCGTGGTTTACACCGGCCACTTAGTCATTGTAACGGGGCCCTGATAATGGAAACCCGGCCGGGGTAATAGCGATATAGGACCGTGGTCTCGCGTGAGACACGTGACCACGGTGTGACCTTATGAAAGCACACGCTATGACGTCACATATGCACGCTGTGATGTTGCGCTTGCGCTGTGACATCACGCTTACGGTGTGACGTCATATTGATATTATGTGACGTCGTACGCATGTTATGACGTCACATACGAGATACGAGGTCACATAAACACGCTATGACGTTACATGCATGTTATGACGTCAGATGCATACGAGGTTACGTCATACGTACGTTTTGACGTAACACATATCCTGTGAAGCCACCTTGGCGCTGTGACGTCACACACACAGTGGTTGGCTGGTTGACGAGCATATGAATAATCATGCGGAAATTGTATTCGATAGAGTATAATTCCGACGTAGCAAAATTTTCCCGTTTCCTGGTCAGCATAGAATAATCTTTACTTGTTCAGGCCATTCAGAAGAACACGTCAATTTTCAGGCATAATAATTATGAAGAAAGGAACGAAACAAAGTGAACATTATGAAAGTCGAAATTTCAGGTGAGGTGGGACCTTTAAAGGTGAAAGGGTTGCCATCAAACTGGCATTCACGCTTCTAAGTTCACCACAACGTGCTTCATTATTTAAGGGCATGGCTTCTCCGGGCGCCTGAGAGGCTGTTCTATCATGTCGAGGTGAGGCTTTGTTAATTGCCAACACTGCCACCACGCCTTCGTTCATACGTAATGAATAATAAATTGTTGCAGCAGGCTCTTGCGCCTTTTATTCACAAATGTGGCAACCTCTTTATCCCATAAAAGCACCAATCCCCATTTCCCCATCCAACCGCCCAACTTGTCGGGCATAATATAAACAGACTTATGATCATAAATAATGTATATCTTTCCTCGGTAACATTTCTTTTTTTGTTCATTTGACGCCATGTAAACTGAGTTGTATTCCTGTGGGGGAGGAGGGGGGGGGGGGGGCGGGGGGCGGAGAGATAGAGATGCCATGCAGGTGACATTTGCATGGCTTTATAAACCTGACGTCCCAATCGGTCACAACCAAACTAGTCTCTTGCAGACATGTCTTAATTCGTTTTCTGGAAGCCATGACAGTCTCTGCGCAACAACAGATTGCAGCACTTCACCCTTCAGCACCCCTGGCTGGTCACGGTGCGACATCCAGGGCGATTAGAGTAGCCTTCACCCTTCAGCACCCCTGGCTGGTCACGGTGCAACATCCTGGGCGACTAAAGTAGCCTTGACCCTTCAGCACCCCCGGCTGGTCACGGTGCGACATCCAGGGCGATTAAAGTAGCCTTCACCCTTCAGCACCCCTGGCTGGTCTCGGTGCGACATCCAGGGCGATTAAAGTAGCCTTGACCCTTCAGCACCCCTGGCTGGGCACGGTGCGACATCCAGGGCGATTAGAGTAGCCTTGACCCTTCAGCACCCCTGGCTGGTCACGGTGCGACATCCAGGGCGACTAAAGTAGCCTTGACCCTTCAGCACCCCTGGCTGGTCACCGTGCGACATCCAGGGCGATTAAAATAGCCTTGACCCTTCAGCACCCCTGGCTGGTCATGGTGCGACATCCAGGGCGACTAAAGTAGCCTTGACCCTTCAGCACCCCTGGCTGGGCACGGTGCGACATCCAGGGCGATTAAAGTAGCCTTGACCCTTCAGCACCCTTGGCTGGTCACGGTGCGACATCCAGGGCGATTAAAGTAGCCTTCACCCTTCAGCACCCCTGGCTAGTCACGGTGCGACATCCAGGGCGATTAAAGTAGCCTTGACCCTTCAGCACCCCTGGCTGGTCACGGTGCGACATCCAGGGCGATTAGAGTAGCCTTGACCCTTCAGCACCCCTGGCTGGGCACGGTGCGACATCCAGGGCGACTAAAGTAGCCTTGACCCTTCAGCACCCCTGGCTGGTCACGGAGCGACATCCAGGGCGATTAAAGTAGCCTTGACCCTTCAGCACCCCTGGCTGGTCACGGTGCGACATCCAGGGCGATTAAAGTAGCCTTGACCCTTCAGCACTCCTGGCTGGTCACGGTGCGACATCCAGGGCGATTAGAGTAGCCTTGACCCTTCAGCACCCCTGGCTGGTCACGGTGCGACATCCAGGGCGATTAGAGTAGCCTTGACCCTTCAGCACCCCTGGCTGGTCACGGTGCGACATCCAGGGCGATTAAAGTAGCCTTGACCCTTCAGCACCCCTGGCTGGTCACGGTGCGACATCCAGGGCGATTAAAGTAGCCTTGACCCTTCAGCACCCCTGGCTGGTCACAGTGCGACATCCAGGGCGATTAAAGTAGCGTTGGCCCTTCAGCACTCCTGGCTGGTCACGGTGCGACATCCAGGGCGATTAAAGTAGCGTTGGCCCTTCAGCACTCCTGGCTGGTCACGGTGCGACATCGAGGGCGATTAAAGTAGCCTTGGCCCTTCAGCACTCGTGGCTGGTCACGGTGCGACATCCAGGCGATTAAAGTAGCGTTGACCCTTCAGCACCCCTGGCTGGTCACGGTGCGACATCGAGGGCGATTAAAGTAGCGTTGACCCTTCAGCACCCTAGGCTGGTCACGGTGCGACATCCAGGGCGATTAAAGTAGCGTTGACCCTTCAGCACCCCTGGTTGATCTTGGTGCGACATCCAAGGCGATTAAAGTAGCGTTGATCCTTCAGCGTTCCTGGCTGGTCACGGTGCGACATACAGAGCGATTAAAGTAGCGGTTTGGCGTTTTATGCCACATTTCTGCACATATACAACATATAGACGGTAACCCTGGGCAGCAATATACTCTGCAATAATGAAGGCTTGGTCAAGAAAAGAAAAGCCATCTGCTTTAAACAGGGTGGAATAATGAATATACTCACCCTCCTTTGGTACCGCCTCGGTTGCGAACATTCATCAGCATTAATGGGAATAAAAGAAATGAGTTTGCGTTCCTGTAGTAGATCACTATCTTACACGTCGACAGAATCGCTGCTGACACATTTGTCTTTGATGGCATATTAAACACAACGTATGGACCTAATCTCAGCGGCAGCGGGCAGCAACCATCTTCTTCATGAGGTGTGTTGAGGGGTGGGGAGGGGGCGGGGCGGGGGTGGAGGTGGAGGTGGCAGAGACGCCTCCTTGAACTGCGATTCGCGCCGTGCATCGCAGGACGGATAAAGGGAGTTTAAAGGCGGGTGGAATTGTTTGCTTTATTTACGGTCGCGGCGTGGTATGCATGGTGAGAGGGAAGGACTGCCGAACAACCACTCGTCACCCTCTCGGTAAGACCTATAGTGTGCGTTACTACGGCCAGCGCGCAGCCATCCATCTGGCCTAATCCCGACCTCCCCCCACTCTGGCCAACGCGCCGCCTTGCTATGCTGGATGGAGGTCTATCCATTTTGCTCTTTCCCCCAACGCCAACGGGGGTGGCGGCATAGACCTCGACAGGCTAGGCCCCGCCCGGAATGCCTAACTAGGGTGGCGCTGTTTGTTTTCAGGTCAGAGGCAGTGTTACTCTAAACCTCTGATAGCAAAGACGCCGCTCGTCTGCGTGTTATTCCGTACTCCCCATACACTTGCAGAGCACGTCCAAC
Source organism: Arenicola marina (assembly GCA_964019135.1). Classification (NCBI taxonomy): domain Eukaryota; kingdom Metazoa; phylum Annelida; class Polychaeta; family Arenicolidae; genus Arenicola; species Arenicola marina. The sequence goes on along the minus strand of OZ025259.1, from coordinate 11,331,403 downwards.
CCGAGCGGTTCCCGCACCCAAATCCCTGTCAGGCCAGATCCGATAGATTCCGGTCATGCTATAAAAATAACGTGTAGCTTTTGTCGAGAGTTTTATTGTGCTTGGCGCCTGATATCGCTGGGTGATAGAGTAGGCGCCGCCCGGTTTTTGCCGGCCGTAGTTTACACCGGCGACTTAGCCATTGTAACGGGGCCCTGATAATGGAAACCCGGGAGGAGTAATAGCGAATAGGGCCGTGGTCTCGCGTGAGACACGTGACCACGGTATGACCTTATGAAAGCACACGCTATGACGTCACATATGCACGCTGTAACGTCACGCTTACGTTGTGACGTCATATTAACATGATGTGACGTGCTATGAAGGACGCGGAGACGTCACATGCCTGTCATGGAGTCAGATGCAAAAGCAGTGACGTCACATGTACGTTATGACGTAACGCACACGCTGTGAAGCCACCTTCCCGCTGAGATGTCACACACATAGTGGTTGACCTGTTGATGAGCTGATGAATAAGCGTGCGGAAATTGCATTTCTACCTTTTCTGGTCAACAGAGAATAATCTTTCATTTTTCATGCGATTCACAAGATACACGTCATTTTCCAAGCATATAATGAACACCGGAACGAAACAACGGGAATATTAAGAACGTCGCAATCTCAGATGAGGTGGGGCCTTTAAAGGTGAAAGGGTTGCCATCAAACCTGGCATTCACGCTTCTAAGTTTATCCCAACGTGCTTCATTATTTAAGGGCATGGCTTCTCCGGGCGCCTGAGAGGCTGTTCTATCATGTTGAGGTGAGGCTTTGTTAATTGCCAACACTGCCACCACGCCTTCGTTCACACGTAATGAACAATAAATTGTTGCGATAGGCTCTTGTGCCCTCTATTCACAAATGTCGCAACCTTTTTATCCCATAAAAGCACCAATCCATCTGCACATCCAACCACACAACTTGTCGAGCACAATATAAACAGCTTTATGATCATAAATAATGTATATCTTTGATGGGTATCATTTTAAATTTTTTGTGCTTTTGACGCCATGTGAAGTAAGTTGTATCGTGTTTGTGTGTGTGTGGGGGGCGGGGGGGGGGGGGAAGGGAGGGGGGGCAGATAGAGATGCCATGCAGATGACATTTGTATGGCTTTATTAACCTGACGTCCCAATCGGTCACAACCAAACTAGTTTCTTGCAGACATGTCTTAATTCGTTTTCTGAAAGCAATGACAGTCCCTGCACAACAACAGATGGCAGCACTTCTACCTTCAGCACCCTTGGCTGGTCACGGTGCGACATCCAGAGCGATTAAAGTAGCCTTGGCCCTTCAGCACCCCTGGCTGGTCACGGTGCGACATCCAGGGCGATTAAAGTAGCCTTGGCCCTTCAGCACCCCTGGCTGGTCACGGTGCGACATCCAGAGCGATTAAAGTAGCCTTGGCCCTTCAGCACCCCTGGCTGGTCACGGTGCGACATCCAGAGCGATTAAAGTAGCCATGGCCCTTCAGCACCCCTGGCTGGTCACGGTGCGACATCCAGGGCGATTAAAGTAGCCCTTGGCCCTTCAGCATCCCTGGCTGGTCACGGTGCGACATCCAGGGCGATTAAAGCAGCCTTGGCCCTTCAGCATCCCTGGCTGGTCACGGTGCGACATCCAGGGCGATTAAAGTACCCTTGGCCCTTCAGCACCCCTGGCTGGGTCACGGTGCGACATCCAGAGCGATAAAGTACCCTTGGCCCTTCAGCACCCCTGGCTGGTCACGGTGCGACATCCAGGGCGATTAAAGTAGCGTTGACCCTTCAGCACCCCTGGCTGGTCACGGTGCGACATCCAGAGCGATTAAAGTAGCCTTGGCCCTTCAGCACCCCTGGCTGGTCACGGTGCGACATCCAGGGCGATTACAGTAGCCTTCACCCTTCAGCACCCCTGGCTGGTCACGGTGCGACATCCAGGGCGATTACAGTAGCCTTCACCCTTCAGCACCCCTGGCTGGTCACGGTGCGACATCCAGGGCGATTAAAGTAGCCTTGGCCCTTCAGCACCCCTGGCTGGTCACGGGGCGACATCCAGAGCGATTAAAGTAGCTTGGCCCTTCAGCACCCCTTGCTGGTCACGGTGCGACATCCAGGGCGTATTAAAGTAGCCTTGGCCCTTCAGCAACACCTGGCTGGTCACGGTTGCGACATCCAGGGCGATTAAAGTAGCCTTGGCCCTTCAGCACCCCTGGCTGGTCACGGTGCGACATCCAGGGCGATTAAAGTAGCGTTGACCCTTCAGCAACCCTGGCTGGTCACGGTGCGACATCCAGGGCGATTAAAGTAGCCTTGGCCCTTCAAGCACCCCTGGCTGGTCACGGTGCGACATCCAGGGCGATTAAAGTAGCGTTGACCCTTCAGCAACCCTGGCTGGGTCACGGTGCGACATCCAGAGCGATTAAAGTAGCCTTGGCCCTTCAGCACCCCTTGCTGGTCACGGTGCGACATCCAGGGCGATTAAAGTAGCCTTGACCCTTCAGCACCCCTGGCTGGTCACGGTGCGACATCCAGGGCGATTAAAGTAGCCTTGGCCCTTCAGCACCCCTGGCTGGTCACGGTGCGACATCCAGGGCGATTAAAGTAGCGTTGACCCTTCAGCAACCCTGGCTGGTCACGGTGCGACATCCAGGGCGATTAAAGTAGCGTTGACCCTTCAGCAACCCTGGCTGGTCACGGTGCGACATCCAGGGCGATTAAAGTAGCGTTGACCCTTCAGCAACCCTGGCTGGTCACGGTGCGACATCCAGGGCGATTAAAGTAGCGTTGACCCTTCAGCATCCCTGGCTGGTCACTGTGCAACATCCAGGGCAATTAAAGTAGCCTTGGCCCTTCAGCACCCCTGGCTGGTCACGGTGCGACATCCAGGGCGATTAAAGTAGCCTTGACCCTTCAGCACCCCTGGCTGGTCACGGTGCGACATCCAGGGCGATTAAAGTAGCGTTGACTCTTCAGCACCCCTGGCTGGTCACGGTGCGACACCCAGGGCGATTAAAGTAGCGTTGACCCTTCAGCATCCCTGGCTGGTCACGGTGCGACATCCAGGGCGATTAAAGCAGCCTTGACCATTCAGCACCCCTGGCTAGTCACGGTGCGACATCCTTGGGGATTAAAGTAGCGTTGACCCTTAAGCACACCTGGCTGGTTGACGAGCATATGAATAATCATGCGGAAATTGTATTCGATAGAGTATAATTTCGATGTGGCAAAAAATTTGCCGTTTTCTGGTCAGCATAGAATAATCTTTACTTGTTTAGGCGATTCAGAAGAAACACGTCAATTTTCAGGCATAATAATTATGAAGAAAGGAACGAAACAAAGTGAACATTATGAAAGTCGAAATTTCAGGTGAGGTGGGACCTTTAAAGGTGAAAGGGTTGCCATCAAACTGGCATTCACGCTTCTAAGTTCACCACAACGTGCTTCATTTGTTAATTGCCAACACTGCCACCACGCCTTCGTTCATACGTAATGAATAATAAATTGTTGCACCAGGCTCTTGCGCCTTCTATTCACAAATGTGGCAACCTCTTTATCCCATAAAAGCACCAATCCCCATTTCCCCATCCAACCGCTCAACTTGTCGGGCATAATATAAACAGATTTATGATCATAAACAATGTATATTTTTCCTAGGTAACATTTTTTGTTGTTGTTCTTTTGACGCCATGTAAACTGAGTTGTATTCCTGTGGGGGAGAGGGGGGGGGGGGGTTGGGGGGGGGGGGAGGGAGATAGAGATGCCATGCAGGTGACATTTGCATGGCTTTATAAACCTGACGTCCCAATCGTCACAACCAATCTAGTCTCTTGCAGACATGTCTTAATTCGTTTTCTGGAAGCAATGACAGTCCATGCGCAAAAATAGATGGCAGCACTTGACCCTTCAGCACCCCTGGCTGGTCACGGTGCGACATCCAGGGCGACTAAAGTAGCCTTGACCCTTCAGCACCCCTGGCTGGTCACGGTGCGACATCCAAGGCGATTAAAGTAGCGTTGACCCTTCAGTATCCCTGGCTGGTCACGGTGCGACATCCAGGGCCATTAAAGCAGCCTTGACCCTTCAGCATCCCTGGCTAGTCACGGTGCGACATCCTTGGGGATTAAAGTAGCCTTGACCCTTCAGCACCCCTGGCTGGCCACGGTGCGACATCCAGGGCGATTAAAGTAGCCTTGACCCTTCAGCACCCCTGGCTGGTCACGGTGCGACATCCAGGGCGATTAAAGTAGCGTTGACTCTTCAGCACCCCTGGCTGGTCACGGTGCAACACCCAGGGCGATTAAAGTAGCGTTGACCCTTCAGCATCCCTGGCTGGTCACGGTGCGACATCCAGGGCGATTAAAGCAGCCTTGACCATTCAGCACCCCTGGCTAGTCACGGTGCGACATCCTTGGGGATTAAAGTAGCGTTGACCCTTAAGCACACCTGGCTGGTTGACGAGCATATGAATAATCATGCGGAAATTGTATTCGATAGAGTATAATTTCGATGTGGCAAAAAATTTGCCGTTTTCTGGTCAGCATAGAATAATCTTTACTTGTTTAGGCGATTCAGAAGAAACACGTCAATTTTCAGGCATAATAATTATGAAGAAAGGAACGAAACAAAGTTAACATTATGAAAGTCGAAATTTCAGGTGAGGTGGGACCTTTAAAGGTGAAAGGGTTGCCATCAAACTGGCATTCACGCTTCTAAGTTCACCACAACGTGCTTCATTTGTTAATTGCCAACACTGCCACCACGCCTTCGTTCATACGTAATGAATAATAAATTGTTGCACCAGGCTCTTGCGCCTTCTATTCACAAATGTGGCAACCTCTTTATCCCATAAAAGCACCAATCCCCATTTCCCCATCCAACCGCTCAACTTGTCGGGCATAATATAAACAGATTTATGATCATAAACAATGTATATTTTTCCTAGGTAACATTTTTTGTTGTTGTTCTTTTGACGCCATGTAAACTGAGTTGTATTCCTGTGGGGGAGAGGGGGGGGGGGGGGGTTGGGGGGGGGGAGGGAGATAGAGATGCCATGCAGGTGACATTTGCATGGCTTTATAAACCTGACGTCCCAATCGTCACAACCAATCTAGTCTCTTGCAGACATGTCTTAATTCGTTTTCTGGAAGCAATGACAGTCCATGCGCAAAAATAGATGGCAGCACTTGACCCTTCAGCACCCCTGGCTGGTCACGGTGCGACATCCAGGGCGACTAAAGTAGCCTTGACCCTTCAGCACCCCTGGCTGGTCACGGTGCGACATCCAAGGCGATTAAAGTAGCGTTGACCCTTCAGTATCCCTGGCTGGTCACGGTGCGACATCCAGGGCCATTAAAGCAGCCTTGACCCTTCAGCATCCCTGGCTAGTCACGGTGCGACATCCTTGGGGATTAAAGTAGCCTTGACCCTTCAGCACCCCTGGCTGGTCACGTTGCGACATCCAGGGCCATTAAAGCAGCCTTGACCCTTCAGCACCCCTGGCTAGTCACGGTGCGACATCCTTGGGGATTAAAGTAGCGTTGACCCTTCAGCACCCCTGGCTGGTCACGGTGCGACATCCAGGGCGATTAAAGTTGCCTTGACCTCTTCAGCACCCCTGGCTAGTCACGGTGCGACACCCAGGGCGATTAAAGTAGCGTTGACCCTTTAGCACCCCTGGCAGGTCACGATGCGACATCCAGGGCGATTAAAGTAGCGTTGACCCTTCAGCACCCTTGGCTGGACACGGTGCGACATCCAGGGCGATTAAAGTACCGTTGATCCTTCAGCACCCCTGGCTGGTCACGGTGCGACATCCAGGGCGATTAAAGTAGCGTTGACCCTTCAGCACCCCTGGCTGGTCACGGTGCGACATCCAAGGCGATTAAAGTAGCCTTGACCCTACAGCACCCCTGGCAGGTCACGGTGCGACATCCAGGGCGATTAAAGTAGCCTTGACCCTTCAGCACCCCTGGCTGGTCACGGTGCGACATCCAGGGCGATTAAAGTAGCCTTGACCTTTCAGCACCCCTGGCTGGTCACGGTGCGACATCCAGGGCGATTAAACTAGCCTTGACCCTTCAGCACCCCTGGCTGGTCACGGTGCGACATCCAGGGCGATTTGAGTAGCCTTGACCCTTCAGCACCCCTGGCTGGTCACGGTGCGACATCCAGGGCGATTAAAGTAGCCTTGACCCTTCAGCACCCCTGGCTGGTCACGATGCAACATCGAGGGCGATTAAAGTACCCTTGAGCCTTCAGCACCCCTGGCTGGTCACGGTGCGACATCCAGGGCGATTAAAGTAGCGTTGACTCTTCAGCACCCCTGGCTGGTCACGGTGTGACATCCAGGGCGATTAAAGTAGCGGGTTGGCATTTTTATGTCACTTTTGTGCACATATGCAGCATATAGACGGTAACCCTGGGCAGCAAAATATACTGCAATAATGAGGGCTTGGTCAAGAAAAGAAAAAATCAGCTGCTTTAAACAGGGTGGAATAATGAATATACTCACCCTCCTTTGGTACCGCCTGGGTTGCGAACATTCATCAGCATTAATGGAAATAAAAGAAACGAGTTTGCGTTCCTGTAGTAGATCACTATCTTACACGACAGAATGGCCGCTGAGACATTTGTCTTTGATGGCATATTAAACACAACGCATGGACCTAATCCTAGCGGCAGAAAGCAGCAACCATCTTCTTCATTAGGAGTGTCGAGGGGTGGGGGGGGGAGGGGGGGGGGGGCTGTGGTGGAGGTGGCAGAGACGCTTCCTTGAACTGCTATTCGCGCCGTGCATTACAGGGCGGATAAAGAGAGTTTAAAGGCGGGTGGAATTGTTTGCTTTATTTACGGTCGCGGCGTGGTATGCATGGTGAGAGGGAAGGACTGCCGAACAATCACTCGTCACCCTCTCGGTCAGGCCTATAGTGTGCGTTACCACGGCCAGCGAGCAACCACCCATCTGGCCCTATCCCGACCTCCCCCCAGCCTGGCCAACGCGCCGCCTTTCTATGCTGGACGGAGGTCTATCTATTTTGCTCTTTACCCCAACGCCAACGGGGGTGGCGGCATAGACCTCGACAGGCTACGCCCCGCCCGGAATGCCTAACTAGGGTGGCGCTGTTTGTTGTCAGGTCAGAGGCCGTGTTACTCTAAACCTCTGATAGCAAAGACGCCGTTGGTCCGCGTGTTATTCCGTACCCCACATACACTTGCAGAGCACGTCCAACCCGAGCGGCTCCCGCACCCAAATCCCTGTCAGACCGGATCCGATAGATTCCGGTAATGCTATAAAAATAACGTGTAGCTTTTGTCGAGAGTTTTATTGTGCTTGGCGCCTGATATCGGTGGGTGATAGAGTAGGCGCCGCCCGGTTTTTGTTGGCCGTGGTTTACACCGGCCACTTAGTCATTGTAACGGGGCCCTGATAATGGAAACCCGGCCGGGGTAATAGCGATATAGGACCGTGGTCTTGCGTGAGACACGTGACCACGGTGTGACCTTATGAAAGCACACGCTATGACGCCACATATGCACGCTGTGATGTTGCGCTTGCGCTGTGACATCACGCTTACGGTGTGACGTCATATTGATATTATGTGACGTCGTACGCATGTTATGACGTCACATACGAGATACGAGGTCACATAAACACGCTATGACGTTACATGCATGTTATGACGTCAGATGCATACGAGGTTACGTCATACGTACGTTTTGACGTAACACACATCCTGTGAAGCCACCTTGGCGCTGTGACGTCACACACACAGTGGTTGGCTGGTTGACGAGCATATGAATAATCATGCGGAAATTGTATTCGATAGAGTATAATTCCGATGTAGCAAAATTTTCCCGTTTCCTGGTCAGCATAGAATAATCTTTACTTGTTCAGGCCATTCAGAAGAACACGTCAATTTTCAGGCATAATAATTATGAAGAAAGGAACGAAACAAAGTGAACATTATGAAAGTCGAAATTTCAGGTGAGGTGGGACCTTTAAAGGTGAAAGGGTTGCCATCAAACTGGCATTCACGCTTCTAAGTTCACCACAGCGTGCTTCATTATTTAAGGGCATGGCTTCTCCGGGCGCCTGAGAGGCTGTTCTATCATGTCGAGGTGAGGCTTTGTTAATTGCCAACACTGCCACCACGCCTTCGTTCATACGTAATGAATAATAAATTGTTGCAGCAGGCTCTTGCGCCTTCTATTCACAAATGTGGCAACCTCTTTATCCCATAAAAGCACCAATCCCCATTTCCCCATCCAACCGCCCAACTTGTCGGGCATAATATAAACAGATTTATGATCATAAATAATGTATATCTTTCCTCGGTGACATTTCTTTTTGTTGTTCTTTTGACGCCATGTAAACTGAGTTGTATTCCTGTGGGGGAGGAGGGGGGGGGGGCGGGGGGCGGAGAGATAGAGATGCTATGCAGGTGACATTTGCATGGCTTTATAAACCTGACGTCCCAATCGGTCACAACCAAACTAGTCTCTTGCAGACATGTCTTAATTCGTTTTCTGGAAGCCATGACAGTCTCTGCGCAACAACAGATTGCAGCACTTCACCCTTCAGCACCCCTGGCTGGTCACGGTGCGACATCCAGGGCGATTAAAGTAGCCTTGACCCTTCAGCACCCCTGGCTGGGCACGGTGCGACATCCAGGGCGATTAGAGTAGCCTTGACCCTTCAGCACCCCTGGCTGGTCACGGTGCGACATCCAGGGCGACTAAAGTAGCCTTGACCCTTCAGCACCCCTGGCTGGTCACCGTGCGACATCCAGGGCGATTAAAATAGCCTTGACCCTTCAACCCCTGGCTGGTCATGGTGCGACATCCAGGGCGACTAAAGTAGCCTTGACCCTTCAGCACCCCTGGCTGGGCACGGTGCGACATCCAGGGCGATTAAAGTAGCCTTGACCCTTCAGCACCCTTGGCTGGTCACGGTGCGACATCCAGGGCGATTAAAGTAGCCTTCACCCTTCAGCACCCCTGGCTGGTCACGGTGCGACATCCAGGGCGACTAAAGTAGCCTTGACCCTTCAGCACCCCTGGCTGGTCACGGAGCGACATCCAGGGTGATTAGAGTAGCCTTGACCCTTCAGCACCCCTGGCTGGGCACGGTGCGACATCCAGGGCGACTAAAGTAGCCTTGACCCTTCAGCACCCCTGGCTGGTCACGGTGCGACATCCAGGGCGATTAGAGTAGCCTTGACCCTTCAGCACCCCTGGCTGGTCACGGTGCGACATCCAGGGCGATTAAAGTAGCCTTGACCCTTCAGCACTCCTGGCTGGTCACGGTGCGACATCCAGGGCGATTAGAGTAGCCTTGACCCTTCAGCACCCCTGGCTGGTCACGGTGCGACATCCAGGGCGATTAGAGTAGCCTTGACCCTTCAGCACCCCTGGCTGGGCACGGTGCGACATCCAGGGCGACTAAAGTAGCCTTGACCCTTCAGCACCCCTGGCTGGTCACGGTGCGACATCCAGGGCGATTAAAGTAGCCTTGACCCTTCAGCACCCCTGGCTGGTCACGGTGCGACATCCAGGGCGATTAAAGTAGCCTTGACCCTTCAGCACCCCTGGCTGGTCACGGTGCGACATCCAGGGCGATTAAAGTAGCGTTGGCCCTTCAGCACTCCTGGCTGGTCACGGTGCGACATCCAGGGCGATTAAAGTAGCGTTGGCAGATAGAGATGCCATGCAGATGACATTTGTATGGGTTTATAAACCTGACGTCCCAATCGGTCACAACCAAACTAGTTTCTTGCAGACATGTCTTAATTCGTTTTCTGAAAGCAATGACAGTCTCTGCACAACAACAGATGGCAGCACTTCTACCTTCAGCACCCCTGGCTGGTCACGGTGCGACATCGAGAGCGATTAAAGTAGCGTTGGCCCTTCAGCACCCCTGGCTGGTCACGGTGCGACATCCAGAGCGATTAAAGTAGCCTTGGCCCTTCAGCACCCCTGGCTGGTCACGGTGCGACATCCAGAGCGATTAAAGTAGCCTTGGCCCTTCAGCACCCCTGGCTGGTCACGGTGCGACATCGAGGGCGATTACAGTAGCCTTCACCCTTCAGCACCCCTTGCTGGTCACGGTGCGACATCCAGAGCGATTAAAGTAGCGTTGGCCCTTCAGCACCCCTGGCTGGTCACGGTGCGACATCCAGAGCGATTAAAGTAGCCTTGGCCCTTCAGCACCCCTGACTGGTCACGGTGCGACATCCAGAGCGATTAAAGTAGCCTTGGCCCTTCAGCACCCCTGGCTGGTCACGGTGCGACATCGAGGGCGATTACAGTAGCCTTCACCCTTCAGCACCCCTTGCTGGTCACGGTGCGACATCCAGAGCGATTAAAGTAGCCTTGGCCCTTCAGCACCCCTGGCTGGTCACGGTGCGACATCCAGAGCGATTAAAGTAGCCTTGGCCCTTCAGCACCCCTGGCTGGTCACGGTGCGACATCGAGGGCGATTACAGTAGCCTTGGCCCTTCAGCACCCCTGGCTGGTCACGGTGCGACATCCAGGGCGATTAAAGTAGCGTTGACCCTTCAGCATCCCTGGCTGGTCACGGTGCGACATCCAAGGCGATTAAAGTAGCGTTGACCCTTCAGCATCCCTGGCTGGTCACGGTGCGACATCCAGGGCGATTAAAGTAGCGTTGACCCTTCAGCACCCCTTGCTGGTCACGGTGCGACATCCAGAGCGATTAAAGTAGCCTTGGCCCTTCAGCACCCCTGGCTGGTCACGGTGCGACATCCAGGGCGATTACAGTAGCCTTGACCCTTCAGCACCCCTGGCTGGTCACGGTGCGACATCCAGGGCGATTAAAGTAGCGTTGACCCTTCAGCATCCCTGGCTGGTCACGGTGCGACATCCAAGGCGATTAAAGTAGCGTTGACCCTTCAGCATCCCTGGCTGGTCACGGTGCGACATCCAGGGCGATTAAAGTAGCGTTGACCCTTCAGCATCCCTGGCTGGTCACGGTGCGACATCCAGGGCGATTAAAGTAGCCTTGGCCCTTCAGCACCCCTGGCTGGTCACGGTGCGACATCCAGGGCGATTAAAGTAGCGTTGACCCTTCAGCACCCCTGGCTGGTCACGGTGCGACACCCAGGGCGATTAAAGTAGCCTTGACCCTTCAGCACTCCTGGCTGGTCACGGGGCGACATCCAGGGCGATTAAAGTAGCGGATTGGCGTTTTATGCCACATTTCTGCACATATGCAGCATATAGACGGTAACCCTGGGCAGCAATATATTCTGCAATAATGAAGGCTTGGTCAAGAAAAGAAAAACCATCTGCTTTAAACAGGGTCGAATAATGAATATACTCACCCTTCTTTGGTACCGCCTGGGTTGCGAACATTCATCAGCATTAATGAGAATAAAAGAAACGAGTTTGCGTTCCTGTAGTAGATCACTATCTTACACGACAGAATGGCCGCTGAGACATTTGTCTTTGATGGCATATTAAACACAACGCATGGACCTAATCCTAGCGGCAGAAAGCAGCAACCATCTTCTTCATTAGGAGTGTCGAGGGGTGGGGGGGGGAGGGGGGGGGGCTGTGGTGGAGGTGGCAGAGACGCCTCCTTGAACTGCTATTCGCGCCGTGCATCACAGGGCGGATAAAGAGAGTTTAAAGGCGGGTGGAATTGTTTGCTTTATTTACGGTCGCGGCGTGGTATGCATGGTGAGAGGGAAGGGCTGCCGAACAATCACTCGTCACCCTCTCGGTCAGGCCTATAGTGTGCGTTACCACGGCCAGCGAGCAACCACCCATCTGGCCCTATCCCGACCTCCCCCCAGCCTGGCCAACGCGCCGCCTTTCTATGCTGGACGGAGGTCTATCTATTTTGCTCTTTACCCCAACGCCAACGGGGGTGGCGGCATAGACCTCGACAGGCTACGCCCCGCCCGGAATGCCTAACTAGGGTGGCGCTGTTTGTTGTCAGGTCAGAGGCCGTGTTACTCTAAACCTCTGATAGCAAAGACGCCGTTGGTCCGCGTGTTATTCCGTACCCCACATACACTTGCAGAGCACGTCCAACCCGAGCGGCTCCCGCACCCAAATCCCTGTCAGGCCAGATCCGATAGATTCTGGTCATGATATAAAAACAACGTGTAGCTTTTGTTGAGTGTTTTATTGTGCTTGGCGCCTGATATCGGTGGGTGATAGAGTAGGCGCCGCCCGGTTTTTGCTGGTCGTAGTTTACACCGGGCCACTTAGTCATTGTAACGGGGCCCTGACAATGGAAACCCGGCCGGGGTAATAGCGAATAGGACCGTGGTCTCGCGTGAGACACGTGACCACGGTGTGACCTTATGAAAGCACACGCTATGACGTCACATATGCACGCTGTGATGTTGCGCTTGCGCTGTGACATCACGCTTACGGTGTGACGTCATATTGATATTATGTGACGTCGTACGCATGTTATGACGTCACATACGAGATACGAGGTCACATAAACACGCTATGACGTTACATGCATGTTATGACGTCAGATGCATACGAGGTTACGTCATACGTACGTTATGACGTAACACACATCCTGTGAAGCCACCTTGGCGCTGTGACGTCACATACACAGTGGTTGGCTGGTTGACGAGCATATGAATAATCATGCGGAAATTGTATTCGATAGAGTATAATTCCGATGTAGCAAAAAATTTCCCGTTTCCTGGTCAGCATAGAATAATCTTTACTTGTTTAGGCGATTCAGAAGAAACACGTCAATTTTCAGGCATAATAATTATGAAGAAAGGAACGAAACAATGTGAAAATTATGAAAGTCGAAATTTCAGGTGAGGTGGGACCTTTAAAGGTGAAAGGGTTGCCATCAAACTGGCATTAACGCTTCTAAGTTCACCCCAACGTGCTTCATTATTTAAGGGCATGGCTTCTCCGGGCGCCTGAGAGGCTGTTCTATCATGTCGAGGTGAGGCTCTGTCAATTGCCAACACTGCCACCACGCCTTCGTTCATACGTAATGAATAATAAATTGTTGCAGCAGGCTCTTGCGCCTTCTATTCACAAATGTGGCAACCTCTTTATCCCATAAAAGCACCAATCCCCATTTCCCCATCCAACCGCTCAACTTGTCGGGCATAATATAAACAGATTTATGATCATAAATAATGTATATCTTTCCTTGGTAACATTTCTTTTTGTTGTTCTTTTGACGCCATGTAAACTGAGTTGTATTCCTGTGGGGGAGGGGGGGGGGGGGGTTGGGGGGGTGTTGAGATAGAGATGCCATGCTGGTGACATTTGCATGGCTTTATAAACCTGACGTCCCAATCGTCACAACCAATCTAGTCTCTTGCAGACATGTCTTAATTCGTTTTCTGGAAGCAATGACAGTCCATGCGCAAAAATAGATGGCAGCACTTGACCCTTCAGCACCCCTGGCTGGTCACGGTGCGACATCCAGGGCGATTAAAGTAGCCTTGACCCTTCAGCACCCCTGACTGGTCACGGTGCGACATCCAAGGCGATTAAAGTAGCGTTGACCCTTCAGTATCCCTGGCTGGTCACGGTGCGACATCCAGGGCGATTAAAGTAGCCTTGACCCTTCAGCATCCCTGGCTGGTCACGGTGCGACATCCAGGGCGATTAAAGTAGCGTTGACCCTTCAGCATCCCTGGCTGGTCACGGTGCGACATCCAGGGCGATTAAAGTAGACTTGACCCTTCAGCACCCCTGGCTGGTCACGGTGCGACAACCAGGGCGATTAAAGTAGCGTTGACCCTTCAGCATCCCTGGCTGGTCACGGTGCGACATCCAAGGCGATTAAAGTAGCGTTGACCCTTCAGCATCCCTGGCTGGTCACGGTGCGACATCCAGGGCGATTAAAGTAGCGTTAACCCTTCAGTATCCCTGGCTGGTCACGGTGCGACATCCAGGGCGATTAAAGTAGCGTTGACCCTTCAGCACCCCTGGCTGGTCACGGTGCGACATCCAGGGCGATTAAAGTAGACTTGACCCTTCAGCACCCCTGGCTAGTCACGGTGCGACATCCTTGGGGTTTAAAGTAGCCTTGACCCTTCAGCACCCCTGGCTGGTCACGGTGCGACATCCAGGGCGATTAAAGTAGCCTTGACCCTTCAGCACCCCTGACTGGTCACGGTGCGACATCCAAGGCGATTAAAGTAGCGTTGACCCTTCAGTATCCCTGGCTGGTCACGGTGCGACATCCAGGGCGATTAAAGTAGCGTTGACCCTTCAGTATCCCTGGCTAGTCACGGTGCGACATCCAGGGCGATTAAAGTAGCGTTGACCCTTCAGCACCCCTGGCTGGTCACGGTGCGACATCCAGGGCGATTAAAGTAGACTTGACCCTTCAGCACCCCTGGCTAGTCACGGTGCGACATCCTTGGGGTTTAAAGTAGCCTTGACCCTTCAGCACCCCTGGCTGGTCACGGTGCGACATCCAGGGCGATTAAAGTAGCCTTGACCCTTCAGCACCCCTGACTGGTCACGGTGCGACATCCAAGGCGATTAAAGTAGCGTTGACCCTTCAGTATCCCTGGCTGGTCACGGTGCGACATCCAGGGCGATTAAAGTAGCGTTGACCCTTCAGCACCCCTGGCTGGTCACGGTGCGTCATCCAGGGCCATTAAAGCAGCCTTGACCCTTCAGCACCTCTGGCTAGTCACGGTGCGACATCCAAGGCGATTAAAGTAGCGTTGACCCTTCAGTATCCCTGGCTGGTCACGGTGCGACATCCAGGGCGATTAAAGTAGCCTTGACCTCTTCAGCACCCCTGGCTGGTCACGGTGCGACACCCAGGGCGATTAAAGTAGCCTTGACCCTTCAGCACCCCTGGCTGGTCACGGTACGACATCCAGGGCGATTAAAGTAGCGTTGACTCTTCAGCACCCTTGGCTGGACACGGTGCGACATCCAGGGCGGTTAAAGTACCGTTGATTCTTCAGCACCCCTGGCTGGTCACGGTGCGACATCCAGGGCGATTAAAGTAGCCTTGACCTTTCAGCACACCTGGCTGGTCACGGTGCGACATCCAGGGCGATTAAAGTAGCCTTGACCCTTCAGCATCCCTGGCTGGTCACGGTGCGACATCCAGGGCGATTAAAGTAGCGTTGACCCTTCAGCATCCCTGGCTGGTCACGGTGCGACATCCAGGGCGATTAAAGTAGACTTGACCCTTCAGCACCCCTGGCTGGTCACGGTGCGACATCCAGGGCGATTAAAGTAGCGTTGACCCTTCAGCATCCCTGGCTGGTCACGGTGCGACATCCAAGGCGATTAAAGTAGCGTTGACCCTTCAGCATCCCTGGCTGGTCACGGTGCGACATCCAGGGCGATTAAAGTAGCGTTAACCCTTCAGTATCCCTGGCTGGTCACGGTGCGACATCCAGGGCGATTAAAGTAGCGTTGACCCTTCAGCATCCCTGGCTGGTCACGGTGCGACATCCAGGGCGATTAAAGTAGACTTGACCCTTCAGCACCCCTGGCTAGTCACGGTGCGACATCCTTGGGGTTTAAAGTAGCCTTGACCCTTCAGCACCCCTGGCTGGTCACGGTGCGACATCCAGGGCGATTAAAGTAGCCTTGACCCTTCAGCACCCCTGACTGGTCACGGTGCGACATCCAAGGCGATTAAAGTAGCGTTGACCCTTCAGTATCCCTGGCTGGTCACGGTGCGACATCCAGGGCGATTAAAGTAGCGTTGACCCTTCAGTATCCCTGGCTAGTCACGGTGCGACATCCAGGGCGATTAAAGTAGCCTTGACCCTTCAGCACCCCTGGCTGGTCACGGTGCGACATCCAGGGCGATTAAAGTAGACTTGACCCTTCAGCACCCCTGGCTAGTCACGGTGCGACATCCTTGGGGTTTAAAGTAGCCTTGACCCTTCAGCACCCCTGACTGGTCACGGTGCGACATCCAAGGCGATTAAAGTAGCGTTGACCCTTCAGTATCCCTGGCTTGTCACGGTGCGACATCCAGGGCGATTAAAGTAGCGTTGACCCTTCAGCACCCCTGGCTGGTCACGGTGCGACATCCAGGGCCATTAAAGCAGCCTTGACCCTTCAGCACCTCTGGCTAGTCACGGTGCGACATCCTTGGGGATTAAAGCAGCCTTGACCCTTCAGCACCTCTGGCTGGTCACGGTGCGACATCCAGGGCGATTAAAGTAGCCTTGACCTCTTCAGCACCCCTGGCTAGTCACGGTGCGACACCCAGGGCGATTAAAGTAGCGTTGACCCTTCAGCACCCCTGGCTGGTCACGGTACGACATCCAGGGCGATTAAAGTAGCGTTGACCCTTCAGCACCCTTGGCTGGACACGGTGCGACATCCAGGGCGGTTAAAGTACCGTTGATTCTTCAGCACCCCTGGCTGGTCACGGTACGACATCCAGGGCGATTAAAGTAGCCTTGACCTTTCAGCACACCTGGCTGGTCACGGTGCGACATCCAGGGCGATTAAAGTAGCCTTGACCCTTCAGCACCCCTGGCTGGTCACGGTGCGACATCCAGGGCGATTAAAGTAGCCTTGACCCTACAGCTCCCCTGGCAGGTCACGGTGCGACATCCAGGGCGATTAAAGTAGCCTGGACCCTTCAGCACCTCTAGCTGGTCACGGTGCGACATCCAGGGCGATTAAAGTAGCCTTGACCTTTCAGCACCCCTGGCTGGTCACGGTGCGACATCCAGGGCGATTAAAGTAGCCTTGACCCTTCAGCACCCCTGGCTGGTCACGGTGCGACATCCAGGGCGATTAGAGTAGCCTTGACCCTTCAGCACCCCTGGCTGGTTACGGTGCGACATCCAGGGCGATTAAAGTAGCCTTGACCCTTCAGCACCCCTGGCTGGTCACGATGCGACATCGAGGGCGATTAAAGTACCCTTGATCCTTCAGCACCCCTGGCTGGTCACGGTGCGACATCAAGGGCGATTAAAGTAGCGTTGACCCTTCAGCACCCCTGGCTGGTCACGGTGTGACATCCAGGGCGATTAAAGTAGCGTTGACCCTTCAGCAATCCTGGCTGGTCACGGTGCGACATCCAGGGCGATTAAAGTAGCGTTGACCCTTCAGCACCCCTGGCTGGTCACGGTGCGACATCCAAGGCGATTAAAGTAGCCTTGACCCTTCAGCACCCCTGGCTGGCCACGGTGCAACATCCAAGGCGATTAAAGCAGCCTTGACCCTTCAGCACCCCTGGCTAGTCACGGTGCGACATCCTTGGGGATTAAAGTAGCGTTGACCCTTAAGCACACCTGGCTGGTCACGGTGCGACATCCAGGGCGATTAAAGTAGCTTTGACCCTTCAGCACCCTTGGCTGGTCACGGTGCAACATCCAAGGCGATTAAAGCAGCCTTGACCCTTCAGCACCCCTGGCTAGTCACGGTGCGACATCCAGGGCGATTAAAGTAGCCTTGACCCTTCAGCACCCTTGGCTGGTCACGGTGCGACATCCAGGGCGATTAAAGCAGCCTTGACCCTTCAGCACCCCTGGCTAGTCACGGTGCGACGTGACCGTGGTCTCGCGTGAGACCCGTGACCACGGTGTGACCTTATGAAAGCACACGCTATGACGTCACATATGCACGCTGTGATGTTGCGCTTGCGCTGTGACATCACGCTTACGGTGTGACGTCATAGTGATATTATGTGACGTCGTACGCATGTTATGACGTCACATACGAGATACGAGGTCACATAAACACGCTATGACGTTACATGCATGTTATGACGTCAGATGCATACGAGGTTACGTCATACGTACGTTTTGACGTAACACACATCCTGTGAAGCCACCTTGGCGCTGTGACGTCACACACACAGTGGTTGGCTGGTTGACGAGCATATGAATAATCATGCGGAAATTGTATTCGATAGAGTATAATTCCGATGTAGCAAAAAATTTCCCGTCTCCTGGTCAGCATAGAATAATCTTTACTTGCTTAGGCGATTCAGAAGAAACACGTCAATTTTCAGGCATAATAATTATGAAGAAAGGAACGAAACAATGTGAAAATTATGAAAGTCGAAATTTCAGGTGAGGTGGGACCTTTAAAGGTGAAAGGGTTGCCATCAAACTGGCATTAACGCTTCTAAGTTCACCCCAACGTGCTTCATTATTTAAGGGCATGGCTTCTCCGGGCGCCTGAGAGGCTGTTCTATCATGTCGAGGTGAGGCTCTGTCAATTGCCAACACTGCCACCACGCCTTCGTTCATACGTAATGAATAATAAATTGTTGCAGCAGGCTCTTGCGCCTTCTATTCACAAATGTGGCAACCTCTTTATCCCATAAAAGCAACAATCCCCATTTCCCCATCCAACCGCTCAACTTGTCGGGCATAATATAAACAGATTTATGATCATAAATAATGTATATCTTTCCTTGGTAACATTTCTTTTTGTTGTTCTTTTGACGCCATGTAAACTGAGTTGTATTCCTGTGGGGGAGGGGGGGGGGGGGGTTGGGGGGGAGGGCAGATAGAGATGCCATGCAGGTGACATTTGCATGGCTTTATAAACCTGACGTCCCAATCGTCACAACCAATCTAGTCTCTTGCAGACATGTCTTAATTCGTTTTCTGGAAGCAATGACAGTCCATGCGCAAAAATAGATGGCAGCACTTGACCCTTCAGCACCCCTGGCTGGTCACGGTGCGACATCCAGGGCGATTAAAGTAGCCTTGACCCTTCAGCACCCCTGACTGGTCACGGTGCGACATCCAAGGCGATTAAAGTAGCGTTGACCCTTCAGTATCCCTGGCTGGTCACGGTGCGACATCCAGGGCGATTAAAGTAGCGTTGACCCTTCAGCATCCCTGGCTGGTCACGGTGCGACATCCAGGGCGATTAAAGTAGCGTTGACCCTTCAGCATCCCTGGCTGGTCACGGTGCGACATCCAGGGCGATTAAAGTAGACTTGACCCTTCAGCACCCCTGGCTGGTCACGGTGCGACATCCAGGGCGATTAAAGTAGCGTTGACCCTTCAGCATCCCTGGCTGGTCACGGTGCGACATCCAAGGCGATTAAAGTAGCGTTGACCCTTCAGCATCCCTGGCTGGTCACGGTGCGACATCCAGGGCGATTAAACTAGCGTTAACCCTTCAGTATCCCTGGCTGGTCACGGTGCGACATCCAGGGCGATTAAAGTAGCGTTGACCCTTCAGCACCCCTGGCTGGTCACGGTGCGACATCCAGGGCGATTAAAGTAGACTTGACCCTTCAGCACCCCTGGCTAGTCACGGTGCGACATCCTTGGGGTTTAAAGTAGCCTTGACCCTTCAGCACCCCTGGCTGGTCGCGGTGCGACATCCAGGGCGATTAAAGTAGCCTTGACCCTTCAGCACCCCTGACTGGTCACGGTGCGACATCCAAGGCGATTAAAGTAGCGTTGACCCTTCAGTATCCCTGGCTGGTCACGGTGCGACATCCAGGGCGATTAAAGTAGCGTTGACCCTTCAGTATCCCTGGCTAGTCACGGTGCGACATCCAGGGCGATTAAAGTAGCGTTGACCCTTCAGCACCCCTGGCTGGTCACGGTGCGACATCCAGGGCGATTAAAGTAGACTTGACCCTTCAGCACCCCTGGCTAGTCACGGTGCGACATCCTTGGGGTTTAAAGTAGCCTTGACCCTTCAGCACCCCTGGCTGGTCACGGTGCGACATCCAGGGCGATTAAAGTAGCCTTGACCCTTCAGCACCCCTGACTGGTCACGGTGCGACATCCAAGGCGATTAAAGTAGCGTTGACCCTTCAGTATCCCTGGCTGGTCACGGTGCGACATCCAGGGCGATTAAAGTAGCGTTGACCCTTCAGCACCCCTGGCTGGTCACGGTGCGACATCCAGGGCCATTAAAGCAGCCTTGACCCTTCAGCACCTCTGGCTAGTCACGGTGCGACATCCTTGGGGATTAAAGTAGCCTTGACCCTTCAGCACCTCTGGCTGGTCACGGTGCGACATCCAGGGCGACTAAAGTAGCCTTGACCTCTTCAGCACCCCTGGCTAGTCACGGTGCGACACCCAGGGCGATTAAAGTAGCGTTGACCCTTCAGCACCCCTGGCTGGTCACGGTAAGACATCCAGGGCGATTAAAGTAGCGTTGACCCTTCAGCACCCTTGGCTGGACACGGTGCGACATCCAGGGCGGTTAAAGTACCGTTGATTCTTCAGCACCCCTGGCTGGTCACGGTGCGACATCCAGGGCGATTAAAGTAGCCTTGACCTTTCAGCACACCTGGCTGGTCACGGTGCGACATCCAGGGCGATTAAAGTAGCCTTGACCCTTCAGCATCCCTGGCTGGTCACGGTGCGACATCCAGGGCGATTAAAGTAGCGTTGACCCTTCAGCATCCCTGGCTGGTCACTGTGCGACATCCAGGGCGATTAAAGTAGACTTGACCCTTCAGCACCCCTGGCTGGTCACGGTGCGACATCCAGGGCGATTAAAGTAGCGTTGACCCTTCAGCATCCCTGGCTGGTCACGGTGCGACACCCAAGGCGATTAAAGTAGCGTTGACCCTTCAGCATCCCTGGCTGGTCACGGTGCGACATCCAGGGCGATTAAAGTAGCGTTAACCCTTCAGTATCCCTGGCTGGTCACGGTGCGACATCCAGGGCGATTAAAGTAGCGTTGACCCTTCAGCACCCCTGGCTGGTCACGGTGCGACATCCAGGGCGATTAAAGTAGCGTTGACCCTTCAGCACCCCTGGCTAGTCACGGTGCGACATCCTTGGGGTTTAAAGTAGCCTTGACCCTTCAGCACCCCTGGCTGGTCACGGTGCGACATCCAGGGCGATTAAAGTAGCCTTGACCCTTCAGCACCCCTGACTGGTCACGGTGCGACATCCAAGGCGATTAAAGTAGCGTTGACCCTTCAGTATCCCTGGCTGGTCACGGTGCGACATCCAGGGCGATTAAAGTAGCGTTGACCCTTCAGTATCCCTGGCGAGTCACGGTGCGACATCCAGGGCGATTAAAGTAGCGTTGACCCTTCAGCACCCCTGGCTGGTCACGGTGCGACATCCAGGGCGATTAAAGTAGACTTGACCCTTCAGCACCCCTGGCTAGTCACGGTGCGACATCCTTGGGGTTTAAAGTAGCCTTGACCCTTCAGCACCCCTGGCTGGTCACGGTGCGACATCCAGGGCGATTAAAGTAGCCTTGACCCTTCAGCACCCCTGACTGGTCACGGTGCGACATCCAAGGCGATTAAAGTAGCGTCGACCCTTCAGTATCCCTGGCTGGTCACGGTGCGACATCCAGGGCGATTAAAGTAGCGTTGACCCTTCAGCACCCCTGGCTGGTCACGGTGCGACATCCAGGGCCATTAAAGCAGCCTTGACCCTTCAGCACCTCTGGCTAGTCACGGTGCGACATCCTTGGGGATTAAAGTAGCCTTGACCCTTCAGCACCTCTGGCTGGTCACGGTGCGACATTCAGGGCGATTAAAGTAGCCTTGACCTCTTCAGCACCCCTGGCTAGTCACGGTGCGACACCCAGGGCGATTAAAGTAGCGTTGACCCTTCAGCACCCCTGGCTGGTCACGGTACGACATCCAGGGCGATTAAAGTAGCCTTGACCCTTCAGCACCCTTGGCAGGACACGGTGCGACATCCAGGGCGGTTAAAGTACCGTTGATTCTTCAGCACCCCTGGCTGGTCACGGTACGACATCCAGGGCGATTAAAGTAGCCTTGACCTTTCAGCACACCTGGCTGGTCACGGTGCGACATCCAGGGCGATTAAAGTAGCCTTGACCCTTCAGCACCCCTGGCTGGTCACGGTGCGACATCCAGGGCGATTAAAGTAGCCTTGACCCTACAGCACCCCTGGCAGGTCACGGTGCGACATCCAGGGCGATTAAAGTTGCCTGGACCCTTCAGCACCTCTGGCTGGTCACGGTGCGACATCCAGGGCGATTAAAGTAGCCTTGACCTTTCAGCACCCCTGGCTGGTCACGGTGCGACATCCAGGGCGATTAAAGTAGCCTTGACCCTTCAGCAACCCTGGCTGGTCACGGTGCGACATCCAGGGCGATTAGAGTAGCCTTGACCCTTCAGCACCCCTGGCTGGTCACGGTGCGACATCCAGGGCGATTAAAGTAGCCTTGACCCTTCAGCACCCCTGGCTGGTCACGATGCGACATCGAGGGCGATTAAAGTACCCTTGATCCTTCAGCACCCCTGGCTGGTCACGGTGCGACATCAAGGGCGATTAAAGTAGCGTTGACCCTTCAGCACCCCTGGCTGGTCACGGTGTGACATCCAGGGCGATTAAAGTAGCGTTGACCCTTCAGCAATCCTGGCTGGTCACGGTGCGACATCCAGGGCGATTAAAGTAGCGTTGACCCTTCAGCACCCCTGGCTGGTCACGGTGCGACATCCAAGGCGAATAAAGTAGCCTTGACCCTTCAGCACCCCTGGCTGGCCACGGTGCAACATCCAAGGCGATTAAAGCAGCCTTGACCCTTCAGCACCCCTGGCTAGTCACGGTGCGACATCCAGGGCGATTAAAGTAGCGTTGACCCTTAAGCACACCTGGCTGGTCACGGTGCGACATCCAGGGCGATTAAAGTAGCCTTGACCCTTCAGCACCCCTGGCTGGTCACGGTGCAACATCCGGGCGATTAAAGCAGCCTTGACCCTTCAGCACCCCTGGCTGGTCACGGTGCGACATCCAGGGCGATTAAAGTAGCCCTGACCCTTCAGCACCCTAGGCTGGTCACTGTGCGACATCCAGGGCGATTAAAGCAGCCTTGACCATTTAGCACCCCTGGCTAGTCACGGTGCGACATCCTTGGGGATTAAAGTAGCGTTGACCCTTAAGCACACCTGGCTGGTCACGGTGCGACATCCAGGGCGATTAAAGTAGCTTTGACCCTTCAGCACCCTTGGCTGGTCACGGTGCAACATCCAAGGCGATTAAAGCAGCCTTGACCCTTCAGCACCCCTGGCTAGTCACGGTGCGACATCCAGGGCGATTAAAGTAGCCTTGACCCTTCAGCACCCTTGGCTGGTCACGGTGCGACATCCAGGGCGATTAAAGCAGCCTTGACCCTTCAGCACCCCTGGCTAGTCACGGTGCGACATCCTTGGGGATTAAAGTAGCCTTGACCCTTCAGCACCCTTGGCTGGTCACGGTGCGACATCAAGGGCGATTAAAGTAGCGTTGACCCTTAAGCACACCTGGCTGGTCACGGTGCGACATCCAGGGCGATTAAAGTAGCCTTGACCCTTCAGCACCTCTGGCTGGTCACGGTGCCACATCCAGGGCGATTAAAGCAGCCTTGACCCTTCAGCACCCTTGGCAAGTCACGGTGCGACATCCAGGGCGATTAAAGTAGCCTTGACCTTTCAGCACCCTAGGCTGGTCACTGTGCGACATCCAGGGCGATTAAAGCAGCCTTGACCATTCAGCACCCCTGGCTAGTCACGGTGCGACATCCAGGGCGATTAAAGTAGCGTTGACCCTTCAGCACCCCTGGCTGGTCACGGTACAACATCCAGGGCAATTAAAGTAACGTTGACCCTTCAGCACCCTTGGCTGGTCACGGTGCGACATCCAAGGCGATTAAAGCAGTCTTGACCCTAGAGCACCCCTGGCTGGTCACGGTGCGACATCCAGGGCGATTAAAGTAGCCTTAACCCTTCAGCACCCCTGGCTGGTCATGGTGCGATATCCAGGGCGATTAAGGTAGCGTTGACCCTTCAACACCCCTGGCTGGTCACGGTGCGACATCCAAGGCGATTAAAGCAGCCTCTACCCTTCAGCACCCCTGGCTGGTCACGGTGCGACATCCAGGGCGATTAAATTAGCGTTGACCCTGAAGCACACCTGGCTGGTCACGGTGCGACATCCAGGGCGATTAAAGTAGCCTTGACCCTTCAGCACCCCTGGCTGGTCACGGTGCGACATCCAGGGCGATTAGAGTAGCCTTGACCCTTCAGCACCCTTAACTGGTCACGGTGCGACATCCTTGTGGATTAAAGTAGCCTTGACCCTTCAGCACCCCTGGCTGGTCACGGCGCGACATCCAGGGCAATTAAAGTAGCCTTGACCCTTCAGCACCCCTGGCTGGTCACGGTGCGACATCCAAGGCGATTAAAGCAGCCTTGACCCTACCGCACCCCTGGCTGGTCACGGTGAGACATCCAGGGCTATTAAAGTAGCGTTGACCCTTCAGCACCCCTGGCTGGTCACGGTGCGACATCCAGGGCGATTAAATAGCCTCGACCCTTCAGCACCCCTGGCTGGCCACGGTGCGACATCCAGGGCGATTAAAGTAGCCTTGACCCTTCAGCACCCCTGGCTAGTCACGGTGCGACATCCAGGGCGATTAAAGTAGCGGGTTGGCATTTTTATGTCACATTTGTGCACATATGCAGCATATAGACGGTAACCCTGGGCAGCAATATATTCTGCAATAATGAAGGCTTGGTCAAAAAAAGAAAAACCATCTGCTTTAAGCAGGGTCGAATAATGAATATACTCACCCTCCTTTGGTACCGCCTGGGTTGCGAACATTCATCAGCATTAATGGAAATAAAAGAAACGAGTTTGCGTTCCTGTAGTAGAACACTATCTTACACGACAGAATGGCCGCTGAGACATTTGTCTTTGATGGCATATTAAACACAACGTATGGACCTAATCCTAGCGGCAGAAAGCAGCAACCATCTTCTTCATTAGGAGTGTCGAGGGGTGGGGGGGAGGGGGGGGGCTGTGGTGGAGGTGGCAGAGACGCCTCCTTGAACTGCTATTCGCGCCGTGCATTACAGGGCGGATAAAGGGAGTTTATAGGCGGGTGGAATTGTTTGCTTTATTTACGATCGCGGCGTGGTATGCATGGTGAGAGGGAAGGGCTGCCGAACAACCACTCGTCACCCTCTCGGTAAGGCCTATAGTGTGCGTTACTACGACCAGCGAGCAACCAACGCATCTGGCCTCAACCCGACCTCCCCCCAGCCTGGCCAACGCGCCGTCTTTCTATTGTAGACGGAGGTCTATCTATTTTGCTCTTTACCCCAACGCCAACGGGGGTGGCGGCATAGACTTCGACAGGCTACGCCCCGCCCGGAATGCCTAACTAGGGTGGCGCTGTTTGTCTTCAGGTCAGAGGCCGTATTACTCTAAACCTCTGTTCGCAAAGACGCCGTTGGTCCGCGTGTTATTCCGTACCCCCCATACACTTGCAGAGCACGTCCAACCCGAGCGGCTCCCGCACCCAAATCCCTGTCAGGCCAGATCCGATAGATTCTGGTCATGATATAAAAACGACGTGTAGCTTTTGTCGAGAGTTTTATTGTGCTTGGCGCCTGATATCGGTGGGTGATAGAGTAGGCGCCGCCCGGTTTTTGCTGGCCGTAGTTTACACCGGCCACTTAGCCATTGTAACGGGGCCCTGATAATGGAAACCCGGGAGGAGTAATAGCGAATAGGACCGTGGTCTCGCGTGAGACACGTGACCACGGTGTGACCTTCTGAAAGCACACGCTGACGTTGTGACGTCATATTAACATGATGTGACGTCGCACGCACGTAAATACGTCACATACGTGCTATGAATTCACCCAAACACGCTGTGACGTCACATGCATATTATGGCGTCAGATGCAAAATCAGTGACGTCACACGTACGTCTTGACGTAACGCACACGCTGTGAAGCCACCTGAGATGTCACACACATAGTGAT
The DNA here is from genome assembly GCA_964019135.1 of Arenicola marina. Taxonomy (NCBI): domain Eukaryota; kingdom Metazoa; phylum Annelida; class Polychaeta; family Arenicolidae; genus Arenicola; species Arenicola marina. The sequence continues at coordinate 11,305,693 of OZ025259.1, read as the reverse complement.
TGGCTAGTTGATGAGCTGATGAATAATCGGGGTGAAATTGCATTTCTACCCTTTCTGGTCAACAGAGAATAACCTTTCATTTTTCATGCGATTCACAAGAAACACATCGTTTTCCAAGCATACAATGAACACCGGAATAGAACAACGGGATTAAGATGAATTTCAGGTGAGGTCGGACCTTTAAAGTGGAATGGGTTGCCATCAAACTGGCATTCACGCTTCTAAGTTCACCCCAACGTGCTTCATTATTTAAGGGCATGGCTTCTCCGGGCGCCTGAAAGGCTGTTCTATCATGTTGAGGTGAGGCTTTGTTAATTGCCATCACTGCAGCCACGCTTTCGTTCACATGTAATGAATAAATAAATTGTTGCAGCAGGCTCATGGCCCCTCTATTCACAAATATGGCAACCTCTTTATCCCATAAAAGCACCAATCCCCATCTCCCCATAAAACCACCCAACTTGTCGGACATAATATAAACAGATTTATGATCGTAAATAATGTGTATCTTTCCTTGATGGCGTTTCCTTTTCTATGCCTTTGACACCATGTGGACTGATTTGTATCCTAGAAGGGTGGGGGAGGGGGGGGGGGGCAGATAGAGATGTCATGCAGATGGCATTGGGTCGCCATCTTGAACATTGGTGGCATTCCTGGTTATAGTGCAGCCTGCCGAGCCCCACCATGAGGGCCCCTGAGGGGGGGTAGCCATGTCGCATGTCGATTTTAAGAAAAAGGTCCATGTCGCGTGTCGATTTTAAGAAAAGTTCCATGTCGCGTGTCGATTTTAAGAAAAGGTCCATGTCGTGTGTCGATTTGAAGAAAAGTTCTATGTCGCGTGTCGCTAAGTCTTATGTCGCATGTCGATTCTAAGAAAACCCCAATGTCGCGTTGTCGATTTTAAAAATCGCCGTGTCGCCGTGTCGAAAAAGCCCCTATGGGGCCCTACCATGCGGCGCATTGTGGAGAAGATGATGTGGACTCGGCTGTCAATGTCCTACAGCACTTGTCATCCGCTTGACGAAGCAGTAGATTACTCCGCCGGGAGGCACCACTGTATGCGCCATGTTGTCTATGTATTATGTGAGTTTTACGCGAATGTCAAGATGGCTGAATTGTCTTACAACAAATGAATAGACAATGAAAAAATTTGCTTTTCTGAAAGTCATTTAGATATTTACAAAGCACATGTACCTTTATACGCTTCGGAGAAAATGTATTAAATTCTGTAGAAATGAACGCCACCACCCCGGGGGGAGGGGATGGGGGTGGAACTTAATACATTGCCGTGAGCGGGTGGGAGTCCGCCGTAAAGCCTGCCCCCCTCTTTTGACCGCCAAAATAGGCTCAGTATGGGCGTTTTAGCGCTAAAATCCGCTGGGAAGGGTTATTTCTTCGCGGCAACCCGTTCTATAAACGCACATTTTTAGAGCCCCCCCACCCACCCCCCCACCGTCACAAGTCGCAATTTTCAAATATCTGCTCTATAGGGGTATCATTTTCATAACAAATGTCGGCTCCCTCAGACATCAAGGAGCACCCGCGGAACCTCTCCACCAGATTCGTTTAACAGTGCCCCCCCCCCCCCCACCGGCACCAGATAGAACTATTTCGTGCCGACCAATGCGTTTTTATCAAAAACAAATGGCGAATGTAATAGTTGCGAAGTCATCTTGAATTAAATTGATAAGTCCCCCCCCTCCCCCTCCTCTCCCGCCCCCTAGACAATGACATGTGAGATGCCTGGTCCGACCTGCGCCATAAAACACTATAAACCAGACTTAAACCTATCCCCGTTTTTTTACGTATATAAATTTACTCTCTCTTTAAATGCTCAATAAAATATGGACTCGAATTGGACAGATAATATTCACAGTTACGGCATTTCGTGACAGTGATTTATTTATTGAACCTCAGTATAAGTACTTGTCAATGTTTGCCAATGACACCCCCCCCCAAAAAAAAACGTCGCTTTCTGCGCGCTGTTCGTACTTTCATTTACATCTCCAACTCACGATACGTTGCTAGTTTTTCCCCTGTAGCTCGGTCGATAAAGTTCCAAGCTTTGAACGGATAGATTTTAGTAATAGATTTAGTGGATTTTCGTTTTTTTTAAGGATTGTTTGATGTAATTTTTCCTGACATTGTCAGTTTGGCCCGATTTGGCCCTGACATGCAAAGATGGTACATATGACGCGAATCTGACAAAGACCAACAATATCCAAGGTAATAACCTTTGTCGAGGATTCCATCTTCGCTTGCTATAAATTATGAATATGTCCTTCTTGTTATCTTTTTGGACCAGGCTGCTCGTAGAGCAATTTGTCACTTTCATTCTTATTTTTGTTAGTTAATTATCTAGATAGATCTAAAGTCAAAGTCATAAATACCGTAGACACACGTTTTGGCCCATATTTTCCGCGAATTCGCCTCGATCTCTCTCAAAATATCTGACGTGAGAAAGCAACACTAGACCATTTTAATGATACAGAACTTACGTTTGTATTGCGATGTTATCCTTTTTTATGACACAAAGAATATTTCTCCATGCTGACACGCCATTGGCAGAAGACGCTCTGTCGCCAAAATACTAAAACACGCGTCATAAAATGATGGTTGCCATGGCGCCGAACGTGCTTTGAACAATACATGCTCTATATTTATGCCAGCCACGAGGATGCCATGGCAACTATAGAGCCTTTCATTGTCTGGGATTTAGTCTATTTGCGAAAGTGTGTCTGCTGCCAATGGAGTGTCAGCATGGAGAAATATTTTTTGTGTCATAAAAAAGGATAACATCACAGTACAAACGTAAGTTTGGTATCATTAAAATGGTCTAGTGTTGCTTTCTCATGTCAGTGATTTGTAGAGCGATCGCAGCACAATCGCGGAAAATATAGGCCGAAACGTGTGTCTACGGCATTTATGACTTTGACTTTACATTGTTTGGTTTTGTTCTAAGGGTAAAAGTCTAAAAAAAGATGTCAAGATACTTTGCAATCAAGAGATACACGGATAAAATGTGTCAACAACATCGGGCTCTTATACTGATTGCGCTCTATGTAGGCCTACTTGTATTTGTGCAACACGGGACTGTTACCGAAATAATGGATTTCCATTGGATAGATTAAAACGTTTCTTAGAATAAAACTTGCCGTGTGTGTGAGCAGCCATAAGAGATTTAATTCGAGATAAGTGTCGTAATTATGAGAATTAATAGACTCGCTGTCAGATTTCTGTAATTGTGAGAATTAAGATCGCTGTCATATTTCAGTAATTAGTATACCAGCTGCTTGCCTCACCTCTTAACTGATATCATGTGAAGATGCTAGTTTTATGACCATTTTTGCGTGTACTGGTCGGTAAAATACAAACAACAAAAAAAGCGAACAATGTTTTGTGCACAATACTTTATAAAAATACCATTTTATACTTACGAAGGCAACGCAATGTACGAACCAGCTTGATGTAGTACTTGAAGCGTCTAAATGGGAACATCAGCAGCTATATAGTCAACACTAGGAATACAATGGTACTAGATTGTCACCAATCACTTTCACTAACGCTCACAAACACTCTACGATTATTCGCGTCACATTTAGGCCGGAATGAACGCAAACCGTTGCTAAGCAACACGTAATTGGAATGTTTCTTTTTACGTCAGATACCTTTGAACTGCTTTAAATCATCATCAACTGTAATTATGACAGGTTAGTTTTACGTAAAGCCATTACGATCCAACTGGGACTAACTCAATATAATAGCCCTTGAAATGTCGGCCGGATCCCATGTGATATGGAGTGGGGGTGACGGGGGGGGGGGGGGGGGCGCCATAAAAAGTGAGGTTCAAGCTACATGACTGACAATATAAAGACTCGAATATCCCGAACCCCCAACATCATTGTGATCTATCTTAATCCGCAGTTGAAAATATTATGGGACAGTCTCTTTATACGCAAGTACATATGTCGCTGTTGAGTTTCAGTTCCTCACTGCTCAAGGGCGTGAATGTTTGTGTGTGTGGGTAGGGTGTGTGTGTGTGTGGGGGGGGGGGGGGGGGGGTCGCACGAACCACCCTCTTGCAAGGGGGGGGGGGGGGGGTCGCACGAACCACCCTCTTGCAAATACAGTTAAAATCTCTTGGATATATGACGTTGATAAAATATTGCCTAATACCAATATTGTTAAGCATGTCAGCCCTTCGTTAGCTCTTAACCTAGCTTTAAATATCACTTGGCCCCAGACCACTGACAGGATGCTGCGACTGACTCATGGGAATTAAAGTTCCCTTTAAATTTATTATTCATGCGCCATATAAATGCATTAGTTGGCACTGCATTCCTTGAAAACGAAGCAGGGGACACGCATATATAATACGCCGTGCACTCGACCGAGCGAACCGTTTTCTCGGGGTTAACAGGTTCCCCGGAGTGGATCCTTTCGCTGGCGACCATTAGATCATCCGCAGTGCTGTCCGGCCTATGATGCCAACAATTATGGAATATTAAACCCACCAATGAGGAGAGGTTCCCAGAGGGCTGGCGCCGCCTGGCTCATAACGTGTCCGTCTGCCGCATTCACATTGCACCCAGCGAGAACGCGTGGTGGCGGGCAAGAAAGGGTTAATGTTACCACTATCTCTGGCGAGCGAGGAGGGAAACGGATGACAGAAAAAAAACAATTGATGAGTGTAATGTGGGGATAGGGTACTCACCACCCAAGAGGGATGAGAGAGAAATGGGGGTAGGTAGGGGTGGGGGGAAACAGAAATCTTGGGGTCGTTATTCCAGTTACGACGAGGGTACAAAATTCTGGAGACGAGGAGCTCTCAAAAATTAATGATGAAAGGAACCGAGAAGCAAGTGAAATACGCCTTTATCACGACAGACGACAAAGGCCGTCACGTGACCCAAGTGGCATTAGAATAGATGGCGCTAGCTGGAGATTTTACTTCCAGGATGACGTCTTCGCCCGTCCACACGTTACTTTTACATCACGACAGGAAAGCTCCCCCGTTTTCCCTTCATTCACGGGTAGAGGTAGATATAGCTTCCTCCAGGACGCCGTCATAAAAAAAATCTAGCACAAGAAGGGTTGGAAGGGTCAACTAGGGTATCTGGTTTTAGTATCACTTTCGTCCAGTCTACAGCTCCAGAAGACGGTGAAAAAAGCAGCGCCATATGTTGAGTTTTGTTTTGTTATTGAAAGTCGGGCAATTAGTGGAGCTCCGAGCATGTCGTCTGTGGCGAGGATATAACCTCGCGGATCATGCTTCCGAGGGGAGGGGAGCCTAATTAGGGGGAGGGGTGGTATGGGGTGGTGGTGTGGGAGAGGGTGGGGGTCGGCGTCGGGGTAGGTTTGGTAGGGGAGGTTGGCTGGCGGGTGGTTTGGTGGGGGGTGCGAGTATCAGGGGGTGGAGAGGTGTATGGGCGTGGCCGGTGCTAGGGCGTGGGTGGACTGGGGTAAGGGGGCTGATGATGGTGAGGTTGGAAGGGAGGGGGGGGGGAGGGAGGGGAGCGGGAGGGGTGATACAGCGGACATGGGCTGAGCGGTCAACCTGGTACAACAGCAGTAAAAAGCGGCTCGGTTTGCTGTGCCATTTGCGACACGGGATGTGATGAGTAGCGTGGAGACACCGACTGGGGGTCTCTTAAATGTCCCCCAGCACCCCCCCCCCCCTAGAAAATCCACCTTCATGTTAAGGGGATCTCAGACGCTTCGTTAACAAGACTTCCCCAGACTGACATAGCCATGTTGAGATCTCCCCGGTGACTATTTAATGCCGGGATGGACCACTGTTATGAACATTCTCTGTTTCACAGTAGTACAGTCATGAACTTACAACATGGGCCGTGTGATTACGAACCCCCAAAGCAGCATATAAACGGTTTCGTCATGAATACAGGAGACATACATAGATATGCATACAAAAGTAATCTTAACCAACAAAGATATGGTTCTTCCACGGTTCTGAGTACTATACTCAGTCCCTTGGTTTCCAACCCTGTTGATCCCACAGCATGGCACAGTATACTTAATCCATATGCATTAATAACTCAATGTACCTCTATATGTGTATGTATGTTCATACATAAATGGAACAAAAGTTTAGTCCCGGGGAGTGCTTAACAATTTGCATCGTTTGGGATATCAGGTTCTGTGGGGTAACTTCGTATATGAATATATTAGTTCTATAGAAATATCTTTTTCATGACAAATATTGGCTCTAGAGTGGTATCTTTCTCAATGTTCGCTCCTTCATTATTTGTATAAGAGTGCCCCTATCCTCGGAAATCCACCGCTTTGAAAAACGGTATCATGGTATGTATATTTCAATAGTGTGCACCCCTTATGTTCGGATTCCTAAGTCTACACACTTTATGGACACGATACCGGAAACGCGCATGGTATTAACATTTCTATTGGTGCGCGTTGTGGGGAGTATGTCTTCAGAATACCCGCCTGATCACGCCTCGAATGAAAGCTCAGCATGGGTGAAAACTTCCTCTGCCTAATTATTCGGGTCAACTACTTCGCTGTTTCTCGTTGATTGATGTAATTGGAATTTGAGTATAATTAAATTGACTGATTTAACTTCATATGACTCCACCAGTCTTTAAATAAACAACCCCTAGTCTCAAATCAACAAGCATACTTATATACAGGACTTTATGACATTTGTGGGCAGTTCAAATATAGAGCGTATGTATAGATATACATATATCAACGTCAGTATTTATAATACATCAAAGTTCTGATGGTCGAATCATACTCATCATCCCAATATATGCATATATTAACACTATACCATACATCAGTACATATCGCGACAGGGAAATATACACTAGCATGTCATTGGCCCAAAAATATACACCAGTGAATTTCACAGGAGTTACAAGTAATTATACAGGGAATATGCGCCACTGTCATCCTTTGCCGACTCGACAAATTAAAAATTCTGAGACGACACTGGAGCAGCCCCAACCTTCGCCAAAAGCCAAGAAACCAGGAGTCTTTCAGACGGCAGGTCTTCCCATCGGGTCGTGTTTCCTAAGTGTCTTCTCGTGTATATCGCCACATAAACGCGGTGCTGTAAGTTGACATTTAGCGACACCAGGGGGCGACACTAATGGGTGCCAACCGACGTCTCGCCGTGCGAGACTTTCGCAATGTCCACGCGATCACAGATCCGTTTTAAAATGACCCTTCGTGATTGTGTTTATCCATAGACGACCGGGGAACCCGGAAACTTCCAGTGAACGTCGCTCTCATTTCACGACAACGTGTTCAATATTTGCAACACCGCGCACAGCGCCGAAACGACGAAGGGGAGCAGTCGATTCACGCCGCCGGTGGTCACCCGACACGCCGCCGACGGCAGGAAAATGAAGCCGTTGTGACGTCGACTTGTTTCTCCGGAAGTTCGGTGCCCGGATGTGGCGTAAGGCTTCGTCTGTACTTCCCGGAAGTCTGTTTTGAAATATAACAATAAAAGCCCATCTAGCGGAAGCTTTTTGAAATGGGAAAGTGCGGAAAGGCGATGTTTATCGATTGCCCAAGCTGCCTCGCCAAAATAAATACAGTTTATACCCGCCAAAAAAATATTGTACCCCTAAATAATTCACCCAAACCATGTATCCATCATATTAAAACGTTATCGTGAAGGAATTTGTCACAGCACTACAGCGTGCGAAAACATATGATGACATAATAGCAATGTTGCGGCTTACTTTCTAACAAATCCACCTCCGCCGTCCTAACGGCTACATTGTTTTCGGCTACTAGTGTGTACTTTCTGAAAGACTGTTTCCGGGCTGTCCGCATATACAGCTGGGATTCGATGACGCTGTTCTCGGGGTCCTGCTGAGAATATAACCAATGGAACGGCGTCCTATTCACGCATATACACCTAGACTCATGGCAAAAACAAACGCACCTCTGTTGATAATAGAAGTAATATTTCATGATAGTTTAATAACAGAGGTGTGGTCATATATATATAACTGATACACACACTAGCATAACAAGTATAGTCAACAAAATAAGTCTAACCACCAACAACTAGTACATTTATTAAAATAAATATATTGCTTAGAATAACACTATATGACCCAAGTAGATGTGGTAAATATAGAACATTTATTTTGGAATTGTGCTCAAAATCACAAGATATGGGTTGATGTCGGAGTATGGCTGAAAATAACTTTGCATATATATATTGCAGTATAGTAGAACTTTTTATTGATTTCCAATATGTAATCCTGGGTATTACAAATATGACATAAAATATTACTAAATCATACTGTTAATTGTAAAGAAGTACATTTATCATTTCAACTGGAGCAGACGTAAGCCAAATTATCAGGGAGTATTAGTTATAAGAGGAAACTACTGCATCTAAGTCTTTATGAAGCGCCGATACTCGCCGATATTGTTTGACATGCCAGTTATTGAACGAGACGTAAATTACTTCTGTAACGTTGACAAATCTTCGATAGTTAGGTAACATTTTAGTCCATCCCCTTGAAACGTATTTTGTGTCCAATAGTGGTCTGTGACCTTGACCTAATTTTAATAGGGCTCAGTAATCGTCTGTGACCTTAACCTACTTTTAATAGGGTCCAGTACTCGTCTGTGACCTTGACCTACTTTTAATAGGGTCCAATACTCGTCAATGACCTCTCCCTCGGTCACTGTCGTCCCGTTGTCGTCGATGACCCAGAACAAGGTCGTGATCGCTGGCCTCGCTTTGACCATGCACGACAGGTAGACGTTGAGGTCCCCCATGTACGCCGAGGCGATGGCGCAAGTAAGCACCGGGGCGTCTGGAATTAAACAGAGTTTATATCACATATTATATGTCATCTAGTCAGTCCATTATGCGTCTTCATTATGTATTTTTCCAGTTGGGAAGTAGGTCGAATACATAATAATAATAATAAATGGAACTTCTGAAGTTAAAGAGATTTTACATCACATATCATATGACATGCACACATATCTTATCTCTTGTTCCTTAGGGTGGTAACGTGTAATCTCTTCAAAATCGGTTTATTATGCGTTTTCACATGTGTTTTATCGAGCTGGGAAGTAACGTTTAATAATAATATATTACGATTGTGGTACGTGTAAGACCAAATACAGACCAAATATAATGTCACTGTCCAAACTGAAAAGAACATAAGATTACACGGCGAACAAACAAACATACATTCCACGTGTCACACAAAGACCACGAAAGAGAAGAAGGCAAACCTCGTTACTTATCCACCGTGTTAACGGCTACAATATAGGTGCCAGCCTTCTTGATGGTGGCAAGCAGACGGTTCCACTGGCCCATAATAGTGGCTGTATCTATATAGTAACAAAGGACACAACGCCAGATTGCCCGGTTTGGAATATGTTGTCCATGTTGTCCATGGACCGCTTCCAAGATGATACTAGCAGTACCAATAACAGAATTGTCGTGAATATATACTCACAGTTGACTTGTATCTTGGTGGCGGCCACTTTGGACCCTAATCCCGGCACCGTCACGGTGCACTTCAATTTACGGGAGTCATCGTGTGACGTCATGACCAGCTTGTCCGTCCACAGGATGGCCGTCGTGTGAATGAGCCTGAAGCCCTTCTTGCCGCTCAGCCTCGGGACGGTTTCCAGGAGAAAGTGGTCGGTGATGTCCTGCTTGCCGACAGTGATCTTCATGCTGGGAGGCGGGTTACCGCCGATGGCGATACAGCGTACGGGACGGGGGATGTCCTCCACGAAGGCCAGGAGGCGCGGGGTGGGGAGCAGCATGTCGCCGGCCAGGACGGTGCCGTTCGCCGGGGAAAGGCTCACCTCGGTAACGGGCGCTATATTAGTATGTAAAAAAAACGGGGATCGTGAGATACTGGAAATTTAATGGAACAAAAGTAAAATATAAGACGAGAGCTTGTCAGTTTTTTGGTGTACCACCAAAAGATGACAGATATGTTGGTGTACCAGCTATTTGTCACATTTGTTGCTGTACTACTTAAAGATGACAGATTTTTTGGTGTACCACCTAAAGGTCATTGATATTGGTGTACCACCTAAAGGTCATTGATATTGGTGTATTACCTACAGAAGATGAATGCTGCAACATGTTTGCAAAACGAACTTTTTTTAGTCTGACCGTTGCTGTCAAAGATCCATCTGAGCTCGAGGTGATTATTTACTTGTAAATTCGCTGTTGATAACCTCGCAAAATAACTAATGGTTATACAAAAGAAAAAGACAATTTGGTTGTTGCACCCAAAAGTACACTACGTGCAGCATATTATCATGAAAGAACGGCTACGATGGTGGCATGAAGAATATATGTCAGGAATGTGCTATCAATAGATGAGGCATATTCTGTTTACTAATTTGAGGTTTCACGGTCGCTTTAGCCTGAAAGTCTGGATATATCGTGAAAACATTAAGATTTAACTTTACAATGTCCGGAAGATAATGCACAGCAACGCCATAATTCCCTTATAACGGCATGTGTGATATTCCCATTGAAGGAATATTTTAATTATTTAATCTAATCTAATCTAATTAGATTAGATTATTATGGATGCCTTACATTTATTTTCACGTCTGGGAGCGACATGTCGGACCGCGTGCCGCAGTATGATGCATTGGTCGGGGTCGGGGCGATGTCAACCCTTTGTAACTATGCCTCCGCCACACTGATAACTGAACAGGAAGGTCTCGGGTGATAGATGAATCTCTTATGAGTGTCGGACAAGTTCACCATCCCAGTTACCCTTGATTAATGCACTCCATTACACGGATTCACTTTTACCCAGGGATCCGAATCAAGAAAACTTGAAAAAAAACTGGTGATCCCGTTTGGAGGGCTTTTTGCGCACCCGCATTGGCCATTGTCCGTCCGCCGACTGCCGCACTACTTTTCTTTCGTATATCACTACGCAGGCCGGGTGGGAGGCGTTTATTGAAACCACGTGGCGGGCAATAGAGAACCTATCTATTCCCATAGTATTAGTGTGGAGCGTATCGCAGGGAGGGGTTGATGTTGGGTGGAATGGATTAGAAGGGTGTGTATGTGGGGGCGGGGGTCGGAGGGGCGGCGGCGATGGGGGGTCCAGAGGGAGAGAGGGAGGGAGGAGGAGGAGAGAGAAGGTAAGGCATGAGGGATCCTGACCAACAGATGCTTTACCGGCTGACAGGGTATCTGTCTAGTTGAAGGATGTCTGCCACACGGACCGCGACGTGGCCACTGCGGAGATATGTACGGGGTGGGGGTGGGGGGGGGGTGCGGGTCAGAGAGGGAGTGTAGGGGGGGGGGGGGGGCTTGCGGGCGGATCAGAGAGGGCATGTATGGGTGGGGGCGGGAGGGGTGAAAGGGGGTGGCGGGAATGTGGAAAGAGCAATGGTTATGTCAGAGGGGTCGGGGTATAGACACTCCCCAGGAGCTAGGTCGGACATATGGTTTGGGCAGGGTCTTCCCTGTACATCAGAGGGAAGACAAGACGAAAGAGAAGAAAGAAAGAAGCAGGGCGGAGGACCCCTCCTGGAATGGCGTGTAGGTGGGAGGGCAGGATGGACAGACCCGGCCTCGCCTTAAAGCCAACACATGTTTAGACGTCTGGTGAAGGCATTTGCTCCAACGGAAAGATGAGGGGTAACGAAAAGAACAATTCCAGTCACAATGCAGGACATCGATCTGCCCTGAATCTGTTGCATGGTTCTTATTATCAGTGCTTAGTTGAGATTAGCTTTGGTTACATTACCTGAATATAACCCTGGACCGGCCTGCGGGGTGTGTATACGGAGAAGAACAACCAGGACATAGATACGGCGTAGCCAGGGGCATCGAAGCGATCCCGCCGATGAGATAGTTGAGTAGATACGCCAGAACGGGAAAGGGAACAGCGATACGGAGCGATCTCTCGGCAGGGGGCGCTCGGTAGCGTCGTAGGCACTGGTCCCGCTACTCCACGCATAACCAGGTCAGATTTAACCACCATTATCCTTCCGTCACGATAATATAAAGTCAATCTATTCGATAACATACTTCAAGTTAGGCATCAAATTTGTCATTTATAGCATTCAATGTGGTACTGGTGATTCGACGTTTAAAGCCCCCCCTCCCCCCCCCCCCCCCCCCCGGCGGATACTCACATCGGACGAAGATCCTGTCGGTGACGTGGCCGAGTACGACAGACTTCGGGCCCCGTACTTCACATGTATAGTTGCCGCTGTCCTCAAGTGAGAGATCTGAAACAGACGAATCATCTTCAATGTCATTGTCTTCCTGCTCTTTCTCTCCCATCCCCGTCGCTTTTAATAGCACCACTCGGAACTTGGATAATGTTAACTCTGATCGCTATAGATGTATTATCATAGACTACAAGGCAGAAACACAGTAGCGATGTCCATAAACATGTTTTGATATGGCTGTATGAGTAAGTTTCACTTTATATATTCTTGAATTTCAAGGTCTTTGTGTAATACAAAGGGCTTTCTCTGCATAAACGTGGATTGAGCGCCCCTGTATGTTACAACTTATCGTAATGACGATGTTTTTAGGGCTTCTTGCTCACCAACATGTTTGTCACCCATGAAGTGTATATATTTCTTTGATACCACTGCGAAAACAACATACCAGAAAATCTATTTATCGTTATTCCATTGATAGAATGGGAAAAAATAATACTGCAAACTAGTTTTCATGTAAAGGCAAGTGTGCTCTTGCAGCTCATTTGAGAGAACGCTTCAAGTCTAAATAAGGCCAAACAGAGTGTCAGTGACCTTCACGCCAAGGTTTAGGCTTACGTTTTTCCAGATACAAATTCAGATGAAAGTGAGAACGTAAAAATGCACGCCGAAAAAACCTAAATGAAAGCGATCATTTTGTTTTGAAGGCGATGGGAGGTAAATATATTTAAGTGCGGAGTGTTTGCTAGTGTGTCTTCTTGACAAGTCACCAGGGGTCGTGATTCGTTTCCTTAGCGCCACCTAGCGAGTGAAGAGAGGACCGACGTCTGCTCTGCAAGCCGCGAACGGACGTCAAAACCGAGTAATTCCTGGAGAGACTGACCTTAACGAGTCCTACTTGGACGAGTTATGAAGAGGGGCCGACCCCTTCTGCCAATCGGCTTTGAGGACGCCTATTGCATTAGGGTTGACGAAAGGCTCCGAGGCGTGTGGTGAGGCGGGTGTGTGGGTCATGGGGGGTGGGTGGGTGTGTGGGTCATGGGGGGTGGGTGGGTGTGTGGGTCATGGGGGGGTGGGTGTCTGTGTGGGTCATGGGGGGTGGGTGGGTGTGGTGAACCGGCCAGTGCGGTACCGGAGAGGACCGGGGCGGGCCGGACGGAGTAGGGTGTGTGGGTGCTTGTGGCGGCGGGGGGGGGGCGTTGAAAGGGCGGGGGCGGGCCGGGCGGAGGAGAGGTGGGGCAGAAGGGGGTATATATATATTTATATATAGGGTTGTGTGGAAGGCGAGGGGAGGAGACGGCACGGCGGGAGGCTAGGGGAGTGGGAGAGGTCGGGGGGTAGGGGTGGTCACTTTGTCTTATGCTTGGCGGCAGCATATCACAGCGGAGAGGGGCAAATCACATAAGGACATCGGGGCTACATTTATCACGTGAATACCCACTACCCATACCCAACCACCCCCTCTCCCCTTTTTCTCAACTCCCTTACAGCCATGCTGGGAATGATTAGATAGCCCGCCGCGTAGCGAGCGAGTCTGAAAGCTTGAGGCCTGCCAAGGCAGCGTTCTCGATGGCCGCCATCTTGGGGATCCCCCGCACCCCACCGCCCCACCCGCTCCCTCTCTTTTTTCTCATCCCTCCCCAAACCCCACATCAGAAGTCCCCTGGGTTTGGCGCTGAAAGGTTAAAGCAATAGAACACTTGGATTCGTGAGTTGTCGACGGCCTTCCGTGAGTTGCAAGCAAGCCACTGAAGGGCAAGGATTCTCCGTGGCTACATGTAAGTCAAGTCGCTTTCTTGGATGACGGGGGTAGTTGTCGGCGATACTGTTATGTGAGGTGGGTGGCGGCGGTGGGTGGATAGTGTCCTTGGGATCACCCTACCACCTCCCCACCCATCAATCCTCTGCTCGTGCCCCCCCCACCTTCTCCCTCCTTACCCATGGAACAATGTTATCATTATCTTGTTGGAAGAACTGGATTCTGTTTGCCATGCATGTATAATCGCCTCAGGGTGAGATCCCTTACTTGAAACACAACTCATGTACCCGAAACTGCGTAAGGAGCAGAGGATATTTTTGCCGTGGTGGTCAACAGAAAGTTTACAATGATTGTTTCTGGCTGCTGACAGATTATCGTGGTCACTTTGGTCAACTCCAGAGTATAATATCTTCCAAGTTCTTCGTGATTTAAGCACCTTTCGCTTTATTAATAACTAAATAACCATACACAAAATGTTATCAACAGTGTAGGTACCGTTGACTGTTAGAACTAGTTACATATCCATGGTATGGAAGATGCACACATTACCCATGAGTAACGACAATGAAATATTGTATCCCTCTGCAACTTGACATAACATTAAGTCAAAATTTAAGTTTAACAGAGACGAATTCATATTATTGATTGCGTTTTTTACTGTTTGGCAAAATATAGGTCCTTTGACGCCTTCACAGTTCGCGGGCTTTCATCTTGATTCTGTTGGGTGAACCAGTTTCAATACCTCGGTTTTGTACCCTCGTTTAAAATTCACACAGTCACTGGGCAAGAAAAAAACCATTAAGCAACTGAGAGGGGAAACCACTTACAGGTGACCAGACTAAAGGCGGGGGAAAAAAACCGAGATTGAAGATTTATTATTCCTTTCAAATCAGCATCCATCTCTTTGAATGTGAGGCATGGGCTGTTATTTTCGACCAAACAGCGGTAATAAAATAGATTTTAAATTGGCGCTCACAAAAGTAACATCATCTCTTGGGGTCCAGGGAGAGCCATGGTTCCTATTTATCGTTTGTCGTTATTGGTTTACATTGTCCATGGCGGGGGCAGACAAATGAAGAGCTATGCCAGTGGTCTAGAAGGGTCATCAGACCAAAGGAAGATCGGCGTGGGGGGCGGGGGGGGGGCGAGGGGGGTAGGGATGAGGTCTACAGGGCGGGGTGATTGCGGGGTTGGGGGGAGGGGGGATGCGCAGGGTTGACAGTTAAGGGCATAACGACCCCCCGATAGGGAGATGGGCAGGAGGAGTGGGGGTTCTGGGAGAAGATGTAGATGGGAAGGAAGAAGGAGTAGAGGAGGGGCGGGGGGGGGGGGGGGGGATTCTGGGAGAAGATGTACTTACTCCAAATCGACAGTGTAAACATGTATCTCGGCCGGCCAGGGTTGAAGGCCACTTCTAGACGGTCCGTCGAGTCGAACGGTTCCTTGATGTTGCCCATAATGTTGATGTCGGACAGCTCGTGGTTCTGGCCTTTAACCCACAGGACCGGGTTGTCGAACAGGTTGAAGTGTGTCACCATGAACTCGCAGTGGAGGGAGACGTTCTCCCCGGCATTAAGGACGAACATCTGGCTCTGGGACAGCATGGTGAAGAGCGACACTGCAAGGAAATGGTGACGTCATTATCAAGTCCATATTACACTGGTAAGTATTACATCTGGCTCTGGAACAGCATGGCGAAGAGAGACACTGCAAGGAAATGGTGACGTCATTATCAAGTCCATATTACACTGGTAAGTATTACATCTGGCTCTGGGACAGCATGGCGAAGAGAGACACTGCAAGGAAATGGTGACGTCATTATCAAGTCCATATTACACTGGTAAGTATTACATTTGGCTCTGGGACAGCATGGCGAAGAGCGATACTGCAAGGAAATGGTGACGTCATTGTCAAATCTAGTAAGTATTACATCTGGCTCTGGGGCAACATGGCGAAGAGCGACACTGCAAGGAAATGGTGACGTCATTATCAAGTCTAGTAAGTGTTACAGTTGGCTCTGGGACAGCATGGTGAAGAGCGACACTGCAAGGAAATGGTGACGTCATTATCAAGTCCATATTACACTGGTAAGTATTACATCTAGCTCTGGAACAGCATGGCGAAGAGCGACACTGCAAGGAAATGGTGACGTCATTATTGAGTCTAGTAAGGATTACATCTGGCTCTGGGACAGCATGGTGAAGAGCGACAATGCAAGTAAATGGTGACGTCATTATCAAGTCCATATTACACTGGTAAGGATTACATCTGGCTCTGGGACAGCATGGTGAAGAGCGACAATGCAAGGAAATGGTGACGTCATTATCAAGTCCATATTACACTGGTAAGTATTACATCTAGCTCTGGAACAGCATGGCGAAGAGCGACACTGCAAGGAAATGGTGACGTCATTATCAAGTCTAGTAAGTGTTACATTTGGCTCTAGGACAGCATGGTGAAGCGCGACAATGCAAGTAAATGGTGACGTCATTATCAAGCCCATATTACACTACTAAGTGTTACATCTGGCTCTGGACGGTGAAGAGCGACACTGCGAGCAAATAGTGACGTCATTATGAAGTCAATATTACAGTAGTAAGCATTACATCTGGCTCTGGCAAGGTAATGGTGACGTCATTATCAAGTCCATATTACACTAGTAAGTATTACATCTGGCTCTGGCAAGGTAATGGTGACGTCATTATCAAGTCCATATTACACTAGTAAGTATTACATCTGGCTCTGGAACAGCATGGCGAAGAGCGACACTGCAAGGAAATGGTGACGTCATTATTAAGTCTAGTAAGGATTACATCTGGCTCTGGGACAGCATGGTGAAGCGCGACAATGCAAGTAAATGGTGACGTCATTATCAAGTCCATATTACACTACAAAGTGTTACATCTGGCTCTGGATGGTGAAGAGCGACACTGCGAGCCAATGGTGACGTCATTAGCAAGTCAATATTACAGTAGTAAGCATTACATCTGGCTCTGGCAAGGAAATGGTGACGTCATTATCAAGTCAATATTACACTAATAAGTTTTACATCGGGCTCTGGGACAGCATGGCGAAGAGAGACACTGCAAGGAAATGGTGACGTCATTATGAAGTCTAATAAATATTACATTTGGCTCTGGGACAGCATGGCGAAGAGCCACACTGCAAGGAAATGGTGACGTCATTATCAAGTCAATATTAATGTAGTACTGTGGTATGACTGTAGTAATTTGACATACGGCATCGAGACATATTGGTCAAGAGTGACAATGGCAGAAAATCGTGACGTCATTATCAAGTCAATATTGCAGTTTGGCCCTGGGGCAATCTGTGGATGCGATGCAGAGTGACACTAGAAGAGAGTGGTGACGTCATCATACACTCAATAACATTGCACTAATAATATTACATCTGACCCTATTTGAAAACAAACAAATCTGCCATAGCTTTCCAAAAGGTATGAGGACAAACCATGAAGACGATTTTCTGTCTGGCCTGGGGACAACATGAAGAAGACTTTCTGTCTGGCATGGGGTAAAAATGAAGACGAGCTAGGCTGGTGAGAAATAGGACGAGAGACCAGGAAATAGCTACTATACTATATCATAGGGTCGTAGGACGGTGTCCCGGGGAGGGGCACGGCTTAGCAAAGTGCTTGTTATACTGGGATAATATAGTACGTTGTTGGCCTGGGAAGAGCGACACGCTCGCTGGGCTCTACATCACTTGGACGTGCTCCGCGGGCCCACACCGGCGAAACCATAGTTCGAAAGAAAGCTGGATAGGGTCTGAACGTATATACGAAGCCTAAGCGCGAATACCTCTCCGCGTTGTATAGGCATAAATGGTTTAGCATTAACTGACGCAAATTAAACGTGGATGGATGCATTGCGTCATAAATACCAGGCATATTATTATATCGAGTAATGAAACAATCGTGCAAGGTTTTCATTTTATGGTTTTCAGTGTTTTAACGATATTGATAAAGTAGTCTCCCCTATCAATTGAAGCTGCGCAGTCAGAAAGATACTGCATTAGAAGCCTTTGAAATATTTAATCAGCTATTGGATAGGACATGTAATTTGTATTAATGCAAATATCTATTAAGCAACTAATAAAAGTACAGGTTGTTAAACATAGTTGTTACGAAACATTTTTGATTTCTGAATCATCAGAATTCGCCCATCTCGTCAGTTTCCTTGCCATATACAATATAAATATTGTACTGCATACAGTTTACTGCACTACATCTAATACGAACCAGACCGGACAATATATCTGGTAAAATTCGGGACAACCGCTTTAACGTCTCTATATCGGTTAATGGAATATTATTGCATATGTAAAAACCGCTACAATCCTAACTCTGTAGCTTATAGTCGCAGTGTCTTCTACACAATATCGCAACTCTCTGGTAAAGTGGCTAATATATGTAAATAAGGGCAGACCAGAAACAGAAACTCTTCTTCTCGTTGAGGCTTTGCCCTTAGGGTTATACTGTACTTATCAGTATATACTTAAGTCATGTAAGGACACCGACAATAATATCTGCCTTTTAGAGCTCCCCCCCCCCCCAAAAAAATAACACAACAAAACGCGTCAAACCGAAAAAGCTACATTTTCATAAATGTAATATTTTATCCAGCGTAATAATAACTAGCAAACCCTGGATATATCTTTCATCAAAATACATAAACTTTGAAGATATGAAGGAACGAGGCCCTGTCACTTTGACTCCGCGTCCGAAGCAAATTTAAAAAAGAAAGCCAAAAAAGCAGCACCACGTCGCAGCCATACTTTGTAATTACGGGCAGACGAGAAACATAAACCCTTTTGGGCCTTAAGTCAAGCTCCACGAGAACGTGATAAGAATACCTTTGTAGAGACCTTGTGATCCCGCCACAATGGCTCGGATAGAAGCCCTTATTTCTTTTAAATTACAAAAAAAGATGGATTGTATGGATTTTAGGGGTGACCTGGGCACGAAGAACACCGGCCTGTGCGTAGTTCAGGACGCTGACCGAGGAGTGTTGACGGCATCTACGTCGGAAGAAAAAGGTAGAAACACGGACGGAGAGTTTTAAGGTTCTTTACGTGTTCATTCTGGTAATGGATGCCGGTTATTTTTAGTCATTTATACGGCGTTATTACTGATATACATCATCCAGGAAGTTTTGTTGGCTTAATGACTATAAAATTGCAAACGTTATCGTGTAGCTTTGCAGGATTTCAGTATTAAGGCGAGCAGACGTTTTACGTTCCAAGCTTTTTCACGAATGTATCTTGTCGATAACAACAAGAGGATAAGTTTATCAAAAGATGAAAGACAAACGCAAACTAACAATATTTTGGACGTTTATTTTAGTGAACTGAAGACCGATATCCTCACGAAATTGAGACCGACCGAGGAACGGCAATTGTGTTTGTCCTATCCCAGCCTTTTGCTCAGGTGCAAGTGCGATTCATCCCTTGTTGCGACGCCTGATTTGTCACCAATTAACGTATCTTGTGGATAACAACAGAGGATAAGTTTGTGGAAAGATGAATTTAAATTCAAACATCAGTTCGGTCGTGTGAACTACAAACCGAAATCTTCATGAAATGGAGAATAACCGACGAATGTCAATCGTTTGTCCTATCCTAGCCTTTACTGAGGTGCAAGTGAGATTTATCCTTTGATGTAGCAGTCTTCTTTCTCTAACAACAGAGTCGTGGGCACATATCGGGATCAAATAGCACCTTGACTGTCTTAACATCTAGCGACCAAAATGTATACACGCTTGTACGCTTGTAGCTAAATGAGTAGTCAAGCACACATAGGCAAAAATAGTCCTGCCATTCGATCTAACGGGATCAGGGTCTATTATACTGTCACGTAAGGATATCCACGACTGGTGTAGTGAATGCTATGTGTGAGTATTACGTGAGCTATACTGCAACAATGATGCGCGATAACATAGAAGGACGACCTACACATAAATAATTTCGTCAAAACATTTTAACGCTGCTTTTTGCATTATTTCATATAGCACAAAAAGGGATTTAGAAAACATGTATATAAGTTTATTTAAAACTAATTTATAATGCATGTAGCAAATTTATAATGGGGCTAAATGCAATAAAGCTTTATCCAAAGTAGATACAAGACTTTTGGAAATTGTCAATTCATTCGGTATAATATAGCGTCAATATTCTAAATATATTGCAATATATGGAGTATCCGTTGTTGCTGGCGTTGAATCTTTGTAGAGAGAGAGGCGTTGCGGAAGTTACATGATTACCTTCAGGAATGTGTGCACAGTTTGTTACCACGATGTCTAATTAGTAAATAAGTATGCAGATCTAGTGTAAACAAATCTGTGTATTATCCAAACCAGATCTTTGGCTGTGTGGAATCCTGGGGAAAAATTAAAGTGGAATGCAGCAGGCAATAAAACACTTATGTTCCCTTTTCCAAATTGTCTGAAACGTGCGATATACATGGAACATTGTACTCAACTTGGGCACTTTTCTCGGTCAGTCACCAGCCATACCGAACAAAAAGCTAAGTTGTGTAATCACGTCAACTTGGGCACTTTTCTCGGTCAGTCACCAGCCATACCGAACGAAAAGCTAAGTTGTGTAATCACGTCAACTTGGGCACTTTTCTCGGTCAGTCACCAGCCATACCGAACGAAAAGCTAAGTTGTGTAATCACGTCTGCACACCATGATGTATTTAAATGCCAGCTTCTGGGTATATTAAGTCATAAAAATAACTTGCAGAAGAGCAAATATTGAACCAACCCGGATGGTTGTGCAAGTTAATTCTGGCGCTCATAGTTTGGTAAGCGCGTTTTATCAAGTCTGAAACTAGACTATTTTTTTACTTTTTAACGCGTCATATGGGATAACGTCGAATATTTCTAATAGTGCCCCCAACTAAAATACACCTGTATTTTGGTGGTGTAATATATTGGGATTGAATCTTGAAAGTCCGTCTAGACCTGGGAGCTGGAAACGGCTGCACAAAAAGAGCGCGATGCCCCGGTCGCAAACACGAGAGGCATAAACTTCAACGGACCGCGAAAGTCTTGTAGGGGCGACTTTTGAAAATAGTTTCACTCTCTAGCTAGCAAAGCGGACGGCCATTAGGAAAGGGATGCACTTGAAAGCAGCGGGCACAAAAGCAATAAGCCACGGAATCCTGTTTTATATCGGGCAAGCCTGTGCCACGGGATTTCTGTGAGGCCGAGAAAGGTAAAGCTATTCTCTTCGCGATCGGGACGCCGCGATATGCGGTGGACACTCTCCCGAATGCGTGGACATAAAACCTGGGCCATGTCAAGGGTTATGTCAACAAGAGTCGGGAGCAATACCTCTGCATTCTCTGCGTCATGTCCAGAGCTTATTGCCCGCGACAACACTTCATGTTTTTTCACATCTCCATTGCAAGAGGGAAGGGGGATCTGGGACTGGGAAGGCGAGAGCATATATTAAGGGAGGGTGGGAGGGTGACGGGGTGGAAGGGGTGACGGTGGAGTGTATATAGGCGAGGGTATAAAAGGAGTGGTGCGTTGGGGGGGAGGGGTGATGTGGGGTGCTGGGCCAGGGTGAGGACGACGACGAGGAGGGTCAACGGACTTTTTAATAGCAGCGACACTGGCTCCCTGGGTTGGGGCAATAAAACGGCCCCTGCTTCGCCAGAGATTGCTACATCGCCCCCCCCCCCAGTAAACGCGTTCACTGATATGGCAGACGGAATCGACATGATATTGAAGGCGGGATAGCGTTGGGGGGTGGGGGGGGGGGCAGGGGGGGGGGGGGGGCCAGGAGACATAAGAAAGAAATTTGGGGGACGGGCGCCCCGCACGGAGGGTTACCGGGAATCGCGCGGAGGTGAAGGGGGTGGGGAGGGGGGGGGGGCAGTGCCTGACAGAGACACGTGGTGACGGAGGCGGACAGGGCGTATCGGTTAACGACTTACCCCCGATATTAAGGAATGAAATGTATACGTGGGTGCTTGGCTCCTCGGCTAGCGTTCGCTGCCCAAATTACGACATGGAGGATAGATATAACGGTGGCCGATATTAAACCCACCTCCTGTATTGGTCTTGATAGTGAGGAAATGGCAGGAGCTTTCGCCTTCTTTCTCCATATATCCTAAAATATGTGAATCGCATATTCTCCATCAAGACCAAAAGCTAAACACCGATGCCAAAAAATTGAAATAGACGAGTGATGTATGTGAATGACTATTAAATATGTAAGTCAATAAGGCGGACATCCGTCATTTTATTGCCACTTCACAACTGTTCAACATATAGAGCCATTAATTTGGTTATAATAATAATACAATTATACACCAATGACAATATTTTTTACAGAACCAACAGGACGAAAGAAAAGAAAGATAAAGAACCAAGGTTGGCATTAAAGTTCTCATTTTCAGGTCAACGCATACTTCTATCAGGGGTCGGGGGGTCCAGGGTTCAGTGTCCAGTTTCCAGTGTCAAGGTTCAAAAGTATCCAGTGATAATCTTTCACTAACTACAGTGTCGTATTTTTTCCACGATTCCTGTCGGAATTTTGGGAATTCCATGTCCCAAGTTAAAGTCGTCATTTACCCCTTCTAGACTCCTTCTATTTCAAACGGAATACACACAAAAAAGTAGTGAAAGTGCCCATTTTGTCCAGGACTGTCTCTCACTTCCGGTTTCTTTGAGGGACAAGTAAAACAGAAGGAGAACTTAAACAGTTTTTTGATGATCGATAGAATCACATTAACCTATTCCGTCCCTTGTTGCAAGAAAAGAAGCTCCAAGCTTTGGAAACTACATTCAAAGGGACAGACTGCAAAACTGAACTAGAAAAAACACATATATCATAATTAAAACAAAGAATGTAAATGAATTAATTTGAGTATACATAGGGCAAAAAATTATAAAAATAATTCCGCCGTTGCCTTAGGCTCAAATTAAGTAAATTTCAAAGCCGATTGAAACTAAGCCTAGTCCATCCAACTAGCTCTGCTGTATACAATTTCAACCTTCTGAATTCATAAATATAACTAGATAGCCAGAAAAAGGATCCTCACCTGTTTCTTGTTGAAATATCAATACCATAAGGACGAGAAGAAAATCTGTCCCACTGTAACTGTTGGCCGCCATGTTGTGGTGATGTCATGCTCTGTATGACGTCATTTATGCCTGGTGGGTCCTGGAAGAGAAGGAAACAATAAGCACGAATGTTTTGAAGACGAACAGGAAGTCGCCGGCATTATCGCCCAATGACGGATTGTGGCTCGGTTAGGGCGATAATAAAGAAACGGAACAAAAGGCGGTAAGGTAATTAACCATAAAAGACGCACCGGTACGGCTTACCTGTAATGGTTATAGTTATAGGGCGATCTCAGTGTATCTCCTGTTATGCCTGAATGTCATGCATAAGCCAAGCGCAGTGTCCCTATTGATGTCATCCGTCCGAACATAGCCTTTGTCAGAAGTCAGGACTTAGGCCGAAGCACCGCCCATGAGGGACACAATAAGCATGCCGAGAAGAAGGTGGGATGCCCAGCGTTTAAGACATCGAATAGCCCATAAATAAGCTTTCCTGCAGAAAATGGGATTTCTTTAATGCCGCTCCATTTCCCTCCCTGCCGAACGGACCATAATGATACTGTCCGCAGAGAGAGGGAGAGGAAAAGGCTAAAAACACCTTGCAGTCACGTGACTTGCTCGCCGGCGCGAGACAGCGGCCGACAGATGACAGTCAGTGCGCCGAGCAGACGACCAAGAAAACGGAGACATACATATCCAAGACTGTATTTCGCGCCCTTTTTTTTCTTTTGTCTTCAGCCGTCGTTCCCTTTCGCCACGGCTACCTTTTTTTGCTTGCCGCGCCTGTCTCAGTGACTCAGTAGCGGCGATGGCGGCCAATTAAGTGTTTATAAATCCCCGCCAAGTTTAAACAAAGCAAACTGCGTCGATGATTGGCTGGCAGACAGACAAGCGACGAGCGTTTTCTGTCAGACCCGCGTCGGTCGTCCAGTCGCCAGCAGGATTAATCGTAATGGGTTGGCTGTGTTTTTTATCCCATTATCACGGCGGATGCTGCGTACTGGGGGTTGGCAACCGCGCTCTGCCGCAATCAGTTCCGCCATCTATCTCCCCCCATGGTCAAGCCGGGCTGGCTGGATGACTAGCTGGCTGGCTGGCTGGCTGGCTGGCGGGCTGGTCAGTGGCGACCGGCGCCTGGGCCAATTTATCATGCTCACCTCCCCACGACGACAGAGACGGACGTCTCAGTTTTGAGGTTTTGGTGAACAGTTCTGTTGGCACTCGGCACCGGCGTGACAAGCCTGTCAATTGTCCCCTAAAAGCCAGAGCCATTTCCTGACAAGGGCTCTCCTTCCCTCAATCCGGGCGGCCTTTTCTCAACCCGTTTCGAGTGTTGTTTATTTCACTTTGGTCGGCGGCGCTCGGCTCAAAGACTTGGGGCAGATAACCTCATCAGACAACCCACCACCACCCCTCCCCCACCACCTCCACCCCCCCCTTCCCCCACACACCCTCCCCCTCCACCATCCACCAACTCAACCCCTCCCCCTCCCCCACTCACCCACCCTTCATCCAATACCTGACGGTGGTCACTGCCAGAGAGGCAGCGGTCCCAGCTATTGGCCGCCCACAGCGTCACCAACTGTAATAATAGACCTAGATGGGACAGGGAGCCAGTCAGCTGGAGCCACGCTGCCTACGTAAGCTCGGGAAGGAGGATGCCATTAAAATGTATATTTAATTGTAAACATTGGAAACACTGGCGACCCAGGTCCGCCCCCCCCCCCACCCCCTCCACACACACATACCTCCTTCTGAGCGAAGAAGCGTATTTTCAATAGTAACTACACCATTTAACATGTGGAAGGCACCACCCCGATTTGTTTTGTAGCGGATCCCCCTATTTATACTGTTTTGGTGTTTTGGTGACCCCACCCCTTCGATCGTGAAAATGTTGAACCCAAAGTCGATCCCTCCGCGTTTTTTTAAATTCCTGGCACGGCGGCTGAGCTGTCATATACCTATATACCTATTATCTGATTATACCAGTTCTCGTTATTCACATATTCACCAGTATTATTTATATCATGACAAACAAAGTAAGATCAATCGACATGATTGCATGCCACTTCTTGTTTGCGCCGCATCAGTAGGAATATGATGAGAGTGCTACTGTCACACTCATGTCTCCCCCTGGCGGGTAGAATACACAAAGCATGGTCGTCATCTTTTTCGAAGCATCATCAAGCTAACAAAAAACAGCCCTTTATATCTCAAACACGCGAACAAAAATGCAAGATTTTAAGCCAGAAAAACGCTGGATATATGTGACAACCAGGTCTTACGATGACATCGTCTTGGGAAGCGCGTAGAGTTACAAGGGACAGTGTTTGTGAGTGATTAACAATGGTAGAGGCAGTGCAGCAATGTGCTGTGTCGACAACTATTATCGGTGCGCCATAGACAGGGACGACAAAGCAAATGTTAATCTCGAGGCGTTCTATTTGGCGTCATGTTAGATGCATGTCACCCGACGTATCGCTAAATGGCGTTTCTTTATGATATTCAGGAAGTCTCATTGTGTTGTCTTTGTATTGGAAGCCATTACGCTGACGTAAATAGAAGAATATCCGCCAACGCTAATTCAATAGAGCTGTACAGTTACTGCGGGATCTGATCGAGATCCCACGAGACATGGATACTTATGCACTACGTCAATGCCAAGCATCAACGGCCTGTACGTGCTGCCTAACTCCCGGTTGTTTGT
>OZ025259.1:11255027-11279741 GCA_964019135.1 Arenicola marina | reverse complement strand
CCGAAGTCGATAGGTATTTACAGAGATACTCATTTCGACTTTGACCATTGATTTCCGGTTCCTTTTCCCATGAGCCTTTGCTGCGGTAGGAGTAACGAGCCCACACTGCGCTGGCAGTCTCGGTGTTTGTGACTTGTGGCTGTTAGGCAGAACAAGGAAGTAGAAGCCATTTTGTGACCCACCAACCGTGGACAGTTCAAAACGAAAATATCCCCCCCCCACACCTCCCCCCACCTCGACCGGATCAACAAACATTGTATATGGCAAGTTTGGCTTGACAGAGATGATGGCCGTGTTTGTGGTTGTACTAGGCACGCCATGTTGTTTCCACGGAAGTCGGGGGTCATTTCTGACACCATTATTGATACCTGTCTGCAGCCAGACGGAAAGTTCTCGTCGTTTCGTTGCAATATCGTTACTGAATCAATCACTAGACGGCAGCACTACTCATTGCTCAACTGCGAAATGGCTCAAAAGAGGGAGCCACGGCTTATCGGTACCTTTTGGCGTACTCGTTTCCGAACCAAAGACGAAAAGGGCCAATCCAAGGGTAACTGGGCTGACAGACTCAAAGCAGAGACGCAACGAGCCGAAAGATAATAAAGTAAAGTTCTTTGAATGAAACTCGATTCGAATGAGAGTTCACATTCAAAGAGATATAACCGGTAATCAAACGATTGGATTTTGAAATCCTCGCTTGGGTCAGTAACTTGACTATTTCTGCCCAAAATGACTAAATAACTCACCGCCAGAAACTTTAGTTAGGCATATCACGTTCTCTCGAGGAAACATTAAACTGTAAGGTTACGTCGCATCGCTGTAAATGGTCAGGCACAAATGAGCCCTACCCTCGTTTTTTTATTGAAAAAGCACCTAAGATTTTCCTTTTCAAAGATTTTAACAAGATTCAATCCATAATTTTGGTGGCGCCCGGGGAAAAGAAGTAACAGCAATTCCACGTCTCACACGATATAATGATAAAACATGTCAAAATGCCAAGAATATAGAGCATTAATAAAAATGCCACAGTTTTGCTAATCGAACATAAATACGTGTGTATGTGTGGGGGGGGGGGCGGGGGGGGGCATATATAAACAAAAGCTGATTGCTGTCTATACCCGATGTAAGGTTCGTTTCCTTGACTACCATCCCCATTCCTACCCCCACCCCACCCGCTCCCCCTGACCTACGGACACGCCAATACGGTATATCGATACACAGCCGGTACGGTCGCCCAACCCGTGCGACATGTGAAATAGCTTAACCGGCCCCCACGAATCATAATATGTTGTTACAGATAACAGTTGTATTTTTGCGGTCCGGACGCCGTACGCAGTGATTGGAGGCAGATTTTGGCTTACCAAGACAGAGCTACCCGCTCTCCTGGTGGGTGGTATGTGCCTCTCTATATGGTACTACTGTATGTCTATCATGTGTGGGAATAGCGGGTGGTTGTCCAGGGAAGGCCGTTGGGGGGGGGGGCGAGGAGGGGGGGGGGACGAGGAGGGAGGGGGGGAAGAAGGGGTGGGGCGGGGTGTAGGGATTATTGCTCGTCTAACGTATGATATGAGTTTGCACAAAAGAGAAACGCGGCCGGATAGCCACGTGACTAACCGCTAGATTGCGCCACAACTGTTTGCCAAATTGACAGAAACATTGACCTTACAGATTGGTGAGATTGTCCAATCAAAATGTGAAATAAGGAAACGATTGGTTAACGATACATATTATTGTTAAACAATAGTCCTGCATCTGACAGAGTGGCCACCAGACCCGCGCTTTGTTTTTTCTCCAACAACCTGTACCACTATCTGTGGTGGTGCAGGTTCAATATCCAATTACTATTTGCCATTCGCTATGAGCTCTCGGCGATACGTGCCAGGCTCAATCGACAGCTCTCGTCCCTACAGCCCTACCCGATTCACCCCCCCCCCCCGCCTGTTCTCCTGGCCAGAGAGGCCTAGGCGCTTAATACCCAGCGAATCCAACAGCTTTTTCGTTGAATCTAGACCCAGCGTCGAATCTAAACCTGAATAGCCGCGATCAACTTGACAAATGGGAGGGGAGAAAAACGACAGATAACGCAGGTTGTGGTAATATCCCCGTTTGCGAGTGCCAAATACATTCCTCTTACTCAACAGGTGGAACGCGATTAGTCCCCTTCTTCAATCAGAACCAAGCATTGGTGGAACGCAGACGGGAGAAATCTAACCGTAAAGCAGGCGTCGGGTATAAACTGGTCGGGCAAGTCTATCCGGGACAGACTGCGATCATCCAATCGGCCCCGTCCCGGGTCTGCAATTAAAGAATCAACATGGCTGACATTAAACTCTCTGATATTTTTTCTTTCTTGTCTTCTTCCTTTTTTCTTTGTCTGGGGTAGTATAACACAGGATGTCCGGAATGTCGAACCCCCTGTTCACCAAATGGAAGTGGTTTTTCTTGTCTGCATGAAGGCTGTTTTAAGATTACTTAGTTGGCAGGTAGCAAGGCATTTAAGCGTAATGCCGACTTAACAATGTTAGGAAAGTATTCGAAAGAATTACTTTCTCACTATACCACAATTTTAACACACATCAAATGGAACCACAGGAGCGATTTGCCTCCCTGTTCATTTATTGTTCATTTACAAGCACAGGCTTAAATTGTTTCAAGGGAAACGCACACAACCTGCAGAGGACTTCCAACTGTATTTATACGATTGCATCTGCCTGTGATTATGCAATTTGTGATTTTAGCAGAAAATAAGTTCGCAATTTAGCACCACCTTACCGTGACTATATGCAATGTAAGTGGGCGGGGGGGGGGGGGAGGGTTATTTCCGTTCCGCGGGAATGGGCTTATCATTGCAACGTAACATGGGTTTCTCATTGCCATGAGGAAAATAATTCTTCGTGACCTGGGAATCGGGCATTTTCAATAATCGTGAACAGGGAATTTTAATATTAAACAACCGTGAATCGGGAAATAGCCAATTTATATCATGTAATCGCCTTTCTTTTAGATGCGAGGATCTGGGAATAAAGAAATGTATTGTTTGTGATATAGGAACACGACCTCCCCCCCTGCCCCCCCTCCCCTTATCAGAAAGTGTTTATACTCGCTTTAAATGGTATTTCTTATACGCAATTACAAATTCATCCTTGTGCCTATCAATATTAAATGCGGTGTGCCCGCTTCTGTTCATATCATTGCTGAATTCCCTATACCGTAGAGTAAAATGATTTTATTTAATATTAAAATTCCCAGTTCACGATTTAGGAAAATCTTTGATAACGGCGGTCGGCTAATACCCTATTCCCAGTTCAAGAAGAATTATTTTCCTCACTCCCAGTTCATGGTGAAATGAAAAGCCCAATCACGAGAAACGCAAATACCCCTTGCCCCCCCCCCCCCTCTACCGGCAGAGCGATTACTGTAATCATTACGCATTCGGGTTTCCGGCACCAGATGGCACCACCTTATCGTGTGGTTTTTTACGGAATTCGTCTCCGATATAAAAATTCTGACCATCCCACATCATTTAAAAATCAAATAAGCAATAAGCTTCACAAATACCCCTTGCCCCCCCCCCCCCCTCTACCGCCAGGGCGATTACTGTACTCATTACGCATTAGGGTTTCCGGCACCAGATGGCACCACCTTATCGTGTGGTTTCTACGAGATTCGTCTCCGGTGCGAAAATTCTGACCATCCCACATCATTTAAAAATCAAATAAGCATATAAATTATCCACTAGGTTCATGTAGTTCAGAACTATTACTGGGCAGGTGCTTCACTGACATACCCCCTTCTTGTTGGCATTCACAACGACAGCCACAATCAATGCCTCGCACATAACCCTTCATTTGGCCCCATACCAACCGGCCATAAATTGAAAAATAATTCTATTTGAGGTGCTCGGGAGATGACCAAAGGGCATCGACTGTTGGTCGTTAAGGGCATCTTCACATTGTCAGCCTCTTCCCTTGTCTCGCCCTCCACGAGAACTCGCGGCTTTAAGTTGATACATAAAGATTAAAGACCTGTCACGTGGTGACATCCCAAGTCGCCCTAGGGCTTTTTCCCCTGCCCCCAACTAACCAGCTATTTAAGGTCTTTTCCACCATTAAAGTTAGATTTTTCCCGTGGGGTCGAGCGCCATGGGCGGGGAGGGGTGCGGGTGGGAGGGGGGGGGGGGCACGGGTTGACAGCACGGAATGGAATGCTGTTTCCGTCCTTTAGACATGAAACATATCAATCACACCAGACGGCTTCTGTATTTTCCGCATCTCCTTCTTTCTACGCCCGAAAATATACCGAGTTCGTGCATCCCTTTTTATAATAGCTTCAAGTTTCATGTCGATATTTTATGTTTATTTCGAACGTTCGAAATATAGGATTAATAACCGGGTGCTGCGCCCCAAATATAGTTTAAGAGTGCAGTCGTTGTTTTCATCAAAACAAGAGGCTTTTATGTGCCGTTTACGCCTACACCGCAACATTTAAAATATTATTTCTATCTTATTCTATCTTGCCATTATCGTCTTTACAAAAGTCCAGTATGTTATTTGTTAATGAATAAGGGCTGAATATGCGCATATAATATGTATATGGCATGTCATATTGTTGCACTTTAAGTATTTCAGAAAATTCTGATACACATGTGCGTATGGTCAAATTGACACTGGCAGGTCTGATCACAGTCACCACACAGATGTGCCATCTGGTCCGGACTACTGCAGATCTGATCACAGTCATCACACAGATGTGTCGTCTGGTCCGGACTACTGCAGATCTGATCACATTCATCACACAAATGTGCCGTCTGGTCCGGACTACTGCAGATCCGATCACAGTCGTCACACAGATGTGTCGTCTGGTCCGGACTACTGCAGATCTGATCACAGTCATCACACAGATGTGCCGTTTGGTCCGGACTACTGCAGATCTGATCACAGTCATCACAGAGATGCGCCGTCTGGTCCGGACTACTGCAGATCTGATCACAGTCATCACAGAGATGTGCCGTCTGGTCCGGACTACTGCAGATCTGATCACAGTCATCACACAAATGTGTCCTCTGGTCCGGACTACTGCAGATCCGATCACAGTCGTCACACAGATGTGTCGTCTGGTCCGGACTACTGCAGATCCGATCACAGTCGTCACACAGATGTGCCGTCTGGTCCGGACTACTGCAGATCTGATCACAGTCATCACAGAGATGTGCCGTCTGGTCCGGACTACTGCAGATCTGATCACAGTCATCACACAAATGTGTCCTCTGGTCCGGACTACTGCAGATCTGATCACAGTCATCACACAGATGTGTCGTCTGGTCCGGACTACTGCAGATCTGATCACAGTCATCACACAGATGTGCCGTCTGGTCCGGACTACTGCAGATCTGATCACAGTCATCACAGAGATGTGCCGTCTGGTCCGGACTACTGCAGATCTGATCACAGTCATCACACAAATGTGTCCTCTGGTCCGGACTACTGCAGATCCGATCACAGTCGTCACACAGATGTGTCGTCTGGTCCGGACTACTGCAGATCCGATCACAGTCGTCACACAGATGTGCCGTCTGGTCCGGACTACTGCAGATCTGATCACAGTCATCACAGAGATGTGCCGTCTGGTTCGGACTACTGCAGATCTGATCACAGTCATCACACAAATGTGTCCTCTGGTCCGGACTACTGCAGATCTGATCACAGTCATCACACAGATGTGTCGTCTGGTCCGGACTATTGCAGATCTGATCACAGTCATCACACAGATGTGCCGTCTGGTCCGGACTACTGCAGATCTGATCACAGTCATCACAGAGATGTGCCGTCTGGTCCGGGCTATTGCAGATCTGATCACAGTCGTCACACGGATATGCCGTCTGGTCCGGACTATTGTAGATGGGACGCCTCTAGTCGAAGGACATGGGATGTCTCTAGGCGAAGGACATGGACGCCTCTAGTGGAAGGACATGGGACGCTTCTAGTCGAAGGACATGAGACGCCTCTAGTAGAAGGACATGGGACGCCTCTAATCAAAGGACATGGGACTCCTCTAGTGGAAGGACATGGGATGCCTCTAGGCGAAGAACATGGGACGCCTCTAGTCAAAGGACATGGGATGCCTCTAGTTGAAGGACATGGGACGCCTCTAGTCAAAGGACATGGGATGCCTCTAGTCAAAGGACATGGGACGCCTCTAGTGCAAAGACATGGGACGCCTCTAGTCGAATGACATGGGATGCCTCTAGTTGAAGGACATGGGACGCCTCTAGTCGAAGGACATGGGACGCCTCTAGTCGAAGGACATGGGACGCCTCTAGTGAAAGGACATGGGACGCCTCTAGTGGAAGGACATGGGATGCCTCTAGTGGAAGGACATGGGATGCCTCTAGTCGAAGGACATGGGATGCCTCTAGTTGAAGGACATGGGACGCCTCTAGTCGAAGGACATGGGACGCCTCTAGTCGAAGGACATGGGACGCCTCTAGTCGGAGGACATGGGATGCCTCTAGTCGAAGGACATAGGACGCCACGAGTCGAAGGCCATGGAATGCCTCTAGTTGAAGGACATGGGACGCCTCTAGTCGAAGGACATGGGACGCCTCTAGTCGAAGGACATGGGCCGCCTCTAGTGAAAGGACATGGGACGCCTCTAGTCAAAGGACATGGGATGCCTCTAGTGGAAGGACATGGGATGCCTCTAGTCGAAGGACATGGGATGCCTCTAGTCGAAGGACATGGGACGCCACTAATTGAAGAACATAGGACGCCACTAATCGAAGGACATGGGACGCCTCTAGTCGAATGACATGGGACGCCTCTAGTCGAAGGACATGGGAAGTCTCTAGTCGAAGGACATGGGACGCCTCTAGTCGAAGGACATGGGACGCCACTAGTTGAAGGACATGGGACGCCTCTAGTCGAAGGACATGGGACGCCCCTTGTTGAAGGACGTGGGACGCCTCTAGTCAAAGGACATGGCTTGCCTCTAGTGGAAGGACATTGGACGCCTCTAGTCGAAGGACATGGGACGCCGCTAGTCGAAGGGCATGGGACGCCACGAGTCGAAGGCCATGGAACGCCTCTAGTCGAAGGACATGGGACGCCGCTAATCGAAGGGCATGGGACGCCTCTAGTGGAAGGACATGGGACGCCTCTAGTCAAAAGACATGGGACGCCTCTAGTGGAAGGACATTGGACGCCTCTAGTCAAAGGACATGGGACGCCTCTAGTCAAAGGAGATGGGATGCCTCTAGGCGAAGGACATGGGACGCCTCTAGTCGAAGGACATGGGACGCATCAAATCGAAGGACATGGGCGCCTCTAGCGGAAGGACATCGGAAGCCTCTAGTCAAAGGACATGGGACGCCTCTAGTCAAAGGATATGGGACGCCTCTAGTGGAAGGACATGGGACGCCTCTAGTCAAAGGACATGGGACGCCTCTAGGCGAAGGACATGGGATGCCTCTAGGCGAAGGACATGGGATGCCTCTAGTGGAAGGACATTGGATGCCTCTAGTTGAAGGACATGGAACGCCATTAGTTGAAGGACATGGAACGCCACTAGTTAAAGGCCATGGGACGCCTCTAGTCGATGGACATGGGACGCCTCTAGTGGAAGGACATGGGATGTCTCTAGTGGAAGGACACGAGACGTCTCTAGTGGAAGGACATTGGACGCCTCTAGTCGAAGGAAATTGGACGCCTCTAGTGGAAGGACATGGGACGCCACGAGTCGAAGGACATGGGACGCCTCTAGTGGAAGGACATGGGATGCCTCTAGTGGAAGGACACGAGACGTCTCTAGTGGAAGGACATGGGACGCCTCTAGTGGAAGGACATTGGACGCCTCTAGTCGAAGGAAATTGGACGCCTCTAGTGGAAGGACATGGGACGCCACGAGTCGAAGGACATGGAACGCCTCTAGTGGAAGGACATTGGACGCCTCTAGTCGAAGGACATGGGACGCCACTAATTGAAGAACATAGGACGCCACTAATCGAAGGACATGGGACGCCTCTAGTCGAATGACATGGGACGCCTCTAGTCGAAGGACATGGGAAGTCACTAGTCGAAGGACATGGGACGCCTCTAGTCGAAGGACATGGGACGCCACTAGTGGAAGGACATGGGATGCCTCTAGTCGAAGGACATGGGATGCCTCTAGTCGAAGGACATGGGACGCCACTAATTGAAGAACATAGGACGCCACTAATCGAAGGACATGGGACGCCTCTAGTCGAATGACATGGGACGCCTCTAGTCGAAGGACATGGGAAGTCTCTAGTCGAAGGACATGGGACGCCTCTAGTCGAAGGACATGGGACGCCACTAGTTGAAGGACATGGGACGCCTCTAGTCGGAGGACATGGGACGCCCCTTGTTGAAGGACGTGGGACGCCTCTAGTCAAAGGACATGGCTTGCCTCTAGTGGAAGGACATTGGACGCCTCTAGTCGAAGGACATGGGACGCCGCTAGTCGAAGGGCATGGGACGCCACGAGTCGAAGGCCATGGAACGCCTCTAGTCGAAGGACATGGGACGCCGCTAGTCGAAGGGCATGGGACGCCTCTAGTGGAAGGACATTGGACGCCTCTAGTCAAAAGACATGGGACGCCTCTAGTGGAAGGACATTGGACGCCTCTAGTCAAAGGACATGGGACGCCTCTAGTCAAAGGAGATGGGATGCCTCTAGGCGAAGGACATGGGACGCCTCTAGTCGAAGGACATGGGACGCATCAAATCGAAGGACATGGGACGCCTCTAGCGGAAGGACATCGGAAGCCTCTAGTCAAAGGACTAGGGGCGCCTCTAGTCAAAGGATATGGGACGCCTCTAGTGGAAGGACATGGGACGCCTCTAGTCAAAGGACATGGGACGCCTCTAGGCGAAGGACAGGGGATGCCTCTAGGCGAAGGACATGGGATGCCTCTAGTGGAAGGACATTGGATGCCTCTAGTTGAAGGACATGGAACGCCACTAGTTGAAGGACATGGAACGCCACTAGTTAAAGGCCATGGGACGCCTCTAGTCGATGGACATGGGACGCCTCTAGTGGAAGGACATGGGATGCCTCTAGTGGAAGGACACGAGACGTCTCTAGTGGAAGGACATGGGACGCCTCTAGTGGAAGGACATTGGACGCCTCTAGTCGAAGGAAATTGGACGCCTCTAGTGGAAGGACATGGGACGCCACGAGTCGAAGGACATGGGACGCCTCTAGTGGAAGGACATGGGATGCCTCTAGTGGAAGGACACGAGACGTCTCTAGTGGAAGGACATGGGACGCCTCTAGTGGAAGGACATTGGACGCCTCTAGTCGAAGGAAATTGGACGCCTCTAGTGGAAGGACACAAGACGTCTCTAGTGGAAGGACATGGGACGCCTCTAGTGGAAGGACATTGGACGCCTCTAGTCGAAGGAAATTGGACGCCTCTAGTGGAAGGACATGGGACGCCACGAGTCGAAGGACATGGAACGCCTCTAGTGGAAGGACATTGGACGCCTCTAGTCGAAGGACATGGGACGCCACTAATTGAAGAACATAGGACGCCACTAATCGAAGGACATGGGACGCCTCTAGTCGAATGACATGGGACGCCTCTAGTCGAAGGACATGGGAAGTCTCTAGTGGAAGGACATGGGACGCCTCTAGTCGAAGGACATGTGACGCCACTAGTGGAAGGACATGGGATGCCTCTAGTCGAAGGACATGGGATGCCTCTAGTCGAAGGACATGGGACGCCACTAATTGAAGAACATAGGACGCCACTAATCGAAGGACATGGGACGCCTCTAGTCGAATGACATGGGACGCCTCTAGTCGAAGGACATGGGAAGTCTCTAGTCGAAGGACATGGGACGCCTCTAGTCGAAGGACATGGGACGCCACTAGTTGAAGGACATGGGACGCCTCTAGTCGAAGGACATGGGACGCCCCTTGTTGAAGGACGTGGGACGCCTCTAGTCAAAGGACATGGCTTGCCTCTAGTGGAAGGACATTGGACGCCTCTAGTCGAAGGACATGGAACGCCGCTAGTCGAAGGGCATGGGACGCCACGAGTCGAAGGCCATGGAACGCCTCTAGTCGAAGGACATGGGACGCCGCTAGTCGAAGGGCATGGGACGCCTCTAGTGGAAGGACATTGGACGCCTCTAGTCAAAAGACATGGGACGCCTCTAGTGGAAGGACATTGGACGCCTCTAGTCAAAGGACATGGGACGCCTCTAGTCAAAGGAGATGGGATGCCTCTAGGCGAAGGACATGGGACGCCTCTAGTCGAAGGACATGGGACGCATCAAATCGAAGGACATGGGACGCCTCTAGCGGAAGGACATCGGAAGCCTCTAGTCAAAGGACATGGGACGCCTCTAGTCAAAGGATATGGAACGCCTCTAGTGGAAGGACATGGGACGCCTCTAGTCAAAGGACATGGGACGCCTCTAGGCGAAGGACATGGGATGCCTCTAGGCGAAGGACATGGGATGCCTCTAGTTGAAGGACATGGAACGCCACTAGTTGAAGGACATGGAACGCCACTAGTTAAAGGCCATGGGACGCCTCTAGTCGATGGACATGGGACGCCTCTAGTGGAAGGACATGGGATGTCTCTAGTGGAAGGACACGAGACGTCTCTAGTGGAAGGACATTGGACGCCTCTAGTCGAAGGAAATTGGACGCCTCTAGTGGAAGGACATGGGACGCCACGAGTCGAAGGACATGGGACGCCTCTAGTGGAAGGACATGGGATGCCTCTAGTGGAAGGACACGAGACGTCTCTAGTGGAAGGACATGGGACGCCTCTAGTGGAAGGACATTGGACGCCTCTAGTCGAAGGAAATTGGACGCCTCTAGTGGAAGGACATGGGACGCCACGAGTCGAAGGACATGGAACGCCTCTAGTGGAAGGACATTGGACGCCTCTAGTCGAAGGACATGGGACGCCACTAATTGAAGAACATAGGACGCCACTAATCGAAGGACATGGGACGCCTCTAGTCGAATGACATGGGACGCCTCTAGTCGAAGGACATGGGAAGTCACTAGTCGAAGGACATGGGACGCCTCTAGTCGAAGGACATGGGACGCCACTAGTGGAAGGACATGGGATGCCTCTAGTCGAAGGACATGGGATGCCTCTAGTCGAAGGACATGGGACGCCACTAATTGAAGAACATAGGACGCCACTAATCGAAGGACATGGGACGCCTCTAGTCGAATGACATGGGACGCCTCTAGTCGAAGGACATGGGAAGTCTCTAGTCGAAGGACATGGGACGCCTCTAGTCGAAGGACATGGGACGCCACTAGTTGAAGGACATGGGACGCCTCTAGTCGGAGGACATGGGACGCCCCTTGTTGAAGGACGTGGGACGCCTCTAGTCAAAGGACATGGCTTGCCTCTAGTGGAAGGACATTGGACGCCTCTAGTCGAAGGACATGGGACGCCGCTAGTCGAAGGGCATGGGACGCCACGAGTCGAAGGCCATGGAACGCCTCTAGTCGAAGGACATGGGACGCCGCTAGTCGAAGGGCATGGGACGCCTCTAGTGGAAGGACATTGGACGCCTCTAGTCAAAAGACATGGGACGCCTCTAGTGGAAGGACATTGGACGCCTCTAGTCAAAGGACATGGGACGCCTCTAGTCAAAGGAGATGGGATGCCTCTAGGCGAAGGACATGGGACGCCTCTAGTCGAAGGACATGGGACGCATCAAATCGAAGGACATGGGACGCCTCTAGCGGAAGGACATCGGAAGCCTCTAGTCAAAGGACTAGGGGCGCCTCTAGTCAAAGGATATGGGACGCCTCTAGTGGAAGGACATGGGACGCCTCTAGTCAAAGGACATGGGACGCCTCTAGGCGAAGGACAGGGGATGCCTCTAGGCGAAGGACATGGGATGCCTCTAGTGGAAGGACATTGGATGCCTCTAGTTGAAGGACATGGAACGCCACTAGTTGAAGGACATGGAACGCCACTAGTTAAAGGCCATGGGACGCCTCTAGTCGATGGACATGGGACGCCTCTAGTGGAAGGACATGGGATGCCTCTAGTGGAAGGACACGAGACGTCTCTAGTGGAAGGACATGGGACGCCTCTAGTGGAAGGACATTGGACGCCTCTAGTCGAAGGAAATTGGACGCCTCTAGTGGAAGGACATGGGACGCCACGAGTCGAAGGACATGGGACGCCTCTAGTGGAAGGACATGGGATGCCTCTAGTGGAAGGACACGAGACGTCTCTAGTGGAAGGACATGGGACGCCTCTAGTGGAAGGACATTGGACGCCTCTAGTCGAAGGAAATTGGACGCCTCTAGTGGAAGGACACAAGACGTCTCTAGTGGAAGGACATGGGACGCCTCTAGTGGAAGGACATTGGACGCCTCTAGTCGAAGGAAATTGGACGCCTCTAGTGGAAGGACATGGGACGCCACGAGTCGAAGGACATGGAACGCCTCTAGTGGAAGGACATTGGACGCCTCTAGTCGAAGGACATGGGACGCCACTAATTGAAGAACATAGGACGCCACTAATCGAAGGACATGGGACGCCTCTAGTCGAATGACATGGGACGCCTCTAGTCGAAGGACATGGGAAGTCTCTAGTGGAAGGACATGGGACGCCTCTAGTCGAAGGACATGTGACGCCACTAGTGGAAGGACATGGGATGCCTCTAGTCGAAGGACATGGGATGCCTCTAGTCGAAGGACATGGGACGCCACTAATTGAAGAACATAGGACGCCACTAATCGAAGGACATGGGACGCCTCTAGTCGAATGACATGGGACGCCTCTAGTCGAAGGACATGGGAAGTCTCTAGTCGAAGGACATGGGACGCCTCTAGTCGAAGGACATGGGACGCCACTAGTTGAAGGACATGGGACGCCTCTAGTCGAAGGACATGGGACGCCCCTTGTTGAAGGACGTGGGACGCCTCTAGTCAAAGGACATGGCTTGCCTCTAGTGGAAGGACATTGGACGCCTCTAGTCGAAGGACATGGAACGCCGCTAGTCGAAGGGCATGGGACGCCACGAGTCGAAGGCCATGGAACGCCTCTAGTCGAAGGACATGGGACGCCGCTAGTCGAAGGGCATGGGACGCCTCTAGTGGAAGGACATTGGACGCCTCTAGTCAAAAGACATGGGACGCCTCTAGTGGAAGGACATTGGACGCCTCTAGTCAAAGGACATGGGACGCCTCTAGTCAAAGGAGATGGGATGCCTCTAGGCGAAGGACATGGGACGCCTCTAGTCGAAGGACATGGGACGCATCAAATCGAAGGACATGGGACGCCTCTAGCGGAAGGACATCGGAAGCCTCTAGTCAAAGGACATGGGACGCCTCTAGTCAAAGGATATGGAACGCCTCTAGTGGAAGGACATGGGACGCCTCTAGTCAAAGGACATGGGACGCCTCTAGGCGAAGGACATGGGATGCCTCTAGGCGAAGGACATGGGATGCCTCTAGTTGAAGGACATGGAACGCCACTAGTTGAAGGACATGGAACGCCACCAGTTAAAGGCCATGGGACGCCTCTAGTCGATGGACATGGGACGCCTCTAGTGGAAGGACATGGGATGCCTCTAGTGGAAGGACACGAGACGTCTCTAGTGGAAGGACATGGGACGCCTCTAGTGGAAGGACATTGGACGCCTCTAGTCGAAGGAAATTGAACGCCTCTAGTGGAAGGACATGGGACGCCACGAGTCGAAGGACATGGGACGCCTCTAGTGGAAGGACATGGGATGCCTCTAGTGGAAGGACACGAGACGTCTCTAGTGGAAGGACATGGGACGCCTCTAGTGGAAGGACATTGGACGCCTCTAGTCGAAGGAAATTGGACGCCTCTAGTGGAAGGACACAAGACGTCTCTAGTGGAAGGACATGGGACGCCTCTAGTGGAAGGACATTGGACGCCTCTAGTCGAAGGAAATTGGACGCCTCTAGTGGAAGGACATGGGACGCCACGAGTCGAAGGACATGGAACGCCTCTAGGGGAAGGACATTGGACGCCTCTAGTCGAAGGACATGGGACGCCACTAATTGAAGAACATAGGACGCCACTAATCGAAGGACATGGGACGCCTCTAGTCGAATGACATGGGACGCCTCTAGTCGAAGGACATGGGAAGTCTCTAGTCGAAGGACATGGGACGCCTCTAGTCGAAGGACATGGGACGCCACTAGTTGAAGGACATGGGACGCCTCTAGTCGAAGGACATGGGACGCCCCTAGTTGAAGGACATGGGACGCCTTTAGTCAAAGGACATTGCTTGGCTCTAGTGGAAGGACAGTGGACGCCTCTAGTCGAAGGACATGGGACGCCGCTAGTCGAAGGGCATGGGACGCTTCTAGTCGAAGGACATGGGATGCCTCTAGTGGAAGGACATTGGACGCCTCTAGTCGAAGGACATGGGACGCCTCTAGTTGAAGGACACGGGACGCCTCAAGTTGAAGGACATGGGACGCCTCTAGTGGAAGGACATGGGATGCCTCTAGTGGAAGGACACGGAACGCCTCTAGTGGAAGGACATGAGACGCCTCTAGTGGAAGGACATTGGACGCCTCTAGTCGAAGGAAATTGGACGCCTCTAGTGGAAGGACATGGGACGCCACGAGTCCAAGGACATGGGGCGCCTCTAGTGGAAGGACATGGGACGCCTCCAGTCGAAGGACATGGGACGCCACTAATTGAAGAACATAGGACGCCACTAGTTGAAGGACATGGGACGCCTCTAGTCGAATGACATGGAACGCCTCTAGTCGAAGGACATGGGAAGTCTCTAGTCGAAGGACATGGGACGCCACGAATCGAAGGCCATGGAACGCCTCTAGTTGAAGGACATGGGACGCCTCTAGTCGAAGGACATGGGACGCCTCTAATTGAAGGACATGGGACGCCTCTAGTCGAAGGACATGGGACGCCACGAGTCGAAGGCCATGGAACGCCTCTAGTCGAAGGACATGGGACGCCGCTAGTCGAAGGACATGGGACGCCCCTAGTGGAAGGACATTGGATGCCTCTAGTGGAAGGACATTGGACGCCTCTTGTCGAAGGCCATGGGACGTCTCTAGTTGAAGGACATGGGACGCCTCTAGTCGAAGGACATGGGACGCCACTAGTTGAAGGACATGGGACGCCTCTAGTCGAAGGACATGGGACGCCACTAGTTGAAGGACATGGGACGCCTCTAGTCGAAGGACATGGGACGCCACTAGTTGAAGGACATGGAACGCTTCTAGTCGAAGGACATGGGATGCCTCTAGTGGAAGGACATTGGACGCCTCTAGTCGAAGAACATGGGACGCCTCTAGTTGAAGGACACGGGACGCCTCAAGTCGAAGGACATGGGACGCCTCTAGTGGAAGGACATGGGACGCCTCTAGTGGAAGGACACGGGACGCCTCTAGTAGAAGGAGATG
Organism: Arenicola marina; assembly: GCA_964019135.1. Lineage (NCBI taxonomy): Eukaryota > Metazoa > Annelida > Polychaeta > Arenicolidae > Arenicola > Arenicola marina. Next base: position 11,264,315 of record OZ025259.1, on the reverse strand, counting down.
AGACGCCTCTAGTGGAAGGACATTGGACGCCTCTAGTCGAAGGAAATTGGACGCCTCTAGTGGAAGGACATGGGACGCCACGAGTCCAAGGACATGGGACGCCTCTAGTGAAAGGACATTGGACGCCTCTAGTCGAAGGACATGGGACGCCACTAATTGAAGAACATAGGACGCCACTAGTCGAAGGACATGGGACGCCTCTAGTCGAATGACATGGGACGCCTCTAGTCGAAGGACATGGGAAGTCTCTAGTCGAAGGACATGGGACGCCACGAATCGAAGGCCATGGAACGCCTCTAGTTGAAGGACATGGGACGCCTCTAGTCGAAGGACATAGAACGCCTCTAATTGAAGGACATGGGACGCCTCTAGTCGAAGGACATGGGACGCCACGAGTCGAAGGCCATGGAACGCCTCTAGTCGAAGGAAATGGGACGCCGCTAGTCGAAGGACATGGGACGCCTCTAGTGGAAGGACATTGGATGCCTCTAGTGGAAGGACATTGGACGCCTCTTGTCGAAGGCCATGGGACGCCTCTAGTTGAAGGACATGGGACGCCTCTAGTCGAAGGACATGGGACGCCACTAGTTGAAGGACATGGGACGTCTCTAGTCGAAGGACATGGGACGCCACTAGTTGAAGGACATGGGACGCCTCTAGTCGAAGGACATGGGACGCCACTAGTTGAAGGACATGGAACGCTTCTATTCGAAGGACATGGGATGCCTCTAGTGGAAGGACATTGGACGCCTCTAGTCGAAGGACATGGGACGCCTCTAGTTGAAGGACACGGGACGCCTCTAGTGGAAGGACATGGGACGCCTCTAGTTGAAGGACACGGGACGCCTCTAGTGGAAGGACAGGGGACGCCTCTAGTGGAAGGACATTGGACGCCTCTAGTGGAAGGACACGGGACGCCTCTAGTGGAAGGACATGAGACGCCTCTAGTGGAAGGACATGGGATGCCTCTAGTGGAAGGAAATGGGACGCCACGAGTCGAAGGACATGGGACGCCTCTATTGGAAGGACATTGGACGCCTCTAGTGGAAGGACATTGGACGCCTCTAGTCGAAGGACATGGGATGCCTCTAGTCGAAGGACATGGGACGCCTCTAGTTGATGAGTCTCTTGTCATGAGATCGCGAAAACCTTGTCCGTGAAAACACGCTTCAGGCTGTACGCCTCTCCCCTCTTTGTACCGACCTCTTGTCCACGACATCCCCCCCCCACCCTCTCCTCCCCCGCACTCTCTTTCTCCACAATCTTCTTGCGGCGCCCATGGCTAGCATAGTATCGCGCTCAGCGTTGTCTTCTCACGCGATTTGCACGCAATGTGCCCATATCGTCCTGGTCGCGTTTTTACCCGATCGGGCGGCAAGAGGGCGGGCGACAGTCGGGCGGCAGGCGGGCGGCAGGCGGGCGGCAGGCGGCCGTCACCAGATAGCTAGATGGCCCTATTTGAATACGTTCAGGGCCTGTACAACACACACACCCCACCCCCCATTCCATCCCCCCTCACCTTTGTTGTTTTCGCCCATCACTCTTCCACCTGACCCGCCCCAGTCCATCCCCGCCTCCCTTCCCGCCTCACTGCCCAAGAATGCAAACGACATCTAGACCTTTAAAGATTAGTGAAATACGCAACTGAAACAATGCTTGCATTTTCCGGGATCGCATATATATACATCCCATATACATCAATGAATAATGCGAATATCTTCAGCTACGAGACCCAAACCACCACGGTTAAGGCAAAACGCCCTGCCATCGTGATTGCTGCACCCACGCCGCGAGGTGTTGACTGCATACGCTTGTTGGCTTGGTCATCTTCTTGTCTTTCTTTTACATGTTCCTCGGGAACTGTCAAGAAACGCCCACGCATCTAAATCTAAATACAGCCATCTCGTGGCGGAAGCTGCGCGCGCATGTATCAAGCGTTCCTGATGTATTTTGTTGTACTACGTGCCTTATAGCCTAATAACGCGCTACAAACACCCCATCGTCTCCACTCGCGGCAGGCGCAGGCATGGGCTGCTGCTAGAGGCGGTACTTCCGGTGAGAACGCTCCAAGTGGCGGACACTACAACGAGATTAAAGCGCCCCCTAACGCTAGATATGACGTCCCTGAAAGGTTACAAAAGGCTTCTCGGGAATGGAAACTGGCGGATCTTTTAGATTACTTAATCACAGGACCGGGATAAAAATATTCTTTCATCCACCTAGCGGCCATAACGCAAACTGCTTCGCCCGCCATCTTTACTTGACGTGACATTCCGAGGAACATAGCCGAAAGCCTGGTTCCAAAGTCTTGAGGGACGCCGAATGGCGAACCAGCCACATAATCGGATATTCCACGGACGTTTTTTTTGGAGGGAGGATGAGGGGAGGGGATGGGGGTGGGCGTGGGGGGTAGTGCAGCTGATTATGTAAAAGATTGTGGCTAGACTTAGAGTGAGATGGCGGCAGTTATTGGTGTAGAATAATCGTGCTGTTGTTCACTCTTGCAGTTCATGCCCCTCCACCACCACACACCCACCTACGTTACGCAATAAGACGTTACACCTGGACGCTTTAACCACTCTTGGTCATCCCGCGTTAATGGGAGAAGGAAGGGGAGAGCGGAGCCATGACCCGGGGGAAACCCCTGCTCTTTGCGAAGAAAGACATGGGATCTTTATCCTGCAACCACACAGACATGGCCACAGCAGGGCTCGAACCATCGATCCACGTGCCGTTAGGCTCCCAGTTGGCCAAAGCGCTCAACGTGAGCGCGCTCTAACCAACTGAGCTATCCGGACGGCCCGCACCAGCCATGAGAATACGCCTAAGACGTAATAGTAATTATGACATGTGGGATGATGACGAGATGAGGTAAGGTAACGGTGATGTGAATGATGAGGGTGGTAAGGTAATGGTGATGTGAATGATGATGGTGGTAAGGTAATGGTGATGTGAATGATGAGGGTGGTAAGATAATGGTGATGTGAATGATAAGGGTGGTAAAGTAATGGTGATGTGAATGATGAGGGTGGTAAGGTAATGGTGATGTGAATGATGATGGTGGTAAGGTAATGGTGATGTGAATGATGAGGGTGGTAAGGTAATGGTGATGTGGATGATGATGGTGGTAAGGTAATGGCGATGTGAATGGTGAGGGTGGTAAGGGAATGGTGATGTGGATGATGAGGGTGGTAAGGTAATGGTGATGTGAATGGTGAGGGTGGTAAGGTAATGGTGATGTGAATGATAAGGGTGGTAAGGTAATGGTGATGTGAATGATGAGAGTGGTAAGGTAATGGTGATGTGAATGATGAGGGTGGTAAGGTAATGGTGATGTGAATGATGATGGTGGTAAGGTAATGGTGATGTGAATGATGAGGGTGGTAAGGTAATGGTGATGTGAATGATCAGGGTAGTAAGGTAATGGTGATGTGAATGATGAGGGTGGTAAGGTAATGGTGATGTGGATGATGAGGGTGGTAAGGTAATGGTGATGTGGATGATAAGGGTGGTAAGGTAATGGTGATGTGAATGATGAGGGTGGTAAGGTAATGGCGATGTGGATGATGAGGGAGGTAAGGTAATGGTGATGTGAATGGTGAGGGTGGTAAGGTAATGGTGATGTGAATGGTGAGGGTGGTAAGGTAATGGTGATGTGAATGATGAGGGTGGTAAGGTAATGGTGATGTGGATGATGAGGGTGGTAAGGTAATGGTGATGTGAATGATGAGGGTGGTAAGGTAATGGTGATGTGGATGATGAGGGTGGTAAGGTAATGGTGATGTGAATGATGAGGGTGGTAAGGTAATGGTGATGTGAATGATGAGGGTGGTAAGGTAATGATGATGTCAATGATGAGGGTGGTAAGGTAATGGTGATGTGGATGATGAGGGTGGTAAGGTAATGGTGATGTGGATGATGAGGGTGGTAAGGTAATGGCGATGTGGATGATGAGGGTGGTAAGGTAATGGTGATGTGAATGGTGAGGGTGGTAAGGTAATGGTGATGTGGATGATGAGGGTGGTAAGGTAATGGTGATGTGGCTGATGAGGGTGGGAAGGTAATGGTGATGTGAATGGTGAGGGTGTTAAGGTAATGGTGATGTGGATGATGAGGGTGGTAAGGTAATGTTGATGTGGATGATGAGGGTGGAAAGGTAATGGTGATGTGAATGGTGAGGGTGTTAAGGTAATGGTGATGTGGATGATGAGGGTGGTAAGGTAATGGTGATGTGAATGATGAGGGTGGTAAGGTAATGGTGATGTGGATGATGAGGGTGGTAAGGTAATGGTGATGTGAATGATGAGGGTGGCAAGGTAATGGTGATGTGGATGATGAGGGTGGTAAGGTAATGGTGATGTGAATGATGAGGGTGTTAAGGTAATGGTGATGTGGATGATAATGGTGGTAAGGTAATGGTGATGTGAATGATGAGGGTGGTAAGGTAACGGTGATGTGAATGATGAGGGAGGTAAGGTAATGGTGATGTGAATGATGAGGGTAGTAAGGTAATGGTGATGTGAATGATGAGGGTGGTAAAGTAATGGTGATGTGGATGATAAGGCTGGTAAGGTAATGGTGATGTGAATGGTGAGGGTGGTAAGGTAATGGTGATGTGAATGATGAGGGTGGTAAGGTAATGGTGATGTGGATGATGAGGGTGGTAAGGTAATGGTGATGTGAATGATGCGGGAGGTAAGGTAATGGTGATGTGAATGGTGAGGGTGGTAAGGTAATGGTGATGTGGATGATAAGGCTGGTAAGGTAATGGTGATGTGGATGATGAGGGTGGTAAGGTAATGGTGATGTGAATGATGCGGGTGGTAAGGTAATGGTGATGTGAATGATGAGGGTGGTAAGGTAATGGTGATGTGGATGATAAGGCTGGTAAGGTAATGGTGATGTGGATGATGAGGGTGGTAAGGTAATGGTGATGTGAATGATGCGGGTGGTAAGGTAATGGTGATGTGAATGATGAGGGTGGTAAGGTAATGGTGATGTGAATGATGAGGGTGGTAAGGTAATGGTGATGTGAATGATGAGGGTGGTAAGGTAATGGTGATGTAAATGATGAGGGTGGTAAGGTAATGGTGATGTGGATGATGAGGGTGGTAAGGTAATGGTGATGTGAATGATGAGGGTGGTAAGGTCATGGTGATGTGAATGATGAGGGTGGTAAGGTAATGGTGATGTGAATGATGAGGGTGGTAAGGTAATGGTGATGTGAATGATAAGGGTGGTAAGGTAATGGTGATGTGGATGATAAGGCTGGTAAGGTAATGGTGATGTGAATGGTGAGGGTGGTAAGGTAATGGTGATGTGAATGATGAGGGTGGTAAGGTAATGGTGATGTAAATGATGAGGGTGGTAAGGTAATGGTGATGTAAATGATGAGGGTGGTAAGGTAATGGTGATGTGAATGATGAGGGTGGTAAGGTAATGGTGATGTGGATGATGAGGGTGGTAAGGTAATGGTGATGTGAATGGTGAGGGTGGTAAGGTAATGGTGATGTGAATGATGAGGGAGGTAAGGTAATGGTGATGTGAATGATGAGGGTGGTAAGGTAATGGTGATGTGGATGATGAGGGTGGTAAGGTAATGGTGATGTGAATGATGAGGGTGGTAAGGTAATGGTGATGTCAATGATAAGGGTGTTAAGGTAATGGTGATGTGAATGATGAGGGAGGTAAGGTAATGGTGATGTGAATGATGAGGGTGGTAAGGTAATGGTGATGTGGATGATGAGGGTGGTAAGGTAATGGTGATGTGAATGATGAGGGTGTTAAGGTAATGGTGATGTGAATGATGAGGGTGGTAAGGTAACGGTGATGTGAATGATGAGGGTGGTAAGGTAATGGTGATGTGAATGATGAGGGTAGTAAGGTAATGGTGATGTGGATGGTGAGGGTGGTAAGGTAATGGTGATGTGAATGGTGAGGGTGGTAAGGTAATGGTGATGTGAATGATGAGGGTGCTAAGGTAATGGTGATGTGAATGATGAGGGTGGTGAGGTAATGGTGATGTGAATGGTGAGGGTGGTAAGGTAATGGTGATGTGAATGATGCGGGTGGTAAGGTAATGGTGATGTGAATGATAAGGGTGGTAAGGTAATGGTGATGTGAATGATGAGGGTGGTAAGGTAATGGTGATGTGAATGATGAGGGTGGTAAGGTAATGGTGATGTGAATGATGAGGGTGGTAAGGTAATGGTGATGTGAATGATGAGGGTGGTAAGGTAATGGTGATGTGAATGGTGAGGGTGGTAAGGTAATGGTGATGTGAATGATGAGGGTGGTAAGGTAACGGTGATGTGAATGATGAGGGTGGTAAGGTAATGGTGATGTGAATGGTGAGGGAGGTAAGGTAATGGTGATGTGAATGATGAGGGTGGTAAGGTAACGGTGATGTTAATGATGAGGGTGGTAAGGTAATGGTGATGTGAATGATGAGGGTGGTAAGGTAATGGTGATGTGAATGATGAGGGTGGTAAGGTAATGGTGATGTGGATGATGAGGGTGGTAAGGTAATGGTGATGTGAATGGTGAGGGTGGTAAGGTAATGGTGATGTGGATGATGAGGGTGGTAAGGTAATGGTGATGTGGATGATGAGGGTGGTAAGGTAATGGTGATGTGAATGATAAGGGTGGTAAGGTAATGGTGATGTGAATGATGAGGGTGTTAAGGTAATGGTGATGTGAATGATAAGGGTGGTAAGGTAATGGTGATGTGAATGATGAGGGTGGTAAGGTAACGGTGATGTGAATGATGAGGGTGGTAAGGTAATGGTGATGTGAATGATGAGGGTGGTAAGGTAACGGTGATGTGAATGATGAGGGTGGTAAGGTAATGGTGATGTGAATGATGAGGGTGGTAAGGTAATGGTGATGTAAATGATGAGGGTGTTAAGGTAATGGTGATGTGAATGATGAGGGTGTTAAGGTAATGGTGATGTGAATGGTGAGGGTGTTAAGGTAATGGTGATGTGAATGATGAGGGTGCTAAGGTAATGGTGATGTGAATGATGAGGGTGGGAAGGTAATGGTGATGTGAATGATGAGGGTGGTAAGGTAATGGTGATGTGAATGATGAGGGTGGTAAGGTAATGGTGATGTGGATGATGAGGGTGGTAAGGTAATGGTGATGTGGATGATGAGGGTGGTAAGGTAATGGTGATGTGAATGGTGAGGGTGGTAAGGTAATGGTGATGTGAATGATGAGGGTGGTGAGGTAATGGTGATGTGAATGGTGAGGGTGGTGAGGTAATGGTGATGTGAATGATGAGGGTGCTAAGGTAATGGTGATGTGAATGATGAGGGTGCTAAGGTAATGGTGATGTGAATGATGAGGGTGGTGAGGTAATGGTGATGTGAATGATGAGGGTGCTAAGGTAATGGTGATGTGAATGGTGAGGGTGGTAAGGTAATGGTGATGTGAATGATGAGGGTGGTAAGGTAATGGTGATGTGAATGATGAGGGTGGTAAGGTAATGGTGATGTGAATGGTGAGGGTGGTAAGGTAATGGTGATGTGAATGATGAGGGAGGTAAGGTAATGGTGATGTGAATGATGAGGGAGGTGGGGTAATGGTGATGTGGATGATGAGGGTGTTAAGGTAATGGTGATGTGAATGATGAGGGAGGTGGGGTAATGGTGATGTGGATGATGAGGGAGGTAAGGTAATGGTGATGTTAATGATGAGGGTGGTAAGGTAATGGTGATGTGAATGATGAGGGTGGTAAGCTAATGGTGATGAGGACAAGGATGATCATAACAGTGATAATAAACGAACTAATAATGAAAAAGCGACGTTGCTAAAGCCATAAACTTCCCAGTCGTGAGCTCCTATACAGGGTTACGCCCCCCGCGCCACCCCCACCCCCACCCCCACCATCCATCCCGCCGATGTGTCAACCGTAAGATAGTCGGAACCCAAAGACCACCCCACCCCCACCTCTCCCCCCCCCCCTCCCACACACACATTATCCCTCTGCTCCTCCATCGTTTACCCCGCATCTCTAGCTCCTGTTTCAATTTCCCTTTCGGCTTGGGTTGGAGAGGTGGCCGCCTCTAATCACGCATCAAAGACCCATAAAGCACGGCTGTAAAACGTGCTCGGGTCCTTTCCCACGTGGACTCCCGACCAATGAACCACTGAACCACTTAGTTCATCGTCAAAATCTGTGTCTGACGCACCTCCCCACCCCCCTTCCCACCCCCAGGACCGCCCTCCCCCCCCTCCTTCCCCTGTCCACACATCAAATCCCGACCCTTTTGTTTTGCAAACGTTAAGAAATAACCCGTCACAAAGCACATGTTTACACCATCGATGGAGGGGGAGGAGACGGGGGCGGAGGGGGGGGGGGAGGGGGGGGGCGATAGGATGGGGAATGGAAGAAGAGGAAAAAGAAGAAGAAGACGAAATGGGAGAATCGGGGCGTGGTTCCGCCGATCTGCGGCGGTGATTGGGTCGCCTAGGCTGTCACGGTGATCGATCGTGGGTGAGGCGGGGGGGGGGGGGGGTAAGGGGGAGGGGGTAGGGACGAGGGGTGACGGGGGTGGGGATTGAGGAGTGTGGGGGAGGGGATGGGGGTGGACGACGTCGGTGAAGTTTATGGGCTGCCGACATGGTGTTTACTGTGGTTACGTTAATGGCTTTCCATACTGACCTGGCCAGGCATGCGCCACCTTGCGGTCAAGTCTGACTGGCGGGGCGGGCCGGCGTGGGGCATGGTGGCGGCGGTGTGGGGTGGGGTGGGGTGTAGTGAAGTGGTGGGAGACTCTCCGGGGTTCCTCCTGCTCCTTGAAGTCGCTCTCAGCCGGGGTGGGGACGGGGCCGGAGGTGGGGCGGGCAGGCCGGTGGCGGCTTGACTTGAATAAGGCGTGGTGTCGGGAGGAGGGGGGGTGGTGTGTGGGTAATGTGGTGCTGTGGAAGCCTCGGATTTATCTCTGCTGCCGTGACATAATGGACTTTAATGACCCATCAAGAGAACTTCCCTTGTGGTCTGGGGAAGCTGCTCATGCCTTACCGCCCGCCGGGCTCTTTCCCTGGCACGCCGCGGCAGAGGTAGCGAGAGGCAGATAGAGGACAGAGAGAGGGAGAGATGGTAATAGGCAGAGAGAGAGAGAAAGGCAGAGGCAGAGCGTCTGAGACGGCGAGAGAGTGAGTAGGGGGAGAGGTAGACAGACAGTGCGAGAGACAGCGACAGAGAGGGATAGAGAATGAGGAGGAGTGAGAGTACGTGACGCGAGAATGTGACGCAACGTGAGGTCAGACGTGAAGTACGGCGA
>OZ025259.1:11152078-11254827 GCA_964019135.1 Arenicola marina | reverse complement strand
AAAAACAAACAAAAAAGTCAGATCCCCGTAAATAATACAAATATATTTGTTTTTTTTCTTCTTTCGTCCTTCTCTTGCTTGGCAGAAGTGTATCAAAAGAATGATTTCCTCTGTCAGCCAAGCATTGCGTTACGTGAAGGGTTCACTAATCCCGATTGGGCAGCGCCTTGAGATAATTGATTAACGGATTTGTTCCGGATCATCCGAAGCGTGACGCCGCAGGCCGCCACCGACCGCCACTGTTCTGGAAATCTGGACCGCCGCTAGGGGGGTGGGGGCGACCGCCAGAGCCACGGCGCTGAGGGTCTGGAGGCCTGTGTAGGCAGAAGCTCGAGGGAGACCTGTTGTTGCTATGAGGTGTATGGCTGTGTGGCTGTGGCCCTAGTTCTGGTCCGGGTCCTCTCCGCTCCGCTCCCCGCCTGGCTGGCTGGCTGGTTGGATGCCCGGCTCGCTCGCTGCCTCGCTCTCCTTGCCTGGCTCCCTGCCTGGCTCTCTCTGCCTGGCTCCTTGCCTGGCGCTCTGCCTGGGTGAATGAATGGATAGCCGAGGCGGATGGCTCGCTGGGGTCCGCCTCGATGGGCTGCTTGGTTATATGCACACGGCCATCCTGAGACGGGGTGGGCGTACCAGCCGCGGCCGCCGCCACACGGCGTGGGCAGAGACAGGAGGCCACGGAGGGAGTGGGAGAGAGGAATATGGGAGTCCCCGGCCCCTTCGGCCCCTTCGGCCCCCCGGCCCGGCCCGGCCCGGCCCCGCGACGGCCTCGCCCCCGCCTCGCCCCGTCCGCGCCCCGGCCCTGCGCCGACCCTAGCTAGTCCCGTGCTTCATCACCCGCAACAAGCAGTTGTTACTGGTTACTTACTCCTCCCTTCTCCCGGAGTCCCGCGGTAAAGGCTGGCGGCCCGAGAAACCCGGGGCCAATGAAGTAAAGGCGCCGGTCGCCGCCGCCGCCGCCGCCGCCGTCGTCGTCGTCGGCAGTTCCTGGACGACACGGACCCGATACCAACGCTAAACAAACCGACGGAGGCGGCGGAGGAGAGGTGGGGGTGGGAGTTGGGGTTGGGGTGGGGTGGGGGGGAGGGAGGGCGATGTGGGTGGCGTGCCCCCAGTTGTCTGGGTGGTCAGTTCACGGACGATGTGATCCGACAGGGGAGAACGTGGGGTGTAGTTGGAGATGGGGGGGGGGTCTGTTTGTCTGGCTGTCTGTATATCCGTATATCTGTCTGCTTGAAGTACGGGTTCTCCAACCTATCCCCACGCTCCTTCCCTTACATCGACCCCCGCACTTCCGCCCCCTCTCCCCCCTCCCCCCGCCCCCTCTTCCACCCTCACCTAATTCACCTTGATCTTAATCCCCCGACCCCGCCGCTTAGCAAAGCACCCACCCTGGGCGACCACTGACCCCCCCTCTCTCTCTCTCCTTCTCTCCCTCCCCCTCTCGCTCCCTGTCTCTCTCTGTCTCCATGCACAGATCGTATTCAGGGTAGGGGGAGGGGTCCCTTGCCTCTCTTGATGGCCGGAAGATAAAGTCAAGGCAAGGCAAAGGAAAAGCAATAGCTTGGCTAATTTGCCGTTGACAAGTCTCGGCTGTCGCTATCTGGCCCACACAGTGAGATGAGGTAACGCCACCATGCCGGATAAGGCAAAGACGGTGGGGGGGGGGGGCGGGGCGCGGAGGCCCGTGACAACCCCCGCCCGGTGCGTCCCCACGCCCCCCCCCCCCACGCCATAGGAGGCTTGGCCAGCGGAGAAGAAAAAGGACCCTCCCGCTAAATATAAACTCGCCCCGCCACGGCCTAAAACCGGACGCCCGAATTTCGTCACCGGAAGACCAGTCGTAGCTCACGATGTATCACACCACCAAATACTGATGGGTGGTCGCGCGTAATGGCCGTGCCCAAAGGGTCGAATATAGGGCGTACAGCTGTATGTGTGGGTACAGGTGTGGGTACAGGTGTATGTGTGGGTACAGGTGTATGTGTGGGTGAAAGAGTTAGCCCCTTCCATGACGTCCACCGGTGAAAGAGTTAGCCCCTTCCATGACCTCCACCGGTGACAGAGTTAGCCCCTTCCATGACGTCCACCGGTGAAAGAGTTAGCCCCTTCCATGACCTCCACCGGTGACAGAGTTAGCCCCTTCCATGACCTCCACCGGTGAAAGAGTTAGCCCCATCCATGACCTCCACCGGTGACAGAGTTAGCCCCTTCCATGACCTCCACCGGTGACAGAGTTAGCCCCTTCCATGACCTCCACCGGTGAAAGAGTTAGCCCCTTCCATGACCTCCACCGGTGACAGAGTTAGCCCCTTTCATGACCTCAACCGGTGACAGAGTTAGCCCTTCCATGACCTCCACCGGTGATAGATTTAGCCCCTTCCATGACCTCCACCGGTGACAGAGTTAGCCCCTTCCATGCCCTCCACCGGTGACAGAGTTAGCCCCTTCCATGACCTCCACCGGTGACAGAGTTAGCCCTTCCATGACCTCCACCGGTGATAGAGTTAGCCCCTTCCATGCCCTCCACCGGTGACAGAGTTAGCCCCTTCCATGACCTCCACCGGTGACAGAGTTAGCCCCTTCCATGACCTCCACCGGTGAAAGAGTTAGCCCCTTCCATGACCTCCACCGGTGACAGAGTTAGCCCCTTCCATGACCTCCACCGGTGAAAGAGTTAGCCCCTTCCATGACCTCCACCGGTGACAGAGTTAGCCACTCCCATGACCTCCACCGGTGACAGAGTTAGCCCCTTCCATGACCTCCACCGGTGAAAGAGTTAGCCCCTTCCATGACCTCCACCGGTGACAGTGAGCCCCTTCCATGACCTCCACCGGTGAAAGAGTTAGCCCCTTCCATGACCTCCACCGGTGACAGTGAGCCCCTTCCATGACCTCCACCGGTGACAGTGAGCCCCTTCCATGACCTCCACCGGTGAAAGAGTTAGCCCTTTCCATGACCTCCACCGGTGACAGTGAGCCCCTTCCATGATCTCCACCGGTGAGAGAGTTAGCCCCTTCCATGACCTTCACCGGTGACAGTGAGCCTCTTCCATGACCTCCACCGGTGAGAGAGTTAGCCCCTTCCATGCCCTCCACCGGTGACAGTGAGCCCCTTCCATGACCTCCACCGGTGAGAGAGTTAGCCCCTTCCATGCCCTCCACCGGTGACAGTGAGCCCCTTCCATGACCTCCACCGGTGAGAGAGTTAGCCCCTTCCATGCCCTCCACAACGACTGGATGAACGAACGAAGGGAATGGTGTTTTAGGCCATCTCTGTGCACACATAGAGGATAAACCGGTTCAATGAGCCTCGTGGGATGAAGAGATAAACGAACAATATTCACCCCAGATGTAAACTGGGTCATATAGTGGCTAGACCCCTAGCGAGAGGGAGGACGCTCTGAGGAGGCGCTTCACCTTTTATTCACTAGGTGGCGTGCCCGGCATTGGCAGCGGGCGCTTTGTACTCAATTCAGTCACCCGTACGTCGTTTTTCTGCAGCGAGATTGCCTAAAACCTAAAAGACCGGAACGGAAATAGTTCTATTATTTACCCATCGCCAGAATATGACCTTAATTATTGATGCCCGCCCCAAAGTAGCCCATTGCGTGGGCGTTGTGCGGTCGTACTTACCGCGGTTCCCCGCACGGACCTCAGTCCCCGGACGAACCCGATGCCGTTTGGCTTTTTCCTCACGGCGGCATTAGGGCGATCCGTTAAAGCCTCCACCGCCTGACTCCCCAGCCACCCTATCATTTTATCTCTCTCGCTAACTCCTCTTCCTCCTCGCCTCGCGTCGCTGTCTCGCTACATCGCTGCACCTATCGGAATTTCCATTGTCCTATCTCAATAAAATCTCCTTTGTTCTCTTCCCCTTTCACCGTTCTGCATCATTCCCGCACTATCGGCCTGTCCAATCGTCCAGGACATTACTCTACCTGTCAGTATCTGCTTCCTCTCTATCCTTTTCATTCTCACAGCCCGATCTCATCCCTCTGCATTTGGCCTTTTATCTTTCTCTTTTATCTACCTTTCTCTCTCTCTTCTCTATGAATCACATTTCTCTGTTACACCTGCCTCTCGTTCACTCTCTCGCGTTCCGTCCCGCACTCTCGCGTTCCTCTCGTTCACCCTCGCGTTCCGTCCCGCACTCTCGCGTTCCCTCCCGTTCGTTCACTTCCTCTCGTTCACTCTCTCGCGTTCCGTCCCGCACTCTCGCGTTCCTCTCGTTCACCCTCGCGTTCCGTCCCGCACTCTCGCGTTCCCTCCCGTTCGTTCACTTCCTCTCGTTCACTCAATCGCGTTTTGTCTCGCACTCTCGTTCCTTCTCGCTCACTCTCGCCTTTTCTCTTTATATCTGCGTCTCTCACTCTCGTTCTCTGTCTGTCTCGCTCGTTCTCTCGTTTCCTCTCGCTTTCTCTCTCTTTCTCTCGTTCCGTCTCCCTCGCGCCTTAGCCTTCCTCTGGATACCATACCCCATAACACGCCAAGAACACTACAATACTACAGCAACAGCTGTCAACAGTCATTGCTGTCGGGTGACTCGAGACGGGCTGCAACGATAAGCGAGCCAATAACGCGAAATAAAGCCACAGAGGCTAACGTGTTCTCATTGCTTAGCATGACACCACGTGACTTGGCGCTGTCCTCCGCGAACACATCCAGGGGCGGACTGTTTGAGTTGTCCATTCAATAAGGATAATACGTCAACGATATTACGCAGTTTCTGCCCAACTCAAATTATCGACACAAAATTTTAGGCCGATAATACGGATTGGGCGAATAGCTGCGCAATCACGACTTCTGTTCTATTACAAACAGTGTAAAAAATGTTCAATTGAATTGAATGTAAATTCGTTGACAGCGTTCATCTGTTTATTACGCCCACATATATTGGTGCAACTTTACAATCCCAGTAAAGGTTTTATTTCTATTACAGTCAATGACGTCATACCTACCGAGGGAGGTGTTATTATTTCTCTGTTCTGTTCTGTTTGAGGTATATGGTAACCCAAATTTAGCAACTAGTACACTCATATGACGCAAAATTATCGTTCTAATTCCAGGAAATATTTAGCGTTTAAGAATTTTTTAATTATGATTTTGGGGCCCTCTGAACCCGGTTTAGAAGCAGTGCCGCCAATACGTTCCAAGATGAATACTCTGATACCGTGCTTAAGTCAAATCAGTAAGTAATCAAGTGAATACCTAACTAATGAATCACAAGTTTCAGATTGTGTGCAATTTTATCGGGGTGGGGACAGAGGAGGGAAGGTTGGAGGGGTGGGGGGGGGGGGCAGGGAGCAAGCGCCATTTTATCGGGGTGGAGACGGAGGAGGGAAGGGGGTGGGTGGAGCAGGGACCAAGCGCCATTTTATCGGGGTGGGGACAGAGGAGGGAAATGGGCGGGGGGGGGGGGCAGTGACCAACTGCCACTGTATAATCGTAATATATTCACTCCGTACTCCCAATAACACCCGCAAGCGTCTGGCAGAGAAGCCGAATGATACATCTCACTCCCGAAAATCCGTTTTGCGGGTCCGACATATGTAATTATATATGTTCCTTTCATGGTCCCTTCGCCTTGTCTGGTTTCGGACAAAATTTGATTTCCATCCGCTTTCCATCTCTCCCCATGTCTTGCCTTGACCAATGGCTCTTTGCATTCCGGGGGACACCGTCACGTCCAGTAGTGGACTCAAGCTAACTGTAGCCGCCGTTACTTCTGTCTTCTCACTCACCCTAACGTGATTAGGCAAAGTGCGCATGCGTCATAGCTGCCGTCAATCACATTCATTCTTCGTGACTTCGTGTCGCAGGACGTGTTATTTCGTATTCCTCAGTTCTTGGTAAATTGGATCCCTCATCTCAGTGTGCGTATTTTACATAACGCCAACCGGCGACACAAACGCCAGAAATCGCTGTCTGACTTACAATAGACATATATACATATATATCCTGTAAATCTATATGTAAAGTATATCATACATATACATAATAGTTATATATATATTATATAGTATTACTGTTCGCCGAACTCTATCGCCGTCCGCAACCTCACCCTTATCCCTCACCCTCATCCCTCACCCTCATCCTTCACCCCTCACCATCACCCTCTTCCCTCACCCCTCACCCTCATCCCTATCCCTCACCCCTCACCCTCATCCCTCACCCCTCACCCTCTTCCCTCACCCTCATCCCTCACCCTCATCCCATTACCCTCATCCCTCACTCTCATCCCTTACCCTCATCCTCAACCCTCACCTTCATCCCTCACCCTCATCCCTCACCCTCATCCCTCACCCCTCACCATCACCCTCTTCCCTCACTCTCATCCCTCACTCTCATCCCTCACCCTCATCCTCATCCCTCTCCCCTCACCCTCATCCCTCACCCTCGTCCCTCACCCTCGTCCCTCACCCTCATCCCTCACCCTCTTACCTCACCCTCATCCCTCACCCTCTTACCTCACCCTCATCCCTCACCCTCATCCCTCACCCTCATCCCTCACCCTCGTCCCTCACCCTCATCCCTCATCCCTCACCCCTCATCCCTCACCCTCATCCCTCATCCATCACCCTCTTCCCTCACCCTCATCCCTCACCCTCTTACCTCACCCTCATCCCTCATCTCTTACCCTCATCCCTCACCCTCATCCCTCACCCTCATCCCTCACCCTTATCCCTTACTCTCACCCCTCACCCTCATCCCTCACCCTCATCCCTCACCCCTCACCCTCACCCCTCACCCTCATCCCTCACCCTCGTCCCTCACCCTCGTCCCTCACCCCTCACCCTCGTCCCTCACCCTCTTCCCTCACCCTCATCCCTCACCCTCATCCCTTACCCTCATCCCTCACCCTCATCCCTCATCTCTCATCCCTCATCCCTCACCCTCATCCTCATCCCTCATCTCTCACCCTCATCCCTCATCCCTCACCCTCATCCCTCACCCCTTACCCTCATCCCTCACCCTCACCCCTCATCTCTCATCCCTCATCCCTCACCCTCATCCCTCACCCTCATCCCTCACCCCTCACCCCTCACCCTCACCCTCTTCCCTCACCCTCTTCCCTCACCCTCATCCCATTACCCTCATCCCTCACTCTCATCCCTTACCCTCATCCTCAACCCTCACCTTCATCCCTCACCTTCATCCCTCACCCTCATCCCTCACCCCTCACCATCACCCTCTTCCCTCACTCTCATCCCTCACCCTCATCCCTCACCCTCATCCCTCACCCTCATCCCTCACCCCTCACCCTCATCCCTCACCCTCGTCCCTCACCCTCGTCCCTCACCCTCATCCCTCACCCTCTTGCCTCACCCTCATCCCTCACCCTCTTACCTCACCCTCATCCCTCACCCTCATCCCTCACCCTCATCCCTCACCCTCGTCCCTCACCCTCTTCTCTCACCCTCATCCCTCACCCCCATCCCTCATCCCTCACCCTCATCCCTCACCCTCTTCCCTCACCCTCACCCTCTTACCTCACCCTCATCTCTCACCCTCATCCCTCATCTCTCACCCTCATCCCTCACCCTCATCCCTCACCCTCACCCTTATCCCTTACTCTCATCCCTCACCCTCATCCCTCACCCTCATCCCTCACCCTCACCCCTCACCCTCATCCTCATCCCTCATCTCTCATCCCTCATCCTCATCCCTCATCTCTCATCCCTCACCCCTCACCTTCATCCCTCACCCTCATCCCTCACCCCTCACCCCTCACCCTCACCCTTTTCCCTCACCCTCATCCCTCACCCTCATCCCTCATCTCTCACCCTCATCCCTCATCCCTCATCCCTCACCTTCACCCTCATCCCTCGCCCTCATCCCTCATCCTCATCCCTCACCCTTATCCCTTACTCTCATCCCTCACCCTCATCCCTCACCCTCATCCCTCACCCTTACCCCTCACCCTCATCCCTCACCCTCATCCCTCATCTCTCATCCCTCATCCCTCATCCCTCACCCTCATCCCTCACCCCTCACCCCTCACCCTCACCCTTTTCCCTCACCCTCATCCCTCACCCTCATCCCTCATCTCTCACCCTCATCCCTCATCCCTCACCCCTCACCCTCATCCCTCATCCCTCACCCTCATCCCTTACCCTCATCCCTCACCCTCATCCCTCATCTCTCATCCCTCATCCCTCACCCTCATCCCTCACCCTCATCCCTCACCCCTCACCCCTCACCCTCACCCTCACCCTCACCCTCTTCCCTCACCCTCATCCCTCACCCTCACCCTTATCCCTCACCCTCATCCCTCACCCTCATCCCTCACCCTCATCCCTCACCCTCATCCCTCACCCTCATCCCTCACCCTCACCCTCACCCTCACCCTCTTCCCTCAACCTCATCCCTCACCCTCACCCTCATCCCTCACCCTTATCCCTCACCCTCATCCCTCACCCTCATCCCTCACCCTCATCCCTCCCGCTCATCCCTCACCCTCATCCCTCACCCTCGTCCCTCACCCTCATCCCTCGCCCTCATGTGACAATATGCCCTCGGATCTCCCAGCGGCCGCCCGCCCACGCCCCGCCCAGCCCCCACCATCGCCCGCGCCCTTGCCCCGCTCCCCTCCTCCCCGTTTTACACCCCTTAGTTCTATCACCGCCATGGCTTTCGCCCCTATCGCCTGTGCAGCTACCGTATTTTACAGAGGATACACACCCTAAATCCATAGTCACCTCACGGATGATTACCCCGTCCCCACCCCCTTCCACCCCTCCCTCCTCAGCCTCGCCATGCATCCCCGCCGCCAAAGTCCCAGACTCCAGCCCCCACCCCACCCCCCGAGTCACGCCACTGCGGACACGCTCATCCGGCGGCCCCCGGCTGTGGCTGCGGTATCCGGATCCCAGTGTTCCGGACGGCGGGGTTCCAGAAGGATCCCATCATCGCCATCTGCTCCGGATCAGCCGGTAATGGTCCGCTGACCGGCCACAAAGTATCGCCCAGAAGGGATATCCAGAAGAGTCCGCCTGGAGGCAGATTAGTCGTCCCGTTAGCGGATCCATCAACGTCATCACCACCTCAGCCAACCGTGACGTCATCACCACCTCAGCCAACCGTGACGTCATCACCACCTCAACGAACCGTGACGTCATCGCAACTCACGCCATGCCCAGTTGGGTATTCGGGCTTCAGACCCGTCTTCAGAAAACTCCGTCAAAGGCATCACTTCAGAAGAAATGCCTTTGATGCATGAGTTCATCAGTTCAGACATGGCTTCAGTTGTCCTTCTCCAAGCATGACTTCTAAAGAAATGTCTTCTGAAGAATTAACTGAACTTCAAGCCTGGCTTGAGATCTGGCTTTAGAAAATGTCTATCACAGGTATGCCTTCAGAAGAAATGGACTATGGGGCACGATTTTCTCGGCTGCTATGGCATGGCTTCAGCAAAAAAAGTCGGGGGCATATTTCACCTAACGCCATGTCATTGGCCAGGGGGGTCTCGGTATCCAGCTTGGCCTTCATGTGCACGATAGTGGCCTAAAACACAGATTCATTGGTTTAAATCATTGCCCTGAAGGCTACGTTGAGCAAGGATCAATCAATTAGAGTTGACTGAAACGTGTCCTAGATGCAGGTACCGAAGCTCGAATCCATGACCCGTTGGTCGGCAGCTTAGCAGCTTAGCCTGCTTACCAACTTCTCCTACGTGACCAAACATGGTCGAACAATACTGAAAATTCAAAACTGTCGTTCAATCACATTTTGCGTTCATTTCGTTGTTTGAAAAGCCATTCGTCAATAGCATCTCCTAAACATTTCTAGAGATGTTTTTTAATAATAATTTATCAGCTACCGGAGTCTATGGCCGGAGGGAAGGAGGCGTGAGAGGGAGAGGGGGAAGTGGAAGGCATCGGGGGAGGAGGACGAGAAGGAGGACGAGGGCGGACAGATTGGGCAGAGAGGAAGGGAGGGGTAGACGGGTTCTGATAGGTGGTAGGAGGAGGAGGAGGGTAAAGAAGGGGAGAGGGGTGATGTGCCAAAAAGAAAAAGACGATGGGGGATGCGACAAGCAGGGGTCAGCCCAGGAGGTCAGACCCTGGGGCTGGAGGAACACCTGGCTGTAACGAACAATGGCCGTGTCCCACTGATCCTTAACGGCCTTGACAGATACAAGGGAGCCGGACGATACGCGCAGGTTAACCATAAATACTTGATCGTATCGGGAGGGGAAACTCCCATGGGCCCCTGATAACTGTCGCGGTGCCATGACGAAGGCGAGGCAGAGTTTGCCATCTTCGAGTCAAGCGAAGTCAACCATACAGATAAGGCAGTGGAGAATGATCACACATGCACGTTATTTTTGTCAGCTGAATATATGCTATTTCTCTTTGCAATTTGACGCCATGTTTATCCGGCTCCGGTGACGCATGACGGGCGTAAAATCAAAGGTGTAAATGCTTCTCTCTGATAGCATTATGGCAAAAAGGTCTCAAATTGACCCTCATCAAGTAGATCGAAATATCGGGAATATCTTAAACGGAGATGTTTCCGAAAACCAAAAAGAAATTGATTTTTCGAAAATGTCGAACGTGCAGACGACAGTCTGCGACAGTTGCATCGGAGCGTGTATTCAGTATGAATATAAGCTAACGCACTCGCCACATTAAGGTAAGGTTTCTGGTATATTGACTGTGTCTCTTTAATCAACAGTACTGTAGTTCAGCCTTCATATGCAACAATGGCTGAATACGACATTCAATTCAAGTCGATGATTTAACAAAATGACCAAAAAATATTCCAGCTTTCAACCAACTGTCAGTACCAATGTCTTGGAACGATAATCATTGTATAAAGATACGGGGACCTGACACGAGCCATTAGATAAATACGTGAAACCATACTCATTGCATAAAGATACGGGGACCTGACACGGGCCCTTAGATAAATACGTGAAACGATACTCATTGCATAAAGATACGGGGAGCTGACATGAGTTGTAGCCACATGAGTAAACAGCGGTGTTATCATTCACAAAGCTAACGAGGCCGGATACCGATGTTACCAGTAGTGGAGCGCATTCCATACCAGTAGTGGAGCGCATCCCGATGGCCCCCCAGAGGGAGACACTGGTTTATGAACGCGGAAGATTCCTCGGAGGAAAGGCGGCGCAATCCTTCCATCTCACTGCCAAGCGAAAAAGGTCACGTGAAGCGCTAGGTGACCGACGCCGACCTCCAACGACCTTGTCAAAGGTCAGCAGACGCCAATGCACCTGACCCATGACCCTGCACCGGATAGGAAAGCGTTCAGCTATCAGTAACGTGAATAAGGAGGGCCAGGCGGTGGGTGGGGTGGGGGGGGAGGCGATGGGTGGGTGGGGGGGGGGTATAAGTGATCACGTCGCGCCAGATGTAGTCATTAGTCAGTTATGGATATCATGAGGTTGTTTCCGAGCTGCGCGAAGAAGGATCTGTCCACCAAACAGGGGTCTAACAGCTTTTCCATGCTGGGTGATCGAAGGGCTGTCGAGTCGATATCCTTACCTCGCGATCCCAGCTTGTACGCCACGACTGAGAGAGAGGGGGAGGGAGGTGGAGGGGGAGGGAGGTGGAGGGGGAGAGATAGAAAGAGAGTAATCGCCCACATCTGTTCACAGCCAAGTCGGCGGCGATCAAAGCTCATGATGAATCAATGAATCGGTGTTTTAGGCCACAATTGTGCACAGGAAGGCCAAACTGGACAACGAGAGCTCCCGGGCCAATGCCATGGGGATAGGTGAACCAAGCCCCAGACGCCGGCGCCAGAGCGCGAATCGGAATTATGGAGTCTCCCATCGAGCGACTGAATAGGCAGCGAAACCAGAACATACGATAGGGCATATAGCATCGGGTGCGAGGTTTATCTCAGCACAAGGCGCCCATATCCTGTCCGAGCCTTTAGGATAGGGGATTTGTGCTGAGGTAAACCCATCGCGTACGAGAAGCAATGTCATATGCACGAACCGTATTAAAATTTCACCTTGAGAGGTGACAAATCGAACTTTATCGAAGTACACGGTCTGAGAGGGCGAGATGGGTTTTTCCCATTGAGTCACAGTGAACCGCAGCCAATTGAGGGCGAGAAATGCACTTCTCTGGTGAAATCCATTAAGCGATGGAATTGACGAAAGCCATGCAATATTGTACAAAAGAAACGCTGCCTGCATGCTGCCAATGACTGTTAATAAACATGATATGCATTACGCATTGCACTCATCTAATCTAAAAAATATATAAATTCATAGTGTCTTAATGGTTGCGGCCAGCTGCGCTTCCCATAGCTCCACCTCTTAATGGTCATTAGTGGAATGGTCCGAGTGTTATACAGACCGCCCACAGAGACATGCGGCCTCATACGACCCGAGCACGTCTCACATACTTAAACACGTGTTCCGGTTTACCCGGCTGTCGGCTCATCATAATAAAAGCCTAACGCTGATTGGCTGACATCTGTCCCCCAATCGCGAGCATTTACGTAACGGCGCCTGATTGGTTCATTATGATCGCGGGCAAGGAACAGCTGAACAAGAGGGAAGTGGGATATTTAACATCGTGCTGGTCTGCTTGAGTGGGAGACGAGTGGCCAGTGAACACAGAAGTGGACTAAACAAATAATATTTGGGCTTCGCCATGGCAGTAACGTGTTTGACAAATCTCGGCCCGAGATAACGAGACGAGAGGCGTGTGTGACACGTGTTTGACAGACGCCAAACTACGCCGCATGGTGGCGCTCCACAAACTGCTTATTCTCTATTGCCACTGACCAAGCCGAACACTTCAAACGAGACTGCAGGTCCATGGCAAGCCATTTGTATCATAATTAAAACAAATATTTCCTGCCACGAATTATCGTTTCCTGGGCGATAAACTGCAGATTTTTCAAGCGGTACACCGATTTTTCTATATTAAAACCAAATTTTTGAAGCTGTAGCCATAGATTCAGGGAGAAACGTTAGTTCTCAAACTAATATGGTACAAATGGCTTGCTATATTCCTACTTCTAACGTATTCAGACGAAGGTGAACTTGACGTCGGTCATATTAAAACCTCACGCTATATACTCTCAAACACTTCTCGTAGCGACGACAGTAACGTGTGTGGTAGGAGGCGGGGTGGGGGCTGGGGAGGGGGCAGGTGGTGTTGAAGCTTATAGTGTAGACGCATGTCGCAGTATCTTTCAGTTTTTATGAGAAAATATGACGGGGAACGTGAAAACATCCACTTGAAACCCTTACTTTCACAAGTTTGCTTAATTAAAATTGAATTCATCTTAAGTCTTAGGTATAAGTAAAGCTCTTTTCTTGCATTAAAGCATTCATTCTAATGGCCTTTCAGTTACTAATTTGATATTTATAATATCGACTCTGACTTCTTATGTTATTAGTTCTGTAAAGAACAAAATGAAAGAGTCATGTTAATTGACAATGTTAACCACCGATACTTCGATTTTACTGAACAATAATATTGGATAGACAGGTTTTTGAATACACGGGGTTGTTTGGCCGGCAGTTACTGATTCGGTAATCTTGGGCGGATCACATATCACGGCTCAGTGACATGAACAGGTGGGATACAACCACGCTTTCGACGATAGATAGGGTCCCCTTTACCCCCCGCCCCGCCCCTCACCCACCCTCTACGACGTTTCCATCCACTCCCCCGGAAAGACCCTCGGGGGGTCGGTAGCGCGGGTGGGGTGGGGCGGTTTGAGTGATCGGAGGAAGCGGTCTCAATCGGTTGTTTTACACGTGGAATTCGCCTGTGGCTCTCGATACGTTAACCTCCTTCTAACTGCACCCCACGTCCCCGGCCTCCACACCTTCATACCCCCCCCCCCCCCCCACGCCCACCCCCTCCTCTCCTTTTACTTTCCTTTATCGCCTATCGCTGAGCTATCGCCGTTGCGGGCCGGGTGCGTTACCACACGTGTTCCTGCACCCTGCTCTCCCCGGCCATAGTGAACGCATTACACCGCTAACCCACCCCCAGCCGCCGGGTGGATAACTCTTTAACTGCTACCCCCGCCCCCCTTGCCCATCTCCCCTTACCCCATACCCATCTCCTCTAATTTCCACAGCTACCGCCTCCTCCTTTCTCTCTCCTGCTCTCCTCCTCTTCACTCCCATCCCTTCCGCTCTTCTCATCTCTACACCTCCCTCCCACCACCCTCTTCTCATTTTTAAATTTACCACCTCCTGTCCTCCCCTCCCCTCCCCTTCCCTCTCCATTCACGATCCTCCCTTCTATCCTCCATCCTCCCCTCCCCCCTATCCTCCCCTAATCCTGTTACTGTCATGTCCCGTCGCCCCAGAACACTCCTGGGACTCATCGTTACAATTAGTGTCCTGGAGACAGACCTCGGTTTATAGGGCCGCATGTGGAGGATTTTATTGCTTGAGGAGATGAAGGGGTGTGGCGGAAGGGAGTGGTCGAGCAGGGTGTGCATAGAGAGGCTGACCTGTCGAATGCGTGCTGTACCCACCAATAGTAATAGGGGGGAGGGCAATTTCCAGAGGAGGTTTACCCCATTAGGGCCTATCCTATAGTCGCTCAGTATTTTTGCAAGCTAATTAGTGATCGACTTGGAGTAGGCTAAAACATAAGCGAACCTCTTTCATGTTCAACTGATGCATTTGGTGCAGTTTTTATTATTCTGTTTTTACATCTTACATGTCCCTCTACTTGTAATTACTTTACTCACCGCTTTGGTAAACATGTTGTTGGTATTGTGATGAAAGATTCTAATGTGTCCGTACTGTTATAAACATTAAAAACGAAACCACCACAGGCCGGAGGGAGGAAAGTCCGACGGATGCCGGAGACGAAGTAATCGAGAAGAAATGAATCGCGAAAGAGGGAGGACAGGAAAACAGGTTCAAAAAGAATGTCACCATATGATGAGGATCGTGTAAAACAAAACCTGTTTAATTATATAAGACACGGAAAATTAAAAAAAAGACCCTGGACCGACAAAGTTAGGGAGTGGTTGCACCGGAAATGGTTAGACCGGAAGGAAGCTTGATGGCTTGGCTTCGAAGAGAAGCCATTTTCCGGGGGTCGTCGCTCTTCCCTCTTACCCATCGTGAGGTAACCCCCCCCCCTTCCTGCCTTCCAACATCAAAAGTCGTTCCCTCCGTTGTGATATAGCAAAAAAATGCCACAAAGCGGTTTGGACGCGTGTCTTGTGAGCGCGTTTCGACGTTCCGACATGATGTTGTTTTTGTTGGGAGGAGTCAAAATATGAATATCACCTTCTGAATCCGTATTATAGGCTACATATGTCGTACCAACACAGGGTATGTGCATGATAAAATAACAACTCCGTGATATCACCAGCGTTTGCCATTGGTCCACTTTAATGTGGACGGTGATACGTATTAACCAGTTCTTCATCAGCAGCGACGATGTTTCTCTGGCCACACCCCATGCCACACACACGGCAAGAGGGTGCTACCCAGCCACCAGCGTATTGAGATATCATCATAGGACTTATCAGATGATATAACCAAGATTTATCCTCTATTAATACCGTGTAGTGATGATGTAGATGACGTGTTATTGCATCGCGATCACACAACACCCTGGTGAAAAGTCATTCTGCGGTTGCACTGTGATCACGCAATATTACGTTCCGCAATATGTAATATTATTATATCCGATGCAAACTTATATTAAAATTGTTTACTGCCTTATTTTGATACTACTAATAAATATCACAATAAAAATATCACTGTACAGGATCATTATTTTCTCGTATGGTCGTATGTCCAAGATGGATGCAACTTGTTTTGCGGTGAATAACCAACAGATCTGTTGTGCTTCATCGATGCATTTTTTCTGCAAATTGCCCTCCACCCTTCTCATAAAAAATATACGTTCAATGACTTGCAATAATAATAAAACAGGGCAATGACTTGCTCGGCATTGCGTAATTAAAGCCCCCGGGCCGGCTGGTGTTAAGACGGGAATATAACAATGGATCAATGTCTCTTCCGCTATATATCCACTTCAAAGCCATACAAAACTCGTTTCAGATGTGTTCTCGAAGTAACTTCGCCATTGCGGTATTGCTATCCGGAATACCGAATTTAAAATAACCCAACTTGCGGATGACGCCACTCTCTTTCTGCAAGATCAAAAGTCGTTAAGCATTGCATTACATATCTTAGACAAATTTGCCTTGTGCTCTGGTTTAAAGTTAAACAGGACCAAGACACGTATTTTTTACCTTGGTAACACAAACCACAAACCTATGGCACAGAACTTGTATGATATACAACCTGCTGGACCAGTGTTCAAAACTCTTGGTATATACTTCTGTAAAGATTTGCATGAAATGTCTGCAAAGAATCTTGACGAAAGGTTTCGAAAATTTAAAACAATCTTGCAAATATGGTCTTCAAGATCACTATCCCTGAGAGGTAAAATTACTGTCTTGAAAAGTTTGGCGATCAGTCAGCTAACGTATGCAACCTCAATGATATATGTACCATCGAGCTTTATTCAAGCAGTAGATAAAGAGATTGTAAGCTTCTTGTGGAATAAGAAACCAGCAAAAGTGAAAAAAAGTACCATCGTGTCAGATTATAAGTACGGCGGCCTGAAGATGCCTCACTTTGAATCTATTATATGTAGCCAGAGGGTAATGTGGATAAAAAGATTGCTGACGACTAATTGTACTGGTAATGTGTTAGCCTTCGAGCTTCTTACAGTGACGCCAGACGAACTAACCAGCAAGTTGGCAATGAAATTTGTTTCAAAACCAAAAAGCCTTTTTTATGAGCAAATGTTAGAAAAGTGGTACTCTTTCCACTCTCGCGAACCTGAAGCGGAATCGATCCGGGACGAGCATTTATGGCGTAACAAATTTATATTAATTGGTAAGGATATTGCAAGCAAACACAATAATGGTATTTATGTGAAATGGGAACATGCCGGTATAAAAACCGTAGGCGACCTTTGGAATGTCGAAGGCGAAATAATTAGTGTATCTGATTTACGGGATAGGTACAATATTTATATTGATGTGATGCTCCATAACAGTATTATTCACGCGATACCAAAAATCTGGATTTACAAATATCGCCATATAATGGAAAAAGATAACTTAGTTATTAAAGTTTCTATCCCACGAGGTAATATAATGTGTAATGGACAACTGCTAGCCGGGTTATCAAACCGGTGGGTGTATGACTGTTTAATAGCGAGATTCCAGAAGCCTCCTTCCTCCATCGCGAAATGGATTGAACAGTTCCCTTACCTTCATGATGCTGACTTTGCAACAATTTTTTCCCTACCACAGCAAATTACTCGAAGCACAAGATTGCAAAGCTTCCAATATAAGGTTTTTAATAGAATTGTTGCCTGCGGATATAACCTGGCTAAATGGAAATTAAGCAATACTGCACAGTGTAGGTTATGTGGAAACATGGAAACAATAGAACATTTGTTCTATCACTGTATTAAGGTCAGACCGTTTTGGGAAAACATCGAACGATTTGTGCAAATTAAGAGTCCGCTGTCTCTACATAATATAATTTTTGGAGTACTGTTGTTAGAACGGACGGATCAATTGTATATCAACCTCACTATATTAGTAGGGAAATGGTTTTTATATGGATTAATGCTTAACAATTGTAGTACTATATCCACAACGTCTTTTGTTAATACCCTAAAAACTCATGTAGCCAGCGAGCACATGGCAGAAGTTCTTTATAGTAACAATAGACGGGAATGGCAAGCCTTCAATGAACAAATTTCTTCTCGACCGCCACCAAATGAGACAGACGACAGTCTCTGATACTATACTTTGTTTTTGCCTGATGAGCTTCTGCGTAGCACCGCGCCAATACCGATCGACAGGCAAGACGAATATCGCCACCAAGATCCCGGCGACATCAAGGCACGTAATGCAATTACTGATTGAGTGAAGGTAATCTAGACAATAGGTGGCTGTAACAGCGGATCAGGGCCAGTTATAACCCGCCGCCAAGTGTGTGTGATGGGGGGGGGGGGAGGGGGCAGGGTAAGATATTTCGGTGTCTTACAGCCAGGCAACTAATGGTAATGATATAAAGAGATGAAAACTCGGTCGCCAAATGGTAGAACGTGTCTGTCGTCGTCTCCGTCAGAGGGCGCCACATGCCGTAAGGTAACAGGATGTGGGAGAGGATGGGGGCTGGGTGAGGGGGCGGGGGGAGGGGGGTGGCTAACGTATCGCAGTGACTCAGGAGGCGACGGGGGTGATGCCAGTGGTGGGTGGATGGTGCCGGTCGTGGGTGGGGGGAATGAGGAGGTGGGGGAGATCACCTTAGGGCTTGTGGGGTTGTGGGGTGGCCCATGGTGCAGGGTAGGGTGATGGGGTATGAGAGGCCGAGGTCCTGATATCAGAAATAGCGGCCATATTATTAAGCTCGGTTTAATTGTGATGAGCATCCGCGTCGCGACTTAATGACAGTCCCTGCCATAGCCTCGCACCGGAAATACGTCATACCACCACCACCGCCACCACCGCCATCACCACCACCACAACCCACACCACCACCACCACCACTACCACAACCCACACCACCACCACCGCCCCCACCAACACCACCCCTACCACCACCACCACCACCACCACCGCCATCATCACCACCAGCGCCACCACCCGGACGTTGTCGGGTACCCGGATGAGACATAAAATCCGGGCAGCGATTCCCAGTGTTATGACTAATTGGTGCAAATAAAAGCGGGAAGAGGTCCTACACCAAGGTGATGTCTCGGATACAAACTCTGTGAGGGTTGTGGGGGTGGGGGGTGGGAGGTGGCAGGTTCGCATGGTGACGCCCGTCAAGACCTGGGCCTCGGATTTGTCTTCCGGCGAAACTTTACATATTTACAAATATTACATATTTCCAGAATAACTGTTGATACTGATATGTATAGATAACTATATATATATAAGTTCTATGGTCCAGGTAATCGAATTGTAGGCTAACATATCTTGGCGGGGGGGGGGGTATACTTGTCACCTACAGCTAGCTCTTCCAAGGTTCGCTATATTTCATTATGTGTGCACGTAGGTGGCGTAAAATACCAATCCATTCATCCTGCCATCCATCCATCCATCCATGTTCAGGGTGGATGGTGTGTGTGCGCGAACGTGAGTGTAAATCTGTGTGTAAAGGGCATTAAGGCAAGGGCATGGGCTGCCAAGGGATAACACCTCTGGGCAAATTGTTAGCCGGTGAAATAAAAATGAGTTTTTTTTACCCAGGCCAAAAGAATTTCATCAGGAAAGGTCAACGGATTTATCCCACAAAAAGCCCGAAATGACGTCATAAATATTGTATCGATTTAATTAATACGCTGGCCGCTTGGTGGCGCTCCGCACTTGCATAGTTGCACAGATTTTTTTTAATACTGTCATTTCGTACAGGATTTCTGAATATTTGATAGGAAACATATCTGCCAGGGTTTCTGTATCTGGTGGACGTACAAGCCTATACCTATACTAGTTTACGAGCTATTTCTAGAATATGCTATAGCCACCGTCTTCCATACAAACCATCAACCCCTCTATCCCCGCCATGACCAGTAAAGATCAACTTCCCAGAAGATGCCACAACCCACCCCCTCTTCCCCTTCTACTACCACCCCCCCTCTTCCCCTTCCACTATGACCCCCCGTCCCCTCTTCCCCTTCCACCCCCACCACCACCCCTCCCCACTTCCCCTTCCACTACCAGCACCACCCCTCCCCACTTCCCCTTCCACTACCACCACCACCCCACCCCACTTCCCCTTCCACTACCACCACCACCCCTCCCCCCTTCCCCTTCCCCTGCATCCACCACCCCTCCCCTGTTCCCCTTCCACTACCACCACCACCCCTCCCCACTTCCCCTTCCCCCGCCTCCACCACCCCTCCCCTCTTCCCCTTCCACTACCACCACCACCCCTCCCCACCTCCCCTTCCACTACCACCACCACCCCTCCCCCCTTCCCCTTCCCCTGCCTCCACCACCCCTCCCCTCTTCCCCTTCCACTACCACCACCACCCCTCCCCACTTCCCCTTCCACTACTACCACCACCCCTCCCCCCTTCCCCTTCCTCTGCCTCCACCACCCCTCCCCTGTTCCCCTTCCACTACCACCACCACCCCTCCCCACTTCCCCTTCCACTACCACCACCACCCCTCTCCACTTCCCCTTCCATTACCACCACCACCCCTGCCCACTTCCCCTTCCACTACCACCACCACCCCTCCCCCCTTCCCCTTCCCCTGCCTCCACCACCCCTCCCCACTTCCCCTTCCACTACCACCACCACCCCTCCCCACTTCCCCTTCCACTACCACCAGCACCCCTCCCCACTTCCCCTTCCATTACCACCACCACCCCTCTCCACTTCCCCTTCCACTACCACCACCACCCCTCCCCCCTTCCCCTTCCCCTGCCTCCACCACCCCTCCCCTGTTCCCCTTCCACTACCACCACCACCCCTCCCCACTTCCCCTTCCACTACCACCACCACCCCTCCCCACTTCCCCTTCCACTACCACCACCACCCCTCTCCACTTCCCCTTCCACTACCACCACCACCCCTCCCCCCTTCCCCTTCTCCTGCCTTCACCACCCCTCCCCTGTTCCCCTTCCACTACCACCACCACCCCTCTCCACTTCCCCTTCCACTACCACCAGCACCCCTCCCCACTTCCCCTTCCACTACCACCACCACCCCTCCCCTCTTCCCCTTCCACTACCACCAGCACCCCTCCCCACTTCCCCTTCCACTACCACCACCACCTCTCCCCACTTCCCCTTTCACTACCACCACAACCCCTCCCCTCTTCCCCTTCCACTACCACCAGCACCCCTCCCCACTCCCCCTTCCACTACCACCACCACCCCTCCCCACTTCCCCTTCCACTACCACCACCACCCCTCCCCTCTTCCCCTTCCACTGCCACCACCACCCCTCCCCACTTCTCCTTCCACTACCAGCATCACCCCTCCCCTCTTCCCCTTCCACTACCACCACCACCCCTCCCCTCTTCCCCTTCCACTACTACCACCACCTCTCCCCACTTCCCCTTCCACTACCACCACCACCCCGCCATGCCTTTCCTGCTGACTTTGCGGGTTCGACTCCCACCTGTGCAAACGTGCGTCTGCCCAGGCCGCTAACATGTGGTCCTTCCCTTGGTTGCCAAGTATTGTTTGCCTTTAGAGCCAATTTACACTTACACGGGCAGTAAGGTTCTACTTTCATGCCTGGTTAAACTACCAGCTGATTATTCCAGTCGAGAAGAACCCGTACGTACCATCAAAGGCATTCTGGGAACGCCGTCTACCACGGCTTATAGGTATATAACATATATGTTTAGTCTACGCAATGTACAGCCCCTCGGCACTCTGCTCGCTTGTCATTCACCGACACATCTACCTCTGAACATTCGTCAGGGCTTTCTGACGGGTGAAATGTAACTGTTACCAAAAAAACGACGGGGCTGATGAACAACATGGTAGCGTTCGGTAAAAAACCGATCATACAGCGATGGGTAATACAAGGGTTGCTATGGCAACAAGGTTTATTCTTAGGCTGACCAATATTGTGTGCCGTTGCATATTTTACCTAACTATAAATCACCTTCTCTCTCTCATTCATATCGGCTACGTTTTATCACATATGTTACTGGTGTTAACACAAAAATCGTTATTAACCGTAAAAAGGGTAGCCATCGGCAGTTACTGGAGTGCCAATTAACGTTAATTAACGTCAGTCATAGCTAGATGCAGCCGTCCCCGGAAAAATGCTGCCTTATTGCAGTTTTGCATATATATGTAGGAACGACTGCCTTATGGGCCACACTGCGTGTAGGGCCTACTGCGATATGGTACATGCAGGTAGGGATTCTCTCTCCTTCTAAGCATCTGGTATAGGACGCGCTTCATCCATTCATCCTGCACCTTGTAAGCATCTGGTATGGAACGCGCTTCGTCCATTCATCCTTCATCTTCTAGGCATCTGGTATGGAACGCGCTTCGTCCATTCATCCTTCATCTTCTAGGCATCTGGTTTGGAACGCGCTTCGTCCATTCATCCTTCATCTTCTAGGCATCTGGTATGGAACGCGCTTCGTCCATTCATCCTTCATCTTCTAGGCATCTGGTATGGAACGCGCTTCGTCCATTCATCCTTCATCTTCTAAGCATCTGGTATGGGACGCGCTTCATCCATTCATCCTTCATCTTCTAAGCATCTGGTATGGGACGCGCTTCATCCATTCATTCTTCATCTTCTAGGCATCTGGTATGGGACGCGCTTCATCCATTCATCTTGCACCTTGTAAGATTCTGGTATGAAACGCGCTTCGTCCATTCATCATTCATCTTCTAGGCATCTGGTATGGAACGCGCTTCGTCCATTCATCCTTCATCTTCTAGGCATCTGGTATGGGATGCGCTTCATCCATTCACCCTTCATCTCCTAAGCATCTGGTATGGGACGCGCTTCATCCATTCATCCTTCATCTTCTAAGCATCTGGTATGGGACGCGCTTCATCCATTCATCCTTCATCTTCTCGCAGGGTTCCTTGGCCCAGTTCAGCACGACACACCAATATCGTTTCATTGTTCTCTCTCTCTCTCTGTTTATAATTACTTTATTAATATATCTTAATATATAGATATATGTAAATGTATTAAAAACATAATATGTAAACATATGTCTATGTAAATATGCCTATTGTGTTCTCTTACCTTGGCACATATTTGAAGTAAAGTATATTTGCTACCAGTTATTGACAATATTGTGTAACATGACCTGTTTGAGATTTCGGTGCCTCATTATGTTTAAATTAATTATAATATATTAGGATCAACGTTGTGCCTGTAATAGAGTATAATAGGGCATTGAGGAGTTACTGACCCCGTGGACATGTATTAGTGCGCCTGCTTCAGTTGAAATAGATCAAGGGAGGATGGTATATGTGCCTGCTCTATTTCACAAGGGATCACAAGTACAGGGGGTTCACTACATGTACTGGCAGGATCGTGAGGAGTCGGTCTAGCTAAGGAGAGGTGTATGCTTCCTCCCAGTTAAAACACATCAACAAGAGAGGTTAATGTTTGATCAATTGGAAGTACATCAAAAATAGAGGTCTAGGCTGGTTCCAGTTGAACTACATCAAAAGGGGAGATTAATTCTAAATCCGTAAGATTCATGGTTGATCTAGTTGAAATACATCAAGACTAGAGGTCTATGCTTGGTTTGGTGTATGATTGGTCCAGTTGCACTACGTCAGAAGAAGATGTATATGATTGATCCAGTTGAAGTACATCAAAAATAGAGGCCTAAGCTGGGTCCAGTTGATGTACATCAGAAGAAGGGGTTAAAGCTTGATCCAGTTGAAGTACATCTGAAGGGGACGTTGAAGCTTGATCTAGTTGAAGTACATGAGAAGGAGAGGTTAAAGCTTGATCCAGTTGAAGTACATCAAGAAGAGGTTAACGCTTGATCCAGGTAAAGTACATCTAGGAGAGGTTAATGCTTGATCCAGTTGAAGTACAATCAGGAGAGGTTAACGCTTGATCCAGTTGAAGTACATCAGAAGGAGAGGTTAAAGCTTGATCCAGTTGAAGTACATCAGAAAAAGGGTTTAATGCTTGATCCAGTTGAAATACATCAGAAGAAGAGGTTAAAGCTGGATCCAGTTGAAGTACATCAGAATGAGAGGTTAATGCTTGATCCAGATGAAGTACATCAGAAGAAGAGGTGTATGCTTGGCCCAGTTAAAAGCCATGGGAAAGCGAAGATCAAACTTGATCCAGGTTTATGTTGATCAGAAGTAGATGATTAATGTCTGATCTATCTGAGATAATACAATCTAGTTGCGATAACGACATTTAGCCTCACTTAAATATCGAATCGCAATGTGTCTGACTACACCACAACATTTTCACTTCAGCATATGCCTCCAAGAAAAATATCGAGCTAGAAATGAAGGACATTATGCAGGGGAGGATAAAGTTGCAGCCATGTTACAACGACCGACTACCATTCACCAGCTAATGGCGGCGTAATAATCAGTTTTAACGGAAGCTCATTATTGCCAATTAATCCCTCTCCGGAAGCCCTTTGTCACTTCTCGGCCATTTTGCCTTTTTGAGAGCAACCCCCGTAATTAGCATTACAATTCTTTCTTTTTTTTATTTGGTCTACGACATGTAAATACACGCGTGTTGCCATGCAACGAAAACACAGAAAGAGAACATTTTACACACGTTGTTTCATGGCTACGTCGATAAATTTACCGACCGCAAACAGTGCCGCAGGGTGATCGCTTGAGAGCAGGTCATTTAAGCCTTTATGTCCCTCCCCACTAAAGGATAACCCCAACCCCATAATTTCGGTTTTAAGTATTTTTCTATGCTCTATTACGAGCACGCGGCAATAGACGCCAACAACTTTAGGAAGACCGTTGGATGTTGTCATTGTCTAGAACAACGGCCCGTAGTCATGGGGAACAATGAGCTGACGTCACGGATATCAAGGGGCACTTAAATGAATCCAGGCTGAATAGGGCTATACAGTTCTCGCGATCGGGCCGCGAGATTTCAATTTTGGGGACAAACAAACACACGTGCTCCATGTTGAACTATAGGCAGCTATAAGTCAATTTCTTTCCAGATTTATTCTAAAGACTATGAGTACCATTTCACTAAACATGGCTATGGGAGATAGACGTTAAAATATTTGGAGGCGATGGAGCGCAGAACTTTCGGAATATACAAGGAAAAATCCGTCTTCACAACACTCGAAAGCTAAAAATAGCCTTCTAAATTTAGCCCTGCACCCGGGCTTTCGCGAGTTCTCCAAAGTACGAGTGACGTCACAGAGTTTCACGTGCCTCCGCGGTAACAAAAATGGCGAGAGCAAGTGATCGACTTAACCATTCCGCTGTCAAAGTGTGCAGCGCATGGAGTAACAACACACGGACGCGTCATTAAACCACATGGTAAAGGTAAATTAAGACCAGTGGGATGTTTTCGTATCGTTTTTGGATCACGAAAAGACAAAGCTCTTCATTCTTTGTAAGTTTTCTGTTTGAAGCGTTGCGCCAACGTTGTCACTCAGGGAGAATCCGTGTGACGTCATAATGTCTCGTTTTCGTAGGAAATGCAAAAAAACGTTAGTTTCTCAGCCGTGTTGTCCCGTCGTAACAGATATTAGTCATTGTGGTGGCGCAAATGAACGAAAAATATGTCGTCTATCCGTTTTGGGCAGCTATATTTCTTAAATATTCTCAATTATATCGCCAGGCCTTCCGCAATGGACCCACCCCTCAGCGCCTGGCTTTTGCGCAGGTAGTCTGGTTCCCAGTCTCTCTCTTTGCGTAACATACACGTCATGCCTACGTCACAGATAGTCAGGATACCAGTGTGCGCAGAGATTCTAAACTCGTTCCGAACACGTGCTTCGTTTGTTTGTCCCCAAAATGAGTAAACCGGAAGTCTAGGCGAACGAGACTTTATAGCCCTATTCAATAGTACGTTTTGGGCCCTATG
Organism: Arenicola marina; assembly: GCA_964019135.1. Classification (NCBI taxonomy): domain Eukaryota; kingdom Metazoa; phylum Annelida; class Polychaeta; family Arenicolidae; genus Arenicola; species Arenicola marina. The sequence goes on along the minus strand of OZ025259.1, from coordinate 11,229,272 downwards.
TGTCATATCGTGACAATGGGAAGGATCAAGGCACGGGTAGCTCACTGCAGACCGATCTGTCGCGGGTTCAAACCCCTTGTGTGTGGGGCGTGCCATCATGACGTCATCGCATTATGCCAAAGGTTACTTGTTCCGGGCCTTAATATTCAGGTTAATCTTTATGTGTGACGGGGTCATCCCGTGGATTATAACGGGCTTGAAGGAGGGGGGGGGGAGGGAGAAGGGGACGGGTAGTAGAAGGTGAAGGGCAAAGAAGAGCGGGGGATGAGCGAGGGGCTTGAAGGAAGGGGGGGGGGAGAAGGGGACGGGCAGTGGAAGGTGGAGGGGAAAGAAGAGGGGGGATGAGCCAGGGGCTTGAAGGAGGAGGGAGGGAGAAGGGGACGGGCAGTGGAAGGTGAAGGGGAAAGAAGAGCGGGGCATGAGCGAGGGGCTTGAAGGAGGGGGGGAGGGAGAAGGGGACGGGCAGTGGCAGGTGAAGGGGAAAGAAGAGCGGGGTATGAGCGAGGAGCTTGAAGGAGGGGGGGGGGGGAGAAGGGGACGGGCAGTGGAAGGTGAAGGGGAAAGAAGAGCGGGGGATGAGCGAGGGGCTTGAAGAAGGGGGGAGGGAGAAGGGGGCGGGCAGTGGAAGGTGAAGGGGAAAGAAGAGCGGGGGATGAGCGAGGGGCTTGAAGAAGGGGGGAGGGAGAAGGGGGCGGGCAGTCGAAGGTGAAGGGGAAAGAAGAGCGGGGGATGAGCAAGGGGCTTGAAGGAGGGGGGGAGGGAGAAGGGGACGGGCAGTGGAAGGTGGAGGGGAAAGAAGAGCGGGGGATGAGCGAGGGGCTTGAAGAAGGGGGGAGGGAGAAGGGGGCGGGCAGTGGAAGGTGAAGGGGAAAGAAGAGCGGGGGATGAGCGAGGGGCTTGAAGGAGGGGGGGAGGGAGAAGGGGACGGGCAGTGGAAGGTGAAGGGGAAAGAAGAGCGGGGAATGAGCGAGGGGCTTGAAGGAGGGGGGAGGGAGAAGGGGACGGGCAGTGGAAGGTGAAGGGGAAAGAAGAGCGGGGCATGAGCGAGGGGCTTGAAGGAGGGGGGAGGGAGAAGGGGACGGGCAGTGGAAGGTGAAGGGGAAAGAAGAGCGGGGGATGAGCGAGGGGCTTGAAGGAGGGGGGGAGGGAGAAGGGGACGGGCAGTGGAAGGTGAAGGGGAAAGAAGAGCGGGGGATGAGCGAGGGGCTTGAAGGAGGGGGGAGGGAGAAGGGGACGGGCAGTGGAAGGTGAAGGGGAAAGAAGAGCGGGGGATGAGCGAGGGGCTTGAAGGAGGGGGGGAGGGAGAAGGGGACGGGCAGTGGAAGGTGAAGGGGAAAGAAGAGCGGGGGATGAGCGAGGGGCTTGAAGGAGGGGGGAGGGAGAAGGGGACGGGCAGTGGAAGGTGAAGGGGAAAGAAGAGCGGGGGATGAGCGAGGGGCTTGAAGGAGGGGGGGAGGGAGAAGGGGACGGGCAGTGGAAGGTGAAGGGGAAAGAAGAGCGGGGGATGAGCGAGGGGCTTGAAGGAGGGGGGAGGGAGAAGGGGACGGGCAGTGGAAGGTGAAGGGGAAAGAAGAGCGGGGGATGAGCGAGGGGCTTGAAGGAGGGGGGGAGGGAGAAGGGGACGGGCAGTGGAAGGTGAAGGGGAAAGAAGAGCGGGGGATGAGCGAGGGGCTTGAAGGAGGGGGGAGAAGGGGACGGGCAGTGGAAGGTGAAGGGGAAAGAAGAGCGGGGGATGAGCGAGTGGCTTGAAGGAGGGGGGGAGAGAGAAGGGGACGGGCAGTGGAAGGTGGAGGGGAAAGAAGAGCGGGGGATGAGCAAGGGGCTTGAAGGAGGGGGGGAGGGAGAAGGGGACGGGCAGTGGAAGGTGAAGGGGAAAGAAGAGCGGGGGATGAGCGTGGGGCTTGAAGGAGTCGGGGGGGGAGAAGGGGACGGGCAGTGGAAGGTGAAGGGGAAAGAAGAGCGGGGGATGAGCGAGGGGCTTGAAGGAGGGGGGAGGGAGAAGGGGACGGGCAGTGGAAGGTGAAGGGGAAAGAAGAGCGGGGGATGAGCGAGGGGCTTGAAGGAGGGGGGGGGGAGAAGGGGACGGGCAGTGGAAGGTGGAGGGGAAAGAAGAGCGGGGGATGAGCAAGGGGCTTGAAGGAGGGGGGGAGGGAGAAGGGGACGGGCAGTGGAAGGTGAAGGGGAAAGAAGAGTGGGGGATGAGCGAGGGGCTTGAAGGAGGGGGGGAGGGAGAAGGGGACGGGCAGTGGAAGGTGAAGGGGAAAGAAGAGTGGGGGATGAGCGAGGGGCTTGAAGGAGGGGGTGAGGGAGAAGGGGACGGGCAGTGGAAGGTGAAGGGGAAAGAAGAGCGGGGGGGTTGAGCAAGGGGCTTGAAGGAGGGGGGGAGGGAGAAGGGGACGGGCAGTGGAAGGTGAAGGGGAAAGAAGAGTGGGGGATGAGCGAGGGGCTTGAAGGAGGGGGGGAGGGAGAAGGGGACGGGCAGTGGAAGGTGAAGGGGAAAGAAGAGCGGGGGGGTTGAGCAAGGGGCTTGAAGGAGGGGGGGAGGGAGAAGGGGACGGGCAGTGGAAGGTGAAGGGGAAAGAAGAGCGGGGGATGAGCGAGGGGCTTGAAGTAGGGGGGGAGGGAGAAGGGGACGGGCAGTGGAAGGTGAAGGGGAAAGAAGAGCGGGGGATGAGCGTGGGGCTTGAAGGAGGGGGGGAGGGAGAAGGGGACGGGCAGTGGAAGGTGAAGGGGAAAGAAGAGCGGGGCATGAGCGAGGGGCTTGAAGGAGGGGGGGGAGGGAGAAGGGGACGGGCAGTGGAAGGTGAAGGGGAAAGAAGAGCGGGGGGGTTGAGCGAGGGGCTTGAAGGAGGGGGGGAGGGAGAAGGGGACGGGCAGTGGAAGGTGAAAGGGAAAGCAGAGCGGGGGATGAGCGAGGGGCTTGAAGGAGGGGGGGAGGGAGAAGGGGACGGGCAGTGGAAGGTGGAGGGGAAAGAAAAGCGGAGGGGTTGAGCGAGGGGCTTGAAGGAGGGGGGGAGGGAGAAGGGGACGGGCAGTGGAAGGTGAAGGGGAAAGAAGAGCGGGGGATAAGCGAGGGGCTTGAAGGAGGGAGGAGGGAGGAGGGAGAAGGGGACGGGCAGTGGAAGGTGAAGGGGAAAGAAGAGCGGGGCATGAGCGAGGGGCTTGAAGGAGGGGGGGAGGGAGAAGGGGACGGGCAGTGGAAGGTGAAGGGGAAAGAAGAGCGGGGGATGAGCGAGGGGCTTGAAGGAGGGGGGAGAAGGGGACGGGCAGTGGAAGGTGAAGGGGAAAGAAGAGCGGGGTATGAGCGAGGGGCTTGAAGGAGTGGGGAGGGAGAAGGGGACGGGCAGTGGAAGGTGAAGGGGAAAGAAGAGCGGGGTATGAGCGAGGGGCTTGAAGGAGTGGGGAGGGAGAAGGGGACGGGCAGTGGAAGGTGAAGGGGAAAGAAGAGCGGGGGATGAGCGAAGGGCTTGAAGGAGGGGGGAGGGAGAAGGGGACGGGCAGTGGAAGGTGGAGGGGAAAGAAGAGCGGGGCATGAGCGAGGGGCTTGAAGGAGGGGGGGAGGGAGAAGGGGACGGGCAGTGGAAGGTGGAGGGGAAAGAAGAGCGGGGGATGAGCGAGGGGCTTGAAGGAGGGGGGGAGGGAGAAGGGGACGGGCAGTGGAAGGTGAAGGGGAAAGAAGAGCGGGGGGGTTGAGCGAGGGGCTTGAAGGAGTGGGGAGGGAGAAGGGGACGGGCAGTGGAAGGTGAAGGGGAAAGAAGAGCGGGGGATGAGCGAGGGGCTTGAAGGAGGGGGGAGGGAGAAGGGGACGGGCAGTGGAAGGTGGAGGGGAAAGAAGAGCGGGGCATGAGCGAGGGGCTTGAAGGAGGGGGGGAGGGAGAAGGGGACGGGCAGTGGAAGGTGAAGGGGAAAGAAGAGCGGGGGATGAGCGAGGGGCTTGAAGGAGGGGGGAGAAGGGGACGGGCAGTGGAAGGTGAAGGGGAAAGAAGAGCGGGGGATGAGCGAGGGGCTTGAAGGAGGGGGGAGGGAGAAGGGGACGGGCAGTGGAAGGTGAAGGGGAAAGAAGAGCGGGGGATGAGCGAGGGGCTTGAAGGAGGGGGAGGGAGAAGAGGACGGGCAGTGGAAGGTGAAGGGGAAAGAAGAGCGGGGGATAAGCGAGGGGCTTGAAGGAGGGGGGAGGGAGAAGGGGACGGGCAGTGGAAGGTGAAGGGGAAAGAAGAGCGCGGGATGAGCGAGGGCTTGAAGGAGGGGGGGTGGGAGAAGGGGACGGGCAGTGGAAGGTGAAGGGGAAAGAAGAGCGAGGGATGAGCGAGGGGCTTGAAGGAGTGGGGAGGGAGAAGGGGACGGGCAGTGGAAGGTGAAGGGGAAAGAAGAGCGGGGGATGAGCGAGGGGCTTGAAGGAGGGGGGAGGGAGAAGGGGACGGGCAGTGGAAGGTGAAGGGGAAAGAAGAGCGGGGGATGAGCGAGGGGCTTGAAGGAGGGGGGGGAGGGAGAAGGGGACGGGCAGTGGAAGGTGAAGGGGAAAGAAGAGCGGGGGATGAGCGAGGGGCTTGAAGGAGGGGGGAGGGAGAAGGGGACGGGCAGTGGAAGGTGAAGGGGAAAGAAGAGCGGGGGATGAGCGAGGGGCTTGAAGGAGGGGGGGTGGGAGAAGGGGACGGGCAGTGGAAGGTGAAGGGGAAAGAAGAGCGGGGGATGAGCGAGGGGCTTGAAGGAGTGGGGAGGGAGAAGGGGACGGGCAGTGGAAGGTGAAGGGGAAAGAAGAGCGGGGGATGAGCGAGGGGCTTGAAGGAGGGGGGAGGGAGAAGGGGACGGGCAGTGGAAGGTGAAGGGGAAAGAAGAGCGGGGGATGAGCGAGGGGCTTGAAGGAGGGGGGGGGAGGGAGAAGGGGACGGGCAGTGGAAGGTGAAGGGGAAAGAAGAGCGGGGGATGAGCGAGGGGCTTGAAGGAGGGGGGAGGGAGAAGGGGACGGGCAGTGGAAGGTGAAGGGGAAAGAAGAGCGGGGGATGAGCGAGGGGCTTGAAGGAGGGGGGGAGGGAGAAGGGGACGGGCAGTGGAAGGTGAAGGGGAAAGAAGAGCGGGGCATGAGCGAGGGGCTTGAAGGAGGGGGGGGGAGGGAGAAGGGGACGGGCAGTGGAAGGTGAAGGGGAAAGAAGAGCGGGGCATGAGCGAGGGGCTTGAAGGAGGAGGGGAGGGAGAAGGGGACGGGCAGTGGAAGGTGAAGGGGAAAGAAGAGCGGGGGATGAGCGAGGGGCTTGAAGGAGGGGGGAGAAGGGGACGGGCAGTGGAAGGTGAAGGGGAAAGAAGAGCGGGGCATGAGCGAGGGGCTTGAAGGAGGGGGGAGGGAGAAGGGGACGGGCAGTGGAAGGTGAAGGGGAAAGAAGAGCGGGGGATGAGCGAGGGGCTTGAAGGAGGGGGGAGGGAGAAGAGGACGGGCAGTGGAAGGTGAAGGGGAAAGAAGAGTGGGGGATGAGCGAGGGGCTTGAAGGAGGGGGTGAGGGAGAAGGGGACGGGCAGTGGAAGGTGAAGGGGAAAGAAGAGCGGGGGGGTTGAGCAAGGGGCTTGAAGGAGGGGGGGAGGGAGAAGGGGACGGGCAGTGGAAGGTGAAGGGGAAAGAAGAGTGGGGGATGAGCGAGGGGCTTGAAGGAGGGGGGGAGGGAGAAGGGGACGGGCAGTGGAAGGTGAAGGGGAAAGAAGAGCGGGGGGGTTGAGCAAGGGGCTTGAAGGAGGGGGGGAGGGAGAAGGGGACGGGCAGTGGAAGGTGAAGGGGAAAGAAGAGCGGGGGATGAGCGAGGGGCTTGAAGTAGGGGGGGAGGGAGAAGGGGACGGGCAGTGGAAGGTGAAGGGGAAAGAAGAGCGGGGGATGAGCGTGGGGCTTGAAGGAGGGGGGGAGGGAGAAGGGGACGGGCAGTGGAAGGTGAAGGGGAAAGAAGAGCGGGGCATGAGCGAGGGGCTTGAAGGAGGGGGGGGAGGGAGAAGGGGACGGGCAGTGGAAGGTGAAGGGGAAAGAAGAGCGGGGGGGTTGAGCGAGGGGCTTGAAGGAGGGGGGGAGGGAGAAGGGGACGGGCAGTGGAAGGTGAAGGGGAAAGCAGAGCGGGGGATGAGCGAGGGGCTTGAAGGAGGGGGGGAGGGAGAAGGGGACGGGCAGTGGAAGGTGGAGGGGAAAGAAAAGCGGAGGGGTTGAGCGAGGGGCTTGAAGGAGGGGGGGAGGGAGAAGGGGACGGGCAGTGGAAGGTGAAGGGGAAAGAAGAGCGGGGGATAAGCGAGGGGCTTGAAGGAGGGAGGAGGGAGGAGGGAGAAGGGGACGGGCAGTGGAAGGTGAAGGGGAAAGAAGAGCGGGGCATGAGCGAGGGGCTTGAAGGAGGGGGGGAGGGAGAAGGGGACGGGCAGTGGAAGGTGAAGGGGAAAGAAGAGCGGGGGATGAGCGAGGGGCTTGAAGGAGGGGGGAGAAGGGGACGGGCAGTGGAAGGTGAAGGGGAAAGAAGAGCGGGGTATGAGCGAGGGGCTTGAAGGAGTGGGGAGGGAGAAGGGGACGGGCAGTGGAAGGTGAAGGGGAAAGAAGAGCGGGGTATGAGCGAGGGGCTTGAAGGAGTGGGGAGGGAGAAGGGGACGGGCAGTGGAAGGTGAAGGGGAAAGAAGAGCGGGGGATGAGCGAGGGGCTTGAAGGAGGGGGGAGGGAGAAGGGGACGGGCAGTGGAAGGTGGAGGGGAAAGAAGAGCGGGGCATGAGCGAGGGGCTTGAAGGAGGGGGGGAGGGAGAAGGGGACGGGCAGTGGAAGGTGGAGGGGAAAGAAGAGCGGGGGATGAGCGAGGGGCTTGAAGGAGGGGGGGAGGGAGAAGGGGACGGGCAGTGGAAGGTGAAGGGGAAAGAAGAGCGGGGGGGTTGAGCGAGGGGCTTGAAGGAGTGGGGAGGGAGAAGGGGACGGGCAGTGGAAGGTGAAGGGGAAAGAAGAGCGGGGGATGAGCGAGGGGCTTGAAGGAGGGGGGAGGGAGAAGGGGACGGGCAGTGGAAGGTGGAGGGGAAAGAAGAGCGGGGCATGAGCGAGGGGCTTGAAGGAGGGGGGGAGGGAGAAGGGGACGGGCAGTGGAAGGTGAAGGGGAAAGAAGAGCGGGGGATGAGCGAGGGGCTTGAAGGAGGGGGGAGAAGGGGACGGGCAGTGGAAGGTGAAGGGGAAAGAAGAGCGGGGCATGAGCGAGGGGCTTGAAGGAGGGGGGAGGGAGAAGGGGACGGGCAGTGGAAGGTGAAGGGGAAAGAAGAGCGGGGGATGAGCGAGGGGCTTGAAGGAGGGGGGAGGGAGAAGAGGACGGGCAGTGGAAGGTGAAGGGGAAAGAAGAGTGGGGGATGAGCGAGGGGCTTGAAGGAGGGGGTGAGGGAGAAGGGGACGGGCAGTGGAAGGTGAAGGGGAAAGAAGAGCGGGGGGGTTGAGCAAGGGGCTTGAAGGAGGGGGGGAGGGAGAAGGGGACGGGCAGTGGAAGGTGAAGGGGAAAGAAGAGTGGGGGATGAGCGAGGGGCTTGAAGGAGGGGGGGAGGGAGAAGGGGACGGGCAGTGGAAGGTGAAGGGGAAAGAAGAGCGGGGGGGTTGAGCAAGGGGCTTGAAGGAGGGGGGGAGGGAGAAGGGGACGGGCAGTGGAAGGTGAAGGGGAAAGGAGAGCGGGGGATGAGCGAGGGGCTTGAAGTAGGGGGGGAGGGAGAAGGGGACGGGCAGTGGAAGGTGAAGGGGAAAGAAGAGCGGGGGATGAGCGTGGGGCTTGAAGGAGGGGGGGAGGGAGAAGGGGACGGGCAGTGGAAGGTGAAGGGGAAAGAAGAGCGGGGCATGAGCGAGGGGCTTGAAGGAGGGGGGGGAGGGAGAAGGGGACGGGCAGTGGAAGGTGAAGGGGAAAGAAGAGCGGGGGGGTTGAGCGAGGGGCTTGAAGGAGGGGGGGAGGGAGAAGGGGACGGGCAGTGGAAGGTGAAGGGGAAAGCAGAGCGGGGGATGAGCGAGGGGCTTGAAGGAGGGGGGGAGGGAGAAGGGGACGGGCAGTGGAAGGTGGAGGGGAAAGAAAAGCGGAGGGGTTGAGCGAGGGGCTTGAAGGAGGGGGGGAGGGAGAAGGGGACGGGCAGTGGAAGGTGAAGGGGAAAGAAGAGCGGGGGATAAGCGAGGGGCTTGAAGGAGGGAGGAGGGAGGAGGGAGAAGGGGACGGGCAGTGGAAGGTGAAGGGGAAAGAAGAGCGGGGCATGAGCGAGGGGCTTGAAGGAGGGGGGGAGGGAGAAGGGGACGGGCAGTGGAAGGTGAAGGGGAAAGAAGAGCGGGGGATGAGCGAGGGGCTTGAAGGAGGGGGGAGAAGGGGACGGGCAGTGGAAGGTGAAGGGGAAAGAAGAGCGGGGTATGAGCGAGGGGCTTGAAGGAGTGGGGAGGGAGAAGGGGACGGGCAGTGGAAGGTGAAGGGGAAAGAAGAGCGGGGTATGAGCGAGGGGCTTGAAGGAGTGGGGAGGGAGAAGGGGACGGGCAGTGGAAGGTGAAGGGGAAAGAAGAGCGGGGGATGAGCGAGGGGCTTGAAGGAGGGGGGAGGGAGAAGGGGACGGGCAGTGGAAGGTGGAGGGGAAAGAAGAGCGGGGCATGAGCGAGGGGCTTGAAGGAGGGGGGGAGGGAGAAGGGGACGGGCAGTGGAAGGTGGAGGGGAAAGAAGAGCGGGGGATGAGCGAGGGGCTTGAAGGAGGGGGGGAGGGAGAAGGGGACGGGCAGTGGAAGGTGAAGGGGAAAGAAGAGCGGGGGGGTTGAGCAAGGGGCTTGAAGGAGGGGGGGAGGGAGAAGGGGACGGGCAGTGGAAGGTGAAGGGGAAAGAAGAGCGGGGGATGAGCGAGGGGCTTGAAGTAGGGGGGGAGGGAGAAGGGGACGGGCAGTGGAAGGTGAAGGGGAAAGAAGAGCGGGGGATGAGCGTGGGGCTTGAAGGAGGGGGGGAGGGAGAAGGGGACGGGCAGTGGAAGGTGAAGGGGAAAGAAGAGCGGGGCATGAGCGAGGGGCTTGAAGGAGGGGGGGGAGGGAGAAGGGGACGGGCAGTGGAAGGTGAAGGGGAAAGAAGAGCGGGGGGGTTGAGCGAGGGGCTTGAAGGAGGGGGGGAGGGAGAAGGGGACGGGCAGTGGAAGGTGAAGGGGAAAGCAGAGCGGGGGATGAGCGAGGGGCTTGAAGGAGGGGGGGAGGGAGAAGGGGACGGGCAGTGGAAGGTGGAGGGGAAAGAAAAGCGGAGGGGTTGAGCGAGGGGCTTGAAGGAGGGGGGGAGGGAGAAGGGGACGGGCAGTGGAAGGTGAAGGGGAAAGAAGAGCGGGGGATAAGCGAGGGGCTTGAAGGAGGGAGGAGGGAGGAGGGAGAAGGGGACGGGCAGTGGAAGGTGAAGGGGAAAGAAGAGCGGGGGATGAGCGAGGGGCTTGAAGGAGGGGGGAGGGAGAAGGGGACGGGCAGTGGAAGGTGGAGGGGAAAGAAGAGCGGGGCATGAGCGAGGGGCTTGAAGGAGGGGGGGAGGGAGAAGGGGACGGGCAGTGGAAGGTGGAGGGGAAAGAAGAGCGGGGGATGAGCGAGGGGCTTGAAGGAGGGGGGGAGGGAGAAGGGGACGGGCAGTGGAAGGTGAAGGGGAAAGAAGAGCGGGGGGGTTGAGCGAGGGGCTTGAAGGAGTGGGGAGGGAGAAGGGGACGGGCAGTGGAAGGTGAAGGGGAAAGAAGAGCGGGGGATGAGCGAGGGGCTTGAAGGAGGGGGGAGGGAGAAGGGGACGGGCAGTGGAAGGTGGAGGGGAAAGAAGAGCGGGGCATGAGCGAGGGGCTTGAAGGAGGGGGGGAGGGAGAAGGGGACGGGCAGTGGAAGGTGAAGGGGAAAGAAGAGCGGGGGATGAGCGAGGGGCTTGAAGGAGGGGGGAGAAGGGGACGGGCAGTGGAAGGTGAAGGGGAAAGAAGAGCGGGGCATGAGCGAGGGGCTTGAAGGAGGGGGGAGGGAGAAGGGGACGGGCAGTGGAAGGTGAAGGGGAAAGAAGAGCGGGGGATGAGCGAGGGGCTTGAAGGAGGGGGGAGGGAGAAGAGGACGGGCAGTGGAAGGTGAAGGGGAAAGAAGAGTGGGGGATGAGCGAGGGGCTTGAAGGAGGGGGTGAGGGAGAAGGGGACGGGCAGTGGAAGGTGAAGGGGAAAGAAGAGCGGGGGGGTTGAGCAAGGGGCTTGAAGGAGGGGGGGAGGGAGAAGGGGACGGGCAGTGGAAGGTGAAGGGGAAAGAAGAGTGGGGGATGAGCGAGGGGCTTGAAGGAGGGGGGGAGGGAGAAGGGGACGGGCAGTGGAAGGTGAAGGGGAAAGAAGAGCGGGGGGGTTGAGCAAGGGGCTTGAAGGAGGGGGGGAGGGAGAAGGGGACGGGCAGTAGAAGGTGAAGGGGAAAGGAGAGCGGGGGATGAGCGAGGGGCTTGAAGTAGGGGGGGAGGGAGAAGGGGACGGGCAGTGGAAGGTGAAGGGGAAAGAAGAGCGGGGGATGAGCGTGGGGCTTGAAGGAGGGGGGGAGGGAGAAGGGGACGGGCAGTGGAAGGTGAAGGGGAAAGAAGAGCGGGGCATGAGCGAGGGGCTTGAAGGAGGGGGGGGAGGGAGAAGGGGACGGGCAGTGGAAGGTGAAGGGGAAAGAAGAGCGGGGGGGTTGAGCGAGGGGCTTGAAGGAGGGGGGGAGGGAGAAGGGGACGGGCAGTGGAAGGTGAAGGGGAAAGCAGAGCGGGGGATGAGCGAGGGGCTTGAAGGAGGGGGGGAGGGAGAAGGGGACGGGCAGTGGAAGGTGGAGGGGAAAGAAAAGCGGAGGGGTTGAGCGAGGGGCTTGAAGGAGGGGGGGAGGGAGAAGGGGACGGGCAGTGGAAGGTGAAGGGGAAAGAAGAGCGGGGGATAAGCGAGGGGCTTGAAGGAGGGAGGAGGGAGGAGGGAGAAGGGGACGGGCAGTGGAAGGTGAAGGGGAAAGAAGAGCGGGGCATGAGCGAGGGGCTTGAAGGAGGGGGGGAGGGAGAAGGGGACGGGCAGTGGAAGGTGAAGGGGAAAGAAGAGCGGGGGATGAGCGAGGGGCTTGAAGGAGGGGGGAGAAGGGGACGGGCAGTGGAAGGTGAAGGGGAAAGAAGAGCGGGGTATGAGCGAGGGGCTTGAAGGAGTGGGGAGGGAGAAGGGGACGGGCAGTGGAAGGTGAAGGGGAAAGAAGAGCGGGGTATGAGCGAGGGGCTTGAAGGAGTGGGGAGGGAGAAGGGGACGGGCAGTGGAAGGTGAAGGGGAAAGAAGAGCGGGGGATGAGCGAGGGGCTTGAAGGAGGGGGGAGGGAGAAGGGGACGGGCAGTGGAAGGTGGAGGGGAAAGAAGAGCGGGGCATGAGCGAGGGGCTTGAAGGAGGGGGGGAGGGAGAAGGGGACGGGCAGTGGAAGGTGGAGGGGAAAGAAGAGCGGGGGATGAGCGAGGGGCTTGAAGGAGGGGGGGAGGGAGAAGGGGACGGGCAGTGGAAGGTGAAGGGGAAAGAAGAGCGGGGGGGTTGAGCAAGGGGCTTGAAGGAGGGGGGGAGGGAGAAGGGGACGGGCAGTGGAAGGTGAAGGGGAAAGAAGAGCGGGGGATGAGCGAGGGGCTTGAAGTAGGGGGGGAGGGAGAAGGGGACGGGCAGTGGAAGGTGAAGGGGAAAGAAGAGCGGGGGATGAGCGTGGGGCTTGAAGGAGGGGGGGAGGGAGAAGGGGACGGGCAGTGGAAGGTGAAGGGGAAAGAAGAGCGGGGCATGAGCGAGGGGCTTGAAGGAGGGGGGGGAGGGAGAAGGGGACGGGCAGTGGAAGGTGAAGGGGAAAGAAGAGCGGGGGGGTTGAGCGAGGGGCTTGAAGGAGGGGGGGAGGGAGAAGGGGACGGGCAGTGGAAGGTGAAGGGGAATGCAGGGCGGGGGATGAGCGAGGGGCTTGAAGGAGGGGGGGAGGGAGAAGGGGACGGGCAGTGGAAGGTGGAGGGGAAAGAAAAGCGGAGGGGTTGAGCGAGGGGCTTGAAGGAGGGGGGGAGGGAGAAGGGGACGGGCAGTGGAAGGTGAAGGGGAAAGAAGAGCGGGGGATAAGCGAGGGGCTTGAAGGAGGGAGGAGGGAGGAGGGAGAAGGGGACGGGCAGTGGAAGGTGAAGGGGAAAGAAGAGCGGGGCATGAGCGAGGGGCTTGAAGGAGGGGGGGAGGGAGAAGGGGACGGGCAGTGGAAGGTGAAGGGGAAAGAAGAGCGGGGGATGAGCGAGGGGCTTGAAGGAGGGGGGAGAAGGGGACGGGCAGTGGAAGGTGAAGGGGAAAGAAGAGCGGGGTATGAGCGAGGGGCTTGAAGGAGTGGGGAGGGAGAAGGGGACGGGCAGTGGAAGGTGAAGGGGAAAGAAGAGCGGGGTATGAGCGAGGGGCTTGAAGGAGTGGGGAGGGAGAAGGGGACGGGCAGTGGAAGGTGAAGGGGAAAGAAGAGCGGGGGATGAGCGAGGGGCTTGAAGGAGGGGGGAGGGAGAAGGGGACGGGCAGTGGAAGGTGGAGGGGAAAGAAGAGCGGGGCATGAGCGAGGGGCTTGAAGGAGGGGGGGAGGGAGAAGGGGACGGGCAGTGGAAGGTGGAGGGGAAAGAAGAGCGGGGGATGAGCGAGGGGCTTGAAGGAGGGGGGGAGGGAGAAGGGGACGGGCAGTGGAAGGTGAAGGGGAAAGAAGAGCGGGGGGGTTGAGCGAGGGGCTTGAAGGAGTGGGGAGGGAGAAGGGGACGGGCAGTGGAAGGTGAAGGGGAAAGAAGAGCGGGGGATGAGCGAGGGGCTTGAAGGAGGGGGGAGGGAGAAGGGGACGGGCAGTGGAAGGTGGAGGGGAAAGAAGAGCGGGGCATGAGCGAGGGGCTTGAAGGAGGGGGGGAGGGAGAAGGGGACGGGCAGTGGAAGGTGAAGGGGAAAGAAGAGCGGGGGATGAGCGAGGGGCTTGAAGGAGGGGGGAGAAGGGGACGGGCAGTGGAAGGTGAAGGGGAAAGAAGAGCGGGGGATGAGCGAGGGGCTTGAAGGAGGGGGGAGGGAGAAGGGGACGGGCAGTGGAAGGTGAAGGGGAAAGAAGAGCGGGGGATGAGCGAGGGGCTTGAAGGAGGGGGGAGGGAGAAGAGGACGGGCAGTGGAAGGTGAAGGGGAAAGAAGAGCGGGGGATAAGCGAGGGGCTTGAAGGAGGGGGGAGGGAGAAGGGGACGGGCAGTGGAAGGTGAAGGGGAAAGAAGAGCGCGGGATGAGCGAGGGCTTGAAGGAGGGGGGGTGGGAGAAGGGGACGGGCAGTGGAAGGTGAAGGGGAAAGAAGAGCGGGGGATGAGCGAGGGGCTTGAAGGAGTGGGGAGGGAGAAGGGGACGGGCAGTGGAAGGTGAAGGGGAAAGAAGAGCGGGGGATGAGCGAGGGGCTTGAAGGAGGGGGGAGGGAGAAGGGGACGGGCAGTGGAAGGTGAAGGGGAAAGAAGAGCGGGGGATGAGCGAGGGGCTTGAAGGAGGGGGGGGAGGGAGAAGGGGACGGGCAGTGGAAGGTGAAGGGGAAAGAAGAGCGGGGGATGAGCGAGGGGCTTGAAGGAGGGGGGAGGGAGAAGGGGACGGGCAGTGGAAGGTGAAGGGGAAAGAAGAGCGGGGGATGAGCGAGGGGCTTGAAGGAGGGGGGGTGGGAGAAGGGGACGGGCAGTGGAAGGTGAAGGGGAAAGAAGAGCGGGGGATGAGCGAGGGGCTTGAAGGAGTGGGGAGGGAGAAGGGGACGGGCAGTGGAAGGTGAAGGGGAAAGAAGAGCGGGGGATGAGCGAGGGGCTTGAAGGAGGGGGGAGGGAGAAGGGGACGGGCAGTGGAAGGTGAAGGGGAAAGAAGAGCGGGGGATGAGCGAGGGGCTTGAAGGAGGGGGGGGAGGGAGAAGGGGACGGGCAGTGGAAGGTGAAGGGGAAAGAAGAGCGGGGGATGAGCGAGGGGCTTGAAGGAGGGGGGAGGGAGAAGGGGACGGGCAGTGGAAGGTGAAGGGGAAAGAAGAGCGGGGGATGAGCGAGGGGCTTGAAGGAGGGGGGGAGGGAGAAGGGGACGGGCAGTGGAAGGTGAAGGGGAAAAAAGAGCGGGGCATGAGCGAGGGGCTTGAAGGAGGGGGGGGAGGGAGAAGGGGACGGGCAGTGGAAGGTGAAGGGGAAAGAAGAGCGGGGCATGAGCGAGGGGCTTGAAGGAGGAGGGGAGGGAGAAGGGGACGGGCAGTGGAAGGTGAAGGGGAAAGAAGAGCGGGGGATGAGCGAGGGGCTTGAAGGAGGGGGGAGAAGGGGACGGGCAGTGGAAGGTGAAGGGGAAAGAAGAGCGGGGCATGAGCGAGGGGCTTGAAGGAGGGGGGAGGGAGAAGGGGACGGGCAGTGGAAGGTGAAGGGGAAAGAAGAGCGGGGGATGAGCGAGGGGCTTGAAGGAGGGGGGAGGGAGAAGAGGACGGGCAGTGGAAGGTGAAGGGGAAAGAAGAGCGGGGGATAAGCGAGGGGCTTGAAGGAGGGGGGAGGGAGAAGGGGACGGGCAGTGGAAGGTGAAGGGGAAAGAAGAGCGGGGGATGAGCGAGGGCTTGAAGGAGGGGGGGTGGGAGAAGGGGACGGGCAGTGGAAGGTGAAGGGGAAAGAAGAGCGGGGGATGAGCGAGGGGCTTGAGGAAGGGGGGAGGGAGAATGGGACGGGCAGTAGAAGGTGAAGGGGAAAGAAGAGCGGGGGATGAGCGAGGGGCTTGAGGAAGGGGGGAGGGAGAAGGGGACGGGCAGTGGAAGGTGAAGGGGAAAGAAGAGCGGGGTATGAGCGAGGGGCTTGAAGGAGGGGGGGAGAGAGAAGGGGACGGGCAGTGGAAGGTGAAGGGGAAAGAAGAGCGGGGGATGAGCGACCGGCTTGAAGGAGTGGGGGGGGGAGAAGGGGACGGGCAGTGGAAGGTGAAGAGGAAAGAAGAGCGGGGGATGAGCGAGGGGCTTGAAGGAGGGGGGGAGGGAGAAGGGGACGGGCAGTGGAAGGTGAAGGGGAAAGAAGAGCGGGGGATGAGCGTGGGGCTTGAAGGAGGGAGGAGGGAGAAGGGGACGGGCAGTGGAAGGTGAATGGGAAAGAAGAGCGGGGGATGAGCGAGGGGCTTGAAGGAGGGGGGAGGGAGAAGGGGACGGGCAGTGGAAGGTGAAGGGGAAAGAAGAGCGGGGAATGAGCGAGGGGCTTGAAGGAGGGGGGAGGGAGAAGGGGACGGGCAGTGGAAGGTGAAGGGGAAAGAAGAGCGGGGGATGAGCGAGGGGCTTGAGGAAGGGGGGAGGGAGAAGGGGACGGGCAGTGGAAGGTGAAGGGGAAAGAAGAGCGGGGGATGAGCGAGGGGCTTGAGGAAGGGGGGAGGGAGAAGGGGACGGGCAGTGGAAGGTGAAGGGGAAAGAAGAGCGGGGTATGAGCCAGGGGCTTGAGGAAGGGGGGAGGGAGAAGGGGACGGGCAGTGGAAGGTGAAGGGGAAAGAAGAGCGGGGGATGAGCGAGGGGCTTGAGGAAGGGGGGAGGGAGAAGGGGACGGGCAGTGGAAGGTGAAGGGGAAAGAAGAGCGGGGGATGAGCGAGGGGCTTGAAGGAGGGGGGGAGAGAGAAGGGGACGGGCAGTGGAAGGTGGAGGGGAAAGAAGAGCGGGGGATGAGCGAGGGGCTTGAAGGAAGGGGGGGGGAGAAGGGGACGGGCAGTGGAAGGTGAAGAGGAAAGAAGAGCGGGGGATGAGCGAGGGGCTTGAAGGAGGGGGGGGAGGGAGAAGGGGACGGGCAGTGGAAGGTGAAGGGGAAAGAAGAGCGGGGCATGAGCGAGGGGCTTGAAGGAGGGGGGGGGAGGGAGAAGGGGACGGGCAGTGGAAGGTGAAGGGGAAAGAAGAGCGGGGGATGAGCGAGGGGCTAGAAGGAGGGGGGGGGGGAGAAGGGGACGGGCAGTGGAAGGTGAAGGGGAAAGAAGAGCGGGGGATGAGCGAGGGGCTTGAAGGAGGGGGGGGGAGAAGGGGACGGGCAGTGGAAGGTGAAGGGGAAAGAAGAGCGGGGGATGAGCGAGGGGCTAGAAGGAGGGGGGGGGAGAAGGGGACGGGCAGTGGAAGGTGAAGGGGAAAGAAGAGCGGGGCATGAGCGAGGGGCTAGAAGGAGGGGGGGGAGAAGGGGACGAGCAGTGGAAGGTGAAGGGGAAAGAAGAGCGGGGCATGAGCGAGGGGCTTGAAGGAGGGGGGAGGGAGAAGGGAACGGGCAGTGGAAGGTGGAGGGGAAAGAAGAGCGGGGGATAAGCGAGGGGCTTGAAGGAGGGGGGGAGGGAGAAGGGGACGGGCAGTGGAAGGTGAAGGGGAAAGAAGAGCGGGGGATGAGCGAGGGACTGGAAGGAGGGGGGAGGGAGAAAGGGACGGGCAGTGGAAGGTGAAGGGGAAAGAAGAGCGGGGGAGGAGGTACAAGGGGCAACGATGCAAGGAGGTGGCACCGCCACAGACGCGAGTGGGGTTTGAACCCGACACTGCTAGCCTCCCTAGCTCAGTTGGTTGGGAGGATGAGCTGCAGATCAACAGGTCGTGGGTTCCCGCCTCCCTAGCTCAGTTGGTTGGGAGGATGAGCTGCAGATCAACAGGTCGTGCGTTCGCGCCTCCCTAGCTCAGTTGGTTGGGAGGATGAGCTGCAGATCAACAGGTCGTGGGTTCGCGCCTCCCTAGCTCAGTTGGTTGGGAGGATGAGCTGCAGATCAACAGGTCGTGGGTTCGCGCCTCCCTAGCTCAGTTGGTTGGGAGGGTGAGCTGCAGATCAACAGGTCGTGGGTTCGCGCCTCCCTAGCTCAGTTGGTTGGGAGGATGAGCTGCAGATCTACAGGTCGTGGGTTCGTGCCTCTCTAGCTCAGTCGGTAGGCAGGCTGAGCTGCAGATCAACAGGTCGTGGGTTCCCGCCTCCCTAGCTCAGTTGGTTGGGAGGATGAGCTGCAGATCAACAGGTCGTGGGTTCGCGCCTCCCTAGCTCAGTTGGTTGGGAGGATGAGCTGCAGATCAACAGGTCGTGGGTTCGTGCCCTAGCCCCTCCATCTAAACCCATTTCTTGGTCCCGGCATATATCGTGACTCAGTTTAGCCTCCATGCACATAATCCTGGCGCAAGACACCAAACATTCCCTTTACTTATGTGTTCTGGAACTATGAGAGACCCAATGATATACGACACATATATATGCTTGGGCCAGTTCAGCAGCCGAGCCCAGAAAACTGGCACAAAACACACCAACGTTTCATTACATTTTTCAACCCGCCACTTGTTAGCCTACAGTGGAAGTGGATGCTGATCGCGCCGCCCATCCCACCTCCATCCCACTCCAACCCCACCCCATCCCCACCCACTGCCACCCACCCACACCCATCCACCCCCACCCACCCACACACATACCGACGGGAGATGAGTACGATATGCTCCGTGGACCAAGACCGATTGTTTGGCTTGGACCGATATACCCACAACTATGGCGGGCCATCCTAACATTTATTCCCTAATTCTTGATATCAAGAAATCAATTCTTGATATCAACAACTCAATTCTTGATATCAACAATTCAATTCTTGATATCAAGAAATCAATTCTTGATATCAACAATTCAATTGTTGATATCAACAAATGACACAATTCTTGATATCAAGAAATCAATTCTTGATATCAACAATTCCATTCTTGATATCAACAATTCAATTTTTGATATCAACAATTGAATTCTTGATATCAACAATTGAATTCTTGATATCAACAATTGAATTCTTGATATCAAGAGTTCGAACACACTGGACCGAATTCTTGATATCCATAATTTGCTTGACTGGGCATGCTCGAATAATGAAACGGTCCCTTCGTATGGGGCGACGTAGCGGTCAAAAGGTATGTGAAACAGAAAAAGCAGCTTGAAACTGCGCTCACGCAGGTTGAAACTGCGCGGGTCTAGGTGGAAACCGCTCGCGTGTGTGTTGAAACTGCGCGAGTGTAGGGTGAAACGGCGCAAGTATGTTGAAACTGCGCGAGTGTGTTGGAACTGCGCGAGTGGAGGTTGAAAGTACTAGGGGATCGGCACATGATGTAGATCTATATATAAAACTGGTCCCAGGTCAAACGGCTCACGTGTAACTCTCCCCGTCCGGATAGCGCTGGATGGACAGACATGTGCCACGACTTCAAAGCCATATAGTGCCTTTCATCCATTAAGCTCCTGATTGTCACATACAGAACCCCCGTTGTCTGCCAGCTCTGTTCCCAGGCTGGAAAAGGGTGGCATAGGCCGCAGCAGACTAATCAGGATCCACGGGTTCAGTCACCTATTTCCCGGACCCTCCTTTTAAATTCAGGATGACCACTCAGCCTTTTGCCGGCAGCAGTGACGCCTCTCCCCCCTGACTCACCTGCCCCTTGTTTCACACGCAGCTTTTTTGAGAGTTGGTCTTTAATTCGCTTACAATAGTTTTCTTTTTGTTTAGTTAGTTAGTATAGGGAGGTACGGTGTACTTTAAGTAATATTTATTGTGTAGCCGGCGTGTAGTAATCGTAATCATGGTAATCCTGATTACTTTGCAATGCTCACTCGGTGTCCCCTACCCCTCTCCCTCCACCCCCCCCCCCCCACCCCGCCCCTGCACTGATCAAATGTCTGTGCTCTGGCTGCAAAGTCTCCTTCCTATGCCCCCAGTATCATATACGAAAACTCGACACTGCAGTCTTATTGTAGAGAACCCTCCCCCTCTCAACCACCCCAACCTACACTTCCGGTCCTTCGTGCCCCACCCTGAGACATAGCAAATTAAGCTGGCTGGGTAATCAGTTGTGTGCCATCTTTTAATCTTATAATTATATTGTTTGAATTTGATAGCTAGGAATAAACCAGAGCAACCTGTATGTAGAAGCTGTGGTGCGATTGTTGTAGATGCTTGTGTTATTGAACAAGATTAATTGGAAGAGGTGTTGTTATAAAACGAACTCGACTGGATTCAGGAGTGGGGTGCGCCAACCTTTGGTATGGATATCCCCGTGTCATATAGTATTGTAGCTTCCCTTTTCATCTGCCATTGCACAAAGAGGACATAAGTGTCGCTTACCCACCACACCTTCCTCTCTGGTAGAAAGATTACAATAAATACAGCGTATTTGTATTAGAAAAATATGTTGTGTCTTTCATATTGAAGTTACTAACGTTATTATAAAATATCGAAGAGTTTTCAACCTAAATAGTGGTTGCAACCATTAGTACATGCAATACAACTTTGCCCCATTGAACGCACAACCATACGATCAGAAATCCATTCTCCCGACTAAGTTGCCCAGACTTCATACAGACTGCTGGTATTTGAATCGCCTGCTTCTAAACTCATGAAACCGTTCTCGCCATATTTGTAAAACCCTGCTCTTCCATTGTTTCCTTTGTTTTGAAATAGTTACTTTAAGGTTTCACTGAGGCTGTAACTTTATAGTGTTATTTGTGTTGCGTAATTGTGCAATTGTTTAACCTTGTGTAATTGAATTGCGCATATGTAATGCTATGTCATTACGTTCGAATAAACGGCCCAGTTATACCAAGGTATATATTGTCATTACTTATCCCGAAAAGTTCAAGCACGATACAACTGTAGAGGAAAGCAGTGTTTTATAATGAACATTAATATGTGCGCGTAAATTCCGTTTCGTGATGGCATATGTGTCTGGTATGGCGTATCTTTATGTATGTATGTGTCAAAGGAAGGTCAGATTTGCTGCTCTAAGCCACTCGTTTGTGCACACCGGGGCTAAACTGTACAACAGAACCTCAAGTTCGTAATATGAATCGATAAAACATGCCCCAGATTAAGTGCCCAAGCCGGCATACTAGTTGCACGGGGATGGGGACACTACATACAGTTAGGCTGTATGTGCTGCCCTGCTTTCCTCGCGCAATTTCAACACACTCGCGCAGTTTCAATACACTCGCGCAGTTTCAACCTACACCCGCGCCGTTTCAATCTACACGCGCGCAGTTTCAACCTACACCCGCGCAGTTTCAACCTACACCCGCGCAGTTCCAACCTACACCCGCGCAGTTTCAACCTACACCCGCGCAGTTTCAACCCACACCCGCGCAGTTTCAACCTACACCCGCGCAGTCTCAAGCTGTTTTTTCTGTTCCACATACCTTTTGACCGCTACGGCGCCTCATATTATGGCCCGCCATACAAGGGAGTCTTCGTTTTTTCATCAAGGCCGTGTGCACTAATGCGAATTCTTGATATCAAGAAGTCAGCTGAATTCTTGATATCAAGAATTGAATTGTTGATATCAAGAATTCATTTCTTGATATTAAGAATTCATTTCTTGATATCAAGAAATGGTACACTAATTCTTGATATCAAGAATTGAATTGTTGATATCAAGAACTGATTTCTTGATATCATGAATTGAATTGTTGATATCAAGAATTGAATTGTTGATATCAAGAATTATATTGTTGATATCAAGAATTGATTTCTTTATATCAAGAATTGATTTCTTGATATCAAGAATTGCATTGTTGATATCAAGAAATGACGCTCTTTATTCTTGATATCAAGAATTGAATTGAATTGTTGATATCAAGAATTGAATTGTTGATATCAAGAATTGAATTGTTGATATCAAGAATTGATTTCTTGATATCAAGAATTAGGGAATAAATGTTAGGATGGCCCGCCATACACAACACCCTACGCCGCTACAGTATGTCTGCAGCACGTACCCCGCGATGTCCCGACGACCAGATGCTGAGTACAACCCGGCGGGGCACTCCGACCCCCATGAGACGGATGGATGAACCAGCGAAACCGTTCTTTTTTTAGGCCGCCTTTGGGGACATTTGGGGGCTAAACCGGGGCCACCGATCCTAATGGGGCACTGAAAGGATGAAGCAACCCCAGACATAGGTGAGGTTTACATCCGGTTCATGATGTCGGTCTGCAGTCGGCCTGTAGAGAGGGCTGTCACTGGACCAAGGCGGCTCCCGGACGGCGTAGGAATACGGCAAAAGGTATACACGGAGATGGCAGTCAACAAGTACAGCAGAGATGGTTAACCACGACAATGACGCGGCCTTTGATTAGGGATGTAAGTATGGCATAGACAGCGGATAGTATTGGGTGGATTCATCAGGTACGCATTACTCTATAAACCGAAATCTGCTTGAGATCGAGCGATGCATGCGATTTACAAAGGTTTTCGGTTTATCCAGCCTCAAGCACAGGATAAAGAACATCGGGGGCTGAAAAAAATACTGACAGGTTTTCTATTTACTCAGGGTTTGGTTAAGGGAGGTTCTACCATATAAGGTTTACTCCAGCAGCTCGGAATTTACCAAAAAAATAAATCTAACCTTGACAACGGAACCCTCATTATCCGTGACGGTACAGACTCCTAGTAGGGGACGATAACAAACCCACCGATAAGCGTATGGCAACGACATGATCAGACAACGACATGGAAGCTGACCACGCTCGATATGAAGTGAGCAGTAGACTCGTCCCTGTTCGAGATAACCCCAACCTTTTCCGACACACACCACCACATCCCGACTGTGCGAGAGAATGTCTTTACGACACTCACCAGGAGCCAACATCATGTTTATCTTTCACACTGATGCGGTCAAGGTCACCACATCACAGGACAAGTTTTTTCTGCAAGACCTGGATAGCTCATGTAGTTTATTCTGTCGAATATTTTGTTTGGAGACGGTCAGATGGGGTCATGCGTTTCCAGCGATATCGGGTCATCTAATAGCATACCAAGAAGTTCTCTATATGACGACACAATTGAAGCCATTGCGAAATAAATCGCGTGAAAACCCCCCGAAGGACAAATCCACGAGTTACCTACGGAAAGCCATAGAACAATGGAATCTATATGGCGCAAGGAAGCTAATCGCCGGAAGTCACAAACCGGAAGTAGAGTTCCTCCCGCCCCAGAAAGCTTCACGCACTGCCCAAGGCCGCTTATGTTTGGCATCACCGATGGCGAGTGCGGACGCCTCTTTGGAGAGGTTGCCAAGGGAACTCGGTTTTCGGTTTCAGAGACCCAACATGGGCGTTCATCGTTGTGGTTACAATATAACTGAATGGTTACAATGCGATCTCAAAGTTCCGCCGTGGTCGAGAGGTGGCCTTCTGTCACATACAACCAGGTTGCGGGTTCAAACCCCACCCGTGCCTGGCGCCGTTTCATCCTGCCATCTCATTGTCTCCCAGGTTCCTCTGATGGGTTTGGCCGGTGTGTGCCCAAAGGGTGGCCTTGAGCCCCAATCCATCTATACAACGCCATCTGACGGTCTCTCCATTACGAAGAACAAAAACTGCCCGGGGAACAGGTGGAGATTCCACAAGAGATCGGGCAGACACAAACAGGGATTTCTTCAGGAGTCCGGGCGTTCCGGATTACAACATAGTGAGCTCTGCCACTACGTTATGCAGAACGCGAGTCCTGCAAAGGCGTAGTCCTTGCCCGCCCCCCACCCTTAGAGTAGAGTAGTCTTAGAGTAGGCATGAGCAGTGACGATTGGTCACATTTTATTTAACTACTATGAACGGATTTAGGTTCATTTGTTATACATTTCCCGGAATCTCAAAATCGACCTTGGCGAAACTATAATATCTTCGATCATAGCTTCTTCCGTGCAGGCCTTAGGCCTAGTTCTATTGGAGATCGCTCTGTTAGTTTCTCAACCATGAACGCAATTTGACCTTCACATGTCCATGCGTTCTACAGCATGAAGGTTCGCTGTCCTCATCATAGCACATTGGAAGGTCGTGCATGAAGATGGCCTAATGTACCACTGTATTATATTAATGGATAGTTTCGTTTGGAGGGATCGTTTTGTATTAAGATACCGGCTACTGTCTGGGAATCGCCCAGTTTGCATTGAGGAATCGTCTTCTGCATTAAGGTAATATTTGGCGGGGTCTTTTTCTGTGAAGGTACTTGTGTAGTATTAAAGGGTAGGTTTACCTTGAAAAATCGTCCTGCATTAAGGCACCATTGTTGGGTTTTAGAGAGGTCTTCTTCTATGAAGGTACTAGTGTAGTTTTAAATGGTCGTTTTACCTTGATGGATCGTTTGCTTCCAGGGGTTGTCCAGTACGCTTTCGGATTGGAGGATCGGTTCACATAGAAAGACAGCCATGACTAAGGTCCCACAGGTATCCCCGGACGTCAATTACGTCTGACGCCCCCCCCCCCCCCCTCCCCCTCACTGTCCCCTGCCCCTCACTATGGGACTGGGGTCTCTGAGGATATCTGAAAGAGAAGCTATATTTAGAGCTACGTCTCATAGAAGACCAATCTGACAGCTACGCCCACTTCACGTATCATGTGAGGACCGAGAAATGACGTATGCGGAACGATTGCTGCAGAGATAAAGACGACTCTCTGCATCAGCGGTTTGTATACATCCCAACAAAGGTGTAGGTAATCATGCAAATATTGTGTTCGTTAAACAAAACAATTGGGCGGGTGGTGGGGGGGATTAATTCTCCACAAATGTCCAGGATGCAGTGAGCCTTTTGTTGGCTTTGAGGTGTCTTAGGTTGGTGGGGTGGGAGGGGGGGGGGTGGCCGGGATATCTGCTATGATCCATAGGGGATATGCCCTGGGGTGGAAGATCGGAAAAGCGCGACGGGTGGGAGAGGGAGGCGGGAGGTGGAAGAGGAAGGAGGAAGGCGGGGGAAGGGAGGAGGGAGACCGGGGAAGGGAGGAAGGACAACCGGGGAAGGGAGGAGGGAGACCAGGGAAGGGAGGAAGGAGACCGGGGAAGGGAGGAAGGAGACCGGGGAAGGGAGGAGGTAGACTGGGGAAGGGAGGAAGGAGACCGGGGAAGGGAGGAAGGAGACCGGGGAAGGCAGGAAGGAGACCGGGGAAGGGAGGAGGGAGACCGGGGAAGGGAGGTGGAAGAGGAAGGAGGGAGGCGGGGGGAAGGAGGAGGGAGACCGGGGAAGGGAGGAAGGAGACCGGGGAAGGGAGGAGGGAGACCGGGGAAGGGAGGAAGGAGACCGGAGAAGGGAGGAAGGAGACCGGGGAAGGGAGGAAGGAGACCGGGGAAGGGAGGAGGGAGACCGGGGAAGCAAGGAAGGAGACCGGGGAAGGGAGGAGGGAGACCGGGGAAGGCAGGAGGGAGACCGGGGAAGGGAGGAAGGAGACCGGGGAAGGGAGGAGGGAGACCGGGGAAGGGAGGAAGGAGACCGGGGAAGGGAGGAAGGAGACCGGGGAAGGGAGGAGGGAGACCGGGGAAGGGAGGAGAGAGACCGGGGAAGGGAGGAGGGAGACCGGGGAAGGGAGGAAGGAGACCGGGGAAGGGAGGAGGTAGACTGGGGAAGGGAGGAGGTAGACTGGGGAAGGGAGGAAGGAGACCGGGGAAGCACGGAAGGAGACCGGGGAAGGGAGGAAGGAGACCGGGGAAGAGAGGAGGGAGACGGGGAAGGGAGGAGGGAGACCGGAGAAGGGAGGAGGGAGACCGGGGAAGGGAGGAAGGAGACCGGGGAAGGGAGGAGGGAGACCGGGGAAGGGAGGAAGGAGACCGGAGAAGGGAGGAAGGAGACCGGAGAAGAGAGGAAGGAGACCGGGGAAGGGAGGAGGGAGACCGGGGAAGCAAGGAAGGAGACCGGGGAAGGGAGGAAGGAGACCGGGGAAGGGAGAAAGGAGACCGGGGAAGGGAGGAGGTAGACTGGGGAAGGGAGGAAGGAGACCGGGGAAGCAAGGAAGGAGACCGGGGAAGGGAGGAGGGAGACCGGGGAAGGGAGGAGGGAGACCGGGGAAGGGAGGAGGGAGACCGGGGAAGGCAGGAAGGAGACCGGGGAAGGCAGGAAGGAGACCGGGGAAGGGAGGAGGGAGACCGGGGAAGGGAGGAGGGAGACCGGGGAAGGGAGGAGGGAGACCGGGGAAGGGAGGAAGGAGACCGAGGAAGTGAAGAGGGAGAACGGGGAAGGGAGGAGGGAGACCGGGGAAGGGAGGAGGAAGACCGGGGAAGGGAGGAAGGAGACCGGGAAAGGGAGGAAGGAGACCGGGGAAGGGAGGAGGGAGACCGGGGAAGGGAGGAGGGAGACCGGGGAAGGGAGGAAGGAGACCGGGGAAGGGAGGAGGGAGACCGGGGAAGGGAGGAAGGAGACCGGGGAAGGGAGGAAGGAGACCGGGGAAGGGAGGAGGGAGACCGGGGAAGGGAGGAGGGAGACCGGGGAAGGGAGGAAGGAGACCGGGGAAGGGAGGAGGGAGACCGGGGAAGGGAGGAAGGAGACCGGGGAAGGGAGGAAGGAGACCGGGGAAGGAAGGAAGGAGACCGGGGAAGGGAGGAGGGAGACCGGGGAAGGGAGGAGGGAGACCGGGGAAGGAAGGAGGGAGACCGGGGAAGGGAGGAAGGAGACCGGGGAAGGGAGGAGGGAGACCGGGGAAGGGAGGAGGGAGACCGGGGAAGGGAGGAGGGAGACCGGGGAAGGGAGGAGGGAGACCGGGGAAGGCAGGAAGGAGACCGGGGAAGGCAGGAAGGAGACCGGGGAAGGGAGGAGGGAGACCGGGGAAGGGAGGAGGGAGACCGGGGAAAGAAGGAGGGAGACCGGGAAAGGGAGGAAGGAGACCGCGGAAGGGAAGAGGGAGAACGGGGAAGGGAGGAGGGAGACCGGGGAAGGGAGGAGGAAGACCGGGGAAGGG
Organism: Arenicola marina; assembly: GCA_964019135.1. Classification (NCBI taxonomy): domain Eukaryota; kingdom Metazoa; phylum Annelida; class Polychaeta; family Arenicolidae; genus Arenicola; species Arenicola marina. The sequence continues at coordinate 11,203,652 of OZ025259.1, read as the reverse complement.
AGGAAGGAGACCGGGAAAGGGAGGAAGGAGACCGGGGAAGGGAGGAATGAGACCGGGGAAGGGAGGAGGGAGACGGCGGAAGGGAGGAAGGAGACCGGGGAAGGGAGCAAGGAGACCGGGGAAGGGAGGAGAGAGACCGGGGAAGGGAGGAAGGAGACCGGGGAAAGGAAGACGGAGACCGGGGAAGGGAGGAGGGAGACCGGGGAAGGGAGGAGGGAGACCGGGGAAGGGAGGAGGGAGACCGGGGAAGGGAGGAGGGAGAGCGGGGAAGGGATGAAGGAGACCGGGGAAGGGAGGAGGGAGACCGGGGAAGGGAGGAAGGAGACCGGGGAAAGGAAGACGGAGACCGGGGAAGGGAGGAGGGAGACCGGGGAAGGGAGGAGGGAGACCGCGGAAGGGAGGAGGGAGACCGGGGAAGGGAGGAGGAAGACCGGGGAAGGGAGGAGGGAGACCGGGGAAGGGAGGAAGGAGACCGGGGAAGGGAGGAAGGAGACCGGGGAAGGGAGGAGGGAGACCGGGGAAGGGAGGAGGGAGACCGGGGAAGAGAGGAAGGAGACCGGGGAAGGGAGGAGAGAGACCGAGGAAGGAAAGAGGGAGACCGGGGAAGGGAGGAGGGAGAGCGGGGAAGAGATGAAGGAGACCGGGGAAGGGAGGAGGGAGACCGGGGAAGGGAGGAAGGAGACCGGGGAAAGGAAGACGGAGACCGGGGAAGGGAGGAGGGAGACCGGGGAAGGGAGGAGGGAGACCGGGGAAGGGAGGAGGGAAACCGGGGAAGGCAGGAGGGAGACCGGGGAAGGGAGGAGGGAGACCGGGGAAGGCAGGAGGGAGACCGGGGAAGGGAGGAGGGAGACCGGGGAAGGGAGGAAGGAGACCGGGGAAGGGAGGAAGGAGACAGGGGAAGGAAGGAAGGAGACCGGGGAAGAGAGGAGGGAGACCGGGGAAGGGAGGAAGGAGACCGGGGAAGGGAGGAAGGAGACCGGGGAAGGGAGGAGGGAGACCGGGGAAGGGAGGAAGGAGACCGAGGAAGGGAGGAGGGAGACCGGGGAAGGGAGGAGGGAGACCGGGGAAGGGAGGAGGGAGACTGGGGAAGGGAGGAAGGAGACCGGGTAAGGGAGGAAGGAGACCGGGGAAGGGAGGAGGGAGAGCGGGGAAGGGAGGAGGGAGAGCGGGGAGGGGAGGAGGGAGACTAGTGAAGGGAGGAGGGAGACCGGGGAAGGGAAGAGGGAGACCGGGGAAGGGAGGAAGGAGACCGGGGAAGGGAGGAGGGAGACCGGGAAAGGGAGGAGGGAGACCGGGGAAAGGGAGGAGGGAGACCGGAGAAGGGAGGAGGGAGACCGGGGAAGGGAGGAGGGAGACCGGGGAAGGGAGGAAGGAGACCGGGGAAGGGAGGAAGGAGACCGGTGAAGGGAGGAAGGAGACCGGGGAAGGGAGGAGGGAGACCGGGGAAGGGAGGAAAGAGACCGGGGAAGGGAGGAGGGAGACCGGGGTAGGGAGGAAGGAGACCGGGGAAGGGAGGAGGGAGACCGGGGAAGGGAGGAGGGAGACCGGGGAAGGGAGGAAGGAGACCGGGGACGGGACGAGGGAGACCGGGAAAGGGAGGAAGGAGACCGGGGAAGGGAGGCGAGAAACCGGGGAAGGGAGGAAGGAGACCGGGGAAGGGAAGAGGGAGACCGGGGAAGGGAAGAAGGAGACCGGGGAAGGGAGGAAGGAGACCGGGGAAGGGAGGAAGGAGACCGGGGGAAGGAGGAAGTGTTGTGTAGCGTTTTACAGCTACTATCCTATCCATAGTCATAGCCAAATATATACAATAGCGGGTATACAGTCCCGTGAAGCAAGTAGACAAAGCAGGCCCGACCCCCGCCGGCTACCCTCTATATATGCTACAATGCCGGCAGGGTCTCAGGCGCAAGCCAACCTAATGATCATAAGCTATGTGGGTTGGCTGCGCCGCTGGCCGCCTGGATGAATATCGATCGGCGACCAGCCGTGGGCGAGGGGCAGTGGCAGAACTCTTTTGTGTTTACAAACATCGAAATATAAGGTTATACATACCATCGAAATATAAAACAGCGATTATACATACCATCGAGATATAAAACAGCGATATATAAGTGCACGACAATTTACACTACACGACACAAGGGGGCGCCGTGGAAAAATCAGGACCCCACATTTAGAGAAAACGGTAAGAAACAGAAAACGACGAGAAGGGGGCGAAAGAGAGAAAAAAAGACATAGGGAGCCAAATCAGGACGAAACAAGGAGCGGCGAGGGGAGAGGGGAAAAAAAGGGAGCCAAAAGGAGGCCAGACAAGGGAGGGTCAAGAAAACAGACGGCCGGGGATCTGCCGGTTACCAAGCCGAAACCAGTACTCGGCCAGGTCCAGATAATAGGAGAGTGTCCGCACCATAAATGGTGGGAGCGCTCCCGCAAGGTCCGAGGGGTCCCGTCCGGCCACCTCCAAGTGCCGTAAGAGAGCGTACACGGTACGCTCCCAGACGGAACCGCGAGGGAGGGGCTTGAACGGGATCTCAACCAGCTCTCTCGTGACTCGATCGTTGTCAAACGAGTCGAGCTCGCAAAAAATTAAACAATAAAATAAGAAATCGGGCCGGGTGGACCGCGGGAACATCACGACTGAAATAATGAGAGGGGTGCAATTAGACATGGGATAGAACAAACAGGGGTGACAAGGGAATGCAGAGCAAAAAAACAAGGCATACATAATAGAGCGAAAGCGAGGCAGGGCGGAATTTCACAGAAAAATGGACCCAGAAATAGATAACAGACTGGGAAACACGCGCATAAAATATAGCGCGAGTTATACAACGCGAGTAAGACTATGCATAAGTGGCATGGATGATAATGAGAGACAATGCGCAAAAGACAAAATTCATTAGGTACAATATTAACAGCTCACGGCATACTTAAGGAATGACATATAATTTAACATCAAGTAGTAGGATTATACATAACCATGAGAAGCAACATGAGAGACGGCAGTTCGCTCTATGCGTCCCACAAGTGCAATTAGTCGGATAGGGTCATGGGCACGGGGGAAGCGGTGAGGGATACAGGGGAGGGGCGGTTGGGAACCACGGTATAAACGTGTGAATTCCCAACCAGGACGCGAGTGGAGTAAACCGTATTCAGGAATCCCCGACAGAGGCGTCCAGGGGCGGGGGTCAGTGAGATTTTGGGAGGCAGGACGATGGGAATAATATCAGGGTCCGAAACAGACACATACAGGGTAGTCCACGCTAAGGACAAGGAGCTGTGGAAACAAGAGTGTTTGAGGGCCGGGATGTGAACAGGTTTATCGGGGCCGACAAAGAAGAGTTGAGCAGGGAAGTAATACACGGTAATCAGTGGGACCGTCAGGTATGCGAAGGCGTTGTTGATCTCGAGATAGAGTCGGGACGATGTAGAGCGGCGTGGGGAGGGTTGACACGAAAACAGGGATGGCGAGGCGGTAGGAGGGAGGCGGAGGCATTTGATGAGGTACTGGAGAGCGAGGAAAATAATGATGAAGGTAAGAAGCATGAAGAGTTGTATAGTGGTAATATAGGAGTAGGTGGAAGGGGGTGGCGGTAAATCCGTAACGTTAACTGGGAGAGAGGCGACCGTGGGTACTTTAGCCATCAGACACGTCGTAAGAACAGCATGTTGAAGCGCTGTGACCTTACGGAAAACCACGATAGAGAGAGTCAAAGATGCGAGGGTGAGTACGAGGGAGATGGATTGCGTAGGTAAGAAGGTGTTAGTCAAGTCAAACGGCATGTGGATGCCAAAGTACGTAGGCGGAGAGGGGCGGGGTGGCGTGTATTGCAGTGGCTGATTGTCCCTTAAGAAGGAGATCAGGCGACGCATGTCCATGGAGAGCAGTTGATCGTCGGGCAAGTGACGCAAATGGTCAAGTTGAGGGGCCGTGAAGTTGGGATAGATAATATCATACGGTTCGTGGAAGGTACCGTGGAAAACAAGAAGTAGAAGTAGAATGGGGACCGAGGAAGGGAGTGAGGAAGTTATATATAGGATGGGGAGAGAGGACGTTAGGAAGCCAGGAAGGCGCGGACCACGGTCAGGCGAGAACGATAGCCAATAGGAAGAGGGGGGAAGGAGAAGGACACAGGAGTATGTTAATTTAAGGGGGCGAAGGAAGGGCGGAAACTTGGCGAAGAAAAGTTGTGGACGAATCAGAAAAGTGCAGGGAAGACGGAGAGGGAGGGGGGGGGGGCGGTTCGCAGCGAGGAGTAATATCGGAGTGACCAGGGCGGGCAAACAGGAACATATGGGACCGAAAAGACTAATAGACCACGAGGAAATGACATGGAAGGAAACGAGATAACGGGAACAACCCAAATGAAGGAATGGCGAAGTGGGAGCGGCGAATGGGGCGGGAGGAGATATTATGGCCCGGGACATTATGGGAAAAATGACGTGAGATAGAGGAATGCCGGGCGGTAAATGTGCAACGGGGAGGAGAGCGCGAGTGGACTAGAGCTCGACTAAAACGCGACTAAAACGGGGCTAAAGCGCGAGGGCTAGTGAGGGTCATGAATACGGGAATAATGGGACTGGGGAACATTAGGCCGGCAGGCAAAGGGGCAGAAGATGGAGGAGTGCGGGACGGCAATGGGCAGCGGAACGACCGGCCAAGGATTGGATAAGGCAATAAAATTAGAGAGCGGGCACCGGATTAGCTTTAAGTGCGCGGCGAGTGGCCTGTTTGGAATGTTGGTGTTTTAGGCCACTTTTGTGCACATACAGGCTAAATTGGGCCAAGGAACCTTCGGGACGATGAAGGATGAAGGAATGAAACATGCCCCAGATTAGGTGCCCGAGCCCGGATTCGAACCCATGACCTATTGATCTGCGGTCTAGTGCGCTAACCACTACACCAGGGAGGCCCCCTGGCCTGATTGAGATTACGATATGGTTCCCAAGTATTGAACGTGTCGTCGTAACGTTTCCATTTGATGAGGTATTCGGGGGAGCCATCAGGGGTCAGTGGCCGTTGTGATGCGGGTATGCGGGCGTATGGCGAGGGGCTGGAAGGGGGGTGCGGGAGGGACGGGGTCGGCCGGTACGAGATCATTGGCCAAGTCATTGTCAGTGACGTCAGGGAAGTCATCGGCGTCAGGGGGGATCTCGGTGTTGGGGGGGGGGGGCGTTCGCGGCGGATAGTAAGGCGATTCGCATGCAAGGGTTTTTTTAGTGGTCGTTGCGAAGAGAGCCAGCGTAGATTGAAATTGACGGGGGAGAGCTTGCGAGTGATTACCAATGGGCCTCTCCAGTAATGTGTCAATTTGGGCGTGGTGCCGGGTTTGGCACGGGTAATGTACAAGTAGACTTGTTGGCCTACGGTAGGGGTGGGGGTAACACTAGATTTATCGTAATGTTGCTTCATGTAAGTGCGATGTGTGTCGAGACGCTGGAGATCTATTTTCTGGGCGACAGCTAAACGTGTAACAGTGTTTTCAATGTGTGCATACGGTGTAGCCGAGGTGGCATCCGAGGGAGTGATATTGATATCACAGGGGTCGAGCGGTTCCCTACCAAACATCATGTAGTAGGATGTGAAATGAGTGCTGTTGGCCATGGGGCTAGAACGATAGGCGTAGAGAGCGGCAGGAATGTAGTCAGACCAATCAGTCCGGTTTTCAGCGCAATATTTGCTCAAGATTTTAATGAGGGTACCATTAAAATGCTCACAGAGGCCGGAGAGAAAGTTAGCACCACGATCGCAAAGGAGACGCTTGGGGCTGCCATAGCGGAAGATGATTTCGTCCACGAATATACGTGCAATGACATCGGCACGAGTGGATTTCAGAGGAAAAGCTTCAGCGTATTTAGTGACGTCATCGGTGAAACATAGGATGTGGGTGTAACCATTGCTGGACTTGAGCGGACCAATGATGTCAACACCGAGCATTTCCCATGGGGAATCAACATGGATGGGGATGAGGGGTGCTTGGATAAGACGGTGGGGATTCTTCTTTGTACTACATGGGGTACAAGCATTAACCCAATTAAGGACATCGCGAAACATGCCTTGCCAGTAGTATTTCAACCGGAGCTTAGCGTAGGTTTTGGCGGAACCTAAGTGACCAGCGGTGAGTTCGTCGTGATTGAGTTTGAGGACAGTGGAAACCAGCGAGGAGGGTATGACAAGTTGGAGGATATGGCGGCTGTCCTCAGGGAACCCTTTGTGTATTTCGATGTACAATCGATAAAGGAGATCGTTGAGGCGTGTGTAATCAGGGGCGTTAACGAGGATGCGTCGAGCAGTGCGTAAGTCACCTGGGAGAGTGCCGTTAAGGCAGTAGCGATACATATGGCCAACGAAAGAATCAGCTTGCTGCTTTGTAACAAGGGCATCGTGGTCAAGGATTTCAGGCAGGGGAGGGGCCGGTGGGGGAGGGGGTGGAGTGTCAGTGGTGAGCGAGGACAGGTGCGCAGGGGGGGGGGGGGGCGGAGTGCGGAATACGGCTTAAAGCATCCGCATTGCCATGCTTACGACCGGGTTTGTACTGGATATCGAAATCGTAGGACGAGAGGAGTTCAAGCCAACGGGCCAACTTGCCAGAAGGGTTCTTTGTGTCCATAAGCCACTTGAGAGGCGAGTGGTCAGTAACGATGGTAAACTTGTGGTGACGCAAAAAGGAATCAAAATGTTTAACGGCAAAGATGATGCCAAGGAGTTCCATGTGGGAGACACCAATATTTTTTTCATGGATATCGAGGGCACGAGAAGCGTAGGCAATAACTCTCTCAGAGCCATCGATCACTTGAGATAAAACAACACCTAAACCATGAAGACTAGCGTCAGTAAATAATAAGAAGGGTTGAGTGAAGTCAGGGTAAGCGAGGACTGGAAAGGTGGTGAGGGCATGTTTTAAGGTATCGAAGGCTGATGTGCATTCAGTGGTCCAATGGAAGGCGACATCCTTTCGCAAAAGAGCGTGTAAAGGGTGACAAATAGTGGCGAAATTCTTAATAAATTTCCGATAATAAGAGGCAAGACCCAAAAAGACGCGGAGATGCTTAATGTTGTGGGGAATGGTATATTGCTGGACTGCGGTAATTTTGTCGGGGGCGGGTTGGATGCCATCTTTTGAGAAGATATGGCCGAGGAATTTAATCACTTTACGGGCGAAATGCCACTTAGATGGTTTCAATTTCAGGTTTGCTGTTCGAAGGCGGTCAAGGACCATTGAAATGTGCTTTAAATGATCGGGGACGGTCTTGGACAAAATGATGACATCATCAAGATAAATCAGACAAAGTTTGTAGGTAAAATGACGTAAAACAGATTGCATGAGCCGTTGGAAGGTGGCGGGAGAGCCTTTCATGCCCTGGGGCATGCGTTTGAATTGCCAGAGACCCGAGTGGGTGACGAAGGCAGTGAGAGGGCGGTCGGGTTTATGCATGGGGACTTGAAAGAAACCGTTAGATAAGTCTAAGGTGGAAAAATAGAGGGGTTGTTCAAGGCCAAGCGAAGTTAATGAGTCATCAATGCGGGGGAGGGGGTGAGAGTCGCCGGCGGAGCGTTGATTCAAGCCTCTGTAATCAACACAAAATCGCCAGGAGCCACATTTCTTTCGGACGAGACAGATAGGGGCAGACCAAGGAGAGTGGCTGGGTTCGATAATATCTTGATCAAGTAAGTTATCGATTTCCTTGTCAATAACGTCTCTATGCGTGGGGTTCGCACGATAGGGCCGAGCGCGATATGGGGTCGAGTCGGGATGGAGGGAAATTTGATGACATCGGTGTGACCAAATGTACCAGAATCGTCAACAAACACATCCGTGTATGTATTCAACATCGACTTTAACGACTCCTTTTGAGTCTCACATAGATCTGCTTGACTGAGATCGAATTGCATGGACGAATGAACTTGCTTATTAGGACCCTGGGGAGGAGGAACGACTTTGTTGGTCGCCTCCATGGGTGTCAAAGACAAGCATTTGTCTTGCAATTGGTCCGACAATGGGACAACCGTACACGAATCAGACAACAATTGAAAAGAACCTAGCTTCGTACCTTTGCGAAGCTTCACTGCATACTCATTAGGGTTCATTAGCCGGACAAGTATCAGACCATTACGACAGGTCGTGAGAGACCTTGCCGGAACCAACCCTAAGGCGCTCAGACGGCTAATGCCGGTGAATGTGCCAATGGTGCCGTTAGGCATGCAGTCAGGCACACGTGCGGCAAGAACCACTTCCGAGCGAGGAGAAACGCTACTATTACCGGTAGCTTTGACCATTGACTCAGGTTTCAACGTGACGCGGGCGCGAGACAAATCAATAACGGCGCCATGAGCGGTCATGAAATCGAGACCAAGAATAACATCGTGACTGAGCTCATCACAGATTTGGACATTAAGTTTGAAACGTTGACCAAGAATAACAATCTGGATCTGCGTTTGACCCTTAATGAGAACCTTAGCTCCAGTAGCGGTGGCGATAGAAAGCGTAGAATCCTGTAACTTACGATGGGGGTATAATCGTCTCCACAGAGCATAATTCATCACTGAACACTGTGCACCGGTGTCCACCAAGGAATAAACGTCGTGGCCGCACACGGCAGTGCAGATAAAGTTACATCGGGGTAAGTCAGTATTCACGTTCGTGGCCGTGGCTACATTGCGATACCTGGGATCAGTTACCTTTGTACGATTAGGCGGACGTGGATTACGACGATTCCATATAGGATGATCTGGCACTTGGACACCATGTTTTAACGGGGGTTGCCTGTACCGGGGGTGTCTACGAGGGACAGGCCGGTCTAGTTTAACCTGGGGCGGCTAGGTCCGGGGTTGAAAGGACGGTTATGGCCAGACAAGGTAGGACAATCGCGGGCGTAATGACCGGTTTGATTGCACTTGTAGCATTGCACAGGCGTACTTACCAGCCTTATTAGCTGGAAACAGGTTTGGCGCCAGTGGCCCATGCGGTTGCAGATGGAGCAAAACGGGCGGCGAGACATGGCAGGGGGCTGTGGTTGGTGAAAAACAGGGTCACATAGGTCGGGTAAGAGTTCTGGGGTCGGGAGCCTCCAGAACGGGGCGGCGGACGATCGAAGGGACGGGAGGGCCGCTTTTGTCCAAGGCCGGCGTTGACATCGCGACGGAGCTGAGAGCCAAGAAAGTTAATGCCGGTGTAACATAATAACCTGTCCGGCCGTGATAACCTGTCCGGCCAGGCTTCTTTCATGTCACTAACCCTAACCAGAAGACTAATCCTAACCTTAACCCTAACCCTGACCCTAACCTAACCATAACCTAACCCTAAACCTAACAAAAATGTGCTATTTACATAGCAACTCCATTCGTTGCGCATGCGTGCACGTCAGCCGGACACTTTATCACTGCGGACAGGTTATCATGCTACACCGGCACTGAGTTTCTCGGTGAGGGGGGCGATAAGGGCAGCCAGATCCGGGGTTGTCGGCTGCGGGGCCGGGGTCTTGACGTGCAACATCGATTCGCCCAGGCGGGCGGCAGACTCTGCAGCATCGAAGGAAGGAGGGTTCTGACCGATGACATACGCCTGTATGTCCGGGCGAAGACCCATGACAAAAGCATTGAGCGCTTCGCGATCAGATTTATGAAGACAAGCACACCGTTGACGGATGTCATAAGTGTAGCTGTCGACGGGCTCGAGAGCACCCTGGGAACGGGTGAACAGGGCCTTTTCACCAACCCAGCGGGGCAACCCTTGGACGAAGCGCTGGTCAAAGTGGGTGGCGGGGTCGTCAAATGAGGACTTAACAGCGTCATCCAAGGCGTTGAACCAGAGTTCAGCAGGGCCGTGGAGGAGACGGCCAAGGGCTTGGCACCGATTGGCGGTCCACCAGTTGTGGAGGGCCGCAAAGCGGTTAAATTTCAGGAGCCAAGCCGCAGGATCCTCATGGGCCTGGCCGCTGAAGGTGTCGGGTTTGAAGCCGAAGTTGAAAGTGGGAGACGCAGCAGGCACGGCAGCAGGAACAGCGTTATCGTCGTCGCCAGGCATGACGAAGGGTGGGGCCGCCGGGGGCGGGCCGAGGGGCAGAAGGTGTTGCAATCGATGCTGTTCGTCCTCCAAAACGGACAAACGATTGCGGAGCAGGTGAAGACGTTCGTCGGTGGTGTAAGCACTCCAAAGTTCAGACGGAGCGACAACAGTGCGTCGGTCAGGACTAGGTGAAGGAGGCGGCGAACTTGACGGAGTAGGTGTAATCGAGGTGGGCGCAGAATATGTGGCATTCAACGACGAAGGATTGAGTCTGGTATTATAACCATGCGCCATGGGCAAATAACATGGTAGGAGGGAGACCGGGGACGGGGGGATGGAGACCGTAGAAATGAGGAGGGAGACCGGGGAAGGGACGAAGGAGACCGGAGAAGGGAGGAGTGAGACCGGGGAAGGGAGGAAGGAGACCGGGGAAGGGAGGAGGGAGACCGGGGAAGGGAGGAGGGAGACCGGGGAAGGGAGGAGGGAGACCGGGGAAGGGAGGAGGGAGACCGAAGAAGGGAGGAAGGAGACCGGGGAAGGGAGCAGGGAGACCGGGGAAGGGAGGAAGGAAGACCGGGGAAGGGAGGAAAGAGACCGGGGAAGGGAGGAGGGAGACCGGGTAAGGGAGGAGGGAGAGCGAGGAAGCGAGGAAGGAGACCGGGGAAGGGAGGAGGGAGACCGGGGAAGGGAGGAGGGAGACCGGGGAAGGGAGGAGGGAGACAGGGGAAGGGAGGAGGGAGACCGGGGAAGGGAGGGGGGAGACCGGGGAAGGGAGGAAGGAGACCGGGCAAGGGAAGAGGGAGACCGGGAAAGGGAGGAAGGAGACCGGGGAAGGGAGGAGGGAGACCGGGGAAGGGAGGAAGGAGACTGGGGTAGGAGCGAACGAGACCGGGGAAGGGAGGAAGGAGACCGGGGAAGGGAACAGGGATACCGGGGAAGGGGGGAATAAGACCGGGGATGGGAAGAGGGAGACCGGGGAAGGGAGGAGGGAGACCGGGGAAGGGAGGAGGAAGACCGGGGAATCGAGGAGGGAAGCCGGGCAAGGGAGGAGAGAGACCGGGCCAGGGAGGAGGGAGACCGGGGAAGGGAGGAAGGAGACCGGGGAAGGGAGGAAGGAAGACCGGGGAAGGGAGGAGAGAGACCGGGGAAGGGAGGAGGGAGACCGGGTAAGGGAGGAGGGAGAGCGGGGAAGCGAGGAAGGAGACCGGGGAAGGGAGGAGGGAGACCGGGGAAGGGAGGAGGGAGACCGGGGAAGGGAGGAGGGAGACAGGGGAAGGGAGGAGGGAGACCGGGGAAGGGAGGGGGAGACCGGGGAAGGGAGGAAGGAGACCGGGCAAGGGAAGAGGGAGACCGGGGAAGGGAGGAAGGAGACCGGGGAAGGGAGGAGGGAGACCGGGGAAGGGAGGAAGGAGACTGGGGAAGGAGGGAACGAGGCCGGGGAAGAGAAGAGGGAGACCGGGGAAGGGAGGAAGGACACCGGGGAAGGGAGGAGGGAGACCGGGGAAGGGAGGAGGGAGACCGGGGCAGGGAGGAGGGAGACCGGGGAAGGGAGGAAGGAGACCGGGGAAGGGAGGAGGGAGACCGGGGAAGGGAGGAGGGAGACCGGGGAAGGGAGGAGGGAGACCGGGGAAGGGAGCAAGGAGACCGGGGAAGGGAGGAGGGAGACCGGGGAAGGAAGGATGGAGATCGGGGAAGGGAGGAGGTAGACCGGGGAAGGGAGGAGGGAGACCGGAGAAGGGAAGAGGGAGACCGGGGAAGGGAGGAAGGAGACCGGGGAAGGGAGGAGGGAGACCGGGAAAGGGAGGAGGGAGACCGGGGAAGGGAGGAGGGAGACCGGGGAAGGGAGGAAGGAGACCGGGGAAGGGAGGAAGGAGACCGGGGAAGGGAGAAAGGAGACCGGGGAAGGGAGGAAGGAGACCGGGCAAGGGAAGAGGGAGACCGGGGAAGAGAGGAGGGAGACCGGGGAAGGGAGGAGGGAGACCGGGGAAGGGAGGAGTGAGACCGGGGAAGGGAGGAGGGAGACCGGGGAAGGGAGGAGGGAGACCGGGTAAGGGAGGAAGGAGACTGGGGAAGGGAGGAACGAGACCGGGGAAGAGTAGAGGGAGACCGGGGAAGGGAGGAACGAGACCGGGGAAGGGAGGAAGAAGACCGGGAAAGGGAGGAGGGAGAACGAGGAAGGGAGGAGGGAGACCGGGGAAGGGAGGAAGGAGACCGGGGAAGGGAGGAGGGAGACCGGCGAAGGGAGGAAGGAGACCGGGGAAGGGAGGAAGGAGACCGGGGAAGGGAGGAAGGAGACCGGGCAAAGGAGGAGGGAGACCGGGAAGGGGAAGAGGGAGACCGGGGAACGGAGGAAGGAGACCGGGGAAGGGAAGAGGGAGACCGGGGAAGGGAAGAGTGACACCGGGGAAGGGAGGAAGGAGACCGGGGAAGGGAAGAGGGAGACCGGGGAAGGGAGGAGGGAGACCGGGGAAGGGAGGAGAGAGACAGGGAAAGGGAGGAAGGAGACCGGGGAAGGGAACAGGGATACCGGGGAAGGGAGGAATTAGACCGGGGAAGGGAAGAGGGAGACCGGGGAAGGGAGGAGGGAGACCGGGGAAGGGAGGAGGGAGACCGGGGAATCGAGGAGGCAAGCCGGGCAAGGGAGGACAGAGACCGGGGAAGGGAGGAGGGAGACCGGGGAAGGGAGGAAGGAGACCGGGGAAGGGAGGAGGGAGACCGGGGAAGGGAGGAGGGAGACCGGGGAAGGGAGGAGGGAGACCGGGGAAGGGAGGAGGGAGACCGGGGAAGGGAGGAGGGAGACCGTGGAAGCGAGGAAGGAGACCGGGGAAGGGAGGAAGGAGACCGGCGAAAAGGAGGAAGGAGTCCGACGAAGGGAAGAGGGAGACCGGGGAAGGGAGGAGAGAGACCGGGGAAGGGAGGAAGGAGACCGGGGAAGGGAGGAGGTAGACCGGGGAAGGGAATAGGGAGACCGGGGAAGGGAGGAGTGAAACCAGGGAAGGGAGGAGGGAGACCGGGGAAGGGAGGAAGGAGACCGGGGAAGGGAGGAAGGAGACCGGGGAAGGGAGGAGTGAGACCGGGGAAGGGAGGAGGGAGACCGGGGAAGGGAGGAAGGAGACCGGGGAAGGGAAGAGGGAGACCGGTGAAGGGAGGAAGGAGACCGGGGAAGGGAGGAGGGAGACCGGGGAAGGGAGGAGGGAGACCGGGGAAGGGAAGAGGGAGACCAGGGAAGGGAGGAGGGAGACCGGGAAAGGGAGGAGGGAGACCGGGGAAGGAAGGCAGGAGACCGGGGAAGGGAGGAAGGAGACCGGTGAAAAGGAGGAAGGAGTCCGACGAAGGGAAGAGGGAGACCGGGGAAGGGAGGAGAGAGACCGGGGAAGGGAGGAAGGAGACCGGGAAAGGGAGGAGCGAGACCGGGGAAGTGAGGAGGGAGACCGGGGAAGGGAGGAGGGAGACCGGGGAAGGGAGGAAGGGAGACCGGGGAAGGGAAGAGGGAGACCGGGGAAGGGAGGAGGGAGACCGGGGAAGGGAGGAAGGAGACCGGGGAACGGAGGAGGGAGACCGGGGAAGGGAGGAGGGAGACCGGGGAAGGGACGAAGGAGACCGGGAAAGGGAGGAAGGAGACCGGGGAAGGGAGGAGGGAGACCGGGGAAGGGAGGAGGGAGACCGGGGAAGGGAGGAGGGAGACCGGGGAAGGGAGGAAGGGAGACCGGGGAAGGGAAGAGGGAGACCGGGGAAGGGAGGAGGGAGACCGGGGAAGGGAGGAAGGAGACCGGGGAACGGAGGAGGGAGACCGGGGAAGGGAGGAGGGAGACCGGGGAAGGGACGAAGGAGACCGGGAAAGGGAGGAAGGAGACCGGGGAAGAGAGGAGGGAGACCGGGGAAGGGAGGACGGAGACCGGGGAAGGGAGGAGAGTGACCGGGAAAGAGAGGAGGGAGACCGGGAAAGGGAGGAGGGAGACCGGGGAAGGGAGGAGGGAGACCAGGGAAGGAAGGAGGGAGACCGGGGATGGGAGGAAGGAGACCGGGGAAGGGAGGAGGGATACCAGGGAAGGGAGGAGGGAGACCGGGGAAGGGAGGAGGGAGACCAGGGAAGGAAAGAGGGAGACCGGGGAAGGGAGGAAGGAGACCGGGGAAGGGAGGAGGGATACCAGGGAAGGGAGGAGGGAGACCAGGAAAGGGAGGAGGGAGACCGGGGAAGGGAGGAGGAAGACCGGGGAAGGGAGGAAGGAGACCGGTGAAAAGGAGGAAGGAGTCCGACGAAGGGAAGAGGGAGACCGGGGAAAGGAGGAGGGAGACCGGGGAAGGGAGGAAGGAGACCGGGGAAGGGAGGAGGGAGACCGGGGAAGGGAGGAGGGAGGCCCGGGAAGGGAGGAGGGAGACGGGTGAAGGGAGGAGGGAGACAGGGGAAGGGAGGAAGGAGACCGGGGAAGGGAGGAAGGCGACTGGGGAAGGGGGGAACGAGACCGGGGAAGGGAGGTGGGAGACCGGGGAAGGGAGGAAGGAGACCGGGGAAGGGAGGAAGGAGACTGGGGAAGGGGGGAACGAGACCGGGGAAGAGAAGAGGGAGACCGGGGAAGGGAGGAAGGACACCGGAGAAGGGAGGAAGAAGACCGGGAAAGGGAGGAGGGAGACCGGGGCAGGGAGGAGGGAGACCGGGGAAGGGAGGAAGGAGACCGGGGAACGGAGGAGGGAGACCGGGGAAGGGAGGAGGGAGACCGGGGAAGGGAGGAGGGAGACCGGGGAAGGGAGCAAGGAGACCGGGGAAGGGAGGTGGGAGACCGGGGAAGGAAGGATGGAGACCGGGGAAGGGAGGAGGTAGACCGGGGAAGGGAGGAGGGAGACCGGGGAAGGGAAGAGGGAGACCGGGGAAGGGAGAAAGAGACCGGGGAAGGGAAGAGGGAGACCGGGGAAGGGAAGAGGGAGAGCGGGGAAGGGAGGAGGGAGACCGGGGAAGGGAGGAGAGAGACAGGGAAAGGGAGGAAGGAGACCGGGGAAGGGAGGAATTAGACCGGGGAAGGAAAGAGGGAGACCGGGGAAGGGAGGAGGGAGACCGGGGAAGGGAGGAGGGAGACCGGGCCAGGGAGGAGGGAGACCGGGGAAGGGAGGAGGGAGACCGGGGAAGGGAGGAGGGAGACCGGGGAAGGGAGGAGGGAGACCGGGGAAGGGAGGAGGGAGACCGGGGAAGGGAGGAGGGAGAACTGGGAAGGGAGGAGGGAGACCGGGGAAGCGAGGAAGGAGACCGGGGAAGGGAGGAGGGAGACCGTGGAAGGGAGGAGGGAGACCGGGGAAGGGAGGAAGGAGAACGGAGAAGGGAGGAGGGAGACCGGGGAAGGGAGGAGGGAGACCGGGGAAGGGAGGAAGGAGACCGGGGAAGGGAGGAGGGAGACCGGGGAAGGGAGGAAGGAGACCGGGGAAGGGAGGAAGGAGACCGGGGAAAGGAGGAGGGAGACCGGGGAAGGGAGGAGGGACACCGGAAAAGGAAGGAAGAAGACCTGGAAAGGGAGGTGGGAGACCGGGGAAGGGAGGAGGGAGACCAGGGAAGGGAGGAAGGAGACCGGGGAAGGGAGGAGGGAGACCGGGGAAGGGAGGAAGGAGACCGGGGAAGGGAGGAAGGAGACCGGGGAAGGGAGGAGGGAGACCGGGGAAGGGAGGAGGGAGACCGGGGAAGGGAGGAGGGAGACCGGAGAAGGGAGGAAGGAGACCGGGGAAGGGAGCAGGGAGACCGGGGAAGGGAGGAAGGAAGACCGGGGAAGGGAGGAGAGAGACCGGGGAAGGGAGGAGGGAGACCGGGTAAGGGAGGAGGGAGAGCGGGGAAGCGAGGAAGGAGACCGGGGAAGGGAGGAGGGAGACCGGGGAAGGGAGGAGGGAGACCGGGGAAGGGAGGAGGGAGACCGGGGAAGGGAGGAAGGAGACCGGGGAAGGGAGGAGGGAGACCGGGGAAGGGAGGAGGGAGACCGGGGAAGGGAGGAAGGAGACCGGGGAAGGGAGGAGGGAGACCAGGGAAGAAAGGAAGGAGACCGGGGAAGGGAGGAGGGAGACCGGCGAAGGGAGGAAGGAGACCGGGGAAGGGAAGAGGGAGACCGGGGAAGGGAGGAAGGAGACCGGGGAAGGGAGGAGGGAGACCGGGGAAGGGAGGAGGGAGACCGGGGAAGGAAGGAAGGAGACCGGGGAAGAAAGGAAGGAGACCGGGGAAGGGAGGAAGGAGACCGGGGAAGGGAGGAGGTAGACTGGGGAAGGGAGGAAGGAGACCGGGG
This sequence comes from Arenicola marina, assembly GCA_964019135.1. NCBI lineage: Eukaryota > Metazoa > Annelida > Polychaeta > Arenicolidae > Arenicola > Arenicola marina. The sequence goes on along the minus strand of OZ025259.1, from coordinate 11,187,394 downwards.
AGGAGAGGAGGGAGACGGGGAAGGGAGGAGGGAGACCGGGGAAGGGAGGAAGGAGACCGGGGAAGGGAGGAAGGAGACCGGTGAAGGGAGGAAGGAGACCGGGGAAGGGAGGAAGGAGACCGGTGAAGGGAGGAAGGAGACCGGGGAAGGGAGGAGGGAGACCGGGGAAGGGAGGAAGGAGACCGGGGAAGGGAGGAGGGAGACCGGGGTAGGGAGGAAGGAGACCGGGTAAGGGAGGAGGGAGACCGGGGAAGGGAGTAGGGAGACCGGGGAAGGGAGGAAGGAGACCGGGGAAGGGAGGAAGGAGACCGGTGAAGGGAGGAAGGAGACCGGGGAAGGGAGGCGAGAGACCGGGGAAGGGAGGAAGGAGACCGGGGAAGGGAAGAGGGAGACCGGGGAAGGGAAGAAGGAGACCGGGGAAGGGAGGAAGGAGACCGGGGAAGGGAGGAAGGAGACCGGGGAAGGGAGGAAGGAGACCGGGGAAGGGAGGAGGGAGACCGGGGAAGGGAGGAAGGAGACCGGGGAAGGGAGGAAGGAGACCGGGGAAAGGAGGAAGGAGACCGGGGAAGGGAAGAGGGAGACCGGGGAAGAGAGGAGGGAGACCGGGGAAGGGAGGAGAGAGACAGGGAAAGGGAGGAAGGAGACCGGGGAAGGGAACAGGGATACCGGGGAAGGGAAGAGGGAGACCGGGGAAGTGAGGAGGGAGACCGGGGAAGGGAGGAGGGAGACCGGGGAAGGGAGGAGGGAGACCGGGGAAGGGAGGATGGAGACCGTGGAAGGGAGGAGGGAGACCGGGGAATGGAGGAAGGAGACCGGGGAAGGGAGGAAGGAGACCGGGGAAGGGAGGAAGAAGACCGGGAAAGGGAGGAGGGAGAATGGGGAAGGGAGGAGGGAGACCGGGGAAGGGAGGAAGGAGACCGGGGAAGGGAGGATGGAGACCGGGGAAGGGAGGAAGGAGACCGGGGAAGGGAGGAAGGAGACCGGGGAAAGGAGGAAGGAGACCGGGGAAAGGAGGAGGGAGACCGGGAAGGGGAAGAGGGAGACCGGGGAAGGGAGGAAGGAGACCGGGGAAGGGAAGAGGGAGACCGGGGAAGGGAAGAGTGAGACCGGGGAAGGGAGGAAGGAGACCGGGGAAGGGAAGAGGGAGACCGGGGAAGGGAAGAAGGAGACCGGGGAAGGGAACAGGCATACCGGGGAAGGGAGGAATTAGACCGGGGAAGGGAAGAGGGAGACCGGGGAATCGAGGAGGGAAGCCGGGCAAGGGAGGAGGGAGACCGGGCCAGGGAGGAGGGAGACCGGGGAAGGGAGGAGGGAGACCAGGGAAGGGAGGAGGGAGACCGGGGAAGGGAGGAAGGAGACCGGGGAAGGGAGGAGGGAGACCGGGGAAGGGAGGAGGGAGACCGGGGAAGCGAGGAAGGAGACCGGGGAAGGGAGGAGGGAGACCGTGGAAGGGAGGAGGGAGACCGGGTAAGGGAGGAAGGAGACCGGGGAAGGGAGGAGGGAGACCGGGGAAGGGAGGAGGGAGACCGGGGAAGGGAGGAGGGAGACCGGGGAAGGGAGGAAGGAGACCGGGGAAGGGAGGAAGGAGACCGGGGAAGGGAGGAGGGAGACCGGGGAAGGGAGGAGGGACACCGGAGAAGGGAGGAAGAAGACCTGGAAAGGGAGGTGGGAGACCGGGGAAGGGAGGAGGGAGACCGGGGAAGGGAGGAAGGAGACCGGGGAAGGGAGCAAGGAGACCGGGGATGGGAGGAGGTAGACTGGGGAAGGGAGGAAGGAGACCGGGGAAGCAATGAAGAAGACCGGGGAAGGGAGGAACGAGACCGGGGAAGAGAGGAGGGAGACGGGGAAGGGAGGAGGGAGACCGGGGAAGGGAGCAGGGAGATCGGGGAAGGGAGGAAGGAGACCGGGGAAGAGAGGAGGGAGACCGGGGAAGGGAGGAAGGAGACCGGGGAAGGGAGGAAGGAGACCGGGGAAGGGAGGAGGGAGACCGGGGAAGGGAGGAGGGAGACCGGGGAAGGGAGGAGGGAGACCGGCGAAGGGAGGAAGGAGACCGGGGAAGGGAGCAGGGAGACCGGGGAAGGAAGGATGGAGACCGGGGAAGGGAGGAGGGAGTCCGGGGAAGGGAGGAGGGAGACCGGGGAAGGGAGGAAGGAGACCGGGGAAGGGAGGAAGGAGACTGGGGAAGGGAGGAACGAGACCGGGGAAGAGAAGAGGGAGACCGGGGAAGGGAGGAAGGACACCGGAGAAGGGAGGAAGAAGATCGGGAAAGGGAGGAGGGAGACCGGGGAAGGGAGGAGGGAGACCGGGGAAGGGAGGAAGGAGACCGGGGAAGGGAAGAGGGAGACCGGTGAAGGGAGGAGAGAGACCGGGGAAGGGAGGAAGGAGACCGGGAAAGGGAGGAAGGAGACCGGTGAAAAGGAGGAAGGAGTCCGACGAAGGGAAGAGGGAGACCGGGGAAGGGAGGAGAGAGACCGGGGAAGGGAGGAAGGAGACCGGGAAAGGGAGGAGGGAGACTCGGGAAGTGAGGAGGGAGACCCGGGAAGGGAGGAGGGAGACGGGGGAAGGGAGGAGGGAGACCGGGGAAGGGAGGAAGGAGACCGGGGAACGGAGGAGGGAGACCGGGGAAGGGAGGAGGGAGACCGGGGAAGGGACGAAGGAGACCGGGAAAGGGAGGAAGGAGACCGGGGAAGGGAGGAGGGAGACCGGGGAAGGGAGGACGGAGGCCCGGGAAGGGAGGAGGGAGACGGGGGAAGGGAGGAGGGAGACAGGGGAAGGGAGGAAGGAGACCGGGGAAGGGAGGAAGGCGACTGGGGAAGCGGGGAACGAGACCGGGGAAGGGAGGTGGGAGACCGGGGAAGGGAGGAAGGAGACCGGGGAAGGGAGGAGGGAGACCGGGGAAGGGAGGAGGGAGACCGGGGAAGGGAGGAAGGAGACCGGGGAAGGGGGGAGGGAGACCGGGGAAGGGAGGAGGGAGACCGGGGAAGGGAGGAGGGAGACCGGGGAAGGGAGCAAGGAGACCGGGGAAGGGAGGTGGGAGACCGGGGAAGGAAGGATGGAGACCGGGGAAGGGAGGAGGTAGACCGGGGAAGGAAGGAGGGAGACCGGGGAAGGGAAGAGGGAGACCGGGGAAGGGAGAAAGAGACCGGGGAAGGGAAGAGGGAGACCGGGGAAGGGAAGAGGGAGAGCGGGGAAGGGAGGAGGGAGACCGGGGAAGGGAGGAGAGAGACAGGGAAAGGGAGGAAGGAGACCGGGGAAGGGAGGAATTAGACCGGGGAAGGGAAGAGGGAGACCGGGGAAGGGAGGAGGGAGACCGGGGAAGGGAGGAGGGAGACCGGGGAATCGAGGAGGGAAGCCGGGCAAGGGAGGAGGGAGACCGGGCCAGGGAGGAGGGAGACCGGGGAAGGGAGGAGGGAGACCGGGGAAGGGAGGAGGGAGACCGGGGAAGGGAGGAGGGAGACCGGGGAAGGGAGGAGGGAGACCGGGGAAGGGAGGAGGGAGACCTGGGAAGGGAGGAGGGAGACCGGGGAAGCGAGGAAGGAGACCGGGGAAGGGAGGAGGGAGACCGTGGAAGGGAGGAGGGAGACCGGGGAAGGGAGGAAGGAGACCGGAGAAGGGAGGAGGGAGACCGGGGAAGGGAGGAGGGAGACCGGGGAAGGGAGGAAGGAGACCGGGGAAGGGAGGAGGGAGACCGGGGAAGGGAGGAAGGAGACCGGGGAAGGGAGGAAGGAGACCGGGGAAAGGAGGAGGGAGACCGGGGAAGGGAGGAGGGACACCGGAAAAGGGAGGAAGAAGACCTGGAAAGGGAGGTGGGAGACCGGGGAAGGGAGGAGGGAGACCGGGGAAGGGAGGAAGGAGACCGGGGAAGGGAGGAGGGAGACCGGGGAAGGGAGGAAGGAGACCGGGGAAGGGAGGAAGGAGACCGGGGAAGGGAGGAGGGAGACCGGGAAAGGGAGGAGGGAGACCGGGGAAGGGAGGAGGGAGACCGGAGAAGGGAGGAAGGAGACCGGGGAAGGGAGCAGGGAGACCGGGGAAGGGAGGAAGGAAGACCGGGGAAGGGAGGAGAGAGACCGGGGAAGGGAGGAGGGAGACCGGGTAAGGGAGGAGGGAGAGCGGGGAAGCGAGGAAGGAGACCGGGGAAGGGAGGAGGGAGACCAGGGAAGGGAGGAGGGAGACCGGGGAAGGGAGGAGGGAGACCGGGGAAGGGAGGAGTGAGACCGGGGAAGGGAGGAGGGAGACCGGGGAAGGGAGGAGGGAGACCGGGTAAGGGGGGAAGGAGACCGGGGAAGCGAGGAAGGAGACTGGGGAAGGGAGGAACGAGACCGGGGAAGAGTAGAGGGAGACCGGGGAAGGGAGGAAGGGGACCGGGGAAGGGAGGAAGAAGACCGGGAAAGGGAGGAGGGAGATCGAGGAAGGGAGGAGGGAGACCGGGGAAGGGAGGAAGGAGACCGGGGAAGGGAGGAGGGAGACCGGCGAAGGGAGGAAGGAGACCGGGGAAGGGAGGAAGGAGACCGGGGAAGGGAGGAAGGAGACCGGGGAAAGGAGGAGGGAGACCGGGAAGGGGAAGAGGGAGACCGGGGAACGGAGGAAGGAGACCGGGGAAGGGAAGAGGGAGACCGGGGAAGGGAAGAGTGAGACCGGGGAAGGGAGGAAGGAGACCGGGGAAGGGAAGAGGGAGACCGGGGAAGCGAGGAGGGAGACCGGGGAAGGGAGGAGGGAGACCGGGGAATCGAGGAAGGAGAGCGGGGAAGGGAACAGGGATACCGGGGAAGGGAAGAGGGAGACCGGGGAAGGGAGGAGGAAGACCGGGGAAGGGAGGAGGGAGACCGGGGAATCGAGGAGGGAAGCCGGGCAAGGGAGGAGAGAGACAGGGGAAGGGAGGAAGGAGACCGGGGAAGGGAGGAAGGAGACCGGGGAAGGGAGGAAGAAGACCGGGAAAGGGAGGAGGGAGAATGGGGAAGGGAGGAGGGAGACCGGGGAAGGGAGGAAGGAGACCGGGGAAGGGAGGAGGGAGACCGGAGAAGGGAGGAAGGAGACCGGGGAAGGGAGGAAGAAGACCGGGAAAGGGAGGAGGGAGAATGGGGAAGGGAGGAGGGAGACCGGGGAAGGGAGGAAGGAGACCGGGGAAGGGAGGAGGGAGACCGGGGAAGGGAGGAAGGAGACCGGGGAAGGGAGGAAGGAGACCGGGGAAAGGAGGAAGGAGACCGGGGAAAGGAGGAGGGAGACCAGGAAGGGGAAGAGGGAGACCGGGGAAGGGAGGAAGGAGACCGGGGAAGGGAGGAAGGAGACCGGGGAAGGGAAGAGGGAGACCGGGGAAGGGAAGAGTGAGACCGGGGAAGGGAGGAAGGAGACCGGGGAAGGAAGGAGGGAGACCGGGGAAGGGAGGAAGGAGACCGGGGAAGGGAAGAGGGAGACCGGGGAAGGGAAGAGTGAGACCGGGGAAGGGAGGAGGGAGACCGGGGAAGGAAGGAGGGAGACCGGGGAAGGGAGGAAGGAGACCGGGGAAGGGAGGAAGGAGACTGGGGAAGGGAGGAACGAGACCGGGGAAGAGAAGAGGGAGACCGGGGAAGGGAGGAGGGAGACCGGGGAAGGGAGGAGGGAGTCCGGGGAAGGGAGGAGGGAGACCGGCGAAGGGAGGAAGGAGACTGGGGAAGGGAGGAACGAGACCGGGGAAGAGAAGAGGGAGACCGGGGAAGGGAGCAGGGAGACCGGGGAAGGAAGGAGGGAGACCGGGGAAGGGAGGAAGGAGACCGGGGAAGGGAGGAAGGAGACTGGGGAAGGGAGGAACGAGACCGGGGAAGAGAAGAGGGAGACCGGGGAAGGGAGGAGGGAGACCGGGGAAGGGAGGAGGGAGTCCGGGGAAGGGAGGAGGGAGACCGGCGAAGGGAGGAAGGAGACCGGGGAAGGGAGCGGGGAGACCGGGAAAGGAAGGATGGAGACCGGGGATGGGAGGAAGGAGACCGGGGAAGGGAGGAGGGATACCAGGGAAGGGAGGAAGGAGACCGGGGAAGGGAGGAAGGAGACTGGGGAAGGGAGGAACGAGACCGGGGAAGAGAAGAGGGAGACCGGGGAAGGGAGGAAGGACACCGGAGAAGGGAGGAAGAAGACCGGGAAAGGGAGGAGGGAGACCGGGGAAGGGAGGAGGGAGACCGGGGAAGGGAGGAAGGAGACCGGGGAAGGGAGGAGGGAGACCGGGGAAGGGAGGAAGGAGACCGGGGAAGGGAGGAAGGAGACCGGGGAAGGGAGGAAGGAGACTGGGGAAGGGAGGAACGAGACCGGGGAAGAGAAGAGGGAGACCGGGGAAGGGAGGAAGGACACCGGAGAAGGGAGGAAGAAGACCGGGAAAGGGAGGAGGGAGACCGGGGAAGGGAGGAGGGAGACCGGGGAAGGGAGGAAGGAGACCGGGGAAGGGAGGAGGGAGACCGGGGAAGGGAGGAAGGAGACCGGGGAAGGGAAGTGGGAGACCGGGGAAGGGAGGAGGGAGACCGGGGAAGGGAGGGGGGAGACCGGCGAAGTTAGGAAGGAGACCGGGGAAGGGAGCAGGGAGACCGGGGAAGGAAGGATGGAGACCGGGGAAGGGAGGAGGGAGACCGGGGAAGGGAGGAAGGAGACCGGGGAAGGGAGGAAGGAGACCGGGGGAAAGGAGGAAGGAGGCCGGGAAAGGGAGGAAGGAGACCGGGGAAGGGAGGAAGGAGACCGGGAAAGGGAGGAAGGAGACCGGGAAAGGGCGGATGGAGACCGGCGAAGGGAGGAGGGAGACCGGGGAAGGGAAGAGGGACGCGGGACGCGGGTGAACGGAGAATGTAGGCGGGGGGTGGAGGCGGGCACAGAGAGGTGGGGCTTGGGACATCCAAGGGAGCGATGGGCGGGGAGAGGTGGGGCATGGGACATCCAAGGGAGCGATGGGCCGGGAGAGGTGGGGCATGGGACATCCATGGGAGCGATGGGCGGGGAGAGGTGGGGCATGGGACGTCCAAGGGAGCGATGCGCCGGGAGAGGTGGGGCATGGGACATCCAAGGGAGCGATGGGCGGGGAGAGGTGGGGCATGGGACATCCAAGGGAGCGATGGGCGGGGAGAGGTGGGACATGGGACATCAAAGGGAGCGATGGGCGGGGAGAGGTGGGGCATGGGACATCCATGGGAGCGATGGGCGGGGAGAGGTGGGGCATGGGACATCCAAGGGAGCGATAGGTGGTGAGAGGTGGGGCATGGGACATCCATGGGAGCGATGGGCTGGGAGAGATGGGGCATGGGACATCCAAGGGAGCGATGGGCGGGGAGAGGTGGGGCATGGGACATCCAAGGGAGCGATGGGCGGGGAGAGGTGGGGCATGGGACATCCATGGGAGCGATGGGCGGGGAGAGGTGGGGCATGGGACATCCAAGGAAGCGATAGGTATGGAGAGGTGGGGCATGGGACATCCAAGGGAGCGATGGGCCGGGAGAGGTGGGGCATGGGACATCCAAGGGAGCGATGGGCGGGGAGAGGTGGGGCATGGGACATCCAAGGGAGCGATGGGCAGGGAGAGGTGGGGCATGGGACATCCAAGGGAGCGATGGGCCGGGAGAGGTGGGGCATGGGACATCAAAGGGAGCGATGGGTCGGGAGAGGTGGGGCATGGGACATCCAAGGGAGCGATGGGCAGGGAGAGGTGGGGCATGGGACATCCAAGGGAGCGATGGGACGGGAGAGTTGGGGCATGGGACATCCAAGGGAGCGATGGGCGGGGAGAGGTGGGGCATGGGACATCCAAGGGAGCGATGGGCAGGGAGAGGTGGGGCATGGGACATCCAAGGGAGCGATGGGCGGGGAGAGGTGGGGCATGGGACATCCAAGGGAGCGATGGGCCAGGAGAGGTGGGGCATGGGACATCCAAGGGAGCGATGGGCAGGGAGAGGTGGGGCATGGGACATCCAAGGGCGCGATGGGCAGGGAGAGGTGGGGCATGGGACATCCAAGGGAGCGGTGGGCCCGGAGAGGTGGGGCATGGGACATCCAAGGGAGCGATGCGCCGGGAGCGAGGGACTCTCGCCGTGTCTCGAAACACTAAATCTGAGGACCAGGCCTTGTTGTCGTGCATATCTCGTGGCTCACGGAATAGTTTATTCCCAGTCGTATTAGTTTTGTAATACGTATCGCGGCAATAACTTGGACAGAGGACAGAGGAGATCAAAGGCGCAAGAAATTAAGGCAACAAATTACTGCACCGAGACGCAGAGAGAGATAGGGGCAGTGACGGAGAGAGAGGGACGGAAGAGGGTGAAACATGACGATATGGAGAGGGGGGCAGGTCGAGGGGTGGTAGGAGGCAAGAGGCAATATATTCGGAAAGGCAGAGTGAGACAGTTCTACGTGTGTCTTGTAAGAGAAAGATTTAAATAAATATCAAACAGAAGAGACGACGAGAATGAATAAAATTTATATTTATGTTATTCGCTACGAATTCGTAAAGATAAGCTGGCTCGCCCGCAGCTTGTTTCCTGGCAAGAAAACAGAACACAATGTATGGAATTGGAAAGGGCAAATTTATTTGCCGAGTGAGAAAGAAACTACATGATAAGCAAATTGTCAAATAAATTAAATAAAAGTGGCGGAACACTTCGCCACTAACTGGCGGAACACTTCGCCACTAACTGGCGGAACACTTCGCCAGTAATTGGCGGAACGCATCGCTAATAAACGTGAATAGACCACGTGACCTTATTATGGGTTGGCGTAAGCAATTGCCATGTGGCACACATCGGCATGTACGTATGCCAAATACATTATCCAAATATATATGGACTGATCACCTTAGAATTGGTAAAAGTGGATATGCTGAAAATACGTGGTAAATTTCGCACGTTTAAGTAAAAGCGAAATTAAAAATGAATTAAGACCACTCAGAATTAATGTGTTGGCCTAAAATTGACATATCATTTTCAGTCAGCTTGAGTTACCACGTACTAAATTTTCAATTGAGCTGATTACTCTTATCGTTAAGCCAGGAAAGGTGAGGGGACATCCGCCACAGCTGATTAGACATAACCAGATGGATGATCAGCACCCCCACCCAAGGGCGTAGCCAGCGTGGATCCTCATGTAACTTACATACACGAGATCTGAGTCTTTGCCGGCCGAGGAAACTCTGCTTTTAACCTTTACTGCGGTGTTCAAATAGTAAATTAAATTATTCACATTTTGTTTGTAACAAATAAGTTGTGTTGTTTCTTAGCCCCAGCTCTATTAAACACACATATTTTCAGATGACATGTGGCTGATTATATGATACATGATTACCTAGGTTAGGCAAATCTACTTCTGATGTTGACATCGGTGTTCAGTCAATAAATAAAATTAATCCCATCATGGTTGCAACAAATAAGCAAAGTGTGGTTTCTCAGCCCCTGCTGAGCTAAATACACCTACTCTACATACGGCTGGTTATAAAGGAAATGATTACCGCGGCGGAGCAAAGCCTATTTAATTCATACCGGGACCCCGGCGCATAATTGTAAAGCTTATTATTCATGTATTAAATATATATACTATTGTTAAGGGTCTGAAACTATAAAACATATTTTTGTAATTGCCTTATCATTGCATAATCGATACGGATGCGTTGGGCAACTTTTGATCCTCAGCCCCAGCTGAGAGTTATTTCCCGTCACCAAAACACACTTCTCACCATGCCTGCATGTTACATACAGGCCACCTCATCGATTGTTGTCCGCACAGCTGTCATAAGCTTACTGCAATCTGAAACTGTACAACATATTGTAATTCATTGAGGCATCATCTCATCATGGATATGGAGGCATTGTGCAACTTTTTGTCCTCAGCCCCCGGCCGGCTGAGCAGGCTTATTGCCTTCCCCAAAACACACTTCTCACCATGCCTGCAATGTTACATACAGGCCACCTCATCCATTGTTGTCCGCACAGCTGTCATAAGCTTACTGCAATCTGAAACTATATAACATATTGTAATTCATTGAGGCATCATCTCATCATGGATGTGGAGGCATTGTGCAACTTTTTGTCCTCAACCTCGGCTGAGCAGAAATATTGCCCTTCACCAAAACACACTTCTCACCATGCCTGCATGTTACTTACTGGCCACCTCATCCATTGTTGCCCACACGGCTGTCATAAGCTTACTGGAATCGGAAAGTATACAACATATTGTAATTCATTGAGACATCATCGCATCATGGATATGGAGGCGTTGGGCAACTTTTGGTCCTCAGCGCCGGCTGAGCAGACCTATTGCCTTTAACTATTTTCAGGTTACCATCTTACAACTATACCGCTTAAAAGTGTCAGATGACTTGACCGTTTTGTCTGCAAGTTATAGATGGAAACAGTGCAAACAAGAAACTAGCACACTCAACTGTCGCCGCTGCTGTCTTGTTGTGCCAGCATAGTCATTTCTTATTTCCTATATTGTAACAAATGCATGATAGGTAAGTTGACGCATGATCATGCTCTGCCCTTCATGTTTTTCAACATGGGAAGTGGATTCTCAGTTAACAGCCAAACAAATAGAGTACAAGTCGTGTACTATATGATATAGATCTAAGCGTAATATTCGCAATTCTTCAGGAACCAGTTATAGGCCATATATGTTATATATATATACCAAAGACTACTCCGAATCCTATATAATTCAACCAACATGGCCACCAGGGCAGAGGAGTAAATTTGGCTCTCGCACTCGAGGGAGAATGCCTGTAGAGTAATTGCCCGTGACGCCGGTAGAGTTGAAACACTAAGACACTATGCAAGGTTGAACAAATAAACTTCAACCCCGAAAGGAAATTGTATGCAGATCACCAGATAATTCGCCGGAATTTAGCTGATTCAATTGACCAGTGAGCGATAACAAGATCTGTAGCCAGTGCAGACCGTCACCGCTAGCGAGGGACGGTCTCAAAAACCACCGGTACATGGGTAAAAACAAACGACGCCGGAGCCACAGTGGAACTCCGCCTAACAAAGAAGAAAAGAAGCAAAGGTCCATCGTGGAGTGCTTTCCAACGTTACACAGTTTTGGTGAATGTGAAACAGATACTTCCAGCGTTATGGGAGAACCAACTACCATGTCCCAGGATATTCAGGATATGCAGAAAACCCTAGCGGATATACTACTCAAGGTGTCATGCCTCCCTGATATAATGGATAGCATAAAAGCTCTGAGGACAGAGACTGACGAACTTAAACAAGCCGCTTCGTTCAATAGTGAACGCATGGATCACCTGGAGAAAGAAAACAGAGACTTAAAGGCGTTGGTGATAGACCTTCAATAGCGTGACGCAGGCGGTCAAGTAAGTCAAATTACCAATGAACTTAAACGGGTCCAGGAACGACAGGTGTCACTTGAGACATATAGTAGGCGTCAAAATCTCGTACTACATGGACTGCCGGAAACGGAAGAAAACTGCGAACAATCAGTTTGAAATCTGTTCGCAAAGAAATTGGACATAGCCAACGCAGCCACGATGAAGATAGAGCGCTGTCATCGCTTGGGTGCAACCCGAGCAGGGGCAACTCAAGAAAAGAAGTCGAGACCCGTTATAGTCTCTTTTGCATTCTACCCTGACAAGCAGTTGGTATGGGATGCTAAAAAAGGGCTCAAGGGAAGTAACCTGTTTATTGACGAAGATTTCCCGCGGGAAGTCCAAGAAGAGAGGAGGACACTTCTTCCGTACTTAAAGGCTGCAAGGCGGATGGGAAAGAAGGCGAACCTGTCAGGAAGTAAACTTAAAGTCGACGGTCGCATATATGACAATCAGAATCTTCATCAACTTAGAATATTGACCATGGAGAAATAGAAGATTGCCGTTGAGAAGCCCCCCCCCCCCCCCCCCAAGCGAAGGCACAGCACTGACTGCACCAGAGAAACGTCAAACCACTGCCCAGAAATGTTGATCTGCTCTCTTGCCATTCATGTTAATCCGCCGATCGCTCTCGTTTGCCACGTCGGTTCGCGACTTGGCGAGTTAGACTGGTATTTGCTCTGTGACATGTATCACACTGCCCAGTGGGACACTCTTTGCGAGCAGTGGGTCCTTCGTGTGACTGCAGCCGCCGCCCTCCACCCGCATTCAGCAAGTGACCAGTGCTATCATCCGTGACTGACCAGCAGCTGACCGACATTCGCTGCCACCACACAGTACAGGTAACCCGTGGCGAGCCACAAAGGAAGTAAAGCTCACTTATAACTCTGCAAACGACCTGCAAGCAAAACTAGGGCCACCTCAATATGAGATGCTGGCTCCTCACATCGCAAGAGCAGGTTGTTTTGAGGCTATGTTAAGTGTGTTTAAATCATCACGTGATTAGCATTACTGCCGTACGGGCCTTGCGAACGGCCAGTAGCCTAAAATGACCTGCGTTGGCTCAGAAAACCAATTTGTGTTTATACAATTGTTCCTGCAAGGCAGTCAGTGATACGTATCGAGATAATAATGACCTACCGATGTAACTTCTGAAGCTCGAATCCCTCGAGTGCTATTTTGTACAACAATGTATTGTTTTTCTGTTTCTTTCCTTTCATTTGTTTCCATCCAACTTTATTCTTTTATGTATTGTGATCGTACCATTTTTGGTTATTGCATGAGTCGTAACTGCTTTATGTGGAATGTGGCAGATATCAATCATGTCAGTACACGGCTTAGTCAGACATCGAACCTTATTTATCCCAATCCTCAACCTAAGTTACGGCAAACCTCTTCATTTGGGCAGACACGATTTTATATTATGTAAATATGTTACCTAATAACCTAATGTTACCTAGTTCATGTCCTGTCTGCTCCAGACAAGTTAATAGTACTGCTCGTTACTTGAAATGTACGATATGTAAAAGATCCCACCACATACTGTGTGTGTCATATGTCCTCTGGAATGACTAATCCCACCTACATAGAGAGTCCTGGTATTGTAGTTTCTGTATTACAGATATTTTTCCATTCAGTGATGTCCCCGATAAGGAACTTGTCAACGATCTAGTAGATACTGGGTCTAGCAACCAAATGTTGCCGGTTGATATACCTGTTTAACCCATTTGAATTAAATGCAACTGACAATACTTATCTGAGTGATATCGATCCAGATATCCACTATTACAATGAAACTACGTTGTATAATTCTAGCTACCAGTATTTCCTGGAAGATAGTTTTAACTCAGTGTGCAAAACTGGAGTAACTGGCGACAATACTTGGTCAATCATGCACATGAATATAAGAAGCCTACCAAAGAACTTTCTTAATTTTACATCTCACCCGAGTACGTTATCTCATGAATTCCAGGTCCTTGCTCTTACAGAAATCTGGCATAACGAAAACAATGTTGGTCTTTATGGTCTAGATAATTATACGTCAGTAAATAATTATCGCAGTGACAGAAGAGGTGGGAGCGTTACCCTATTTGTCAAAGAAAATTTGTTATTTCGAGTTCGCGATGATTTAGAAATATTTAATGAGAACATGGAGACCTTGTTTATTGAGTTAGATAAATCTACCAACGCGACGGGGAAGACCATCATTATTGGTGTAATATACAGACCCCCCGATACAAATATAAAGGTGTTTAACGACATACTCCGTGATCTATTGCAAAGCATGGATGCGGGAAGTAGCATTTATTTAACGGGTGATTTCAATATTAACTTATTGAACTATGAAACTCATAAGGAAACCTCCGACTTTGCAAACATGATGTTCAGTTATTCATTGTTTCCTGTTATAAACAAACCGACACGTATAACAAAAACATCAGCAACCCTGATCGACAATATTTTCACTAACGATATCCAGGTAGTTAATTCCATTCCAGGTATCATGTACACTGATGTAACCGTTCATTTTCCTATTTTTTATATATCATGCAAGGATATCATGCACACCCATGTGAATGCATGGCTGACGAGATGTGTCAACGTGAAAAACGTAGAGATATTCAAGCAGAGGTTAGCTGAAACAGATTGGTCGACGATGCTCGATATGAAAGACACTCAGGAAGCCTTTTCAGCCATGCATGGTCGTATATGTAGTTTATTTAATGAAACCTTCCCAATAAACAAAATCACGTCTAACTATAAGAAAAGAAAACCGTGGTTGACATCTGGCCTAAAAGCGTCGATCAAGGTTAAAAATAAACCTTTCCTTAGATACACGAAGACAAAAAAAGAAAAGATTAAGGAAGAATACAAAGTCTACAAAAATAGTCTACTAAGAATCCTCAGAAATGCAGAAAAGGACCACTTCGAAAATCTGATCTTGCAATACCGTGGTAACTCCTATAAATCGTGGAATGTGATTAAAGAAGTAATAAATCGCACCAAAAGAAAGCATGTCCAAAATAAATGTGTAATCAATAACTCAATAAGTGGTTACAGATAGACAGTATTGCGAATGGATTTAACAAGTTCTTCGCTAATATAGGTTCAACCTTATGCAAGAGTATTCCTCATATCCAGGATCATTCACCCTGCAGCTACATTAAGCAAACGAACGGTGCGAGCCTGTTTCTTGAACCAGTGATTAAAGAAGAACTACATGACATAGTGTGGTCGCTGAAAGAAAACTCACCTGGATGGGATTATATAGGATCTAAAATCATTAAGAGTGCATATTCAATTTTAGAAGAACCCCTGATACATATTTTAATTATCAGATTAATTATCACTTTCAGAGGGTCGATTCCCAAAAGAATTGACAATATCAAAAGTGATACCCATATATAAGGACGGAGACAAAAACAAATTCAACAACTACAGACCGATATCTATTCTTTCGACGTTCTCAAAAGTGTTTGAAAAACTGGTGCATAACAGATTAACGACGTTTATTAACAGACACTTTGTTGCACGATAACCAGTTCGGATTTAGAACTTAGCACTCCACAACGTCTGCTCTCATAGTATTTATGGATAAAATTGCAACAGCACTAGATAAAGGTGAATATGCTTTAGGTGTATTTCTTGACTTCTCAAAAGCTTTCGATACAGTAAACCATGAAATACTCTTTACTAAGTTAGAAAAATATGGTGTACGAGGAGTGGTGTTAAACTGGATAAAAAGTTACCTTACTGATAGAGTACAATATGTAGAGTATAATGGGGCTACCTCCTCTAGACATAAAATTACTTGTGGAGTACCACAAGGATCCACACTGGGACCACTCCTGTTTCTTTTATATATAAATGACCTAGCCTCAGTGAGTAAAACATTGTTTTGCATTCTTTTCGCCGATGATTCGAATTTTCTCATTACAGGGACAAAATTAGATGATATGACAACCCTTTTAAATAGGGAATTAGATTTCATTGTGCGTTGGTCACGTTTAAATAAACTTACACTGAATGTAAATAAAACAAAGTACATGGTATTTACATCAACCCGTAAGAAAGTTATAGCTTCCACCAATGTTGAGATAATGGGTCAATGTATTACAAAAGTCACAAAAACGAAATTCCTAGGGGTGTATATCGATAGTAATCTAACATAGAAGGAACACATAGCATATATAAAAGGAAAAATCGCACGAGGCTAAGGCGTAATTACTAAAGCTCGGAAGTATTTTAAAACTGAAACCCTCCGTACGCTCTATTTCTCATTTATCCATCCATACATTCTTTATGCTCATGAACTATGGGGAACTGCTCGTCAATCTTATCTTTGGCCACTTGTTGTGCTGCAAAAAAGAGCTGTTAGAATTATTACTGGTGTAGAAAGAAATGCTCATACAGATCCGCTGTTTCGAAAGCTGAATATTGTACCTTTGTCGAATATGGCTGAATATTGCATGTTGATATTTATGTTCAAACTCTATACAGGTCAGCTACCAAAGGTGATTGCCTCTCTATTTATCAATAATTATCAAATACACGGCTATGGTACTCGAGGATCCAAATTGTACCACACACCTAGGGCCAGAACGACTTATCTACGGAAGACTGAAGTATAGAGGTAGTATAGTGTACAACGAATGGTGCAATAGAATAAATTTCAACGCCGATTCAATAGAAGTGTATAAACGAGAGCTCAGATCAAAGATATTTGTCCATCTCCAAAATCCATGAGGTGCTGACTTACCATGCAATAAGCCTTTTCTGTTGTATTTATTTGTTTTGTTCTTTTTTTTTCCATGATTTGTACACAGTCTAGCTGATATGTGAATAATATGAAGTATTTTGTATGAGCTCTGCAGCTAATAAGCCTTGCTTCTGCTGCTGTTAATTTGTTGAATGTTACTGCCTTTTGATGTTGTATAAGCTTGTCAAACAACTGTAACTGATTTAATAGAACAATAAACCGATTCAATTCAATTCAATATACAAGAGTCTGAATAGTTTGATACGTCCAAAGACTACTCCATATGTTCAAATATATATATATAATACAAGGATTCAAAAAAAATTCAAGAAAAGGGGTCAATGAATTAGTAGCCATGCTTCTCTGCTTACGGAACAAGTTTTGTTTCGTGGACACATCAGGTTAACGATTGGCGAAACACCGCAATTACTGTAACTCGTGATTCGCTTTATAATCTTTACCCGCTTATATTACATTACGACGGGTCATTGACGGGACTACTGCGGTAAGCTGTAGCGGTAAGCTGTAACGGTCACATAAGCTTATTTGTTCCCAATTACAAATGCCGCGTTAACATTCTTAACTACAGCAAAGTTGCAAATCCATTGTCATGCGCAGACTGACTGATTCAAACCAGATAGTACTAGGTATTTAGAATACAAGAGTTAATGTCAATACTTCCTTTGTAAGGTATGAGAGGGGTGTAATGTCCGTAACAGAATCTCAAACTGATGTGCCTTATGCCACGATTATCCTAGTCCTTATTCATGGGGTTTTAACGAAAACACAAACCCATAAATTCAATACAAGCCCTCGACAACGCAGGCACATGTACAACGTTGAAGCTCACATGCCAATCCTTTCGCACGAATGAGTTATTTCCCTATAGCGCTGGCATAAAATGCTCACTGAAATTGACAGGTCGGATAATTGATTACTTTGCTCATGGAATAATTGCTCAATCCATTGTCAAATTACATGCAATAGACAAAGTTAACTGAACAAAACAGTAGCGTGGCACTAATGTGATTACACGTATTATAGAAATGGACGTCACGGTGTCACAGCCATTTATGCAAAGTTCAATAACAAATGGGGCCTTACACGATTTGCATGTACAATCCTATCGGACATTGCGCTAGATGTGCTGGCCAATGAAAGTTTTTGTGGTAAATAATAATTAACACCGATTGCATCATGTTGAACGACACGATTTTACCTTTTTTCGGACGCCAGAGTAAAAGAGATTAATTAATTTCGTCAATTTCAGTCCTGGGCCAAATCGTATTTTAATATCCCCGAGATTTTGCCTCCGAGAGAATGTGATGCGTTAGAATGTCTGATCGCTCTCTGGTGGCTATTCTTAAATTACTCACCCTCCTGGAGCATGATAAATTAAATATATAGAGGAGTTAAAGCGAGGCATCTGGGTGATTCGTCTTGGCTGTAGTAGGTCCAGTACACCCTAATGACAAAGTATAGGACAACAGTACCAATGAACATATAGATACGTAGACTATGAGTAGGAAAATAGTAACCAAAAGTAAGCCAAAGAAAGTACTCAAGACAGCATATGTAGCAACATTATTAATGCTCATTCTGGATAACCAAAGGACAAAAATGTACATTATAGGTACATATTGAAAAATTATTATTGTCTTGATTTTAAAGATATGAGGCCAAAACGAAACGCCTCTGACTATTGACTTTCGCAATAACACAAGCAATTCACTGCAATTTGAATGGTTATTGACCGCAGCTGCTATTAAGTCACCAGTCATGCCGTCGCAGTCCATATGCTGGGGTCGTTCTATCAGACGCATCACGCATTTAGACTTCTTTCTCTAAGACTGAGTCGGCCTCGGTGTAGGTAGAGGGTTGAGCGCTTATTTCTCGTGGTGGCATACTGAAAAACTCAATGCTATCGTTTTTCTTTAACGGAATTCAACTACAATGGTAAGTTTGAGTAGGCCCTAGCCTACTTTTCTTTTGGCATTCTGAACTGCTCATTGAAGTGAGGGAAACTATAAATCATTTGCCGGACAAGAAATATATATCGTTTCAAAAGTATGGCTATGCATTAGCCCTACCGATTTCCAAACCCAAATTTATTTCTAAACCGCTTCTTTAGGTTTTTTCAAATTAAAATGCATGATAGCCGTTGGAATAAATTGCACATTATAATCCGTTAAACGAAAAACCAAGACACGAAAGTTATGTCAATAAATGCTAGGCACAAGTGTGAGTTAAAAGTGTTATGGCTCATAGGCCCAGGGGTGTTGCATGACCTTGACTCATTGTCAAGAAATCTACTATATTGGGAAGTCTTGCCCCAGGCTTTGATAAAAAGGAGACCTGAGAAGTAGAATTGTGAATACTTGGGTTAAATATCCCTTGTATCACAATGGCTCCTTATTATATTCTTAAAACAATGAACCATTAATACAATTTCTAACTGAATATAAGTGTATTTACCTCTAACCTCGTCAGCATCTGTTGTCCGAATGACCGACTGGGTAGAACTTCTTGCCGCCAGCCAGCAGCCGGTCTCTCATTGGCTGACTTCAGTAAACAGCGGGTTGCTAGACGCGTCAACGTGGAAGAGTCCATTCTTGTTTCTGTACTGGAGAGGGGTTTTGTTTCCTTACCGGGCTAAATAACATCTTCGCGAGCACATAAACTTAATTCTGAATTTCAGAATTGTTTTATATATATAGTGAGAGTGAATTGCACACACAAAGACGAGGACGTAAAAAAACGACATACTATGTCTAGATGAAGAAGGTTCTCCATATTGATAGCATATAAGAGGCAGGCAGAACAATATAACGACTATAACGTCAACTTCATAGATAAAATGTAAGACCGTGTCACAATATAAACGATCGACCCAACTGGAGACACATTTTGTTGATTATCGGCAGAAGCTAGGCCGGTTTTAGTTCGTTCCTCAGATGAATATTTCTCTCCCGTTCCATTCCCACGGCTAAAAAGTCAATTAGCGGAGCAGCTATAATCACCGAAGACACGGCTATAAACCCTGCTTTCTTCGCAATGAAAGCGGCACCGGGACAAATCAAAGCATGAGGAATCCCGCAGACAGTGGCCGGGGGCGGGGGGCGGGCGGGGCTGGCGGCCTCCCCGGGGATCCCACTGTGCTTCCTGCCTCAGGCCTGATGAATGCCGCATCCATGGGACGAAGGGATACGATTTATGGACCGCCGTCGTGACATTTACTGTCGCCAAGTTAATGGCCTTCCATACTGACCTGGACGAGCACGGACGAGCCCCGAACCGGAAGATGTGATGGCACCGGCTGGCTGGCGATCAGGAAACTTACGCTAAGTTTCACGAATTGATCTTGATTGATGCCACCTACAAACTGAACGACCTTCGGATGCCATTGTATCTTCTGATGGTGGTGGATGGAAATGGAGAGAGTGAAATTGTGGCTTTTAGTCGCAGCAGAGGACCGCAACACCATCCAGAAGATGATGACTATCTTTAAGTCACACAACGTCACCGACAGAACCATGTGTATCATTGCGGATAAGGATATGGTAGAGAGGGATGTGCTCAGCGAGGAGCTGCCACAGGCTGTGCTGCTCATATGTCTATTCCATACACTGCGGACCTTCCGTCGCGAGATAACCACAGATAAAATGACGCTCACAGCGGACCAGAGGATGACTGTTTTGGAGATTGTTACACCGCTGGTGTATGCCAATAATGAAGGCGAGTACTTGGCCCACTATGAGAAGCTTAAAGGGACCAAGTTGAAGACAGTTGTGGATTACTTCGACAAGAATTGGCATGCAATCAGACACCAATGGGTGGAAGGACTGAAAAAACAATGCATGTCATCTTCTGAATTCCACAAACAATCGGGTTGAAAGTACCAACCAGAAGCTGAAGAGTGTGATTGGAAAGTATTCCACGCTGGTCACATTCTTTCGAGAGCTGTTGAAATGCATTGATTCCCTGACAATGGAAAGAGACCATCGCGTAGTCACCTTATATCAGAAGATCAACACTACAGTCCAACACTACTCCCCAGCTTCAGCCATGCATGCGTATTTGGACGAACTCACCCCTTACGCCTTCTCCCATGTGTCAAAACAGTTCAATGCGATCCAGCATGTGCGCTTGCCTGTTATCATCGAAGGACAGGAAGTTGTAGATATTCAATCTACAGAGGGAAAGGTTACAACCTCCTCCACGACATGTCAATGTGGCTTTTTAAAGCCATGCACTTGCCTTGTCGGCATGTACTTGCTTTCCGTCAACATATGAAGCTGCCTTTGTTTGCCAGTGGCTTGTGTTCTGCGCGGTGGACCCGCAATTATTACCGGCGCAACCAGAGAGCTTTGCGCTGCCACCAACAACAACACTCGACTGTGGCTGTGATCGACATGGCTCCTGCGACATCAGGCACGTCATGTGTCTTGTCGCAGAGCCAAAAGTACCGGAAGGCATTTGAACTCAGCCAGAAGCTGGCCTCACTGGCATCCGAACTGTCAATGCGGGAGTTTCCATCTGCCTTGGATAGCCTTAGGGCTATTGTATCGGCTTGGGAGCAGGGCATGGCTGTGGTCATCCAAGCTGTGGACCCGAACATGGACATCGCCCATGATTTCCTGGAGGAAGAAGTCGAAG
Source organism: Arenicola marina (assembly GCA_964019135.1). Classification (NCBI taxonomy): domain Eukaryota; kingdom Metazoa; phylum Annelida; class Polychaeta; family Arenicolidae; genus Arenicola; species Arenicola marina. Next base: position 11,166,662 of record OZ025259.1, on the reverse strand, counting down.
TGGCAGTGCGAAGTGTCTCGTCGACTGCGCCCCCGTTAACTGCGACAGAGCCCCTACAGGGCGCCTCCTCGACTGCGGTGGAGCACCCAGCCCCCTCATCAACTGCGACGGATCCCCTGCAGGCTGCCTCCTCGACTGCGGTGGAGCACCCAGCCCCCTCATCAACTGCGACGGAGCCCCTGCAGACCGCCTCCTCGACTGCGGTGGAGCACCCAGCCCCCTCATCAACTGCGACGGAGCCCCTGCAGGCTGCCTCCTCGACTGCGGTGGAGCACCCAGCCCCCTCATCAACTGCGACGGAGCCCCTGCAGGCCGCCTCCTCGACTGCGGTGGAGCACCCAGCCCCCTCATCAACTGCGACGGAGCCCCTGCAGGCCGCCTCCTCGAATGCGGTGGAGCACCCAGCTCCCTCATCAACTGCGACGGAGCCCCTGCAGGCCGCCTCCTCGACTGCGGTGGAGCACCCAGCTCCCTCATCAACTGCGACGGAGCCCCTGCAGACCGCCTCCTCGACTGCGGTGGAGCACCCAGCCACTTCATCAACTGCGACGGAGCCCCTGCAGACCGCCTCCTCGACTGCGGTGGAGCACCCAGCTCCCTCATCAACTGCCACGGAGCCCCTGCAGACCGCCTCCTCGACTGCGGTGGAGCACCCAGCCCCCTCATCAACTGCGACGGAGCCCCTGCAGACCGCCTCCTCGACTGCGGTGGAGCACCCAGCCTCCTCATCAACTGCGACGGAGCCCCTGCAGGCCGCCTCCTCGAATGCGGTGGAGCACCCAGCTCCCTCATCAACTGCGACGGAGCCCCTGCAGGCCGCCTCCTCGAATGCGGTGGAGCACCCAGCTCCCTCATCAACTGCGACGGAGCCCCTGCAGGCCGCCTCCTCGAATGCGGTGGAGCACCCAGCTCCCTCATCAACTGCGACGGAGCCCCTGCAGGCCGCCTCCTCGACTGCGGTGGAGCACCCAGCTCCCTCATCAACTGCGACGGAGCCCCTGCAGACCGCCTCCTCGACTGCGGTGGAGCACCCAGCCACCTAATCAACTGCGACGGAGCCCCTGCAGACCGCCTCCTCGACTGCGGTGGAGCACCCAGCTCCCTCATCAACTGCGACGGAGCCCCTGCAGACCGCCTCCTCGACTGCGGTGGAGCACCCAGCCCCCTCATCAACTGCGACGGAGCCCCTGCAGATCGCCTCCTCGACTGCGGTGGAGCACCCAGCCCCCTCATCAACTGCGACGGAGCCCCTGCAGGCCGCCTCCTCGAATGCGGTGGAGCACCCAGCTCCCTCACCAACTGCGACGGAGCCCCTGCAGGCCGCCACCTCGAATGCGGTGGAGCACCCAGCTCCCTCATCAACTGCGACGGAGCCCCTGCAGGCCGCCTCCTCGAATGCGGTGGAGCACCCAGCTCCCTCATCAACTGCGACGGAGCCCCTGCAGGCCGCCTCCTCGAATGCGGTGGAGCACCCAGCTCCCTCATCAACTGCGACGGAGCCCCTGCAGGCCGCCTCCTCGAATGCGGTGGAGCACCCAGCTCCCTCATCAACTGCGACGGAGCCCCTGCAGGCCGCCTCCTCGACTGCGGTGGAGCACCCAGCCCCCTCATCAACTGCGACGGAGCCCCTGCAGACCGCCTCCTCGAATGCGGTGGAGCACCCAGCTCCCTCATCAACTGCGACGGAGCCCCTGCAGACCGTCTCCTCGACTGCGGTGGCGCACCCAGCCCCCTCATCAACTGCGACGGAGCCCCTGCAGGCCGCCTTCTCGAATGCGGTGGAGCACCCAGCCACCTCATCAACTGCGGCGGAGCCCCTACAGGGCGTCTCCTTGTCTACCATACAGCTACCGGCCAGGATCAGAAAAAGAGGACGGCCAAAGGGAGCCGAACTAACGGTGATCGGTTTGCCCGTCAAGCGTAAAAAGAGCAATCCTCAGCCAATGGCGTTTATGAAGAAGTGTGCGAGTGACAAGGAAATGGCCATTCTTGGTTGGCTTGTTGCACCAGATTCAGTAGCGAAGGCCGCCCATGGAGAGATTCTTTGCAGCAAAGATCTACCGCAGGACGTACCCATGCAACTTTTAGATGAAAATGTTAACCTCCAACGGGTACAGCAATACTTTAATAGGAGTGCTTGGTTGCGCTTGACAACGGCAGTAAAGATATTACGAAATGATGCGAAATGGTCGTGTCAGTCCTGCGTGGAGGACTTGGAGGCAGAACACTCCGTGATATGTGATTCTTGTTTGCTTTGGTATCACCTGAAGTGTTTGGGACTCAAGGCGGCACCAAAGGCAAGAGTGTGGTTTTGCCGCAGATGCCACAGTGAAGCAAAGGACAGCGACGTTTAGGCTGATTTTGCAAATGTATCCGATATTGTGATATTCCCTATTGGGTGTGTGAACTGTGATTATTATGTTGTCTATCTATATGGAGCCGAGTTATTCGTACTGTGATAAGAGCTGTGATTTGGCTGGTATTTGCATTTGCTATTATTTTGCTGTGATTCATATGGCTAAAGTTTTTTGACATAAACGTGTCAACCTGAGTTATTCGTTACGTCAGAAAATTTGAGCCGAGTGCCGTATGAATAGTCTTCCGTGTTATTCGTACGTCAGAAAATTTGAGCCCGAGTGCCGTATGAATAGTCTGCCGTGTTACTGGTACGTGAGGAATTAATCAGCTCTATCTATATTGAGCCGAGTGCCGTATGAATAGTCTGCCGTGTTACTGGTACGTGAGGAATTAATCAGCTCTATCTATATGGAGCCGAGTGCCGTATGAATAGTCTGCCGTGTTACTGGTACGTGAGGAATTAATCAGCTCTATCTATATGGAGCCAGAGTGCCGTATGAATAGCCCGCCGTGTTATTCGTACGTGAGGAATTATTCAGCTCTATCTATATGGAGCCGAGTGCAGTATGAATAGCCCGCCGTGTTATTCGTACGTCAGAAAATTTGAGCCCGAGTGCCGTATGAATAGTCTGCCGTGTTATTGGTACGTGAGGAATTAATCAGCTCTATCTATATGGAGCCGAGTGCCGTATGAATAGCCCGCCGTGTTATTCGTACGTGAGGAATTATTCAGCTCTATCTATATGGAACCGAGTGCCGTATGAATAGCCCGCCGTGTTATTCGTACGTCAGAAAATTTGAGCCCGAGTGCCGTATGAATAGTCTGCCGTGTTACTGGTACGTGAGGAATTAATCAGCTCTATCTATATGGAGCCGAGTGCCGTATGAATAGCCCGCCGTGTTATTCGTACGTGAGGAATTATTCAGCTCTATCTATATGGAGCCGAGTGCCGTATGAATAGCCCGCCGTGTTATTCGTACGTCAGAAAATTTGAGCCAGAGTGCCGTATGAATAGTCTGCCGTGTTACTGGTACGTGAGGAATTAATCAGCTCTATCTATATGGAGCCAGAGTGCCGTATGAATAGCCCGCCGTGTTATTGGTACGTGAGGAATTATTCAGCTCTATCTATATGGGGGGGCCTCCCTGGTGTAGTGGTTAGCGCACTAGACCGCAGATCAATAGGTCCTGGGTTCGAATCCGGGCCCGGGCACCTAATCTGGGGCATGTTTCATTCCTTCATCCTTCATCGTCCCGGGAGGTTCCTTGGCCCAATTTAGCCTGTATGTGCACAAAAGTGGCCTAAAACACCAACATTTCATTTCTATCTATATGGAGCCGAGTGCCGTATGAATAGCCCGCCGTGTTATTCGTACGTCACATGACGGCTCAGTCAGCCGGGTCGACGGGGAGGGGGGTGGAGGCGCACATGACTGGGCCCTGATTGGCTAGTTTGTTAGGGAGCCGCAGTTGGGGGTGGAGTAGCGATCACGTGATCGGTGCCGTACAAATAGCAAACCAGCTTATTGGTACGGGCCCGTACGAATAGCCACGGCCTTGTTTTTTTGTAACGTACGTGTGGTTTTTGCCACTCGGTTGTTCTCTGGCGCTCTATTTTATACGCTATGCGGTCCCAGTGAGTCTTATATGAGCGCGCACCTGCTGAGGGTGGGAGTGATCAGGCGGGTGGGCGGGTGGTCCAGGTGCCTCCACCCCACCACTCACACAGCAGGGTGAAGCGACGGCGGTCCAGAGAAATGCCCTGAGCGCTTGCCCTTCTCCTTCTCCTCCTCTCCCTCTCTTCCCCTCCTCCCTCTCTTCCCCTCCTCCCCCCCCCCCTCCTCCTCCCCCTCCTCCTCCTCCCTCCTCCTCCTCCTCCTCCCTCTCGTCCCCACCTCCTCCTCCTCCTCCTCCCTCTCTTCCCCACCTCCTCCCTCTCTTCCCCTCCTCCCCCTCCTCCTCCTCCTCCACCTCCCTCCTCCACCTCCCTCTCTTCCCCTCCTCCTCCTCCTCCCTCCTCCTCCCCCCTCCTCCTCCTCCTCCCTCCTCCTCCTCCCTCTCTTCCCCTCCTTCCTCTCCTCCTCCTCCTCCCTCCTCCTCTCCCGCTCTTCCCCTCCTCCTCCCTCCTCCTCCTCCCTCCTCCTCCTCCCTCTCTTCCTCTCCTCCTCCTTCTCCTCCTCCCTCCTCCTCCTCCCTCTCTTCCCCTCCTCCCCCTCCTCTTCCTCCTCCTCCTCCCTCCTCCTCCTCCCTCTCTTCCCCTCCTCCTCCTCCTCCTCCCTCTCTTCCCCTCCTCCTCCTCCTCCTCCTCCTCCCTCTCTTCCCCTCCTCCTCCTCCTCCTCCCCCTCCTCCTCCTCCCTCTTTTCCCCTCCTCCTCCTCCTCCTCCCCTTCTTCCCCTCCTCCTCCTCCTCCCTCTCTTCCCCTCCTCCTCCCTCCTCCTCCCTCTCTTCCCCTCCTCCTCCTCCTCCTCCTCCCTCTCTTCCCCTCCTCCTCCTTCTCCTCCTCCTCCTCCTCCCTCTCTTCCCCTCCTCCCCCTCCTTCTCCTCCTCCTCCTCCTTCCTCCTCCTCCCTCTCTTCCCCTCCTCCTCCTCCTCCTCCTCCTCCTCCTCACATAACGCCAACACACCTGGCGATCTATCCGCAAAGTGATTCTGTCATTCTCCCCCAAGCTTCATTGTGCCGCCCATAACAATATGGCTCGTGCATTTGGAAATAAAAAAGTGGGAAATTTCCGACAAAGGTTCCGACAACTGTGACATGTCTTAAAATGTGTTTTTTTTTTGCTGGAAGAACATGCTATTATTTAGGATTGTACATAACACCTCCTTTATGTTCCAAAAAGTGAACATTCACACGTGCTCACGTTCTGTTTTATGAGAGTTTATTCTGTATAATATCACTGTTGTTGTTGCCATGGTAATGAGATCGAGCAGGGACTTCAGTTTGTTCATTAAAAAGACATTAATTAGAAGACGTTAGAGAAGTCTGGACCACGTTACACCAAAAACTGGGCTTAAACAATATGGATTTTGGGAAGTGGGGCAATTCAGCGTAATTTTTTTTTTTATAAATGTTATTAGACACATATGTAGGGACCCTGAGGGGGGGTACCCATGTCGCGTGTCGATTTTAAGAAAAGGTCCATGTCGCGTGTCGATTTTAGGAAAAGGTCCATGTCGCGTGTCGATTTCAAGAAAAGTTCCATGTCGCGTGTCGCTAAATCTTGTGTCGCATGTCGATTCTAAGACAACCCCAATGTCGCGTTGTCGATTTTAAAAATCGCCGTGTCGCCGTGTCGAAAAAGCCCCTCTGGGGCCCTATATGTCGAGCGACTGAAAAATGAATGACTATGCGAGAATTATTATTGTTTTGCGCGAATAAGATGATAATAGGTATCTCGTCTAAAGGGTGGATCCTCACACCAATCGATCTTCCGATTCGATTCAAGGACGGCTCCAGAAAATCTGGATAGGGGAGGCCGGTTTCAGGGTCGGATCCAGATATGCTGGATAGGAGGGGCCGGGTCGCCCCCCCCCCCCAACACTGGATCCGCCCCTGTGATTGTCATGTCGTGCTAGGTTACAAAAGCAACGTTACTGCCGGTCATATAGCAATTCGTCGCATTTCCTGGGGGCTGAAGTAGCAGTCCCTTTTGATCAGCAGCCCACAACATCTGGATGTTCGTTAAATATTAATTGTCATAATGCATTCATGGAATTTCAATATGTCCCGATACCGGTATGTCCCTTGAGGAGCGTCCTTAGCCCAGTTGGCTAGCGGGATCATTGGCCCAGTTGGCTAGCGGGATCCTTGGCCCAGTTGGCTAGCGGGATCATTGGCCCAGTTGGCTAGCGGGATCAGAGGCCCAGTTGGCTAGCGGGATCATTGGCCCAGTTGGCTAGCGGGAACATTGACCCAGTTGGCTAGCGGGATCATTGGCCCAGTTGGCTAGCGGGTTCTTTGGCCCAGTTGGCTAGCGGGATCATTGGCCCAGTTGGCTAGCGGGGTCATTGGCCCAGTTGGCTATATTGGCCCAGTTGGCTAGCGGGATCATTGGCCCAGTTGGCTAGCGGGATTATTGGTCCAGTTGGCTAGCGGGATCATTGGCCCAGTTGGCTAGCGGGATCATTGGCCCAGTTGGCTAGCGGGATCATTGGCCCAGTTGGCTAGCGGGATCACTGGCCCAGTTGGCTAGCGGGATCATTGGCCCAGTTGGCTAGCGGGATCACTGGCCCAGTTGGCTAGCGGGATCATTGGCCCAGTTGGCTAGCGGGATCATTGGCCCAGTTGGCTAGCGGGGTCACTGGCCCAGTTGGCTAGCGGGATCATTGGCCCAGTTGGCTAGCGGAATCACTGGCCCAGTTGGCTAGCGGGATCATTGGCCCAGTTAGCTAGCGGGATCATTGGCCCAGTGGGCTAGCGGGATCATTGACCCAATTGGCTACATTGGCCCAGTTGGCTAGCGGGATCACTGGCCCAGTTGGCTAGCGGGATCATTAGTCCAGTTGGCTAGCGGGATCATTGGCCCAGTTGGTTAGCGGGATCATTGGCCCAATTGGCTAGCGGGGTCATTGGCCCAGTTGGCTACATTGGCCCAGTTGGCAAGCGGGATCATTGGCCCAATTGGCTAGCGGGGTCATTGGCACAGTTGGCTACATTGGCCCAGTTGGCTAGCGGGACCATTGGCCCAGTTGGCTAGCGGGATCATTGGCCCAGTTGGCTAGCGGGATCATTGGCCCAGTTGGCTAGCGGGATCATTGGCCCAGTTGGCTAGCGGGATCATTGGCCCAGTTGGCTAGCGGGATCATTGGCCCAGTTGGCTAGCGGGATCATTGGCCCAGTTGGCTAGCGGGATCATTGGCCCAGTTGGCTAGCGGGATCATTGGCCCAGTTGGCTAGCGGGATCATTGGCCCAGTTGGCTAGCGGGGTCATTGGCCCAGCTGGTTAGCGGAATCATTGGCCCAGCTGGCTAGCGGGATCATTGGCCCAGTTGGCTAGCGGGATCATTGGCCCAGTTGGCTAGCGGGATCACTGTCCCAGTGGGCTAGCGGGATCATTGGCCCAGTTGGCTAGCGGGATCATTGGCCCAGTTGGCAATTGACAAACGGCATTCTTCCTCGAAAAGTCCGGGCACGTTGGACCCCCCCCCCCTCCCCTCCCCACTCCTGGATCCGCCAATTGTCAATCAATCACTTCTCTAGCCCCAAGTGGGCCCGCCCTGTATCATTCATCACGCAGCGTTGTATGAGCGATAGCTGGGATGGTTGAAATCAAACTTAAAACTGTACATTTCATTCTACCAAAGTCTGACGTTTTCGTCACTCTAACGTTTTGGATTCTAACACACGTTACCGCGGATGAACTGTGGTGACGAATTATAATTTCACAACGGTAACAATAGTCACAATAGGCCCATGTAGAGCTTTGCATAATCATTCTGTTAGGTCTGTCGGAATGAGAGACGTAACGTGCAAGTTCATATCTTATAAATCACCAATTTTGTTGGCGCTTCTGTCCCTTAACTTACAGCTGCTGTGTCATTGTCGTAATACATGGTTTGTTTTGCTGCAGAGCGACCATACAACTTTCAGTATTATTTTCATTCCGAATGATACCTGCGTATGTAAAATCAACTGAAAGCAACTGAAATGCGCATTTGTTGCAGTTAGAAACCGCCGCCATATCTCCGTTCTATATCCTGCTTGTATGGCATTTATTCTTCGGCGTGGACAAAGATTTTTTAAAAAGAAAGAAAAGAAATAATTTCAGTTTCGGACTTTGCTGGGATTTATTTTACATTGGCTGAATACCGGAAGTCCTGAGACAGAAAATGAATTTAACGTCGGCGACACTTCCGGTTCTAAAACAACGGACTGACACGATCTACCCGCGACCACCAGAAACAAGCCTATCTTCCCACAACTCGTATCAATCTTTAATAAGACCAAACGGCGAGAATGCAAGGAAATTCGTCTTGTGTGAGGTGTGACAACAGAGACATACATGTATATAGAGCGTATTTTTCCTGATATCTCTATAGATATAAGGATGGCGTACTATGGCCGCTTGCTGCATGCGAAATCGTCTGTAATTTCGTTTAGTTGTTTCATCTCACTTTGAAGCCATTTTATTCTCATAAAAGGCCGCGAATATTGGCCAATGCATATCGTTACTGTAAGTTTCGTTGGTCTATAACTATCACGGTAATAAAATAAAGGAAATGTACTAAATAATTGTTATGCTTCAAACAATGTTGTCACATATCGATCTCAGCCACTGAAGGGAACGTTCAATCTTTAATATAGAATGCAATACCTCTATTATATTATTATATTATATAGGCGTGATCAACAAGAAACAAAGTGTATCACATCAATGTTGGATTCATTGTTATTGTCTTTCACATAAGTTAACACAAAGGTAAGTTTTTCTCTCTCCATTCCATTTAACGACAAAGGTTTGAGAAATATAGACATAACAAGGGATAAATATGCAGTCATTGTTGAAAAAAATCAGAATATAAAGAAATCATTACAGAAGTAAAGCATTATATATATAAATCTGTACCAGTCCTATCAATACGATTCTGGAAAATAATTGATTTAATATCGACGCTGATTAAAGAATAATATTATATTATCTTCATATGTTGAATGGTGGATTACCTGTCCAGTCCGTGATACTCCCCAAACCCGTCTGTTTCTGCAGCCAGACTTTCCTTTGGAATCCAACCCGTCTGTCTGTAACCCACACCGCTTAGTAGTCCTACCACTATGACAAAACAACCCCTTTCTGTAATCTAAACCGCTTCTTACTCCATCAAACCCCTCTCTATCTGTAACCCACACCGCTTGGTACTCCTACCATTATGTCAAACTCCTCTCTATCTGTAACCCACACCGCTTGGTGCTCCTACCATTATGTCAAACTCCTCTCTATCTGTAACCCACACCGCTTGGTACTCCTACCATTATGTCAAACCCCTCCCTATCTGTAACCCACACCGCTTGGTACTCCTACCATTATGTCAAACCCCTCTCTATCTGTAACCCACACCGCTTCGTACTCCTAACATTATGTCAAACCCCTCTCTATCTGTAACCCACACCGCTTGGTACTCCTACCATTATGTCAAACCCCTCCCTATCTGTAACCCACACCGCTTGGTACTCCTACCATTATGTCAAACCCCTCTCTATCTGTAACCCACACCGCTTGGTACTCCTACCATTATGTCAAACCCCTCTCTATCTGTAACCCACACCGCTTGGTACTCCTACCATTATGTCAAACCCCTCTCTATCTGTAACCCACACCGCTTCGTACTCCTAACATTATGTCAAACCCCTCCCTATCTGTAACCCACACCGCTTGGTACTCCTACCATTATGTCAAACCCCTCCCTATCTGTAACCCACACCGCTTGGTACTCCTACCATTATGTCAAACTCCTCTCTATCTGTAACCCACACCGCTTGGTACTCCTACCATTATGTCAAACCCCTCCCTATCTGTAACCCACACCGCTTGGTACTCCTACCATTATGTCAAACCCCTCTCTATCTGTAACCCACACCGCTTCGTACTCCTAACATTATGTCAAACCCCTCCCTATCTGTAACCCACACCGCTTGGTACTCCTACCATTATGTCAAACCCCTCCCTATCTGTAACCCACACCGCTTGGTACTCCTACCATTATGTCAAACTCCTCTCTAACTGTAACCCACACCGCTTGGTACTCCTACCATTATGTCAAACCCCTCCCTATCTGTAACCCACACCGCTTGGTACTCCTACCATTATGTCAAACCCCTCCCTATCTGTAACCCACACCGCTTGGTACTCCTACCATTATGTCAAACCCCTCCCTATCTGTAACCCACACCGCTTCGTACTCCTAACATTATGTCAAACCCCTCCCTATCTGTAACCCACACCGCTTGGTACTCCTACCATTATGTCAAACCCCTCTCTATCTGTAACCCACACCGCTTGGTACTCCTAACATTATGTCAAACCCCTCCCTATCTGTAACCCACACCGCTTGGTACTCCTACCATTATGTCAAACCCCTCCCTATCTGTAACCCACACCGCTTGGTACTCTTACCATTATGTCAAACCCCTCCCTATCTGTAACCCATACCGCTTGGTACTCTTACCATTATGTCAAACCCCTCCCTATCTGTAACCCACACCGCTTGGTACTCCTACCATTATGTCAAACCCCTCCCTATCTGTAACCCACACCGCTTGGTACTCCTACCATTATGTCAAACTCCTCTCTATCTGTAACCCACACCGCTTGGTGCTCCTACCATTATGTCAAACTCCTCTCTATCTGTAACCCACACCGCTTGGTACTCCTACCATTATGTCAAACCCCTCCCTATCTGTAACCCATACCGCTTGATGCTCCTACCATTATATCAAACCCCTCCCTATCTGTAACCCACACCGCTTGGTACTCCTACCATTATGTCAAACCACTCCCTATCTGTAACCCACACCGCTTGGTACTCCTACCATTATGTCAAACCCCTCCCTATCTGTAACCCACACCGTTTGGTACTCCTACCATTATGTCAAACCCCTCTCTATCTGTAACCCACACCGCTTGGTACTCCTACCATTATGTCAAACCACTCCCTATCTGTAACCCACACCGCTTGGTACTCCTACCATTATGTCAAACCCCTCCCTATCTGTAACCCACACCGTTTGGTACTCCTACCATTATGTCAAACTCCTCTCTATCTGTAACCCAGACCGCTTGGTACTCCTACCATTATGTCAAACCCCTCCCTATCTGTAACCCACACCGCTTGGTACTCTTACCATTATGTCAAACCCCTCCCTATCTGTAACCCACACCGCTTGGTACTCCTACCATTATGTCAAACCCCTCCCTATCTGTAACCCACACCGCTTGGTACTCCTACCATTATGTCAAACTCCTCTCTATCTGTAACCCACACCGCTTGGTGCTCCTACCATTATGTCAAACTCCTCTCTATCTGTAACCCACACCGCTTGGTACTCCTACCATTATGTCAAACCCCTCCCTATCTGTAACCCACACCGCTTGGTACTCCTACCATTATGTCAAACTCCTCTCTATCTGTAACCCACACCGCTTGGTGCTCCTACCATTATGTCAAACTCCTCTCTATCTGTAACCCACACCGCTTGGTACTCCTACCATTATGTCAAACCCCTCCCTATCTGTAACCCACACCGCTTGGTACTCCTACCATTATATCAAACCCCTCCCTATCTGTAACCCACACCGCTTGGTACTCCTACCATTATGTCAAACCCCTCCCTATCTGTAACCCACACCGCTTGGTACTCCTACCATTATGTCAAACCCCTCCCTATCTGTAACCCACACCGCTTGGTACTCCTGCCATTATGTCAAACCCCTCACTATCTGTAACCGACACCGCTTGGTACTCCTACGATTATGTCAAACCCCTCCCTATCTGTAACCCACACCGCTTGGTACTCCTACCATTATGTCAAACCCCTCCCTATCTGTAACCCACACCGCTTGGTACTCCTACCATTATGTCAAACCCCTCCCTATCTGTAACCCACACCGCTTGGTACTCCTACCATTATGTCAAACCCCTCCCTATCTGTAACCCACACCGCTTGGTACTCCTACCATTATGTCAAACCCCTCCCTATCTGTAACCCACACCGCTTGGTACTCCTACCATTATGTCAAACCCCTCCCTATCTGTAACCCACACCGCTTGGTACTCCTACCATTATGTCAAACCCCTCCCTATCTGTAACCCATACCGCTTCGTACATTTCCCTCTCTCTGAAAGACATTGGCCGAGGTAAGGCATTGTGGTGGTATACGTGACACACAACAACTTCTGTTACATCTGATCCCAACGAGTCCCCCAAACAACGTTGACGACAACAAGGTGTAGCGCTGTATGACAGGACATCAATGACTATAAAACACCCAGTTACAATCTTCAACGCGCCAGGAAAATAAGCAGAATAAAAACAACTTTTGTTCGACATCTAGTTTCCATCAGGAGCGAAAGTAGGCTTAAAAATTGGTAAATGAATTAATTGCTTGTCAATGTGAAAAGTAAAAATATATATATAAGGATGTAAATAAAGTTGACTATGATGAAAGCTCGGAATCATACGGTCTAAATACTGAATAACAGGTCTACTACACATGATCACAACTGAGTTGAGGTTACGAAGACAACACTTCGTTGGAAGTACTTATGTATCGATTTTAGTGCAAATTCATCAAAATCAATAAAAAGATAAGGTAGCAGTTTGTTTCTATCATTATATAATATGTATATGGTAATGTATAAATAGGTGTATGAAATATCCTCTGTATGAAGGTATCATGAAATCTGGTATACATAAGGAATATTCTTACGTCAGGGCGGTATTGATGTTATAAAGATGAACATAATAATAAAACAAATTGCCTACAAGCTCATATTTGGCAAGGTTATTTCGGCTTCATCTTCTCTTCCATATGACAGAGCTGTTCATAGAGAGCCTTAGCAGTGTCTGACTCTATATCCATCTGCAAGAAAGGAGCGGGCATCAGCGTCAAGTAGAGAGAATAGCAGGAGGACCGAAGCATCATGCATCATAATGACGTCACGTTGAGGATGGCACCCTACACATGGTGACGTTATGATACGGGAAACATTTAATTTTTTTTTTCATTTATAAAAACTATAATTCACGCAGTAAAATATATTCCTTGGTTAACCTTCAACTTGATGTCGAGCTACAAACATGCACTTATTTGAAGAGGTACACCTATTTCCCACACAAACGACTGACGCTACGATTACGGCCCCCCATTTTGAATATTGAACATAGCGACGATGAAGTGGTACCTGTGACCTTGACCCTTACCTTCCTGCCCTTGGTATAGCGCTGACCTAGCACATTGACCAGACTTAGATATTTGGATCTGGGATCCAGGCTCTGGGGCTTCTGCTGAGCCAACCAAAACTGTAGAGGATATAAGAGGAGTTGTCATGTAGACGAGGAGCGCCGATTTCACGTCTTATCGACAGATAGAGAACAAAGCAATATGAACTTATTATTATTATTATTATTATTATTATAGAAACGCAAGGAAAACAAAAGAACATATGAATCAATATAGTACACACTTACAGCTGCCCATATATATATTTTAGTTACAAAACGCAGTCATGGCGACATTTAAAGTGTAGACACAACAATATCAACTCACTTAGGCCTATATCGTACCGCTGGCGACAATGAAAGGAACTAAATTATGGACATAAAAGTCGGGTTTCAAATCTCATCGATGACGTCACTCACGAGAGCCTCGCTTCCGTTCTCCGGTGTCACATTCATGTTGTGGGTAAACAGGCGCAACTGTGGGAGGAAAGGGGGGGTGGGGGGTGATATAATGTCCGGTCACTTGGAAACTACGAATGAAGTGCAATCACGTCTAGGCTAGTTACATCCCTAGAGGAGTTCTCGCTCGTTACATGCAGATTTATCCAGAGATCCTTCCTCGGTGAAAAGCTCACGTGCTTCCGCTAAACTTTCCACTTCCAGATTCCTGGAACTCAGAAGCCGGGCGGAAGTGCAGCTCGTGCCGTCTCGACTCACCAGGGGGCGTTCTTACATTAATGACGCATCTTGGGCGAATTTGATTAACTCACTTCGATAACTGAATGTGTTTATATATTACCTTATTTGAATACTAACGCGTGCGTTATTGCAGCCGGAAGCAAACGGTCAAAATAACAAGAATGATAACTATTTTCTACACATCCTTCATTGTTACAAGCAAGACGGAAGTTATTTCCTTGCTAAGTGACTAGTTTATTCGCTGTATCGTATCGTATTTGCACGTAACTGCAGAATACTCCGTCAAACTCTAAACTTTTTTGGGGGGGTTATTATATACATTAATGTTTATGTAACAGGATCTAGCACCCATCTGCCAAGATATCCTGTAAATATCATAAATTAAGACCGGTCTCTACCTCCTTTTATCGCAGACTCATTACCTGCGCACGAATCTCACAACGCTTCTGAACATAGTTCCAAATTAACTGGATTGTTGGTGACACATTGCGGGTCGATACAAATATGGCTGCTGAAGAAGAGGTGGAATAGCCAGAAGCACTGACATCCTGCGACCCGCTGGCGGGCCGGTTGTCATCACTTACCAGCCA
>OZ025259.1:10809642-11151878 GCA_964019135.1 Arenicola marina | reverse complement strand
TAACCTGTCTGCACTCTCTCCACCTCCACCCCCCATCCCCCACCCAGTCCCCCCTTACGTCTGTTCGCCCCCTTGATTAATCTACGTCAATGAACAGCCTCGTCCATTCCACACATTTGTCATATATATAGTGTTAAAAGTCGAGCTGCGTGATAAATGGTCTGTCACTCGCCGTTAAGCAGTCGTCAAGCGTAAGGGGAGAAAATAAAAATGGAAGTGCCAATGATGATGGTCAAGCCTCCACCCCCCGCATCCCACAGGCACCTGCCTTAAGGTTTTGAGAACTTGGGACTCCAGAGCTGATGGGGGAAATGGACGCCTTATGGGAAGCAATCGGTGTAAAACGTCGAGGTCGTACCTCTGCGGTAAACATGCGGCAGTTGGGATTCACAGTATTAAAACACAACATGTTTCGGATAAGCACCAAAGGTGATCTGCGTTCTTGTAAAACGAAAACAAAACTATTTGTGCTGTTAGGCCTAACGGGAGATGAGCAAAATCCTCATTTCGGTGGCGAATACCGTAGACACCACGTGATACTGTGGTGCTCCCTGGTGAAGCTATTACTGATGCGCACCAAGTACACAGTTCTGCCCTCTCCATGCGTGGACAGAATCTGTAGTGTGCGGTATACGGAATTCGGCGAAGAAATGAAGAGAACCGAACGTGTTGTTTCAAGGCATAGCATCATAAGTCAAGATAAAATTGAAAAGTTGGTTTTTGGAAGGTTTCCTTTTTGGTTTTCAGTGACATTATGAGTGCATCATCATCAACATAATAACGGCTTTGGTTGTTTCAATCCTCATCAACATTCGAACGGCTTTTGTTCTTTCTATCCTCATCTACATAAGAACGACTTTTGTTTTTTCTATCCTCATCAACATAAGAACGGCTTTTGTTGTTCCTATCCTCTTCAAAATAAGAACGGCTTTTGTTGTTTCTATCCTCATCAACATAAGAACGGCTTTTCTTGTTTCTATCCTCTTCAAAATAAGAAAAGGCTTTTGTTGTTTCTATCCTCATCGACTTAAGAACGGCTTTTGTTGTTTCTATCATCATCAACAACAGAACGGCTTTTGTTCTTTCTACTATCATCAACATGAGAACGACTTTTGTTGTTCTATCCTCATCAACATAAGAACGGCTTTTGTTGTTTCTATCCCCATCAAAATAAGAACGGCTTTTGTTGTATCTATCCTCATCAACAACAGAACGGCTTTTGTTCTTTCTATCCTCATCAACATAAGAACGACTTTTGTTGTTTCTATCATCTTCAACATAAGAACGGCTTTTGTTCTTTCTATCCTCATCAACATAAGAACGACTTTTGTTGTTTCTATCCCCATCAACATAAGAACGGCTTTTGTTGTTTCTATCCTCTTCAACATAAGAACGACTTTTGTTGTTTCTATCCTCATCAACATAAGAACGGCTTTTGTTGTTTCTATCCTCCTCAACATAAGAACGGCTTTTGTTCTTTCTATCCTCATCAACATCAGAACGACTTTTGTTGTTTCTATCCCCATCAACATAAGAACGACTTTTGTTCTTTCTATCCTCTTCAACATAAGAACGGCTTTTGTTGTTTCTAACCTCTTCAACATAAGAACGGCTTTTGTGGGTGGTGGGTGTGGGTGAGGGGGGGTGGGTGTTGGGTCTGGTTGAGAGGGGGTGGGTGGGGGACGGGGTGGGAGACGGGGGTGGGTGGGGGACGGGGTGGGGGACGGGGGTGGGTGGTGGACTTTCGTCTGGGACGCCACTCGTCGGGTTCGTTCACAATTAAATGGTGTTCTGACGTCTCCAGAGATGTGGCTGTCGACGGGTGGCTGGCTCGTCATCTGTCTGTCACATGACCCGTCACGGCTGCCGTACATCTCTCACGCCGCCTGTCGCTGAGGGCTCCGAAGAGGAATATCTTGTCGATTACAATGTCGATTGCAATGCGGCGTTGAAGCTGACTCTCTGGCTGTGTCTTCCACGGCGGTTGTGGACAAAGATATATGGTCTTCAGCATCCCGGTACTGTATCATTATATCGTTCAGAGGGTCTTCACTAAGGGTTTGGGGTATACCTCTCTATTTTATATATCAGCCCCCGCCCTGCCACTCATCCTCCCCCGACACCCCCTCATCATCCTCCTCTCACATCACCCCTCCCCACTTTCCTCAATACCACTGCCCCTTTCCTCCCTCCTAGACACCCTCTTCCTCCTCCCACATCACCCCCGTTCTCTCCCTCCCTCCCCCTCCCTCCCCAACACACCCGCCTACTGCCGCATCACCCCTGCCCTCCCCCCCTCCCCGACACCCTCTCCCCATCCTCCAGCATCACCACCCCTCCCCACGCCCTCTCCTCCGCCACCCGTCCTCATCTCCCCCCCTCTCCACCACCCCATCAATGGTTGCGGTGTGCCCGACTTGGAGTCAAGCCGGTCTGGTCTTTATGACTGAGGCGAGCGCCACAAGGGGGATGAAGTAGCACCGACTCCTAACCTGTCCGCACTGTCTCCACCTCCACCCCCCACCCCCCACCCAGTCCCCCCTTACGTCTGTTCGCCCCCTTGATTAATCTACGTCAATGAACAGCCTCGTCCATTCCACACATTTGTCATATATATAGTGTTAAAAGTCGAGCTGCGTGATAACTGGTCTGTCACTCGCCGTTAAGCAGTCGTCAAGCGTAAGGGGAGAAAATAAAAATGGAAGTGCCAATGATGATGGTCAAGCCTCCACCCCCCGCATCCCACAGGCACCTGCCTTAAGGTTTTGAGAACTTGGGACTCCAGAGCTGATGGGGGAAATGGACGCCTTATGGGAAGCAATCGGTGTAAAACGTCGAGGTCGTACCTCTGCGGTAAACATGCGGCAGTTGGGATTCACAGTATTAAAACACAACATGTTTCGGATAAGCACCAAAGGTGATCTGCGTTCTTGTAAAACGAAAACAAAACTATTTGTGCTGTTAGGCCTAACGGGAGATGAGCAAAATCCTCATTTCGGTGGCGAATACCGTAGACACCACGTGATACTGTGGTGCTCCCTGGTGAAGCTATTACTGATGAGCACCAAGTACACAGTTCTTCCCTCTCCATGTGTGGACAGAATCTGTACTGTGCGGTATACGGAATTCGGCGAAGAAATGAAGAGAACCGAACGTGTTGTTTCAAGGCATAGCATCATAAGTCAAGATAAAATTGAAAAGTTGGTTTTTGGAAGGTTTCCTTTTTGGTTTTCAGTGACATTATGAGTGCATCATCATCAACATAATAACGGCTTTGGTTGTTTCAATCCTCATCAACATTCGAACGGCTTTTGTTCTTTCTATCCTCATCTACATAAGAACGACTTTTGTTTTTTCTATCCTCATCAACATAAGAACGGCTTTTGTTGTTCCTATCCTCTTCAAAATAAGAACGCCTTTTGTTGTTTCTATCCTCATCAACATAAGAACGGCTTTTCTTGTTTCTATCCTCTTCAAGATAAGAAAGGGCTTTTGTTGTTTCTATCCTCATCGACTTAAGAACGGCTTTTGTTGTTTCTATCCTCATCAACAACAGAACGGCTTTTGTTCTTTCTACTATCATCAACATGAGAACGACTTTTGTTGTTCTATCCTCATCAACATAAGAACGGCTTTTGTTGTTTCTATCCCCATCAACATAAGAACGGCTTTTGTTGTATCTATCCTCATCAACAACAGAACAGCTTTTGTTCTTTCTATCCTCATCAACATAAGCACGACTTTTGTTGTTTCTATCATCTTCAACATAAGAACGGCTTTTGTTCTTTCTATCCTCATCAACATAAGAACGACTTTTGTTGTTTCTATCCCCATCAACATAAGAACGGCTTTTGTTGTTTCTATCCTCTTCAACATAAGAACGACTTTTGTTGTTTCTATCCTCATCAACACAAGAACGGCTTTTGTTGTTTCTATCCTCCTCAACATAAGAACGGCTTTTGTTCTTTCTATCCTCATCAACATCAGAACGACTTTTGTTGTTTCTATCCCCATCAACATAAGAACGACTTTTGTTCTTTCTATCCTCTTCAACATAAGAACGGCTTTTGTTCTTTTTATCCTCATCAACATAAGAACGACTTTTGTTGTTTCTATCCCCATCAACATAAGAACGGCTTTTGTTCTTTCTATCATCATCAACATAAGAACGGCTTTTGTTGTTTCTATCCTCATCAACAACAGAACGGCTTTTGTTCTTTCTATCATCATCAACATAAGAACGACTTCTCTTGTTTCTATCCCCATCAATATAAGAAGGGCTTTTGTTGTTTCTATCTGGTTCAACCTAAGAACGGCTTTTGTTGTTTCTATCCTCATCAACAACAGAACGGCTTTTGTTGTTTCTATCATCATCAACATAAGAACGGTTTTTGTTGTTTCTATCCTCATCAACACGAGAACGGCTTTTGTTGTTTCTATCATCATCGACATAAGAACGGCTTTTGTTGTTTCTATCCTCATCAACAACAGAAAGACTTTTGTTCTTTCAATCCCCATCAACATAAGAACGGTTTTTGTTGTTTCCAACCTCTTCAGCGTGAGAACGGCTTTTGTTCTTTCTATCCTGATCAACAACAAAACGGCTTTTGTTGTTTTTATCCTCATCAACTTAAGAACGGTTTTTGTTGTTTCTATCCTTATCAACATATAAACGGCTTTTGTTGTTTCTATCTTCATCAACATAAGAACGGCTTTTGTTGTTTCTATCCTCTTCAACGTAAGAACGGCTTTTGTTCTTTCCATCTGGATCAACATAAGAACGGCTTTTGTTGTTCCTATCCTCTTCAACGTAAGAACGCCTTTTGTTCTTTCTATCCTGATCAACAACAAAACGGCTTTTGTTGTTTTTATCCTCATCAACTTAAGAACGGTTTTTGTTGTTTCTATCCTTATCAACATAAAAACGGCTTTTGTTCTTTCAAACCCCATCAACATAAGAACGGTTTTTGTTGTTTCTATCCTCTTCAGCGTGAGAACGGCTGTTGTTGTTTCTATCCTGATCAAAATAAAAACGGCCTTTGTTGTTTCTATCCTCATCGACTTAAGAACGGCTTTTGTTCTTCTATCCTCTTCAGCGTGAGAACGGCTTTTGTTGTTTCTATACTCGTCAACATAAGAACGGTTTTGTTGTTTCTATCTTCATCAACATAAGAACGGCTTTTGTTGTTTCTATCCTCGTCAACATAAGAACGGCTTTTGTGGTTTCTATCCTCATCAACATATAAGCGGCTTTTGTTGTTTCTATCCTCATCAACATAAGAACGGCTTTTGTTCTTTCTATCATCATCAACATAATAACGGCTTTTGTTTTTTCTATCCCCATCAACATAAGAACGGCTTTTGTTGTTTCTATCCTGATCAATATAAGAACGGCTTTTGTTGTTTCTATCCTCATCAACAACAGAACGACTTTTGTTCTTTCTATCCCCATCAACATAAGAAGGGCTTTTGTTGTTTCTATCCTCTTCAGCGTGAGAACGGCTTTTGTTGTTTCCAGACTCATCAACATAAGAACGGTTTTATTCTTTCTACCCTCATCAACATATGAACGGCTTTTGTTGCTTCTATCCTCATCAAAAAATAAGAACGGCTTTTGTTTTTTCTATCCTCAGCAACCCAGACCGACATGCCTGGTTTTATGTCATGTTTCGGTGTGGTTGCCAGAGGTGCCTGGACAAATGTCAGAAGGCAGCAATTACTTTCCCTTCGCATACAATTTGCGGCATGAAATAGCATTTTCAGATGAAAGCAAACACGTGTTCTGCGTTACTAGTTCATAAAGCCAAATTGGCGCCCTGCAGCAGAGAGATTGTCACCTTTCTTATCGTTTCCTATTGTTATCGTAATATCGCTCGTAATGAAATTAACTGTGAAATTGGCAATGTGAGGTTTTATTAAACGTTAGTTTTAGAGGAAACTCACTTTGCCGGCGTCGGTGCTTGAGATAAAATTTTATTATCGTAATTTTGTGATTATTGCCATAATCGCCTTGACGGAGATGGAAGATGGAAGGTTTGCTGTTACACTCTCAGTCTCGCGCGAGTCTAGGAGCTGTGGAGGAGAGTTCGGGATTCAGTGGTAAATGGTAATGACATGAAATTTGTTGTGGCCTTTGATAAAACCGGTGAAACCCGCTTCACTTCGTGGCGGCTCGGTGGACCGGAATGTCTATTGGAATGAGGTGAGGTAGACAGGGGCGTTGGTGGCGGAGTGGGAGGGGGGGGGAGACGTTTAGGCGTCAGTCCTGGCCTGGGTGAGAGGTATCATTAGAAGACGCCACAGAAAGTACCGAGCCGGGTATGATGGCCAGGGTGTGGCTAGTTTGGCGTTAGAAAAGCTAAATGTCAAGTTAAAGATAGGGATATCAGCAGCTGGGTCATCCCCAGGGAACCAAGACAACAGATGCACCAACCTAAGAACAGCTTTTGTTGTTTTTATCTGACTATATCTAGACATCTCTGCCAAGTGACTGTGTCAGGTTACTGTCCGATGTAGTCATGAAGATGTGTATGCGCCGTTGACAACCTCGTTAAATAAGTTTGCCGCACCAAATGACCTCTAAGCGACCTTCCAAGGTCAAATCTAAGGTGGTAACCGCCCTGTTTCGAAAGCACACCTCTTGTAGATATTATTCCACATAGGTACCCACTTGTAACAAAAAATGCCATCAAATGTTTTTTTGAGGGGTTTGGCCGGCCGACTAATGCGTTTCTGTAGCTTGGTTCCGCGGCCCAAACTAGCTTAAGAGTTTCTGACATTGGGGCTTGTAGAATTGGAGACGAGCAACAGAGCGACGGGTGAGCCAGCGACCGGCTATACTAGCAAGCGACACGATTGTCTAAACCAGAAAGATACACATTTGAAAAATAAAAATCTGACCTTCATTTCATGCAATGTCTTCTGAAACAGAATAATTTGGTGCCACTTATGAGAACTATTTCCTCCTGCGGATATGTCTTACCCGGTGATTATGAGGTCGTTAATCAAACAGTAAGTAGTTCGGAAGATCGCGGAGGAAGCGGCGGCAGTTTAATTTGAATTTTGTGTTTAACTTCATCGTGCCTATCGATCACAATATCTGGTAATGCCTATATTATACCTGCTAGTAAATAAAAAATAGTTATATTGCTGCCGTATAGACATTTATGTCTTGCTCTACGAAAGAGTGATATAGCTGGCTCGCCCGTAGCTCGTTCCCGGCATTGTAATAGAAGAACACAAAGAGTTATGTAAGTTGTTGGATATGGCAATTTATTGCCGAGAATAAAAGGTTTAAGATTATCAGTGGCGGAAAAACCACATCGCCACTGATAAAAATGTGGCGGAAAAGAGCATCGCCACTAATAAAGATGTGGCGGAAAAACGCATCGCCACTAATATACATGTGGCGGAAAACACATCGCAAATGGAAAAACATTTGGCGGAAAACATATCGCCAAGCAAAATGGTGAGGCGAAAACACATCGCTAATGACAAATATAGTGGCAAACACATTGCCACTGAGAATTAAATGTAATACACATCTGTGGCAATCAAATGTTAGACAGGCAAATATTAATGGATACTAATTGATTATATATATATATATATATATATATATATATACCATATTATGCAGTCCACTATGGATATTTATGACAGGCTATATGAAAATAGATGTTGTCTTCATACATAGCAGGGAAGGTGAGGGGACAAACGCCACCGCTGATCAAACGATCAGCCCCCCACCCAAGGGCGCAGCCAGCATATCCAACAGAAAAATATATGTCCATGCTTCGAATAGCTTGGAAAGAATTATTTCACCATTTCATTATAGTTCCTCAGCCCTGGCTGAGCTGAACCGAAAGTTTTTCTTACAAAATATAGGAGTATCAAAATCTGCCCGTCATTGCACAGCAAAATATACCGCTCCTTAGCCCTGGATGAACAGGACGGAACAGAATCAGACGATAGTATTTACCATTCCCCAGCTTCTGCTGAGCTCACGCTCCATTTGCAACATACGTTTATGTCGTATTATACTTCAAAACCATGCCAACCATTTCAAATTGTCAGCAGCGTCTTGTCGACCGGTAGTATGTTGCTCAGCCTTCTTTGTGTGGAACATACACTGATGAATGCATGGGATCCTAAACGTAACTAGTGACTCGGTTCTCTGTACCCTCAATGCTCAACAAATATATATAACCATTACCTATGTCACTGCCACAGAGCAAATAATAAAACGTAATTAAGGTTTAGTGACAGGAATGCAATGGCGCTAAATTGTTTTAATCGTTTCATCGACTAGTTATCCGTTCCCCAATCTTGAATAAATAATGATAATGATATATAATAGTGTTTTTAATACCGATAAAATTCGGAGCTATATTCATCCATTTACATCTATATATATACTTCTTAGTTATTAAAAATACATGGTTAATGAGTTGGCTGTATAAGGTCTTACGTTCACCCAATATACATGACTGAAAATCGACTGGTAAGGATATATTGCATGACTCATTTAACCATAGTACCAAAAGAGACCACAAAGGCTTTATATGCCGGCAACTAAACAACAAATGTTCTATAGTTTCTGGTTCGCTTCCGCAAAAATCACATCTATCATTGGGTTTTAACTTACATTTATGAAGAAAAATATTCGTCACAAGTGCTCGATGTAAGATTAAATACTGGAAACTTCTCGTACTTTCATTAATGGTACAGTGCAGTGGTAAATTATATATTTGACTCCATTTGCCGCTATCTATTTGCTCGTTAAACACGTTCCCTAATCTTGGACCGTTGAACAAACGTCGATATATGCAACAGATTATAAACGTAACAACTAGTGATACGACTCTGTAAGCTCAAGGCTCAAAAACTATATGTAACTCTTACCGTACAGAACAAGTAATCAACAAATTGAAAAGAAGTGTTATGACAGAAAAGCAATTGCCATACTTTAGTGTCATTTTTCATCGACCGGTTATCCGTTCCTCAGCCCTGGCTGAGCTGAAAAGTTGTCGATATATGTAACGGATTATAAAAGTAAGAACTAATGTTTCTGCTCTCTGAACTCAAGGCTCAACTGCTACATACAGCTATTGCAAAGTGCACTGCCATACAGAGCAAATAATCCACAAAACTTAAAGGATGTATTATGACAGGAAAGCAATTGCCCTATTTTTCATCATCGTCTCTTCGACCAATTTTCCGTTCCACAGCCCTGGCTGAACTGAACAGACGTGGATTTATGCCATGGATTATGAACATAGGAACTAGTTATTTGGTTGTCTGTGAGCTCACGGTTAAAAAATATCATTAAACCATTACCAGGTTTACAACCCTACTTAGCAAATAATCAAACACAATTAGAAGAAGTATTATGACAGGAGTGCAATTTCCGTATCTTTATCATCGTCTAATCAATTAGTTATCCGTTCCTCGGCCCTGGCTGAGCTGAACAAAAATTGTTGTATGTAATGTATTATAAACGTCAGAACTAGTTATTCAATTGTCTGGGAGCTCAACGTTTTAAAATTGTATTAAACTATTACCAGGTTCACAGCCTTACATAACAAAACAATCAAACATAATAAAAAGAAGGAGTGTGACAGGAGTGCAATTTCCCTAATTTTTACCCTCGCATCATCGATCAGTTATCTGTTCCTCAGTCCTGGCTGAGCTAAACAGGCGTGGATGTATGCAACAGATTATAAACGTAAGAATTATTTATTTAGCTCTCAGTGAGCTAAAAGCTCCACACCTGAACATAGCCATTAATTAGTGCATGGTAATGCATAGCACATAATACACCTAAATAAAAAGAAAGACTTTAGACAGGAGTGCATTTGACCAAACGTACAAAGTTGGCGACAAGGTATTATTATATAACACCAGTACCGCTCCATACCCAATGGCAGGGGCTTTACTATATTCTACAGTTCAATCTAACCAGTTCTTACAAACTTGCAGACTACGACACACCCGATACACAAAAATTACTGATTAGTCGACTGAAGCTATTTATCTACCCATCAAATCATCGGAATGGCGGACGACTCACAGGAAGCCAACCGCTTACCTACACTAGCGGCAGATCGACGTTGAGCTCCATTTTCAGTGGAGGACATATTTCGAGACCAAGTCCAGACTGTCTTCATCTCATTAGGTAGCTCGATCTTGATATTGCCATAGGTTGTACTTCCCGACAGAGTGGCCACTACTATACTAAAGTATCATCTAACGACTAAAGGTCGTTGGAAGGTATGCGGTGACACACCCCATGCCGCAGGGAAACACAGTTCAGTGCCACAAGAGCAGTAAAGTCTATTTGACCCGGTACGGGCATTCCTTCGACATTTAAAAATGTGTTCGAAGCTTCGGTCGGTCAACATGTTATACGGTCAAGCCGCGTACGAACTGACTTACAAAACGGGTGGGTCATTACCATGCAAGCCATCAACATGGCCACGATGTCATAATCAGAGAAGGATTTAACAGCTGTTGCTTGTGTGGTGTCCATTAGATTTGCACTTGTTATCAAGTCATCATTTCAACGCTGATTGTTTAAAATGCTGGACACTGATTAGTCGACTATTCCGACGTCTTAAGGTCGATCGAAACTTTTAACATATGCTTACTATAACATAGTGATAGGTTACAATTGATCAACTTACCATGAAAAGCTGATAGGTTGCATAGTAATGTAAAAGTGTATATTAATATTATTAACACCATTTATATTGGACTACAATAAATCTTTACCATATTTAATGTAGTTGTGGCCCTACACGCTCCTTATCCTATTGATATATATATATATATCCGGAAGTATAAGTGCCCCCCATAAGATCTATCTATCGTCGCACCGCTACAATGTGGTAATCAATTGTCACACTAAATGGGAGCATAATTAATTAGTTAAGTAGGAAAGGATACATTTTTATGTTTCCGGTGGGTACTGTGTCCGGACAGAGAGAAAGACTGAATAGAGAGAATAGAAAGAAAGGTGGTTGCCGTATGGCTATATATATATATGACTGACGTGTGTTCCTCCTGCTCGTACAATGTGCACTACAGACGGATGGATTGTTCAACCAATGAATGAATGGGCGTTTAGGCCGCTATTTGTGCACACACAGTCTAAATTGAGCCAAAAAACTTCCCAAGACGATGAAAGATTGTAGTGTAGTGTAGTAGTGGAGTAGTGTAGAGACAGCCAGCGCATAGAATCAGATTAGATGCAGAGGACTTAGACACGTCCGTGCACCTCAGCAAAAAGCTTGGCCTGGGCTAAGGTAGAGGGAGCACATTGAGATAACAGATAATGCATGTCAATGAATAAGGGCTGTAACAGAATAATGTACAAAATCAAACTAACCATCGTCGCCATGTATTTTGCGACAAATTCCTCGTCATGTTTTACATCACCGTGCAACATTTATATACGAAAAAAAAAAAATATGTATACAATACTTATGTTGTGACCACGTATGCATCAATCACGTGTTCCATGTGCCTATCGATCCGCAGATATCTACAATCTGTAGCTATAGCATATGTGCATTACATAAACTCGTATTCGATAAACGTCAACAAATTGAAAGAAAATGAAATGAATGACTAACCGGCATTTCTATGGACGTTCTATGAACCATCTTTCCTAATGTTTTTTAAAATATTTTGTTCAAAATCCTTGAGTCGTTGCTGATCTGAACGAACGTGATACGTCACAATGAATCATATACTTATAACGGGTTAATCAGGCGTTCTATGTCTAACAATTACCAGGTTCACTATCACAAGGGGTTTATATACCAACCAAATCATTAACATTCATTTGTGGGTCATGATGGCTGCATCCATCACATGGTCCAGGTTAGTCCGGATCCGGCCTGTAGATCCTGGGACACATCCTATAACCTCCCCTCCGAAAGAGACATCATAATTATGGTGGAATAATCAAAACCATGTCGCCTACTAAAATCAAATATTAACTGATCATGACCGATTGAATTGCTTCCGCTAATTTACTGATGTATATGCTTTACATAATAAATACTTCTCGCATTAAACTCGCTACATGTCATCAAATGTGATAAAATGACGTTTATCAACGCATATGTGCAAGGTCATCACAAGATCAATGTCGTTATGCTGATCAATTAATGAATTATAGAGATTGCTCATGTTTTACACAAATTCTTTGTGGCAAATTGTAGGGGGTCTGTTGCCTCGCCAAAGAGTTTAATTATGTAATCACCAGTAGGTGTAGTCAATATTTGTCAGGGACTCATAAAACACTAGAACAGAGAACAGATTAAAGCTCATGTGCGGGAATAGGCTCAGCCCTCAACAATGCCATGTGGGAGCAGTAGCGCCGTGTCATTGGATGTGCTCGCAATGTGAGCAGCCCGCCTGACATTATGCTCGATGCATTGATTGCAGGTAGCAATCGACCAGACTTAACGAGTTGATCAATGATTAGCTCAACCAATTCGTCGTTGTGTCCGCCGTTCAGAAAGATGACGGGGGTGCCGCACGAGTGTTGTTTTGTAGCGGACCATGCCCAGGTGTGCGCTACCTCGTTGGGGGGAGACTGGTGTGTTCGGCCACTTCGGACCTCTG
This sequence comes from Arenicola marina, assembly GCA_964019135.1. Lineage (NCBI taxonomy): Eukaryota > Metazoa > Annelida > Polychaeta > Arenicolidae > Arenicola > Arenicola marina. The sequence goes on along the minus strand of OZ025259.1, from coordinate 11,139,242 downwards.
CTTTTCGGTGGCATTCTGTAACTCATGCTCATAAAGACATTGGCATCATCATTTGAATTATAACATCATGCACATCGCTAACAATCATACTCGCTTCCCAAAGAGACCTGCTTGATTAGCAGATTGATAAAAACTCATCTAAGTGTCAAGCTGTGTACTCAAAACAAAAGCTTGTAGAAAACTAAAATCAGGAGACCAATAGGAGTTTTATATTAATCACATCCATCAATTTATTGTATTATTGTATGTAAACCATGATTAACATAGACAATGAGTGGCTCAAATGCCTTTAGGTCCTTTATGACCGCAAAAATGGATGACAGTAATATTCTCCTTACCGATGATATTCTTGGCCCATAAATTAGGATATATAATTCAAATATCACGGTCACAGATATCCAGAATAATAAAAGCTTGCTACTTCGAGTAACTGAGTAGCCTACCCTTGCCCCAGGTACTGGGAGACAATTGAAACGAGATATCGGGAACTGATTGAAATAAGCTAATTAGCTTACTTTTGTTTAAGGAGGTTTAGGGAGACAAATAAAACGAGATATCTTGATTCTCTAAAGCCAATAGTGGCTATTGATGTTGACTTACAAACCACACTTAAATTTAACAAGCGACCAACACAATTTGTGACCAATGAAAGGTTTTTCATTGTCAATAAACTTCAACATGCCGCTGTCAGATGTCTTACCTGTTATTTCGTTGGTGGTTGAGAGTCAAGTGACCCCCCTGTAAACTTCCGCTACATCGTCTCGCGGTTGACGCTAATCGGTAAACAATCCGCGTTGTCAGGGGGACTCCACTTGGACGAGTCCATTCGTTCTTCTCACCATATGGTAGGGGTGATACCAACACGTATTCCCATAATGTAGTACTCCAATAATTCTCCGCGTAGCCATAAAGTAAATTCTGATTAATCAGAATTATTATTTATAACATTTTGGCTTGGAACCAGCCAGCCCAATTCTAGGAGACCCCAACTGGGGTTCTCGATTAGTAAAGTGCTGCCACCTTGTGGAGTCTCTTGGAGACAGCATTCCTTATGTGTAAATAGTCTGCTTGGTTGACTGATACCTGCACGTGGCTGAAAACGTCTGTGACTGACCTGAACTACAGAGGTGCCCCCCTCTTCCCTCATCCCCTCCCCTAGCTCACAATACACACACGTGGCGTTTATGTTGACTATAATCTATCACCAACTATTTATTTTTCCACCAATTAAAGCAAGTGCGACTTGGATTTATGCTATCGATCAGTCACGTCTGTGGCAGACGTAAAACCTGGTGATGTGATATCTTACGCTGAAAGCTAGACGGCCATAATGAGGCAATTGTCTGCAGTCCAGAGTGGAAACAGGATTGATTTGCAGATGACCGGCATGTGGCGGCGTATAGACCATATGTACGTTATTAGCGGGGTGAGCGTATTAGCGGGGTTCAGGCCAAAAATTCGGGACTGGGAAAAAGTGGTCTTAATGGAGAGGTGGTCATATAACCGGGGTGATCTGAAAGCGGGGTTCCGCTGTAAATAGTAACGCTCCCAAAACTGCCGTATCGGTGGCTCCACTGCAAGGATCTCCATCTTAATCGACATATCTCAGGATATTTAAAGAGCCACACGAATGGTCTGGTGGTTAGAGTTTTATCGAGTGAACTCTGCCAGGCCTGCCGGAGTTCGGGGGTTCGCGCCCCATGGACTATTTGGATACCTGGGACCCCAGAGTATAAGATATATTATTATGTCCGGGTGAAATAAAATACGACATTTCTTTGGCGGGGTCGTCTTATACCCCCATCATGTCACAATCGTGGCGTGGTCTCGCCGTATCATTGGACACCCCCTTGAGTCTAGTAGCGTGTTCTCTTGTTGTCCAGGCGGGCAGTGCCGCGTTCATGCCCCACTTGTGCAGGATAGTGAATTGCATGGTTTATGCCGCTTTTGGGCACTCATGGGGTAAATTTGGCCAAGGAACCTTGCCCGGGCCCGGATTCGAACCTAGGACCTATTGATTTGCGATATAGTGCGCTAACCACTACACCGGAGAGGCTCCTCTATGCAGGATAACGATCCCATGTCTGTACCTTAGTTGACCCTTCCCATTGTCGTGATATGACCAACAGAGGACCTCATTTTAAGCGTCCTACTTTAGCCCAGGGACAAACCCATGAGACAAGGAAGTGTCTCCTCTTATTGTTATCTGCATTAATGCCAGGACGAGATGGTCGAGGTCAAATCGTCCTTACACGCCGTGGGACCATTAGAATTGTTATATGTGGCCATTAATGCCTCGCATTTGACGTGATAACGGCTATTGCGTCTAGGCCATCGCATCGCCATTAGCGAGGTTACCTATACCTCTGTTTATATAGATGTGTATCGGGTCATCAGAGGGTACTCTTTTTCTCGCTACCGAGTCACTTCTATCAGCCTCAAAGCTTTGTTGCCTACGATCCGAAGACTTCAAAGCTCGCTCGGCCTATAGGTCGTGGAATTACTTGGTCGTGTGTACCCGGTAAAAGGCTCAGAGACGTTTTTCATGCAGAACTAAGAGCAAGTTTAAGAGTGAATGGTCCTTAAAGATCAAAACAATACCTTCATGGTGAGTAGTTAAAACAATACCGCTTATTTTGTTTCCAAAAATCTAACCGCTTATTTTGTTTCAAAAAATCTAAGCAAGGCATTTGGCCTACAAAGCTGTTAGCAATTACCTTAGCATTGAGCAGCAGTTGCTCACTTGGCATAAAAGGTTGTTAGCAATTACCTTAGCATTGAGCAGCACTTGCTCACTTGGCCTAAAAGGTTGTTAGCAATTGCCTCATCATTGAGCAGCACTTGCTCATTTGGCTGCAGACATGTACGGTTTGCCTTGACAGAGAACGACCCAAGCAGCACTTGCTCACTTGGCCTACAGAGATATACCATATGCCTTAAGGGTAAACGGCTCAAGTATCACTTGCTCACTTAGCCTACACAGATGTACGGTTTGCTTTTACATGGAACGGCACAATCAGCACTTGCTCACTTAGCCTGAAAAGATCTGAACAACAACTTTATTCTAATTAATCGATCACCTACCAACTCGGCCTACAAGATATTTGTTTAAATTTTGACAATAAATGTTCTCGTACCATCATATTCTCTTCTTTGATGCTTTATGCTGCACTGACTTGCACTTCCTTTCACCAAGCAGCCGTTGCCTGTTTGCCGCGCACTTATATCTTTGCGGGAAGTGACAGATCTGCCCACCAACAACATAACGTTGAGGCCATAAAGTTCAGCTGTGGGGAAGCTCATGTCATGTTGTTCAACAATATTGCCGTCAGAAGCAGCAGTCACGCACGTGATGAGACTAAACCACGTGTCTGACACCGCCAATGCCCCCCTCGCACCACCTACCCATCGCCAAGTCCCTGTGAGGGTGGCCACAGACTGCGACAATATAATCGCTTGATGAATAGCGTCTGGCTGCATTCCCGTTCTCTTATTGTTGGTGTAGCCCTAATAAAGGGGGCGGGGGGGGGGGGAGGGATACCCCCTGTGGATCACGAATCCCTAACAATTAGGAAAACCAATATCGAAGCTCCAAGACGCGCCGCCAAAAAGTAAACTCCTTTATGGTGATATCGCGAATATCTAGGAATTCACAGACCGCAATAACGGATCGCGGTATATAGACACAAGGTATTTGCGTTGAACCAGGAATTGTACGGATAACGAACCCTCCAAAACAGCTGATCGCGAATCTCCAAGAATTCCTGGATGCCAATCGCGGAGATCGGAGAAGGTATTCCCACCCCCCCCCCCCCTCTCTATTAAATTTGATGCTTTCCATTGCCCTACTACCGGATATGACGTGGCCGAACGAAACATAAACGTTGACGTATTCTGCCCTGGCCGACTTGAGAGAATTAAGTCCAACTCGCTTGTATTAAAGGCACTTATCTGTGCTACGGCATGGTAAATAGAAGCGATAAGACATGAGTAATTACGCTGTTTCTAATGAACATTAGTGATACTTGAATTGCCGCACGGTGTTGGGTTACTTGCGTTGTGGATGTCCTAAATCCATTCTGTGCCAAGTCGTTTGTGAGCCAGCAGTATATTTGCAATAAAAGTGATTGATACAGATATATGTCGCCAAATAAAGAAAAAAAGTATGGTTTATTGCACAGTTGTTCCGCTGCTATCCGGCCTAAATACAATGCATTTTAATGATACATATTCAAGCACTGATCAAGTCATGGACAGGGACTTGATTTTGGGCCATAAGACGTGAAATAAACCAGAATCTTGTTGAAAAAAAAATGGTACCATCAGACATTATGGTGGATCGCACCTACATATGACATGTATATACCATGCACAGTGGAGAGCAGCCCCCTAGAATTGGCGAAATATTATGCATGTGAAGTGTGCCTAAAACTAAGCCAGCCTGGAAATTGCATTTGTTTGCCGCTCTGTACAGCTATTTGATGGGGATTGGCACTTGGGATAGTATAGCTATTTTGTTCCTTGTTTGATTTTCCATCACATCGCAGTGCATATTTCGCTGCACGTTATACAGTGATATAAATACTTGTATATATTGCATTAATTAAAATAATTCACTCGCAATGTCAGTGAAAAGGCATGTTTCGGAACGACTGAATATCAACTGAAGTAGACCAATATGGCGCAAAGGTATCTAGTTCATGACATTTAATATCGTACTTTATGCTAAAAACGCAGTTAGAAAATCTGTAAAGATTGATATATTCTCTGGTTATTAGTAGACATGATGACGCATTGTATTAGTATCAAAACTGGCCGCCACATGCTCGATACGAGATACGTAGCAGCTTAATATCTAGCTATATAGAGATTCTGACGGCGCCTGAGCGTAGGGCATGATCTGTTTGAGATCCTGCTATCAACGTACCTGCCGGTTCGGTCCGACATCACTCAGCCTCCGGTTGCCATAGCAATGTTGTTCAGACAGAAGGACTCTAAAGTGTGAGGCTATTTCTCCAAATATTGTTTATCAGGTTGCTAGGCAGCCGAGTCGCGATTGCTAGGAGCGCAGCATCGAGCAGCTAGCACCGTTATCACGGCTCACCACCGGTCGCATATTTCACCATCATTCTCTCGGCCAGACAAATTGCCTGGGCGGCGCCGGTTATGTTTTGTGTGGTGTATAAGGGTGCACTGGCTCCGCCCACTGCCCGCCCGCCCTGGACCGCCCTCCCTGGACCGACCGCGATCGTTCGCCATGATAAGCCGGGAGCCGAGCGGCCGGGCGGACGGACGGGTGCCGCTCGCTTTGTGACTGCCGCATGTATGTGATTACCGCAGAAAATACGGAGAGGCACGTCACTGGCTGGTTACTGTGTGGTGGTAGCACGTGGCTTACGGCCGCTCGGGCTGTTTTAAATAGACCGTCTGTTATTAATATAGATATTTACATATCAGTGTACGAGTTTTGGTGGTGGCAAAATACAGGCAGAAGCTGTATGGCCTTTGTCCCCACAGGGCCCACACCACCCACCCTCCTCACACACCAGCTTTCAAGCTTTTATTATCCCCAACACCCCGTACCCTCCTTGAACTCAGTTGCATAAAATATTGTGAAATAATATCGACAGCAACATGTGTTGTTTTACGTTTGTTGGAAAGTTGCCCTCCACAGATATTTGTGCAGTCCACAGAATTATATACCAAGAAGGTCCGGTCGGGGAGAGGAAGGGAAAAATCAGTTTCGAACAGCTTTTAATCTTGAGGCTTCCTGTTAAGAACACTTTATAAATGTTACCAAATAAGTCCTCATAAAAGGATGACGTCACACTGACGTCACACCAGCCATGCGCACCCTCAATTTCTCGAAATTGACATTGGCCGGAAGCTCTGCGGATGGTGGCGCCGCAAAGTGCTCGACTGAAAGGATATTTGGCGCGGCCTAGCCCCCTAGCGGGAGTTGACGACGGCTTGGAGAGCCTGGCTAACCGCTAGCCCACGAGGCGGATCCAGGAAAACCTGGCCGCTAGCACACGAGGCGGATCAGGGAGAGCCTGGCCTGGCTGCTAGCCCACGAGGCGGATCAGGGAGAGCTTGGCCGGCCGCTAGCTCTCGAGGCGGATGAGTGAGAGCCTGGCCAGCCGCTAGCCCACGAGGCGGATCCGGGAGAGCCTGGCCGCTAGCCCACGAGGCGGATCAGGGAGAATCTGGCCGCTAGCACACGAGGCGGCTCCGGGAGCGCCTGGTCGGCCGCTAGCACACGAGGCGGATCAGGGAGAGCCTGGGCGCTAGTCCACGAGGCGGATCCGAGAGCGCCTGGCCGGCCGCTAGCACACGAGGCGGATCAGGGAGAGCCTGGCCGGCCGCTAGCCCATGAGGCGGATCAGGGAGAGCCTCGCCGGTCGCTAGCCCACGAGGCGGACCAGGGAGAGCCTGGCCGGCCGCTAGCACACGAGGCGGATCAGGGAGAGCCTGGCCGGCCGCTAGCCCACGAGGCGTATCTGTGAGAGCCTGGCCGGCCGCTAGCCCACGAGGCGGATCAGTGAGAGCCTGGCCGGCCGCTAGCCCACGAGGCGGATCAGGGAGAGCCTGGCCGGCCGCTAGACCACGAGGCGGATCAGGTAGAGTCTGGCCGGCCGCTAGCCCACGAGGCGGATCAGTGAGAGCCTGGCCGGCCGCTAGCCCACGAGGCGTATCTGTGAGAGCCTGGCCGGCCGCTAGCCCACGAGGCGGATCAGGGAGAGCCTGGCCGGCCGCTAGCCCATGAGGCGGATGAGGGAGAGCCTGGCCGGCCGCTAGCCCACGAGGCGGATTAGGGAGAGCCTGGCCGGCCGCTAGCCCACGAGGCGTATCTGTGAGAGCCTGGCCGGCCGCTAGCACACGAGGCGGATCAGGGAGAGCCTGGCCGGCCGCTAGCGCACGAGGCGGATCAGTGAGAGCCTGGCCGGCCGCTAGCCCACGAGGCGGATCAGTGAGAGCCTGGCCGGCCGCTAGCCCACGAGGCGGATCAGTGAGAGCCTGGCCGGCCGCTAGCCCACGAGGCGTATCAGGGAGAGCCTGGCCGGCCGCTAGCCCACGAGGCGGATCAGGGAGAGCCTGGCCGGCCGCTAGCCCACGAGGCGGATCAGGGAGAGCATGGCCGGCCGCTAGCACACGAGGCGGATGACAGATACAGTGATGTTTTCGGCCACCTTTTTGAAAATATGTGGTAAACCGGGCCCCAAATCCGCCTTTGTAGATGAATATGCATGAGTTATTCGAATACCAAAGTAGAGTCTTGATTTGAGATGCTTTGTACTGCCGGCTGAGCCATGCAGACTCCAGTAGACCGTGCGAGACGATAATAAAGTTACACTCAGTGTTCAGGTTTGAATTTTAATGATTGCATTTTGCCCAACAGTTCTCGTGGGCCCCCATCCAGAGAAGAAAGCCAAAGAGGTAGTTGAAGCAAACGTACTTCGTTAGTGCCACCCCACGGTTGTCAATGGCGAGCAGACTTTGTTAATGCCGCCCTACTGTTGTCAATAGCAAACAGACTTTGTTAGTGCCACCATACGGTTGTCAATAGCAAACAGACTTTGTTAGTACCACCCCACGGTTGTCAATAGCAAACAGACTTAATGCATAGTATGGTTGTCAATAGCAAACATAGTTAGTGCATAGTACGGTTGTCAATAGCAAACAGACTTTGTTAGTGCCACCATACGGTTGTCAGTAGCAAACAGACTTTGTTAGTGCCACCCCACCTTTGTCAATAGCAAACAGACTTAGTGCATAGTACGGTTGTCAATAGCAAACAGACTTTGTTAGTGCCACCATACGGTTGTCAATAGCAAACAGATTTTGTTAGTGCCACCCCACGGTTGTCAATAGCAAACAGACTTAATGCATAGTATGGTTGCCAATAGCCTGCCGATCCCTTGGTATACAAACAGGAGCCTGCCGATCCCTTGGTCTACAGACCGGAGCCCGCCGATCCCTTGGTCTACAGACCGGAGCCTGCCGATCCCTTGGTCTACAGACAGGAGCCTGCCGATCCCTTGGTCTACAGACAGGAGCCCGCCGATCCTTTGGTCTACAGACAGGAGCCTGCCGATCCCTTGGTCTACAGACAGGAGCCTGCCGATCCCTTGGTCTACAGACAGGAGCCTGCCGATCCCTTGGTCTACAGACAGGAGCCTGCCGATCCCTTGGTTTACAAACAGGAGCCTGCCGATCCTTTGGTCTACAGACAGGAGCCCGCCGATCTCTTGGTCTACAGACAGGAACCTGCCGATCCCTTGGTCTACAGACAGGAGCGCGCCGATCCCTTGGTCTACAGACAGGAGCCTGCCGATCCCTTGGTCTACAGACAGGAGCCCGCCGATCCCTTGGTCTACCAACAGGAGCCTGCCGATCCATTGGTCTACAGAATTGAGCCCGCCGATCCCTTGGTCTACAGACAGGAGCCTGCCGATCCCTTGATCTACAGACCGGAGCCCGCCGATCCCTTGGTCTACAAACAGGAGCCTGCCGATCCCTTGGTCTACAGACAGGAGCCCGCCGATCCCTTGGTCTACAAACAGGAGCCTGCCGATCTCTTGGTCTACAGACAGGAGCCCGCCGATCCCTTGGTCTACAGACCGGAGCCCGCCGATCTATTATTAAGCTCGCACGGTCAAGCTTGTCGGGCAAGAGCGGGCTGATCTTCGACAGCGACAGCGAGAGCGAGAGCGAGAGCGAGTTTGTTATTTGACGTGAAGCTTGATACTTGGACAGGGTGTTCCGGTAAAACATGGCCGCCGCGTGACTTGTGACTCACCTCTGAATTTTCTCGGTGGGGATGTGAAGGGACGAGAGTAACAGGGAACGGAGATTTAAAAAGTTGGAATTATTCTCACGTGGAACATGAACACGTGGCCTCTTTGTCGGGTTTTCTTCCTCCCCATGGATGCTTTTAGCTGATGCCGCACCGCTCCATGTTTGATTCATTCGTTGTCGGGTTACGCTTTCCTGAGACACTTCTGCTTCCCTTTGGACTTTGGCGTCTCACACTCCACTACCCCTCCTTCTAGCTAACTGGAGGGGGGGGGGGTGGGGGAGTGGGGGGTGAACAAGTCGTGGGAACGGTACAGGGGGGTTGTGGACAGGGCAGGTCTAATCACCCGTATTATCGACCACTATACAGCTACGATGTCGTGTACCGAGATTTGTCGTAGATTCTTTTGTGCTATCTACGACAATTCTTGAATGGGGGACCAGTCAGGTTGCAGTTAATTAGCGTAGCGAAGGAATCCAATTATTCACGAGAAAAATCGGCAGGGGGAACAATCTCTCCAGGGGGAGGGTGGTAGAATGGTGGAGAAAGATGGATGTATTAGCAATCGCATTAACCATCTCTTCTTCCCGCACTTGTAGTCTATTGACACATGTAACCGTAACCCTGCCTCCCACCGCATTCCATTTCGGCCAGATCCATCTTGCCTGCAAGAAATGTCTGCATTGGCTTTGAGGAGGAAAGAGTTCACAGATACAAAACGGCTCTGATTTAGCGCTAAAATGGGAAGTTGTTCATCGCCATCAATTCATCTCCAAAGGGAATGGCAGGGGCGGTCACATGTTACTGTCCCCATATCAGAACATGGTACATACGTAGAAGAGATATCGTCTTGTTGTCAACTGTCGCATTTATAATATAACATTTTTACCCGGTTTCATATTAGAATTGATGTTGATTTTTCGTTTACTGCTGGCAAGTTGGTTGGCATCCGTCCGTATCTGTTATATGATAGACGTGGGGATTATGTTGTCGCAATTTAAGTTTTTTTCGATTTATGTCACGACCTTTGTGCCTATGACTGACTAATCCTATCTGAGACCGGAGGAGCTTGCAACAATCTTTCATCGATATCTCGTTGTTTGGTCCCGACTATTACGGCGTCTCCTAGTCTCTCGTTCAACGTGTATTTTCGCAAAGCAGAGGTCGTCGTGACCTCCCTCTCGGGAAAAGGAATTAGGGTTGGCTTGGCGTTAGAAGTAACGTCACCACATGGTGGGAAGCAGAAAGTGCTAGCGAACCCACGCCCTGTTGAGCTGCAGCTCACCCTGCTTACCATCTGAGCCTCGTTTCTGCTTGCCATCTTAGCCTCGTTTGTGCTTACCATGTGAGCCTCGTTTCTGCTTACCATCTGAGCCTTGTCTCTGCTTACTATCTGAGCCTCGTTCCTGCTTACCATCTGAGTCTCGTTTCTGCTTGCCATCGGAGCCTCGTTCTGCTTACAATCTGAGCCTCGTTCGTGCTTACCATCTGAGCCTCATTCCCGCTTGCCATCTGAGCCTCGTTTCTGCTTACCATGTGAGCCTCGTTTGTGCCTACCATCTGAGCCTCGTTTTTGCTCACAATCTAAGCCTCGTTTCTGCTTACTATCTGAGCCTCGTTTTTGCTTGCCATCTGAGCCTCGTTTGTGCCTACCATCTGAGCCTCGTTTTAGCTCACAATCTAAGCCTCGTTTTAGCTCACAATCTAAGCCTCGTTTCTGCTTACTATCTGAGCCTCGTTTCTACTTGCCATCTGAGCTACGTTTCAGGTTCAATAATGTTTACTTTAAGACGATTTCATTGACATCACATTAGTGTCATGAACTGCAGCATAATTAAGAACCAAAAAGTAGTGTTTAAAAAATGGTGGGGTGGGGTCGGATAAGCCCCAGTTCTGTGGCTGTACGAGGGGCAACAAATCTCACAGTCCGCAGACCCGGTCTTGATTTCTGCCCGTGCTACAGCCACAAAACTGGGGCCATGGTAAAATAAGCACAGAGTGTGCTCTCGTAATAACCTATTTTATAATAAATAATGTGAATCGTAATCATGTATATGAAAACGTCTGGCAAATATGATACATATATAATACATATTAGTAGTTTATTAACTGCACATCTTCCATCATAACGACAGTAAATCGATATTTTGACCGAATATGTTTCAATATGTAGAAATGGGTGCAATGTGCATGGAAATGGCTATAATCGTTAGGTTGTTTACATGCATTCCGTACGCTCAGCTTGCACCGTTCCCTTCTGGAATGACCGTATTATCAGCGGGATGGATTGGTCAATGAGATGATCCAGACCTGGCATGGCCTGCAGGATAGTCGACGTCACTACATCTGGCATGACGTCATGAGCGCTTGGACAGACGCGTGTCACACCCCTAGTGACGTCACGCGTTGCTTCCCGATTCCCCTGGGATATAATTCCGATACTACTCTGACTCGTGTGGACAGAGATCGTACTGAGATCGCTTGGGACGTCATGTACGTTGGGGGTGACCAGCCGTGGTTCGGGTGGGGTTTGGTCGGTATGATGACGTCGGCGGCCGCGCAACGGTGACGTCATCGTAGTCCTTTGGCCTGTCGCGTCGGCCGCCGGGTGGCCAGGCTGGTGGCACGGTGGCGGCGGCGTCACCGCCACCTTGGCGTCACCACCTGGCACCACGTGCGCTACGTTGCTTAGCGACGTGGGAATGGTACCGGAAGTGAGACTGTTGCCGGAGATTCCGTTTCTCTTATAAACAGGCGTCCGTACGCCTTCTCCCGCTGGAGCACGCACTTCCGCTGCCGGTTTCGGCCGCCGTCGCCGTCGCCGCCGCCGCCCTGGCCTGGTCGCTCCGGCCGCTCCACCAGGCCGGCAGCCAGTAGGATCCGTATCTCCGCCCGCAGCACAGCTGCCCCAGCCGCCAGTAGCCCTTCTTCACTTCGCGCATGCGCAGCGCGTAGATGACGGGATCGCAGAGGGCGTGGACGAGCAGCAGGTTGTAGAGATAAGGATCGAGGTGGACGGCCATGGCGAAGTAATACGCCGAGCTGGAGTGATCCGTCTGCATCATGACCAGGATGATGACCTCCACGAGGCAGTAGGGCAGCCAGCACAGGATGAAGACGGCCAGCAGCATGAGCGTCGTCATTAGGCCGTAGCGGTTGCGGCGCAGCGTGTGGCGACTCCGGCCGGCGAAGCGCATCTTGTGGATAGCGACACACACCTGGGAGTAGAGGAAGGTCATGCCGACGAGGATGAGGGCCGCCAGCAGGAACACCGCGTACTCGGAGTTGTACTTACCGCACGCCACTCGCTCACACGGCGATAGCGTGACGTCGTCGACCGAAAACTCCCGGAAACCGGATGTAGCCGACGTGTAATCGTTGACGACGTCCGCGTCCGCTTCCGCTGTGGGCCATGTGACGTCACCATCGTTGCTTGGCAGCCGTGCGTGCGGCTGCGCAATGCGTGCGCCTTCTACTAGACGGGATATCCCCGTCGACACGTCGTTCATTGATATTCCTTGCCGCCGAGGCCCCGCGCCCATGACTGTCGACGTGGCATTAAAATCATCTGTAACTAAATCAACTCCACGCATGATGGCGGTGAAGTTCATAGACCTGACCGCGGCGTATGCCGTTGTGACGTCATCGGTGACGTCACGCGTGTTCCAGCCGGCGGCCTCGGCGTACGACTCATCGAAGTAGCCACAATAGTAATACATGGGCGACGGGATGAAGACGTCGGAATAGCCGACCAAGACGGCGGTGGTCCAGAAGGCCATGATCATGGCGTTGCTGCGGCCGAGACCCAGCCTGACGTGGTACTCCAGCGGCCGGACGATGGCGAAGTAGTGGTCGAAGCCCAGCCCCAGCAGGTTGAGGAGCGAGATGACGTGGAGGGTCATCTTGAGGCCGCGCCAGGCCAGGTAGCCGCACGTCTCGGCCTCGGACCGGTGGGGACTCATCTGGAGCAGGCCCAGCAGGACGCTGACGGACACCAGGACGTCCGCGGCGCTCAGGCTGGCGATCAGGCGCAGGTTGGTGGACCAGACCCGGCCCAGGGCCAAGATGGCCGCCAGGGAGAGCAGGTTGCTGGCGATGGCCACCACGCCCACCACGATCATGATGACGCCGGGCGCCCGCTGCGCCCCCTGGGGACTGGACTCGGAACTAGGGAAGATGGACATCAGGTTGGCTATGGCGCCGGCGTCTGATGATGATGATGATGTTGGTGATGATAGTGATGATGATGACGTCATTGGCGACGGCGTCGTCGCCATGTCAACCTCGATCAAAACCGTCGCCAGAGACCTTAGAGTGGCTGCCATAGTAACCAAGACGACGTCTGTTTCAGCTATAATCTTGTTTTGTTGTCACTTAAAGTCGGGAGCACAAATAGTCACGATTAACTGCTGACAGCTGTCCATTGTTCTTACGTCACTTCAGACGCCGATATATTGTGGCGTCATTTCCGGTGACAATATCGCCATCTCCTTTATCATAAATTGATGAAAATCTTCCTCTGTTGGTCTAATGATTTTTTTCATTTACACATTTTGCTTGGTTGGGTCTAACCGAAGAGTTAAAAATCAGCCGTTATTTATTTACTCACCAACCACTGTTGCACTGTAGTAGTCAGCACACCCATTACCAGTGGTCCCGCATAGCGGGTAATGGGTCCATTACCGAAGGTAGCCCTGGTCAAATGACCAAGTCCACAGTGACGTCATTAGTCCACTGGGCGCCGTCTCTCGTCAGGTACGCCGCGTCACTTCACTCGTGATCCCTGAATGGACGATGAGAGTGGAGTGCAGATTTACAGCCTCTCGTGTCGTGCTCTTTACCTTGTCCCTGTCCCTCGCCACTGGCTTCCTTAGCAACCGAGCGGGAAAACCACGACACGTGTCATTTCCATATGTACCTTGTCCATGTGCACGGATCAGATTTCCCCTTCGATCTTGTCCTTGTGAGACAAAGCCTCTAATATAAGCCGTATCCTTGCGATAAACCCGCCTTATAACAGATTGCGTCCTTCTTGTGATTCAATCCAAGCCTTGTTAACTTAATCCACAGAGATGTCCTTCTGTCCGTGGGTTTCTGCCTTCGAGTGACACGAGGAACTCAACTCAGGCAGAAATAAGAGCGTTCGGCGCCTGATGGGAGAGTTAGCTACAGGGTAACCATAGCAACGGGTGAAGACCTTTAAGGAGCGGTCTTCGCTAGATGTGGCGTTTTCGCCGCTTTACTCTGAACACGAACTGAAACGAGCCGACAACGCGAATCCGAAGGGAAAAATCCCCCGGAAAAAAAGATTGTTTCTGTCTGTCCCGCACGGGTCGGCTGCCGCACGATGGATGGAGCGACGTTTTGTGCCACCTCTGTGCTCACTATCGTGCCCTGTTGTGTTGGAGTGGCTCCCAGTCCGAGTACGCTACACTTTCATCCCGGAGGTGGATTCACGAGGGAGGTTGAAGAGAGAAATAAAATTTCCCGGTGTAATGGAGCTGTCTTGTCTTGTAACATGCTCGGGACCTCGGCCAGAACTCAATGCGCTTCTCGCGACACGGCTGTCTGGCTTATATTGGGGAGAGGCTCAACGCCCGGCCTCCACCACGCCCTCCTCCCCCTCCCCCTGCCCCCCCCTCCCCCTCCTCCCCCTCCCGCCGCTGGCTGTCACATACGTCACACGTAACCGCGACACACGTGGTCCTTGTTAAAAGGAGACGAGGGAGGGGGTGGGTGTTGGGTGTGGTTGAGAGGGGGTGGGTGGGGGACGGGGGTGCGTGGTGGACTTCCGTCTGGGACGCCGCTCGCCGGGTTCTTTCACAATTAAATGGTGTTCTGACGTCTTCAGAGATGTAGCTGTCGACGGGTGGCTGGCTCGTCATCTGTCTGTCACATGACCCGTCACGGCTGCCGTACATCTCTCACGCCGCCTGTCGCTGATTGCTCCGAGGAGGAATATCTTGTCGATTACAATGTCGATTGCAATGCGGCGTTGAAGCTGACTCTCTGGCTGTGTCTTCCACGACGGTTGTGGACAAAGATATATGGTCTTCAGCATCCCGGTACTGTATCATTATATCGTTCAGAGGGTCTTCACTAAGGGTTTGGGGTATACCTCTCTATTTTATATATCAGGCCCCGCCCTGCCACTCATCCTCCCCCGACACCCCCTCATCATCATCCTCTCACATCACCCCTCCCCCCTTTCCTCAATACCACTGCCCCTTTCCTCCCTCCTAGACACCCTCTTCCTCCTCCCACATCACCCCCCGTTCTCTCCCTCCCTCCCCCTCCCTCCCCAACAGACCCGCCTACTGCCGCATCACCCCTGCCCTCTCCCCCCTCCCCGACACCCCCTCCCCATCCTCCAGCATCACCACCCCTCCCCACGCCCTCTCCTGTGCCACCCTGTCCTCATCTCCCCCCCCCCCTCCACCACCCAATCAATGGTTGCGGTGTGCCCGACTTGGAGTCAAGCCGGTCTGGTCTTTATGACTGAGGCGAGCGCCACAAGGTGGATGAAGTAGCACCGACTCCTAACCTGTCCGCACTGTCTCCACCCCCACCCCCCACCCCGTCCCCCCTTACGTCTGTCCGCCCCCTTGAGGAATCTACGGTATTTAAAAGTCGATCTGCCGTGATAACTGGTCTGTCACTCGCCGTTAAGCAGTCGTAAAGCGTTTCCATAACCAAAATGCAGATATACAACAAGTTCGTCAATTTATATCACAATATTTAGTTACACTTCTTCCCATTTCTTTGCAAAGTTAGAGATTTTGGACGTGTACTTTTCTAATTTATAATGATATATAATAGTGTTTTAATACCGATAAAATTCGGAGCTATCTTCATCCATTTACATCTATATATATACTTCTTAGTTATTAAAAATACATGATTAATGAGTTGGCTGTATAAGGTCTTACGTTCACCCAATATACATGACTGAAAATCGACTGGTAAGGATATATTGCATGACTCATTTAACCATAGTACCAAAAGAGACCACAAAGGCTTTATATGCCGGCAACTAAACAACAAATGTTCTATAGTTTCTGGTTCGCTTCCGCAAAAATCACATCTATCATTGGGTTTTAACTTACATTTATAAAGAAAAATATTCGTCACAAGTGCTCGATGTAAGATTAAATACTGGAAACTTCTCGTACTTTCATTAATGGTACAGTGCAGTGGTAAATTATATATTTGACTCCATTTGCCGCTATCTATTTGCTCGTTAAACACTGCTGCCCATTTTTCTTCATTCTTTACATGATAATCCAAGGACCCAACCAGTTTTCTATAAACATATTTGCATAGGTGTTGTGAATTTAAAATAGATGCTGTCCAGCTGCAAGGTACATGTAGTAGTTTTACATTTGCATTTCTACACGCTTCTTTCCATTCGCGGGGTATACAATGAATCAAACTACAAAAGTCTACGAAATTTATATCTGCATGATGTTTCTGTACAAACGTTTTCCAACCGAATAAATTTCCGTTGTCATCAACAAGATCATTAATAAACATCACGCCACATCTAATAAGCTCGTGTTTTCGCTTTCGAAGATTATCGTTTTTCATCAAGAACGAGTTCCAAAGTGGATATTCAAAAACCGTTTGCACCTCATTTAAGCTCGATCTGTCTTTAGACCATGCCATAAAGACTTCGGCCCAGAAAGGATTTGATACCGTTGTAAACTGTTTTAAAGAAAGGAGATCCAATTCCCAGCACATTCGACGTTCACTACATATAGTCTCACAGAAGAGTTCTTGCCATGAACCTTCGTTGGATATTAGTCTTTGTATCCATGTTATCTTAAGAGCTTGTATCTTCAGTTTTATTAGAGGCAGGTTTACGCCGCCATTTTCGACAGATTGGGCCATTCTATTCAGAGATATTCTGGGCTTTTTGTTGTTCCACACAAACCTACGAATGACATTGTCTATTCTATCAATATATTGTTTTAAGGGCGTTGGAAGTACGGTTAAGACATGGATAAGTTTTGGCAAGGCGATCACTTTAACAACAGTCACTCTCCCTCGTAGAGAGAGATTTCTCTTGCTATATATCGTTAAAACTTGTTCAAATTCCGCTACATTGTGGCTATAATTAATGCTAATCATATCTTGTAGATTTACACAAAATTTAATACCCAGCAAGGTAAACTCTTTCCCTCAAGAAATTGGCAGCTCCGAACATATAGCTTTTCTTTCTGAATCTCTTTTCCCCAGCCAGACAGCTTTAGTTTTTTCTACATTAACCTTTAAACCCGAACATATGCCAAACTTATCCAACAGGTGTAAAGCATTTCTAACAGACAGCTCACTGCCATCGAGTAACAGAAACGTATCATCAGCATATTGTCCAATTTTATACTCCCTTTCCAACACCGTAATGCCCTTAATCCCCGTGTCACGTTTTAGCGCCATCGCTAGCGGTTCAATACAGAGTATAAAAAGGTAAGGTGACAACGGGTCGCCCTGTCGGCAACCTCTGCCCAAGGAGAAAAAACGTGAGAAAAAGCCATTGTTGATAACACAACTAGACGCACCATTGTACAGAATATTAACGAACCTGGAGAAAGTCCTTCCGAAACCATATAAATGAAGCACCTGATTTACATACTTTCAACTTAAAGTATCAAAAGCCTTTTCGAAATCTATTAGAAGTAACATTCCAGACCTTTTGTTGTCTATTAAATAATGCATGATGTCATACACCATCCTGGTGTTTTCAATTATATATCTACCTTTAAAGAAGCCTTTTTGGTCTGAACTTACTATATCTGGCAACACTATTTTAATACGACGCGCTAATACACCAGACAATATTTTGTAGTCAGTATTTAGCAGTGAGATTGGGCGCCAATTCTTCATAAAAGCTCTTGGCTTATCTCCCTTTGGTAGACACGTAATCACCCCCTGTCTTTGTGTTACGGAGAGAGTCTGAGAGTCCAATGCATACTGGAGGCTTGTTAATAGAAACGGTCCTATATCTTTCCAAAAGAATTTAAAAACTCAACGGGAAACCCATCACTGCCAGGTGACTTATCATTTTTCATATGCATCACAACATCTGCCATTTCGTTCATCTCAATATCCCCTTCACACAACTCGCTTTGTGCCACATGACAGTCAGCTTTTTTCTCATCTTGCTTTCTGTACAAAGATTCATAGTAGTGCATTTGTTCCTTCAATATTTCTTCTTGCTTAACAATTTCTTTTCCATTTACAAATAACCTATGAATAAGCTTATTCACATAATTTTGCTTCTCTAAATTACAAAAAAAACTACTAGCCTTTTCCCCTTCTTCATAATACCGTGATTTGGATCTCAGAAACACACCTTTCATGCGCGGCAGTCTTACCTGTTCCAGTTTAAATTTGAGTTCATCTAATCGTTCCTGACCCGATTGGCTATCTTCATTGCATGTTTCAAGTTCATTGATTTGTTGCTCTAAACTAATCTTTTCCTGCTGCAAAACCATTTACTTATGACTACTGTAGCTTATTGTTTTTCCCCTGATTTCCAACTTTAGCATTTCAAAGAACAACTTATCAATAATTATCAAATTAGTGCTGCCAGTACTATTATTCTCAGCCGAACCTTGGTACATTTTAATTGTATGTAAAATACATGCGGCTACCAGCTGTCCATATTCAGAATCTCTCAAAAGCGATGTGTTAAATTTCCAAAATCCTTTACCTCTATCTGCCCGATAAAAATCAACGTTAACGCTAACTAAGGAGTGATCTGTTCTATACCCTGATCTAATATCTGCCCTCTGCACAGCAGCATGTATGTCTGAGGATACCAGAAAAAAATCTAATCTTGCTCTCTGGCTCTTTCTCTGCTGATTAGTCCAGGTGAAGCGCCTTGTGTGCGGGGAGTTAACCCTCCATGAGTCAATAAGTTCCAATTTGTCTATCATTGTATCGACGGTTTTCCGTGCCATAGTATTATTCTCACGTTTATAGCCAATTGTATCTAGCTCAAAGTCGAGGACAAGGTTCCAGTCGCCACAAATAATCATACTGGGGTTATCTAAATTCTCAATTACCTTGTGCATATTACAATAAAAATCAGGCTCGTCTCGATTAGGTCCATACACGTTAACTAAAGACAATCTATTGCCACACATCGTTACGTCCAGTACCAATAAATGTCCTTTATCATCTCTTTTTACAGTGTGTACATTGAATTCGAATGTATTTTTTAAGAGAATGGCCACTCCTCTTGCTTGAGACGATGGCGAGTTAACATAGTATTTTCCGTCAAACTCCCTTTCTAACTGGAGTTCTACAGACGCGTTGAAGTGGACATCTTGCAAACAATAGATGGAAGCGCGCTTTCCCTCGGTGTAAAACGTCATGGTCGTATCTCCGCGGTAAACATGCGGCAGTTGGGATTCACAGTATTAAAACACAACATGTTTCGGATAAGCACCAAAGGTGATCTGCGTTCTTGTAAAAAGAAAACAAAACTATTTGTGCTGTTAGGCCTAACGGGAGTTGAGCAAAATCCTCATTTCGGTGGCGAATACCGTAGACACCACGTGATACTGTGGTGCTCCCTGGTGAAGCTATTACTGATGCGCACCAAGTACACAGTTCTGCCCTCTCCATGCGTGGACAGAATCTGTACTGTGCGGTAAACGGAATTCGGCGAAGAAATGAAGAGAACCGAACGTCCTGTTTCAAGGCATAGCATCATAAGTCAAGATAAAATTGAAAAGTTGGTTTTTTGAAGGTTTCCTTTTTGGTTTTCAGTGACGTTATGAGTGCATCATCATCAACATAATAACGGCTTTGGTTGTTTCTATTCTCTTCAAAATAGGAGCGGCTTTTGTTGTTTCTATCCTGATCAACATAAGAACGGCTTTTGTTGTTTCTATCCTCATCAAAATTAGAACGGCTTTTGTTCTTTCTATCCTCTATTCAACATAAGGACGGCTTTTCTTGTTTCTATCCTCTTCAACATAAGAACGGCTTTTGTTGTTTCTATCATCATCAAAATAAAAACGGCTTTTGTTGTTTCTATCCTCATCGACTTAAGAACGGTTTTGTTGTTTCTATCCTCATCAACATAGGAACGACTTTTGTTGTTTCTATCCCCATCAACATAAGAACGGCTTTTGTTGTTTCTATCCTCATCAACAACAGAACGGCTTTTGTTTTTTCTATCATCATCAACATGAGAACGACTTTTGTTCTTTCTATCACCATCAACATAAGAACGGCTGTTGTTGTTTCTATCCTCATCAACATAAGAACGGCTTTTGTTGTTTCTATCCTCATCAACATAAGAACGGCTTTTGTTCTTTCTATTATCATCAACATAAGAACGACTTTTGTTGTTGCTATCACCATCAACATAAGAACGACTTTCTTTCTATCCCCATCAACATAAGAACGGCTTTTGTTGTGTCTATCCTCTTCAACGCCAGAACGGCTTTTGTTCTTTCTATCCTGATCAACATATGAACGGCCTTTGTTGTTTCTATCATCATCAACATAAGAACGGTTTTTGTTGTTTCTATCCTCATCAACATAAGAACGGCTTTTGTTGTTTCTATCCTCATCAACATAAGAACGGCTTTTGTTGTTTCTATCCTCTTCAAGGTAAGAACGGCTTTTGTTGTTTCTATCCTCTTCAACATAAGAACGGCTTTTGTTGTTTTTATCCTCATCAACATAAGAACGGCTTTTGTTGTTTCTATCCTGATGAACATAAGAACGGCTTTTGTTGTTTATATCCTCATCAACATATAAGCGGCTTTTGTTGTTTCGATCCTCATCAACATAAGAACGGCTTTTGTTGTTTCTATCCTCATCAACATAAGAACGACTTTTGTTGTTTCTATCCTCTTCAACACGAGAACGGCTTTTGTTGTTTCTATCATCATCGACATAAGAACGGTTTTTGTTGTTTCTATCCTCATCAACATAAGAACGGCTTTTGTTGTTTCTATCCTCATCAGCGTAAAACGGCTTTTGTTGTTTCTATCCTCATCAACAACAGAACGGCTTTTGTTCTTTCTATCATCATCAACATAAGATCGGCTTTTGTTGTTTCTATCCTGATCAATTCAAGAACGGCTTTTGTTGTTTCTATCCTCATCAACAACAGAACGACTTTTGTTCTTTCTATCCCCATCAACATAAGAACGGCTTTTGTTGTTTCTATCCTCATCAAAAAATAAGAACGGCTTTTGTTTTTTCTATCCTCAGCAACCCAAGACCGACATGCCTGGTTTTATGTCATGTTTCGGTGTGGTTGCCAGAGGTGCCTGGATAAATGTCAGAAGGCAGCAATTACTTTCCCTTCTCATACAATTTGCGGCATGAAATACACGTGTTCTGCGTTACTAGTTCATAAAGCCAAATTGGCGCCCTGCAGCAGAGAGATTGTCACCTTTTTTATCGTTTCCTATTGTTATCGCAATATCGCTCGTAATGAAATTAACTGTGAAATTGGCAATGTGAGGTTTTATTAAACGTTAGTTTTAGAGGAAACTCACTTTGCCGGCGTCGGTGCTTGAGATAAAATGTTGTTATCGTAATTTTGTGATTATTGCCATAATCGCCTTGACGGAGATGGAAGATGGAATGTTTGCTGTGACACTCTCAGTCTCGCGCGAGTCTAGGAGCTGTGGAGGAGAGTTCGGGGTTCAGTGGTAAATGGTAATGACATGAAATTTGTTGCGGCCTTTGATAAAACCGGTGAAACCCGCTTCACTTCGTGGCGGCTCGGTGGACCGGAATGTCTATTGGAATGGGGTGAGGTAGACAGGGGCGTTGGTGGCGGAGTGGGAGGGGGGGGGGGGAGACGTTTAGGCGTCAGTCCTGGCCTGGGTGAGAGGTGTCATTAGAAGACGCCACAGAAAGTACCGAACCGGGTATGATGGCCGGGGTGTGGCTAGTTTGGCGTTAGAAAAGCAAAATGTCAAGTTAAAGATAGGAATATCAGCAGCTGGGTCATCCCCAGGGAACCAAGACAACAGATGCACTAACCTAAGAACAGCTTTTGTTGTTTTTATCTGACAATATCTAGACATCTTTGCCAAGTGACTGTGTCAGGTTACTGTCCGATGTAGTCATTAAGATGTGTATGCGCTGTTGACAACCTAGTTAAATAAGTTTGCCGCACCAAATGACCTCTAAGCGACCTTCCAAGGTCAAATCTAAGGTGGTAACCGCCCTGTTTCGAAAGCACACCTCTTGTAGATATTATTCCACATAGGTACCCACTTATAACAAAAAATGCCATCAAATGTTTTTTTGAGGGGTTTGGCCGGCCGACTAATGCGTTTCTGTAGCCTGGTTCCGCGGCCCAAACTAGCTTAAGAGTTTCTGACATTGGGGCTTGTAGAATTGGAGACGAGCAACAGAGCGACGGGTGAGCCAGCGACCGGCTGTACTAGCAAGCGACACGATTGTCTAAACCAGAAAGATACACATTTGAAAAATAAAAATCTGACCTTCATTTCATGCAATGTCTTCTGAAACAGAATAATTTGGTGCCACTTATGAGAACTATTTCCTCCTGCGGATATGTCTTACCCGGTGATTATGAGGTCGTTAATCAAACAGTAAGTAGTTCGGAAGATCGCGGAGGAAGCGGCGGCAGTTTAATTTGAATTTTGTGTTTAACTTCATCGTGCCTATCGATCACAATATCTGTTAATGCCTATATTATACCTGCTAGTAAATAAAAAATAGTTATATTGCTGCCGTATAGACATTTATGTCTTGCTCTACGAAAGAGTGATATAGCTGGCTCGCCCGTAGCTCGTTCCCTGCATTGTAATAGAAGAACACAAAGAGTTATGTAAGTTGTTGGATATGGCAATTTATTGCCGAGAATAAAAGGTTTAAGATTATCAGTGGCGGAAAAACCACATCGCCACTGATAAAAATGTGGCGGAAAAGAGCATCGCCACTAATAAAGATGTGGCGGAAAAACGCATCGCCACTAATATACATGTGGCGGAAAACACATCGCAAATGGAAAAACATTTGGCGCAAAACATATCGCCAAGCAAAATGGTGAGGCGAAAACACATCGCTAATGACAAATATAGTGGCAAACACATTGCCACTGAGAATTAAATGTAATACACATCTGTGGCAATCAAATGTTAGACAGGCAAATATTAATGGATACTAATTGATTATATATATATATATATATATATATATATATATATATATATATATATACCATATTATGCAGTCCACTATGGATATTTATGACAGGCTATATGAAAATAGATGTTGTCTTCATACATAGCAGGGAAGGTGAGGGGACAAACGCCACCGCTGATCAAACGATCAGCCCCCCACCCAAGGGCGCAGCCAGCATATCCAACAGAAAAATATATGTCCATGCTTCGAATAGCTTGGAAAGAATTATTTCACCATTTCATTATAGTTCCTCAGCCCTGGCTGAGCTGAACCGAAGGTTTTTCTTACAAAATATAGGAGTATCAAAATCTGCCCGTCATTGCACAGCAAAATATACCGCTCCTTAGCCCTGGATGAACAGGACGGAACAGAATCAAACGATAGTATTTACCATTCCCCAGCTTCTGCTGAGCTCACGCTCCAATTTGCAACATACGTTTATGTCGTATTATACTTCAAAACCATGCCAACCATTTCAAATTGTCAGCAGCGTCTTGTCGACCGGTAGTATGTTGCTCAGCCTTCTTTGTGTGGAACATACACTGATGAATGCATGGGATCCTAAACGTAACTAGTGACTCGGTTCTCTGTACCCTCAATGCTCAACAAATATATATAACCATTACCTATGTCACTGCCACAGAGCAAATAATAAAACGTAATTAAGGTTGAGTGACAGGAATGCAATGGCGCTAAATCGTTTTAATCGTTTCATCGACTAGTTATCCGTTCCCCAATCTTGAATAAATAATGATAATGATATATAATAGTGTTTTTAATACCGATAAAATTCGGAGCTATATTCATCCATTTACATCTATATATATACTTCTTAGTTATTAAAAATACATGGTTAATGAGTTGGCTGTATAAGGTCTTACGTTCACCCAATATACATGACTGAAAATCGACTGGTAAGGATATATTGCATGACTCATTTAACCATAGTACCAAAAGAGACCACAAAGGCTTTATATGCCGGCAACTAAACAACAAATGTTCTATAGTTTCTGGTTCGCTTCCGCAAAAATCACATCTATCATTGGGTTTTAACTTACATTTATGAAGAAAAATATTCGTCACAAGTGCTCGATGTAAGATTAAATACTGGAAACTTCTCGTACTTTCATTAATGGTACAGTGCAGTGGTAAATTATATATTTGACTCCATTTGCCGCTATCTATTTGCTCGTTAAACACGTTCCCCTATCTTGGACCGTTGAACAAACGTCGATATATGCAACAGATTATAAACGTAACAACTAGTGATACGACTCTGTAAGCTCAAGGCTCAAAAACTATATGTAACTCTTACCGTACAGAACAAGTAATCAACAAATTGAAAAGAAGTGTTATGACAGAAAAGCAATTGCCATACTTTAGTGTCATTTTTCATCGACCGGTTATCCGTTCCTCAGCCCTGGCTGAGCTGAACAGTTGTCGATATATGTAACGGATTATAAAAGTAAGAACTAATGTTTCTGCTCTCTGAACTCAAGGCTCAACTGCTACATACAGCTATTGCAAAGTGCACTGCCATACAGAGCAAATAATCCACAAAACTTAAAAGATGTATTATGACAGGAAAGCAATTGCCCTATTTTTCATCATCGTCTCTTCGACCAATTTTCCGTTCCACAGCCCTGGCTGAACTGAACAGACGTGGATTTATGCCATGGATTATGAACATAGGAACTAGTTATTTGGTTGTCTGTGAGCTCACGGTTAAAAAATATCATTAAACCATTACCAGGTTTACAACCCTACTTAGCAAACAATCAAACACAATTAGAAGAAGTATTATGACAGGAGTGCAATTTCCGTAACTTTATCATCGTCTAATCGATTAGTTATCCGTTCCTCGGCCCTGGCTGAGCTGAACAAAAATTGTTGTATGTAATGTATTATAAACGTCAGAACTAGTTATTCAATTGTCTGGGAGCTCAACGTTTTAAAATTGTATTAAACTATTACCAGGTTCACAGCCCTACATAACAAAACAATCAAACATAATAAAAAGAAGGAGTGTGACAGGAGTGCAATTTCCCTAATTTTTACCCTCGCATCATCGATCAGTTATCTGTTCCTCAGTCCTGGCTGAGCTAAACAGGCGTGGATGTATGCAACAGATTATAAACGTAAGAATTATTTATTTAGCTCTCAGTGAGCTAAAAGCTCCACATCTGAACATAGCCATTAATTAGTGCATTGTAATGCATAGCACATAATACACCTAAATAAAAAGAAAGACTTTAGACAGGAGTGCATTTGACCAAACGTACAAAGTTGGCGACAAGGTATTATTATATAACACCAGTACCGCTCCATACCCAATGGCAGGGGCTTTACTATATTCTACAGTTCAATCTAACCAGTTCTTACAAACTTGCAGACTACGACACACCCGATACACAAAAATTACTGATTAGTCGACTGAAGCTATTTATCTACCCATCAAATCATCGGAATGGCGGACGACTCACAGGAAGCCAACCGCTTACCTACACTAGCGGCAGATCGACGTTGAGCTCCATTTCCAGTGGAGGACATATTTCGAGACCAAGTCCAGACTGTCTTCATCTCATTAGGTAGCTCGATCTTGATATTGCCATAGGTTGTACTCCCCGACAGAGTGGCCACTACTATACTAAAGTATCATCTAACGACTAAAGGTCGTTGGAAGGTTTGCGGTGACACACCCCATGCCGCAGGGAAACACAGTTCAGTGCCACAAGAGCAGTAAAGTCTATTTGACCCGGTACGGGCATTCCTTCGACATTTAAAAATGTGTTCGAAGCTTCGGTCGGTCAACAGGTTATACGGTCAAGCCGCGTACGAACTGACTTACAAAACGGGTGGGTCATTACCATGCAAGCCATCAACATGGCCACGATGTCATAATCAGAGAAGGATTTAACCGCTGTTGCTTGTGTGGTGTCCATTAGATTTGCACTTGTTATCAAGTCATCATTTCAACGCTGATTGTTTAAAATGCTGGACACTGATTAGTCGACTATTCCGACGTCTTAAGGTCGATCGAAACTTTTAACATATGCTTACTATAACATAGTGATAGGTTACAATTGATCAACTTACCATGAAAAGCTGATAGGTTGCATAGTAATGTAAAAGTGTATATTAATATTATTAACACCATTTATATTGGACTACAATAAATCTTTACCATATTTAATGTAGTTGTGGCCCTACACGCTCCTTATCCTATATATATATATATATATATATATATCCGGAAGTATAAGTGCCCCCCATAAGATCTATCTATCGTCGCACCGCTACAATGTGGTAATCAATTGTCACACTAAATGGGAGCATAATTAATTAGTTAAGTAGGAAAGGATACATTTTTATGTTTCCGGTGGGTACTGTGTCCGGACAGAGAGAAAGACTGAATAGAGAGAATAGAAAGAAAGGTGGTTGCCGTATGGCTATATATATATATGACTGACGTGTGTTCCTCCTGCTCGTACAATGTGCACTACAGACGGATGGATTGTTCAACCAATGAATGAATGGGCGTTTAGGCCGCTATTTGTGCACACACAGTCTAAATTGAGCCAAAAAACTTCCCAAGACGATGAAAGATTGTAGTGTAGTGTAGTAGTGGAGTAGTGTAGAGACAGCCAGCGCATAGAATCAGATTAGATGCAGAGGACTTAGACACGTCCGTGCACCTCAGCAAAAAGCTTGGCCTGGGCTAAGGTAGAGGGAGCACATTGAGATAACAGATAATGCATGTCAATGAATAAGGGCTGTAACAGAATAATGTACGAAATCAAACTAACCATCGTCGCCATGTATTTTGCGACAAATTCCTCGTCATGTTTTACATCACCGTGCAACATTTATATACGAAAAAAAAAAAAATTATGTATACAATACTTATGTTGTGACCACGTATGCATCAATCACGTGTTCCATGTGCCTATCGATCCGCAGATATCTACAATCTGTAACTATAGCATATGTGCATTACATAAACTCGTATTCGATAAACGTCAACAAATTGAAAGAAAATGAAATGAATGACTAACCGGCATTTCTATGGACGTTCTATGAACCATCTTTCCTAATGTTTTTTAAAATATTTTGTTCAAAATCCTTGAGTCGTTGCTGATCTGAACGAACGTGATACGTCACAATGAATCATATACTTATAACGGGTTAATCAGGCGTTCTATGTCTAACAATTACCAGGTTCACTATCACAAGGGGTTTATATACCAACCAAATCATTAACATTCATTTGTGGGTCATGATGGCTGCATCCATCACATGGTCCAGGTTAGTCCGGATCCGGCCTGTAGATCCTGGGACACATCCTATAACCTCCCCTCCGAAAGAGACATCATAATTATGGTGGAATAATCAAAACCATGTAGCCTACTAAAATCACATATTAACTGATCATGACCGATTGAAGTGCTTCCGCTAATTTACTGATGTATATGCTTTACATAATAAATACTTCTCGCATTAAACTCGCTACATGTCATCAAATGTGATAAAATGACGTCTATCAACGCATATGTGCAAGGTCATCACAAGATCAATGTCGTTATGCTGATCAATTAATGAATTATAGAGATTGCTCATGTTTTACACAAATTCTTTGTGGCAAATTGTAGGGGGTCTGTTGCCTCGCCAAAGAGTTTAATTATGTAATCACCAGTAGGTGTAGTCAATATTTGTCAGGAACTCATAAAACACTAGAACAGAGAACAGATTAAAGCTCATGTGCGGGAATAGGCTCAGCCCTCAACAATGCCATGTGGGAGCAGTAGCGCCGTGTCATTGGATGTGCTCGCAATGTGAGCAGCCCGCCTGACATTATGCTCGATGCATTGATTGCAGGTAGCAATCGACCAGACTTAACGAGTTGATCAATGATTAGCTCAACCAATTCGTCGCTGTGTCCGCCATTCAGAAAGATGACGGGGTGTCGCACGAGTGTTGTTTTGTAGCGGACCATGCCCAGGTGTGCGCTACCTCGTTGGGGGGAGACTGGTGTGTTCGGCCACTTCGGACCTCTGCTTTTCGGTGGCATTCTGTAACTCATGCTCATAAAGACATTGGCATCATCATTTGAATTATAACATCATGCACATCGCTAACAATCATACTCGCTTCCCAAAGAGACCTGCTTGATTAGCAGATTGATAAAAACTCATCTAAGTGTCAAGCTGTGTACTCAAAACAAAAGCTTGTAGAAAACTAAAATCAGGAGACCAATAGGAGTTTTATATTAATCAAATCCATCAATTTATTGTATTATTGTATGTAAACCATGATTAACATAGACAATGAGTGGCTCAAATGCCTTTAGGTCCTTTATGACCGCAAAAATGGATGACAGTAATATTCTCCTTACCGATGATATTCTTGGCCCATAAATTAGGATATATAATTCAAATATCACGGTCACAGATATCCAGAATAATAAAAGCTTGCTACTTCGAGTAACTGAGTAGCCTACCCTTGCCCCAGGTACTGGGAGACAATTGAAACGAGATATCGGTAACTGATTGAAATAAGCTAATTAGCTTACTTTTGTTTAAGGAGGTTTAGGGAGACAAATAAAACGAGATATCTTGATTCTCTAAAGCCAATAGTGGCTATTGATGTTGACTTACAAACCACACTTAAATTTAACAAGCGACCAACACAATTTGTGACCAATGAAAGGTTTTTCATTGTCAATAAACTTCAACATGCCGCTGTCAGATGTCTTACCTGTTATTTCGTTGGTGGTTGAGAGTCAAGTGACCCCCCTGTAAACTTCCGCTACATCGTCTCGCGGTTGACGCTAATCGGTAAACAATCCGCGTTGTCAGGGGGACTCCACTTGGACGAGTCCATTCGTTCTTCTCACCATATGGTAGGGGTGATACCAACACGTATTCCCATAATGTAGTACTCCAATAATTCTCCCGCGTAGCCATAAAGTAAATTCTGATTAATCAGAATTATTATTTATAACATTTTGGCTTGGAACCAGCCAGCCCAATTCTAGGAGAACCCAACTGGGGTTCTCGATTAGTAAAGTGCTGCCACCTTGTGGAGTCTCTTGGAGACAGCATTCCTTATGTGTAAATAGTCTGCTTGGTTGACTGATACCTGCACGTGGCTGAAAACGTCTGTGACTGACCTGAACTACAGAGGTGCCTCCCCCCTCACTCATCCCCTCCCCTAGCTCACAATACACACACGTGGCGTTTATGTTGACTATAATCTATCACCAACTATTTATTTTTCCACCAATTAAAGCAAGTGCGACTTGGATTTATGCTATCGATCAGTCACGTCTGTGGCAGACGTAAAGCCTGGTGATGTGATATCTTACGCTGAAAGCTAGACGGCCATAATGAGGCAATTGTCTGCAGTCCAGAGTGGAAACAGGATTGATTTGCAGATGACCGGCATGTGGCGGCGTATAGACCATATGTACGTTATTAGCGGGGTGAGCGTATTAGCGGGGTTCAGGCCAAAAATTCGGGACTGGGAAAAAGTGGTCTTAATGGAGAGGTGGTCATATAACCGGGGTGATCTGAAAGCGGGGTTCCGCTGTAAATAGTAACGCTCCCAAAACTGCCGTATCGGTGGCTCCACTGCAAGGATCTCCATCTTAATCGACATATCTCAGGATATTTAAAGAGCTACACGAATGGTCTGGTGGTTAGAGTTTTATCGAGTGAACTCTGCCAGGCCTGCCGGAGTTCGGGGGTTCGCGCCCCACGGAGTATTTGGATACCTGGGACCCCAGAGTATAAGATATATTATTATGTCCGGGTGAAATAAAATACGACATTTCTTTGGCAGGGTCGTCTTATACCCCTATCATGTCACGATCGTGGCGTGGTCTCGCCGTATCATTGGACACCCCCTTGAGTCTAGTAGCGTGTTCTCTTGTTGTCCAGGCGGGCAGTGCCGCGTTCATGCCCCACTTGTGCAGGATAGTGAATTGCATGGTTTATGCCGCTTTTGAGCACTCATGGGGTAAATTTGGCCAAGGAACCTTGCCCGGGCCCGGATTCGAACCTAGGACCTATTGATTTGCGATATAGTGCGCTAACCACTACACCGGAGAGGCTCCTCTATGCAGGATAACGATCCCATGTCTGTACCTTAGTTGACCCTTCCCATTGTCGTGATATGACCAACAGAGGACCTCATTTTAAGCGTCCTATATTAGCCCAGGGACAAACCCATGAGACAAGGAAGTGTCTCCTCTTATTGTTATCTGCATTAATGCCAGGACGAGATGGTCGAGGTCAAATCGTCCTTACACGCCGTGGGACCATTAGAATTGTTATATGTGGCCATTAATGCCTCGCATTTGACGTGATAACGGCTATTGCGTCTAGGCCATCGCATCGCCATTAGCGAGGTTACCTATACCTCTGTTTATATAGATGTGTATCGGGTCATCAGAGGGTACTCTTTTTCTCGCTACCGAGTCACTTCTATCAGCCTCAAAGCTTTGTTGCCTACGATCCGAAGACTTCAAAGCTCGCTCGGCCTATAGGTCGTGGAATTACTTGGTCGTGTGTACCCGGTAAAAGGCTCAGAGACGTTTTTCATGCAGAACTAAGAGCAAGTTTAAGAGTGAATGGTCCTTAAAGATCAAAACAATACCTTCATGGTGAGTAGTTAAAACAATACCGCTTATTTTGTTTCCAAAAATCTAACCGCTTATTTTGTTTCAAAAAATCTAAGCAAGGCATTTGGCCTACAAAGCTGTTAGCAATTACCTTAGCATTGAGCAGCAGTTGCTCACTTGGCATAAAAGGTTGTTAGCAATTACCTTAGCATTGAGCAGCACTTGCTCACTTGGCCTAAAAGGTTGTTAGCAATTGCCTCATCATTGAGCAGCACTTGCTCATTTGGCTGCAGACATGTACGGTTTGCCTTGACAGAGAACGACCCAAGCAGCACTTGCTCACTTGGCCTACCATATGCCTTAAGGGTAAACGGCTCAAGTATCACTTGCTCACTTAGCCTACACAGATGTACGGTTTGCCTTTACATGGAACGGCACAATCAGCACTTGCTCACTTAGCCTGAAAAGATCTGAACAACAACTTTATTCTAATTAATCGATCACCTACCAACTCGGCCTACAAGATATTTGTTTAAATTTTGACAATAAATGTTCTCGTACCATCATATTCTCTTCTTTGATGCTTTATGCTGCACTGACTTGCACTTCCTTTCACCAAGCAGCCGTTGCCTGTTTGCCGCGCACTTATATCTTTGCGGGAAGTGACAGATCTGCCCACCAACAACATAACGTTGAGGCCATAAAGTTCAGCTGTGGGGAAGCTCATGTCATGTTGTTCAACAATATTGCCGTCAGAAGCAGCAGTCACGCACGTGATGAGATTGAACCACGTGTCTGACACCGCCAATGCCCCCCTCGCACCACCTACCCATCGCCAAGTCCCTGTGAGTGTGGCCACAGAATGCGACAATATAATCGCTTGATGAATAGCGTCTGGCTGCATTCCCGTTCTCTTATTGTTGGTGTAGCCCTAATAAAGGTGGCGGGGGGTGGGGGGGGGGGGGGGAGGGATACCCCCTGTGGATCACGAATCCCTAACAATTAGGAAAACCAATATCGAAGCTCCAAGACGCGCCGCCAAAAAGTAAACTCCTTTATGGTGATATCGCGAATATCTAGGAATTCACAGACCGCAATAACGGATCGCGGTATATAGACACAAGGTATTTGCGTTGAACCAGGAATTGTACGGATAACGAACCCTCCAAAACAGCTGATCGCGAATCTCCAAGAATTCCTGGATGCCAATCGCGGAGATCGGAGAAGGTATTCCCACCCCCCCCCCCCCTCTCTATTAAATTTGATGCTTTCCATTGCCCTACTACCGGATATGACGTGGCCGAACGAAACATAAACGTTGACGTATTCTGCCCTGGCCGACTTGAGAGAATTAAGTCCAACTCGCTTGTATTAAAGGCACTTATCTGTGCTACGGCATGGTAAATAGAAGCGATAAGACATGAGTAATTACGCTGTTTCTAGTGAACATTAGTGATACTTGAATTGCCGCACGGTGTTGGGTTACTTGCGTTGTGGATGTCCTAAATCCATCCTGTGCCAAGTCGTTTGTGAGCCAGCAGTATATTTGCAATAAAAGTGATTGATACAGATATATGTCGCCAAATAAAGAAAAAAAGTATGGTTTATTGCACAGTTGTTCCGCTGCTATCCGGCCTAAATACAATGCATTTTAATGATACATATTCAAGCACTGATCAAGTCATGGACAGGGACTTGATTTTGGGCCATAAGACGTGAAATAAACCAGAATCTTGTTGAAAAAAAAATGGTACCATCAGACATTATGGTGGATCGCACCTACATATGACATGTATATACCATGCACAGTGGAGAGCAGCCCCCTAGAATTGGCGAAATATTATGCATGTGAAGTGTGCCTAAACTTAAGCCAGCATGGAAATTGCATTTGTTTGCGCTCTGTACAGCTATTTGATGGGGATGGGCACTTGGGATAGTATAGCTATTTTGTTCCTTGTTTGATTTTCCATCACATCGCAGTGCATATTTCGCTGCACGTTATACAGTGATATAAATACTTGTATATATTGCATTAATTAAAATAATTCACTCGCAATGTCAGTGAAAAGGCATGTTTCGGAACGACTGAATATCAACTGAAGTAGACCAATATGGCGCAAAGGTATCTAGTTCATGACATTTAATATCGTACTTTATGCTAAAAACGCAGTTAGAAAATCTGTAAAGATTGATATATTCTCTGGTTATTAGTAGACATGATGACGCATTGTATTAGTATCAAAACTGGCCGCCACATGCTCGATACGAGATACGTAGCAGCTTAATATCTAGCTATATAGAGATTCTGACGGCGCCTGAGCGTAGGGCATGATCTGTTTGAGATCCTGCTATCAACGTACCTGCCGGTTCGGTCCGACATCACTCAGCCTCCGGTTGCCATAGCGATGTTGTTCAGACAGAAGGACTCTAAAGTGTGAGGCTATTTCTCCAAATATTGTTTATCAGGTTGCTAGGCAGCCGAGTCGCGATTGCTAGGAGCGCAGCATCGAGCAGCTAGCACCGTTATCACGGCTCACCACCGGTCGCATATTTCACCATCATTCTCTCGGCCAGACAAATTGCCTGGGCGGCGCCGGTTATGTTTTGTGTGGTGTATAAGGGTGCACTGGCTCCGCCCACTGCCCGCCCGCCCTGGACCGCCCTCCCTGGACCGACCGCGATCGTTCGCCATGATAAGCCGGGAGCCGAGCGGCCGGGCGGACGGACGGGTGCCGCTCGCTTTGTGACTGCCGCATGTATGTGATTACCGCAGAAAATACGGAGAGGCACGTCACTGGCTGGTTACTGTGTGGTGGTAGCACGTGGCTTACGGCCGCTCGGGCTGTTTTAAATAGATCGTCTGTTATTAATATAGATATTTACATATCAGTGTACGAGTTTTGGTGGTGGCAAAATACAGGCAGAAGCTGTATGGCCTTTGCCCCCACAGGGCCCACACCACCCACCCTCCTCACACACCAGCTTTCAAGCTTTTATTATCCCCAACACCCCGTACCCTCCTTGAACTCAGTTGCATAAAATATTGTGAAATAATATCGACAGCAACATGTGTTGTTTTACGTTTGTTGGAAAGTTGCCCTCCACAGATAATTGTGCAGTCCACAGAATTATATACCAAGAAGGTCCGGTCGGGGAGAGGAAGGGAAAAATCAGTTTCGAACAGCTTTTAATCTTGAGGCTTCCTGTTAAGAACACTTTATAAATGTTACCAAATAAGTCCTCATAAAAGGATGACGTCACACTGACGTCACACCAGCCATGCGCACCCTCAATTTCTCGAAATTGACATTGGCCGGAAGCTCTGCGGATGGTGGCGCCGCAAAGTGCTCGACTGAAAGGATATTTGGCGCGGCCTAGCCCCCTAGCGGGAGTTGACGACGGCTTGGAGAGCCTGGCTAACCGCTAGCCCACGAGGCGGATCCAGGAAAACCTGGCCGCTAGCACACGAGGCGGATCAGGGAGAGCCTGGCCTGGCTGCTAGCCCACGAGGCGGATGAGGGAGAGCTTGGCCGGCCGCTAGCTCTCGAGGCGGATGAGTGAGAGCCTGGCCGGCCGCTAGCCCACGAGGCGGATTCGGGAGAGCCTGGCCGCTAGCCCACGAGGCGGATCAGGGAGAATCTGGCCGCTAGCACACGAGGCGGCTCCGGGAGCGCCTGGTCGGCCGCTAGCACACGAGGCGGATCAGGGAGAGCCTGGCCGCTAGCCCACGAGGCGGATCCGAGAGCGCCTGGCCGGCCGCTAGCACACGAGGCGGATCAGGGAGAGCCTGGCCGGCCGCTAGCCCATGAGGCGGATCAGGGAGAGCCTGGCCGGTCGCTAGCCCACGAGGCGGATCA
Source organism: Arenicola marina (assembly GCA_964019135.1). Lineage (NCBI taxonomy): Eukaryota > Metazoa > Annelida > Polychaeta > Arenicolidae > Arenicola > Arenicola marina. The sequence goes on along the minus strand of OZ025259.1, from coordinate 11,104,774 downwards.
GGGAGAGCCTGGCCGGCCGCTAGCACACGAGGCGGATCAGGGAGAGCCTGGCCGGCCGCTAGCCCACGAGGCGTATCTGTGAGAGCCTGGCCGGCCGCTAGCCCACGAGGCGGATCAGTGAGAGCCTGGCCGGCCGCCAACCCACGAGGCGGATCAGGGAGAGCCTGGCCGGCCGCTAGACCACGAGGCGGATCAGGTAGAGTCTGGCCGGCCGCTAGCCCACGAGGTGGATCAGTGAGAGCCTGGCCGGCCGCTAGCCCACGAGGCGTATCTGTGAGAGCCTGGCCGGCCGCTAGCACACGAGGCGGATCAGGGAGAGCCTGGCCGGCCGCTAGCCCATGAGGCGGATGAGGGAGAGCCTGGCCGGCCGCTAGCCCACGAGGCGGATTAGGGAGAGCCTGGCCGGCCGCTAGCCCACGAGGCGTATCTGTGAGAGCCTGGCCGGCCGCTAGCACACGAGGCGAATCAGGGAGAGCCTGGCCGGCCGCTAGCGCACGAGGCGGATCAGTGAGAGCCTGGCCGGCCGCTAGCCCACGAGGCGGATCAGTGAGAGCCTGGCCGGCCGCTAGCCCACGAGGCGGATCAGGGAGAGCCTGGCCGGTCGCTAACCCACGAGGCGGATCAGGGAGAGCCTGGCCGGCCGCTAGCCCACGAGGCGGATCAGGGAGAGCCTCGCCGGTCGCTAACCCATGAGGCGGATCTGTGAGAGCCTGGCCGGACGCTAGCCCACGAGGCGGATCAGTGAGAGCCTGGCCGGCCGCTAGCACACGAGGCGGATCAGTGAGAGCCTGGCCGGCCGCTAGCCCATAAGGCGGATCAGGGAGAGCCTGGCCGGACGCTAGCCCACGAGGCGGATCAGTGAGAGCCTGGCCGGCCGCTAACCCACGAGGCGGATCAGGGAGAGCCTGGCCGGCCGCTAGCCCATGAGGCGGATCAGGGAGAGCCTGGCCGGCCGCTAGCCCACGAGGCGGATCAGGGAGAGCCTGGCCGGCCGCTAGCCCATGAGGCGGATGAGGGAGAGCCTGGCCGGCCGCTAGCACACGAGGCGGATCAGTGAGAGCCTGGCCGGCCGCTAGCCCATAAGGCGGATCAGGGAGAGCCTGGCCGGCCGCTAGCACACGAGGCGGATCAGTGAGAGCCTGGCCGGCCGCTAGCCCATGAGGCGGATCAGGGAGAGCCTGGCCGGACGCTAGCCCACGAGGCGGATCAGTGAGAGCCTGGCCGGCCGCTAACCCACGAGGCGGATCAGGGAGAGCCTGGCCGGCCGCTAGCCCATGAGGCGGATCAGGGAGAGCCTGGCCGGCCGCTAGCCCATAAGGCGGATCAGGGAGAGCATGGCCGGCCGCTAGCCCACGAGGCCGATCAGTGAGAGCCTGGCCGGCCGCTAGCCCACGAGGCGGATCAGTGAGAGCCTGGCCGGCCGCTAGCCCACGAGGCGGATGAAGGAGAGCCTGGCCGGCCGCTAGCCCATAAGGCGGATCAGTGAGAGCATGGCCGGCCGCTAGCCCACGAGGCGGATCAGTGAGAGCCTGGCCGGCCGCTAGCCCACGAGGCGGATCAGTGAGAGCCTGGCCGGTCGCTTACCCACGAGGCGGATCCGTGAGAGCCTGGCCGGCCGCTAGCCCACGAGGCAGATCAGTGAGAGCCTGGCCGGTCGCTAACCCACGAGGCGGATCCGTGAGAGCCTGGCCGGCCGCTAGCCCACGAGGCGGATCAGTGAGAGCCTGGCCGGCCGCTAGCCCACGAGGCGGATCAGTGAGAGCCTGGCCGGCCGCTAGCCCACGAGGCGTATCAGGGAGAGCCTGGCCGGCCGCTAGCCCACGAGGCGGATCAGGGAGAGCCTGGCCGGCCGCTAGCCCACGAGGCGGATCAGGGAGAGCATGGCCGGCCGCTAGCACACGAGGCGGATGACAGATACAGTGATGTTTTCGGCCACCTTTTTGAAAATATGTGGTTAACCGGGCCCCAAATCCGCCTTTGTAGATGAATATGCATGAGTTATTCGAATACCAAAGTAGAGTTTTGATTTGAGATGCTTTGTACTGCCGGCTGAGCCATGCAGACTCCAGTAGACCGTGCGAGACGATAATAAAGTTACACTCAGTGTTCAGGTTTGAATTTTAATGATTGCGTTTTGCCCAACAGTTCTCGTGGGCCCCCATCCAGAGAAGACAGCCAAAGAGGTAGTTGAAGCAAACGTACTTCGTTAGTGCCACCCCACGGTTGTCAATGGCGAGCAGACTTTGTTAGTGCCGCCCTACTGTTGTCAATAGCAAACAGACTTTGTTAGTGCCACCATACGGTTGTCAATAGCAAACAGACTTTGTTAGTACCACCCCACGGTTGTCAATAGCAAACAGACTTTGTTAGTGCCACCATACGGTTGTCAGTAGCAAACAGACTTTGTTAGTGCCACCCCACCTTTGTCAATAGCAAACAGACTTAGTGCATAGTACGGTTGTCAATAGCAAACAGACTTTGTTAGTGCCACCATACGGTTGTCAATAGCAAACAGATTTTGTTAGTGCCACCCCACGGTTGTCAATAGCAAACAGACTTAATGCATAGTATGGTTGCCAATAGCCTGCCGATCCCTTGGTATACAAACAGGAGCCTGCCGATCCCTTGGTCTACAGACCGGAGCCCGCCGATCCCTTGGTCTACAGACCGGAGCCTGCCGGTCCCTTGGTCTACAGACAGGAACCTGCCGATCCCTTGGTCTACAGACAGGAGCCCGCCGATCCTTTGGTCTACAGACAGGAGCCTGCCGATCCCTTGGTCTACAGACAGGAGTCTGCCGATCCCTTGGTCTACAAACAGGAGCCCGCCGATCCCTTGGTCTACAGACAGGAGGCTGCCGATCCCTTGGTCTACAGACAGGAGCCTGCCGATCTCTTGGTCTACAGACAGGAGTCTGCCGATCCCTTGGTCTACAGACAGGAGCCCGCCGATCCCTTGGTCTACAAACAGGAGTCTGCCGATCCCTTGGTCTACAAACAGGAGCCCGCCGATCCCTTGGTCTACAGACAGGAGGCTGCCGATCCCTTGGTCTACAGACAGGAGCCTGCTGATCCCTTGGTATACAGACAGGAGCCTGCCGATCCCTTGGTTTACAAACAGGAGCCCGCCGATCCTTTGGTCTACAGACAGGAGCCCGCCGATCTCTTGGTCTACAGACAGGAACCTGCCGATCCCATGGTCTACAGACAGGAGCGCGCCGATCCCTTGGTCTACAGACAGGAGCCTGCCGATCCCTTGGTCTACAGACAGGAGCCCGCCGATCCCTTGGTCTACCAACAGGAGCCTGCCGATCCATTGGTCTACAGAATTGAGCCCGCCGATCCCTTGGTCTACAGACAGGAGCCTGCCGATCCCTTGATCTACAGACCGGAGCCCGCCGATCCCTTGGTCTACAAACAGGAGCCTGCCGATCCCTTGGTCTACAGACAGGAGCCCGCAGATCCCTTGGTCTACAAACAGGAGCCTGCCGATCTCTTGGTCTACAGACAGGAGCCCGCCGATCCCTTGGTCTACAGACCGGAGCCCGCCGATCTATTATTAAGCTCGCACGGTCAAGCTTGTCGGGCAAGAGCGGGCTGATCTTCGACAGCGACAGCGAGAGCGAGAGCGAGAGCGAGTTTGTTATTTGACGTGAAGCTTGATACTTGGACAGGGTGTTCCGGTAAAACATGGCCGCCGCGTGACTTGTGACTCACCTCTGAATTTTCTCGGTGGGGATGTGAAGGGACGAGAGTAACAGGGAACGGAGATTTAAAAAGTTGGAATTATTCTCACGTGGAACATGAACACGTGGCCTCTTTGTCGGGTTTTCTTCCTCCCCATGGATGCTTTTAGCTGATGCCGCACCGCTCCATGTTTGATTCATTCGTTGTCGGGTTACGCTTTCCTGAGAAACTTCTGCTTCCCTTTGGACTTTGGCGTCTCACACTCCACTACCCCTCCTTCTAGCTAACTGGAGGGGGGGGGTGGGGGAGGGGGGGGGGGGGTGAACAAGTCGTGGGAACGGTACAGGGGGGTTGTGGACAGGGCAGGTCTAATCACCCGTATTATCGACCACTATACAGCTACGATGTCGTGTACCGAGATTTGTCGTAGATTCTTTTGTGCTATCTACGACAATTCTTGAATGGGGGACCAGTCAGGTTGCAGTTAATTAGCGTAGCGAAGGAATCCAATTATTCACGAGAAAAATCGGCAGGGGGAACAATCTCTCCAGGGGGAGGGTGGTAGAATGGTGGAGAAAGATGGATGTATTAGCAATCGCATTAACCATCTCTTCTTCCCGCTCTTGTAGTCTATTGACACATGTAACCGTAACCCTACCTCCCACCGCATTCCATTTCGGCCAGATCCATCTTGCCTGCAAGAAATGTCTGCATTGGCTTTGAGGAGGAAAGAGTTCACAGATACAAAACGGCTCTGATTTAGCGCTAAAATGGGAAGTTGTTCATCGCCATCAAATCATCTCCAAAGGGAATGGCAGGGGCGGTCACATGTTACTGTCCCCATATCAGAACATGGTACATACGTAGAAGAGATATCGTCTTGTTGTCAACTGTCGCATTTATAATATAACATTTTTACCCGGTTTCATATTAGAATTGATGTTGATTTTTCGTTTACTGCTGGCAAGTTGGTTGGCATCCGTCCGTATCTGTTATATGATAGACGTGGGGATTATGTTGTCGCAATTTAAGTTTTTTTCGATTTATGTCACGACCTTTGTGCCTATGACTGACTAATCCTATCTGAGACCGGAGGAGCTTGCAACAATCTTTCATCGATATCTCGTTGTTTGGTCCCGACTATTACGGCGTCTCCTAGTCTCTCGTTCAACGTGTATTTTCGCAAAGCAGAGGTCGTCGTGACCTCCCTCCCGGGAAAAGGAATTAGGGTTGGCTTGGCGTTAGAAGTAACGTCACCACATGGTGGGAAGCAGAAAGTGCTAGCGAACCCACGCCCTGTTGAGCTGCAGCTCACCCTGCTTACCATCTGAGCCTCGTTTCTGCTTGCCATCTTAGCCTCGTTTGTGCTTACCATGTGAGCCTCGTTTCTGCTTACCATCTGAGCCTTGTTTCTGCTTACTATCTGAGCCTCGTTCCTGCTTACCATCTGAGTCTCGTTTCTGCTTGCCATCGGAGCCTCGTTCTGCTTACAATCTGAGCCTCGTTCGTGCTTACCATCTGAGCCTCATTCCCGCTTGCCATGTGAGCCTCGTTTCTGCTTACCATCTGAGCATCGTTTCTACTTACCATCTGAGCCTCGTTTCTGCTTGCCATCTGTGCCTCGTTTGTGCCTACCATCTGAGCCTCGTTTTTGCTTACCATCTGAGCCTTGTCTCTGCTTACTATCTGAGCCTCGTTCCTGCTTACCATCTGAGTCTCGTTTCTGCTTGCCATCGGAGCCTCGTTCTGCTTACAATCTGAGCCTCGTTCGTGCTTACCATCTGAGCCTCATTCCCGCTTGCCATCTGAGCCTCGTTTCTGCTTACCATCTGAGCATCGTTTCTACTTACCATCTGAGCCTCGTTTCTGCTTGCCATCTTAGCCTCGTTTGTGCCTACCATCTGAACCTCGTTTTTGCTCACAATCTAAGCCTCGTTTCTGCTTACTATCTGAGCCTCGTTTTTGCTTGCCATCTGAGCCTCGTTTGTGCCTACCATCTGAGCCTCGTTTTAGCTCACAATCTAAGCCTCGTTTTAGCTCACAATCTAAGCCTCGTTTCTGCTTACTATCTGAGCCTCGTTTCTACTTGCCATCTGAGCTACGTTTCAGGTTCAATAATGTTTACTTTAAGACGATTTCATTGACATCACATTAGTGTCATGAACTGCAGCATAATTAAGAACCAAAAAGTAGTGTTTAAAAAATGGTGGGGTGGGGTCGGATAAGCCCCAGTTCTGTGGCTGTACGAGGGGCAACAAATCTCACAGTCCGCAGACCCGGTCTTGATTTCTGCCCGTGCTACAGCCACAAAACTGGGGCCATGGTAAAATAAGCACAGAGTGTGCTCTCGTAATAACCTATTTTATAATAAATAATGTGAATCGTAATCATGTATATGAAAACGTCTGGCAAATATGATACATATATAATACATATTAGTAGTTTATTAACTGCACATCTTCCATCATAACGACAGTAAATCGATATTTTGACCGAATATGTTTCAATATGTAGAAATGGGTGCAATGTGCATGGAAATGGCTATAATCGTTAGGTTGTTTACATGCATTCCGTACGCTCAGCTTGCACCGTTCCTTTCTGGAATGACCGTATTATCAGCGGGATGGATTGGTCAATGAGATGATCCAGACCTGGCATGGCCTGCAGGATAGTCGACGTCACTACATCTGGCATGACGTCATGAGCGCTTGGACAGACGCGTGTCACACCCTTAGTGACGTCACGCGTTGCTTCCCGATTCCCCTGGGATATAATTCCGATACTACTCTGACTCGTGTGGACAGAGATCGTACTGAGATCGCTTGGGACGTCATGTACGTTGGGGGTGACCAGCCGTGGTTCGGGTGGGGTTTGGTCGGTATGATGACGTCGGCGGCCGCGCAACGGTGACGTCATCGTAGTCCTTTGGCCTGTCGCGTCGGCCGCCGGGTGGCCAGGCTGGTGGCACGGTGGCGGCGGCGTCACCGCCACCTTGGCGTCACCACCTGGCACCACGTGCGCTACGTTGCTTAGCGACGTGGGAATGGTACCGGAAGTGAGACTGTTGCCGGAGATTCCGTTTCTCTTATAAACAGGCGTCCGTACGCCTTCTCCCGCTGGAGCACGCACTTCCGCTGCCGGTTTCGGCCGCCGTCGCCGTCGCCGCCGCCGCCCTGGCCTGGTCGCTCCGGCCGCTCCACCAGGCCGGCAGCCAGTAGGATCCGTATCTCCGCCCGCAGCACAGCTGCCCCAGCCGCCAGTAGCCCTTCTTCACTTCGCGCATGCGCAGCGCGTAGATGACGGGATCGCAGAGGGCGTGGACGAGCAGCAGGTTGTAGAGATAAGGATCGAGGTGGACGGCCATGGCGAAGTAATACGCCGAGCTGGAGTGATCCGTCTGCATCATGACCAGGATGATGACCTCCACGAGGCAGTAGGGCAGCCAGCACAGGATGAAGACGGCCAGCAGCATGAGCGTCGTCACTAGGCCGTAGCGGTTGCGGCGCCGCGTGTGGCGACTCCGGCCGGCGAAGCGCATCTTGTGGATAGCGACACACACCTGGGAGTAGAGGAAGGTCATGCCGACGAGGATGAGGGCCGCCAGCAGGAACACCGCGTACTCGGAGTTGTACTTACCGCACGCCACTCGCTCACACGGCGATAGCGTGACGTCGTCGACCGAAAACTCCCGGAAACCGGATGTAGCCGACGTGTAATCGTTGACGACGTCCGCGTCCGCTTCCGCTGTGGGCCATGTGACGTCACCATCGTTGCTTGGCAGCCGTGCGTGCGGCTGCGCAATGCGTGCGCCTTCTACTAGACGGGATATCCCCGTCGACACGTCGTTCATTGATATTCCTTGCCGCCGAGGCCCCGCGCCCATGACTGTCGACGTGGCATTAAAGTCATCTGTAACTAAATCAACTCCACGCATGATGGCGGTGAAGTTCATAGACCTGACCGCGGCGTATGCCGTTGTGACGTCATCGGTGACGTCACGCGTGTTCCAGCCGGCGGCCTCGGCGTACGACTCATCGAAGTAGCCACAATAGTAATACATGGGCGACGGGATGAAGACGTCGGAATAGCCGACCAAGACGGCGGTGGTCCAGAAGGCCATGATCATGGCGTTGCTGCGGCCGAGACCCAGCCTGACGTGGTACTCCAGCGGCCGGACGATGGCGAAGTAGTGGTCGAAGCCCAGCCCCAGCAGGTTGAGGAGCGAGATGACGTGGAGGGTCATCTTGAGGCCGCGCCAGGCCAGGTAGCCGCACGTCTCGGCCTCGGACCGGTGGGGACTCATCTGGAGCAGGCCCAGCAGGACGCTGACGGACACCAGGACGTCCGCGGCGCTCAGGCTGGCGATCAGGCGCAGGTTGGTGGACCAGGCCCGGCCCAGGGCCAAGATGGCCGCCAGGGAGAGCAGGTTGCTGGCGATGGCCACCACGCCCACCACGATCATGATGACGCCGGGCGCCCGCTGCGCCCCCTGGGGACTGGACTCGGAACTAGGGAAGATGGACATCAGGTTGGCTATGGCGCCGGCGTCTGATGATGATGATGATGTTGGTGATGATAGTGATGATGATGACGTCATTGGCGACGGCGTCGTCGCCATGTCAACCTCGATCAAAACCGTCGCCAGAGACCTTAGAGTGGCTGCCATAGTAACCAAGACGACGTCTGTTTCAGCTATAATCTTGTTTTGTTGTCACTTAAAGTCGGGAGCACAAATAGTCACGATTAACTGCTGACAGCTGTCCATTGTTCTTACGTCACTTCAGACGCCGATATATTGTGGCGTCATTTCCGGTGACAATATCGCCATCTCCTTTATCATAAATTGATGCAAATCTTCCTCTGTTGGTCTAATGATTTTTTTCATTTACACATTTTTGCTTGGTTGGGTCTAACCGAAGAGTTAAAAATCAGCCGTTATTTATTTACTCACCAACCACTGTTGCACTGTAGTAGTCAGCACACCCATTACCAGTGGTCCCGCATAGCGGGTAATGGGTCCATTACCGAAGGTAGCCCTGGTCAAATGACCAAGTCCACAGTGACGTCATTAGTCCACTGGGCGCCGTCTCTCGTCAGGTACGCCGCGTCACTTCACTCGTGATCCCTGAATGGACGATGAGAGTGGAGTGCAGATTTACAGCCTCTCGTGTCGTGCTCTTTACCTTGTCCCTGTCCCTCGCCACTGGCTTCCTTAGCAACCGAGCGGGAAAACCACGACACGTGTCATTTCCATATGTACCTTGTCCATGTGCACGGATCAGATTTCCCCTTCGATCTTGTCCTTGTGAGACAAAGCCTCTAATATAAGCCGTATCCTTGCGATAAACCCGCCTTATAACAGATTGCGTCCTTCTTGTGATTCAATCCAAGCCTTGTTAACTTAATCCACAGAGATGTCCTTCTGTCCGTGGGTTTCTGCCTTCGAGTGACACGAGGAACTCAACTCAGGCAGAAATAAGAGCGTTCGGCGCCTGATGGGAGAGTTAGATACAGGGTAACCATAGCAACGGGTGAAGACCTTTAAGGAGCGGTCTTCGCTAGATGTGGCGTTTTCGCCGCTTTACTCTGAACACGAACTGAAACGAGCCGACAACGCGAATCCGAAGGGAAAAATCCCCCGGAAAAAAATATTGTTTCTGTCTGTCCCGCACGGGTCGGCTGCCGCACGATGGATGGAGCGACGTTTTGTGCCACCTCTGTGCTCACTATGGTGCCCTGTTGTGTTGGAGTGGCTCCCAGTCCGAGTACGCTACACTTTCATCCCGGAGGTGGATTCACGAGGGAGGTTGAAGAGAGAAATAAAATTTCCCGGTGTAATGGAGCTGTCTTGTCTTGTAACATGCTCGGGACCTCGGCCAGAACTCAATGCGCTTCTCGCGACACGGCTGTCTGGCTTATATTGGGGAGAGGCTCAGCGCCCGGCCTCCACCACGCCCTCCTCCCCCTCCCCCTGCCCCCCCCCTCCCCCTCCTCCCCCTCCCGCCGCTGGCTGTCACATACGTCACACGTAACCGCGACACACGTGGTCCTTGTTAAAAGGAGACGAGGGAGGGGGTGGGTGTTGGGTGTGGTTGAGAGGGGGTGGGTGGGGGACGGGGGTGGGTGGTGGACTTCCGTCTGGGACGCCGCTCGCCGGGTTCTTTCACAATTAAATGGTGTTCTGACGTCTTCAGAGATGTAGCTGTCGACGGGTGGCTGGCTCGTCATCTGTCTGTCACATGACCCGTCACGGCTGCCGTACATCTCTCACGCCGCCTGTCGCTGATTGCTCCGAGGAGGAATATCTTGTCGATTACAATGTCGATTGCAATGCGGCGTTGAAGCTGACTCTCTGGCTGTGTCTTCCACGACGGTTGTGGACAAAGATATATGGTCTTCAGCATCCCGGTACTGTATCATTATATCGTTCAGAGGGTCTTCACTAAGGGTTTGGGGTATACCTCTCTATTTTATATATCAGGCCCCGCCCTGCCACTCATCCTCCCCCGACACCCCCTCATCATCATCCTCTCACATCACCCCTCCCCACTTTCCTTAATACCACTGCCCCTTTCCTCCCTCCTAGACACCCTCTTCCTCCTCCCACATCACCCCCCGTTCTCTCCCTCCCTCCCCCTCCCTCCCCAACACACCCGCCTACTGCCGCATCACCCCTGCCCTCTCCCCCCTCCCCGACACCCCCTCCCCATCCTCCAGCATCACCACCCCTCCCCACGCCCTCTCCTGTGCCACCCTGTCCTCATCTCCCCCCCCCCCTCCACCACCCAATCAATGGTTGCGGTGTGCCCGACTTGGAGTCAAGCCGGTCTGGTCTTTATGACTGAGGCGAGCGCCACAAGGTGGATGAAGTAGCACCGACTCCTAACCTGTCCGCACTGTCTCCACCCCCACCCCCCACCCCGTCTCCCCTTACGTCTGTCCGCCCCCTTGAGGAATCTACGGTATTTAAAAGTCGATCTGCCGTGATAACTGGTCTGTCACTCGCCGTTAAGCAGTCGTAAAGCGTTTCCATAACCAAAATGCAGATATACAACAAGTTCGTCAATTTATATCACAATATTTAGTTACACTTCTTCCCATTTCTTTGCAAAGTTAGAGATTTTGGACGTGTACTTTTCTAATTTATAATGATATATAATAGTGTTTTTAATACCGATAAAATTCGGAGCTATCTTCATCCATTTACATCTATATATATACTTCTTAGTTATTAAAAATACATGATTAATGAGTTGGCTGTATAAGGTCTTACGTTCACCCAATATACATGACTGAAAATCGACTGGTAAGGATATATTGCATGACTCATTTAACCATAGTACCAAAAGAGACCACAAAGGCTTTATATGCCGGCAACTAAACAACAAATGTTCTATAGTTTCTGGTTCGCTTCCGCAAAAATCACATCTATCATTGGGTTTTAACTTACATTTATGAAGAAAAATATTCGTCACAAGTGCTCGATGTAAGATTAAATACTGGAAACTTCTCGTACTTTCATTAATGGTACAGTGCAATGGTAAATTATATATTTGACTCCATTTGCCGCTATCTATTTGCTCGTTAAACACTGCTGCCCATTTTTCTTCATTCTTTACATGATAATCCAAGGACCCAACCAGTTTTCTATAAACATATTTGCATAGGTGTTGTGAATTTAAAATAGATGCTGTCCAGCTGCAAGGTACATGTAGTAGTTTTACATTTGCATTTCTACACGCTTCTTTCCATTCGCGGGGTATACAATGAATCAAACTACAAAAGTCTACGAAATTTATATCTGCATGATGTTTCTGTACAAACGTTTTCCAACCGAATAAATTTCCGTTGTCATCAACAAGATCATTAATAAACATCACGCCACATCTAATAAGCTCGTGTTTTCGCTTTCGAAGATTATCGTTTTTCATCAAGAACGAGTTCCAAAGTGGATATTCAAAAACCGTTTGCACCTCATTTAAGCTCGATCTGTCTTTAGACCATGCCATAAAGACTTCGGCCCAGAAAGGATTTGATACCGTTGTAAACTGTTTTAAAGAAAGGAGATCCAATTCCCAGCACATTCGACGTTCACTACATATAGTCTCACAGAAGAGTTCTTGCCATGAACCTTCGTTGGATATTAGTCTTTGTATCCATGTTATCTTAAGAGCTTGTATCTTCAGTTTTATTAGAGGCAGGTTTACGCCGCCATTTTCGACAGATTGGGCCATTCTATTCAGAGATATTCTGGGCTTTTTGTTGTTCCACACAAACCTACGAATGACATTGTCTATTCTATCAATATATTGTTTTAAGGGCGTTGGAAGTACGGTTAAGACATGGATAAGTTTTGGCAAGGCGATCACTTTAACAACAGTCACTCTCCCTCGTAGAGAGAGATTTCTCTTGCTATATATCGTTAAAACTTGTTCAAATTCCGCTACATTGTGGCTATAATTAATGCTAATCATATCTTGTAGATTTACACAAAATTTAATACCCAGCAAGGTAAACTCTTTCCCTCAAGAAATTGGCAGCTCCGAACATATAGCTTTTCTTTCTGAATCTCTTTTTCCCAGCCAGACAGCTTTAGTTTTTTCTACATTAATCTTTAAACCCGAACATATGCCAAACTTATCCAACAGGTGTAAAGCATTTCTAACAGACAGCTCACTGCCATCGAGTAACAGAAACGTATCATCAGCATATTGTCCAATTTTATACTCCCTTTCCAACACCGTAATGCCCTTAATCCCCTTGTCACGTTTTAGCGCCATCGCTAGCGGTTCAATACAGAGTATAAAAAGGTAAGGTGACAACGGGTCGCCCTGTCGGCAACCTCTGCCCAAGGAGAAAAAACGTGAGAAAAAGCCATTGTTGATAACACAACTAGACGCACCATTGTACAGAATATTAACGAACCTGGAGAAAGTCCTTCCGAAACCATATAAATGAAGCACCTGATTTACATACTTTCAACTTAAAGTATCAAAAGCCTTTTCGAAATCTATTAGAAGTAACATTCCAGACCTTTTGTTGTCTATTAAATAATGCATGATGTCATACACCATCCTGGTGTTTTCAATTATATATCTACCTTTAAAGAAGCCTTTTTGGTCTGAACTTACTATATCTGGCAACACTATTTTAATACGACGCGCTAATACACCAGACAATATTTTGTAGTCAGTATTTAGCAGTGAGATTGGGCGCCAATTCTTCATAAAAGCTCTTGGCTTATCTCCCTTTGGTAGACACGTAATCACCCCCTGTCTTTGTGTTACGGAGAGAGTCTGAGAGTCCAATGCATACTGGAGGCTTGTTAATAGAAACGGTCCTATATCTTTCCAAAAGAATTTAAAAACTCAACGGGAAACCCATCACTGCCAGGTGACTTATCATTTTTCATATGCATCACAACATCTGCCATTTCGTTCATCTCAATATCCCCTTCACACAACTCGCTTTGTGCAACATTTTCATTATTTAAAAAAGATGCCACATGACAGTCAGCTTTTTTCTCATCTTGCTTTCTGTACAAAGATTCATAGTAGTGCATTTGTTCCTTCAATATTTCTTCTTGCTTAACAATTTCTTTTCCATTTACAAATAACCTATGAATAAGCTTATTCACATAATTTTGCTTCTCTAAATTACAAAAAAAACTACTAGCCTTTTCCCCTTCTTCATAATACCGTGATTTGGATCTCAGAAACACACCTTTCATGCGCGGCAGTCTTACCTGTTCCAGTTTAAATTTGAGTTCATCTAATCGTTCCTGACCCGATTGGCTATCTTCATTGCATGTTTCAAGTTCATTGATTTGTTGCTCTAAACTAATCTTTTCCTGCTGCAAAACCATTTACTTATGACTACTGTAGCTTATTGTTTTTCCCCTGATTTCCAACTTTAGCATTTCAAAGAACAACTTATCAATAATTATCAAATTAGTGCTGCCAGTACTATTATTCTCAGCCGAACCTTGGTACATTTTAATTGTATGTAAAATGCATGCGGCTACCAGCTGTCCATATTCAGAATCTCTCAATAGCGATGTGTTAAATTTCCAAAATCCTTTACCTCTATCTGCCCGATAAAAATCAACGTTAACGCTAACTAAGGAGTGATCTGTTCTATACCCTGATCTAATATCTGCCCTCTGCACAGCAGCATGTATGTCTGAGGATACCAGAAAAAAATCTAATCTTGCTCTCTGGCTCTTTCTCTGCTGATTAGTCCAGGTGAAGCGCCTTGTGTGTGGGGAGTTAACCCTCCATGAGTCAATAAGTTCCAATTTGTCTATCATTGTATCGACGGTTTTCCGTGCCATAGTATTATTCTCACGTTTATAGCCAATTGTATCTAGCTCAAAGTCGAGGACAAGGTTCCAGTCGCCACAAATAATCATACTGGGGTTATCTAAATTCTCAATTACCTTGTGCATATTACAATAAAAATCAGGCTCGTCTCGATTAGGTCCATACACGTTAACTAAAGACAATCTATTGCCACACATCGTTACGTCCAGTACCAATAAATGTCCTTTATCATCTCTTTTCACAGTGTGTACATTGAATTCGAATGTATTTTTTAAGAGAATGGCCACTCCTCTTGCTTGAGAGGATGGCGAGTTAACATAGTATTTTCCGTCAAACTCCCTTTCTAACTGGAGTTCTACAGACGCGTTGAAGTGGACATCTTGCAAACAATAGATGGAAGCGCGCTTTCCCTCGGTGTAAAACGTCATGGTCGTATCTCCGCGGTAAACATGCGGCAGTTGGGATTCACAGTATTAAAACACAACATGTTTCGGATAAGCACCAAAGGTGATCTGCGTTCTTGTAAAAAGAAAACAAAACTATTTGTGCTGTTAGGCCTAACGGGAGTTGAGCAAAATCCTCATTTCGGTGGCGAATACCGTAGACACCACGTGATACTGTGGTGCTCCCTGGTGAAGCTATTACTGATGCGCACCAAGTACACAGTTCTGCCCTCTCCATGCGTGGACAGAATCTGTACTGTGCGGTAAACGGAATTCGGCGAAGAAATGAAGAGAACCGAACGTCCTGTTTCAAGGCATAGCATCATAAGTCAAGATAAAATTGAAAAGTTGGTTTTTTGAAGGTTTCCTTTTTGGTTTTCAGTGACGTTATGAGTGCATCATCATCAACATAATAACGGCTTTGGTTGTTTCTATTCTCTTCAAAATAGGAGCGGCTTTTGTTGTTTCTATCCTGATCAACATAAGAACGGCTTTTGTTGTTTCTATCCTCATCAAAATTAGAACGGCTTTTGTTCTTTCTATCCTCTATTCAACATAAGGACGGCTTTTCTTGTTTCTATCCTCTTCAACATAAGAACGGCTTTTGTTGTTTCTATCATCATCAAAATAAGAACGGCTTTTGTTGTTTCTATCCTCATCGACTTAAGAACGGTTTTGTTGTTTCTATCCTCATCAACATAGGAACGACTTTTGTTGTTTCGATCCCCATCAACATAAGAACGGCTTTTGTTGTTTCTATCCTCATCAACAACAGAACGGCTTTTGTTTTTTCTATCATCATCAACATGAGAACGACTTTTGTTCTTTCTATCACCATCAACATAAGAACGGCTGTTGTTGTTTCTATCCTCATCAACATAAGAACGGCTTTTGTTGTTTCTATCCTCATCAACATAAGAACGGCTTTTGTTCTTTCTATTATCATCAACATAAGAACGACTTTTGTTGTTGCTATCACCATCAACATAAGAACGACTTTCTTTCTATCCCCATCAACATAAGAACGGCTTTTGTTGTGTCTATCCTCTTCAACGCCAGAACGGCTTTTGTTCTTTCTATCCTGATCAACATATGAACGGCCTTTGTTGTTTCTATCATCATCAACATAAGAACGGTTTTTGTTGTTTCTATCCTCATCAACATAAGAACGGCTTTTGTTGTTTCTATCCTCATCAACATAAGAACGGCTTTTGTTGTTTCTATCCTCTTCAAGGTAAGAACGGCTTTTGTTGTTTCTATCCTCTTCAACATAAGAACGGCTTTTGTTGTTTCTATCCTCATCAACATAAGAACGACTTTTGTTGTTTCTATCCTCTTCAACACGAGAACGGCTTTTGTTGTTTCTATCATCATCGACATAAGAACGGTTTTTGTTGTTTCTATCCTCATCAACATAAGAACGGCTTTTGTTGTTTCTATCCTCATCAGCGTAAAACGGCTTTTGTTGTTTCTATCCTCATCAACAACAGAACGGCTTTTGTTCTTTCTATCATCATCAACATAACATCGGCTTTTGTTGTTTCTATCCTGATCAATTCAAGAACGGCTTTTGTTGTTTCTATCCTCATCAACAACAGAACGACTTTTGTTCTTTCTATCCCCATCAACATAAGAACGGCTTTTGTTGTTTCTATCCTCATCAAAAAATAAGAACGGCTTTTGTTTTTTCTATCCTCAGCAACCCAAGACCGACATGCCTGGTTTTATGTCATGTTTCGGTGTGGTTGCCAGAGGTGCCTGGATAAATGTCAATTTCCCTTCTCATACAATTTGCGGCATGAAATTGTGTTTTCAGATGAAAGCAAACACGTGTTCTGCGTTACTAGTTCATAAAGCCAAATTGGCGCCCTGCAGCAGAGAGATTGTCACCTTTTTTATCGTTTCCTATTGTTATCGCAATATCGCTCGTAATGAAATTAACTGTGAAATTGGCAATGTGAGGTTTTATTAAACGTTAGTTTTAGAGGAAACTCACTTTGCCGGCGTCGGTGCTTGAGATAAAATTTTGTTATCGTAATTTTGTGATTATTGCCATAATCGCCTTGACGGAGATGGAAGATGGAATGTTTGCTGTGACACTCTCAGTCTCGCGCGAGTCTAGGAGCTGTGGAGGAGAGTTCGGGGTTCAGTGGTAAATGGTAATGACATGAAATTTGTTGCGGCCTTTGATAAAACCGGTGAAACCCGCTTCACTTCGTGGCGGCTCGGTGGACCGGAATGTCTATTGGAATGGGGTGAGGTAGACAGGGGCGTTGGTGGCGGAGTGGGAGGGGGGGGGGGGGGAGACGTTTAGGCGTCAGTCCTGGCCTGGGTGAGAGGTGTCATTAGAAGACGCCACAGAAAGTACCGAACCGGGTATGATGGCCGGGGTGTGGCTAGTTTGGCGTTAGAAAAGCAAAATGTCAAGTTAAAGATAGGAATATCAGCAGCTGGGTCATCCCCAGGGAACCAAGACAACAGATGCACTAACCTTAGAACAGCTTTTGTTGTTTTTATCTGACAATATCTAGACATCTTTGCCAAGTGACTGTGTCAGGTTACTGTCCGATGTAGTCATTAAGATGTGTATGCGCTGTTGACAACCTAGTTAAATAAGTTTGCCGCACCAAATGACCTCTAAGCGACCTTCCAAGGTCAAATCTAAGGTGGTAACCGCCCTGTTTCGAAAGCACACCTCTTGTAGATATTATTCCACATAGGTACCCACTTGTAACAAAAAATGCCATCAAATGTTTTTTTGAGGGGTTTGGCCGGCCGACTAATGCGTTTCTGTAGCCTGGTTCCGCGGCCCAAACTAGCTTAAGAGTTTCTGACATTGGGGCTTGTAGAATTGGAGACGAGCAACAGAGCGACGGGTGAGCCAGCGACCGGCTATACTAGCAAGCGACACGATTGTCTAAACCAGAAAGATACACATTTGAAAAATAAAAATCTGACCTTCATTTCATGCAATGTCTTCTGAAACAGAATAATTTGGTGCCACTTATGAGAACTATTTCCTCCTGCGGATATGTCTTACCCGGTGATTATGAGGTCGTTAATCAAACAGTAAGTAGTTCGGAAGATCGCGGAGGAAGCGGCGGCAGTTTAATTTGAATTTTGTGTTTAACTTCATCGTGCCTATCGATCACAATATCTGGTAATGCCTATATTATACCTGCTAGTAAATAAAAAATAGTTATATTGCTGCCGTATAGACATTTATGTCTTGCTCTACGAAAGAGTGATATAGCTGGCTCGCCCGTAGCTCGTTCCCTGCATTGTAATAGAAGAACACAAAGAGTTATGTAAGTTGTTGGATATGGCAATTTATTGCCGAGAATAAAAGTTTTAAGATTATCAGTGGCGGAAAAACCACATCGCCACTGATAAAAATGTGGCGGAAAAGAGCATCGCCACTAATAAAGATGTGGCGGAAAAACGCATCGCCACTAATATACATGTGGCGGAAAACACATCGCAAATGGAAAAACATTTGGCGGAAAACATATCGCCAAGCAAAATGGTGAGGCGAAAACACATCGCTAATGACAAATATAGTGGCAAACACATTGCCACTGAGAATTAAATGTAATACACATCTGTGGCAATCAAATGTTAGACAGGCAAATATTAATGGATACTAATTGATTATATATATATATATATATATATATATATATACCATATTATGCAGTCCACTATGGATATTTATGACAGGCTATATGAAAATAGATGTTGTCTTCATACATAGCAGGGAAGGTGAGGGGACAAACGCCACCGCTGATCAAACGATCAGCCCCCCACCCAAGGGCGCAGCCAGCATATCCAACAGAAAAATATATGTCCATGCTTCGAATAGCTTGGAAAGAATTATTTCACCATTTCATTATAGTTCCTCAGCCCTGGCTGAGCTGAACCGAAGGTTTTTCTTACAAAATATAGGAGTATCAAAATCTGCCCGTCATTGCACAGCAAAATATACCGCTCCTTAGCCCTGGATGAACAGGACGGAACAGAATCAAACGATAGTATTTACCATTCCCCAGCTTCTGCTGAGCTCACGCTCCAATTTGCAACATACGTTTATGTCGTATTATACTTCAAAACCATGCCAACCATTTCAAATTGTCAGCAGCGTCTTGTCGACCGGTAGTATGTTGCTCAGCCTTCTTTGTGTGGAACATACACTGATGAATGCATGGGATCCTAAACGTAACTAGTGACTCGGTTCTCTGTACCCACAATGCTCAACAAATATATATAACCATTACCTATGTCACTGCCACAGAGCAAATAATAAAACGTAATTAAGGTTTAGTGACAGGAATGCAATGGCGCTAAATCGTTTTAATCGTTTCATCGACTAGTTATCCGTTCCCCAATCTTGAATAAATAATGATAATGATATATAATAGTGTTTTTAATACCGATAAAATTTGGAGCTATATTCATCCATTTACATCTATATATATACTTCTTAGTTATTAAAAATACATGGTTAATGAGTTGGCTGTATAAGGTCTTACGTTCACCCAATATACATGACTGAAAATCGACTGGTAAGGATATATTGCATGACTCATTTAAGCATAGTACCAAAAGAGACCACAAAGGCTTTATATGCCGGCAACTAAACAACAAATGTTCTATAGTTTCTGGTTCGCTTCCGCAAAAATCACATCTATCATTGGGTTTTAACTTACATTTATGAAGAAAAATATTCGTCACAAGTACTCGATGTAAGATTAAATACTGGAAACTTCTCGTACTTTCATTAATGGTACAGTGCAGTGGTAAATTATATATTTGACTCCATTTGCCGCTATCTATTTGCTCGTTAAACACGTTCCCCAATCTTGGACCGTTGAACAAACGTCGATATATGCAACAGATTATAAACGTAACAACTAGTGATACGACTCTGTAAGCTCAAGGCTCAAAAACTATATGTAACTCTTACCGTACAGAACAAGTAATCAACAAATTGAAAAGAAGTGTTATGACAGAAAAGCAATTGCCATACTTTAGTGTCATTTTTCATCGACCGGTTATCCGTTCCTCAGCCCTGGCTGAGCTGAACAGTTGTCGATATATGTAACGGATTATAAAAGTAAGAACTAATGTTTCTGCTCTCTGAACTCAAGGCTCAACTGCTACATACAGCTATTGCAAAGTGCACTGCCATACAGAGCAAATAATCCACAAAACTTAAAAGATGTATTATGACAGGAAAGCAATTGCCCTATTTTTCATCATCGTCTCTTCGACCAATTTTCCGTTCCACAGCCCTGGCTGAACTGAACAGACGTGGATTTATGCCATGGATTATGAACATAGGAACTAGTTATTTGGTTGTCTGTGAGCTCACGGTTAAAAAATATCATTAAACCATTACCAGGTTTACAACCCTACTTAGCAAATAATCAAACACAATTAGAAGAAGTATTATGAGAGGAGTGCAATTTCCGTAACTTTATCATCGTCTAATCGATTAGTTATCCGTTCCTCGGCCCTGGCTGAGCTGAACAAAAATTGTTGTATGTAATGTATTATAAACGTCAGAACTAGTTATTCAATTGTCTGGGAGCTCAACGTTTTAAAATTGTATTAAACTATTACCAGGTTCACAGCCCTACATAACAAAACAATCAAACATAATAAAAAGAAGGAGTGTGACAGGAGTGCAATTTCCCTAATTTTTACCCTCGCATCATCGATCAGTTATCTGTTCCTCAGTCCTGGCTGAGCTAAACAGGCGTGGATGTATGCAACAGATTATAAACGTAAGAATTATTTATTTAGCTCTCAGTGAGCTAAAAGCTCCACACCTGAACATAGCCATTAATTAGTGCATTGTAATGCATAGCACATAATACACCTAAATAAAAAGAAAGACTTTAGACAGGAGTGCATTTGACCAAACGTACAAAGTTGGCGACAAGGTATTATTATATAACACCAGTACCGCTCCATACCCAATGGCAGGGGCTTTACTATATTCTACAGTTCAATCTAACCAGTTCTTACAAACTTGCAGACTACGACACACCCGATACACAAAAATTACTGATTAGTCGACTGAAGCTATTTATCTACCCATCAAATCATCGGAATGGCGGACGACTCACAGGAAGCCAACCGCTTACCTACACTAGCGGCAGATCGACGTTGAGCTCCATTTCCAGTGGAGGACATATTTCGAGACCAAGTCCAGACTGTCTTCATCTCATTAGGTAGCTCGATCTTGATATTGCCATAGGTTGTACTCCCCGACAGAGTGGACACTACTATACTAAAGTATCATCTAACGACTAAAGGTCGTTGGAAGGTATGCGGTGACACACCCCATGCCGCAGGGAAACACAGTTCAGGGCCACAAGAGCAGTAAGGTCTATTTGACCCGGTACGGGCATTCCTTCGACATTTAAAAATGTGTTGGAAGCTTCGGTCGGTCAACAGGTTATACGGTCAAGCCGCGTACGAACTGACTTACAAAACGGGTGGGTCATTACCATGCAAGCCATCAACATGGCCACGATGTCATAATCAGAGAAGGATTTAACAGCTGTTGCTTGTGTGGTGTCCATTAGATTTGCACTTGTTATCAAGTCATCATTTCAACGCTGATTGTTTAAAATGCTGGACACTGATTAGTCGACTATTCCGACGTCTTAAGGTCGATCGAAATTTTTAACATATGCTTACTATAACATAGTGATAGGTTACAATTGATCAACTTACCATGAAAAGCTGATAGGTTGCATAGTAATGTAAAAGTGTATATTAATATTATTAACACCATTTATATTGGACTACAATAAATCTTTACCATATTTAATGTAGTTGTGGCCCTACACGCTCCTTATCCTATATATATATATATATATATCCGGAAGTATAAGTGCCCCCCATAAGATCTATCTATCGTCGCACCGCTACAATGTGGTAATCAATTGTCACACTAAATGGGAGCATAATTAATTAGTTAAGTAGGAAAGGATACATTTTTATGTTTCCGGTGGGTACTGTGTCCGGACAGAGAGAAAGACTGAATAGAGAGAATAGAAAGAAAGGTGGTTGCCGTATGGCTATATATATATATGACTGACGTGTGTTCCTCCTGCTCGTACAATGTGCACTACAGACGGATGGATTGTTCAACCAATGAATGAATGGGCGTTTAGGCCGCTATTTGTGCACACACAGTCTAAATTGAGCCAAAAAACTTCCCAAGACGATGAAAGATTGTAGTGTAGTGTAGTAGTGGAGTAGTGTAGAGACAGCCAGCGCATAGAATCAGATTAGATGCAGAGGACTTAGACACGTCCGTGCACCTCAGCAAAAAGCTTGGCCTGGGCTAAGGTAGAGGGAGCACATTGAGATAACAGATAATGCATGTCAATGAATAAGGGCTGTAACAGAATAATGTACGAAATCAAACTAACTATCGTCGCCATGTATTTTGCGACAAATTCCTCGTCATGTTTTACATCACCGTGCAACATTTATATACGAAAAACAAAAACAATTATGTATACAATACTTATGTTGTGACCACGTATGCATCAATCCCGTGTTCCATGTGTCTATCGATCCGCAGATATCTACAATCTGTAACTATAGCATATGTGCATTACATAAACTCGTATTCGATAAACGTCAACAAATTGAAAGAAAATGAAATGAATGACTAACCGGCATTTCTATGGACGTTCTATGAACCATCTTTCCGATGCTCATGTTTTACACAAATTCTTTGTGGCAAACTGTAGGGGGTCTGTTGCCTCGCCAAAGAGTTTAATTATGTAATCACCAGTAGGTGTAGTCAATATTTGTCAGGAAATCATAAAACACTAGAACAGAGAGCAGATTAAAGCTCATGTGCGGGAATAGGCTCAGCCCTCAACAATGCCATGTGGGAGCAGTAGCGCCGTGTCATTGGATGTGCTCGCAATGTGAGCAGCCCGCCTGACATTATGCTCGATGCATTGATTGCAGGTAGCAATCGACCAGACTTAACGAGTTGATCAATGATTAGCTCAACCAATTCGTCGCTGTGTCCGCCGTTCAGAAAGATGACGGGGTGTCGCACGAGTGTTGTTTTGTAGCGGACCATGCCCAGGTGTGCGCTACCTCTTTGGGGGGAGACTGGTGTGTTCGGCCACTTCGGACCTCTGCTTTTCGGTGGCATTCTGTAACTCATGCTCATAAAGACATTGGCATCATCATTTGAATTATAACATCATGCACATCGTTAACAATCATACTCGCTTCCCAAAGAGACCTGCTTGATTAGCAGATTGATAAAAACTCATCTAAGTGTCAAGCTGTGTATTCAAAACAAAAGCTTGTAGAAAACTAAAATTAGGAGACCAATAGGAGTTTTATATTAATCACATCCATCAATTTATTGTATTATTGTATGTAAACCATGATTAACATAGACAATGAGTGGCTCAAATGCCTTTAGGTCCTTTATGACCGCAAAAATGGATGACAGTAATATTCTCCTTACCGATGATATTCTTGGCCCATAAATTAGGATATATAATTCAAATATCACGGTCACAGATATCCAGAATAATAAAAGCTTGCTACTTCGAGTAACTGAGTAGCCTACCCTTGCCCCAGGTACTGGGAGACAATTGAAACGAGATATCGGTAACTGATTGAAATAAGCTAATTAGCTTACTTTTGTTTAAGGAGGTTTAGGGAGACAAATAAAACGAGATATCTTGATTCTCTAAAGCCAATAGTGGCTATTGATGTTGACTTACAAACCACACTTAAATTTAACAAGCGACCAACACAATTTGTGACCAATGAAAGGTTTTTCATTGTCAATAAACTTCAACATGCCGCTGTCAGATGTCTTACCTGTTATTTCGTTGGTGGTTGAGAGTCAAGTGACCCCCCTGTAAACTTCCGCTACATCGTCTCGCGGTTGACGCTAATCGGAAAACAATCCGCGTTGTCAGGGGGATTCCACTTGGACGAGTCCATTCGTTCTTCTCACCATCTGGTAGGGGTGATACCAACACGTATTCCCATAATGTAGTACTCCAATAATTCTCCGCGTAGCCATAAAGTAAATTCTGATTAATCAGAATTATTATTTATAACATTTTGGCTTGGAACCAGCCAGCCCAATTCTAGGAGACCCCAACTGGGGTTCTCGATTAGTAAAGTGCTGCCACCTTGTGGAGTCTCTTGGAGACAGCATTCCTTATGTGTAAATAGTCTGCTTGGTTGACTGATACCTGCACGTGGCTGAAAACGTCTGTGACTGACCTGAACTACAGAGGTGCCCCCCCCCTCACTCATCCCCTCCCCTAGCTCACAATACACACACGTGGCGTTTATGTTGACTATAATCTATCACCAACTATTTATTTTTCCACCAATTAAAGCAAGTGCGACTTGGATTTATGCTATCGATCAGTCACGTCTGTGGCAGACGTAAAGCCTGGTGATGTGATATCTTACGCTGAAAGCTAGACGGCCATAATGAGGCAATTGTCTGCAGTCCAGAGTGGAAACAGGATTGATTTGCAGATGACCGGGCTGTGGCGGCGTATAGACCATATGTACGTTATTAGCGGGGTGAGCGTATTAGCGGGGTTCAGGCCAAAAATTCGGGACTGGGAAAAAGTGGTCTTAATGGAGAGGTGGTCATATAACCGGGGTGATCTGAGAGCGGGGTTCCGCTGTAAATAGTAACGCTCCCAAAACTGCCGTATCGGTGGCTCCACTGCAAGGATCTCCATCTTAATCGACATATCTCAGGATATTTAAAGAGCTACACGAATGGTCTGGTGGTTAGAGTTTTATCGAGTGAACTCTGCCAGGCCTGCCGGAGTTCGGGGGTTCGCGCCCCATGGACTATTTGGATACCTGGGACCCCAGAGTATAAGATATATTATTATGTCCGGGTGAAATAAAATACGACATTTCTTTGGCAGGGTCGTCTTATACCCCCATCATGTCACGATCGTGGCGTGGTCTCGCCGTATCATTGGACACCCCCTTGAGTCTAGTAGCGTGTTCTCTTGTTGTCCAGGCGGGCAGTGCCGCGTTCATGCCCCACTTGTGCAGGATAGTGAATTGCATGGTTTACGCCGCTTTTGGGCTCTCATGGGGTAAATTTGGCCAAGGAACCTTGCCCGGGCCCGGATTCGAACCTAGGACCTATTGATTTGCGATATAGTGCGCTAACCACTACACCGGAGAGGCTCCTCTATGCAGGATAACGATCCCATGTCTGTACCTTAGTTGACCCTTCCCATTGTCGTGATATGACTAACAGAGGACCTCATTTTAAGCGTCCTACTTTAGCCCAGGGACAAACCCATGAGACAAGGAAGTGTCTCCTCTTATTGTTATCTGCATTAATGCCAGGACGAGATGGTCGAGGTCAAATCGTCCTTACACGC
The DNA here is from genome assembly GCA_964019135.1 of Arenicola marina. Classification (NCBI taxonomy): domain Eukaryota; kingdom Metazoa; phylum Annelida; class Polychaeta; family Arenicolidae; genus Arenicola; species Arenicola marina. Next base: position 11,079,887 of record OZ025259.1, on the reverse strand, counting down.
CGTGGGACCATTAGAATTGTTATATGTGGCCATTAATGCCTCGCATTTGACGTGATAACGGCTATTGCGTCTAGGCCATCGCATCGCCATTAGCGAGGTTACCTATACCTCTGTTTATATAGATGTGTATCGGGTCATCAGAGGGTACTCTTTTTCTCGCTACCGAGTCACTTCTATCAGCCTCAAAGCTTTGTTGCCTACGATCCGAAGACTTCAAAGCTCGCTCGGCCTATAGGTCGTGGAATTACTTGGTCGTGTGTACCCGGTAAAAGGCTCAGAGACGTTTTTCATGCAGAACTAAGAGCAAGTTTAAGAGTGAATGGTCCTTAAAGATCAAAACAATACCTTCATGGTGAGTAGTTAAAACAATACCGCTTATTTTGTTTCCAAAAATCTAACCGCTTATTTTGTTTCAAAAAATCTAAGCAAGGCATTTGGCCTACAAATCTGTTAGCAATTACCTTAGCATTGAGCAGCAGTTGCTCACTTGGCATAAAAGGTTGTTAGCAATTACCTTAGCATTGAGCAGCACTTGCTCACTTGGCCTAAAAGGTTGTTAGCAATTGCCTCATCATTGAGCAGCACTTGCTCATTTGGCTGCAGACATGTACGGTTTGCCTTGACAGAGAACGACCCAAGCAGCACTTGCTCACTTGGCCTACAGAGATATACCATATGCCTTAAGGGTAAACGGCTCAAGTATCACTTGCTCACTTAGCCTACACAGATGTACGGTTTGCCTTTACATGGAACGGCACAATCAGCACTTGCTCACTTAGCCTGAAAAGATCTGAACAACAACTTTATTCTAATTAATCGATCACCTACCAACTCGGCCTACAAGATATTTGTTTAAATTTTGACAATAAATGTTCTCGTACCATCATATTCTCTTCTTTGATGCTTTATGCTGCACTGACTTGCACTTCCTTTCACCAAGCAGCCGTTGCCTGTTTGCCGCGCACTTATATCTTTGCGGGAAGTGACAGATCTGCCCACCAACAACATAACGTTGAGGCCATAAAGTTCAGCTGTGGGGAAGCTCATGTCATGTTGTTCAACAATATTGCCGTCAGAAGCAGCAGTCACGCACGTGATGAGATTGAACCACGTATCTGACACCGCCAATGCCCCCCTCGCACCACCTACCCATCGCCAAGTCCCTGTGAGTGTGGCCACAGGCTGCGACAATATAATCGCTTGATGAATAGCGTCTGGCTGCATTCCCGTTCTCTTATTGTTGGTGTAGCCCTAATAAAGGGGGCGGGGGGGGGGGGGGAGGGATACCCCCTGTGGATCACGAATCCCTAACAATTAGGAAAACCAATATCGAAGCTCCAAGACGCGCCGCCAAAAAGTAAACTCCTTTATGGTGATATCGCGAATATCTAGGAATTCACAGACCGCAATAACGGATCGCGGTATATAGACACAAGGTATTTGCGTTGAACCAGGAATTGTACGGATAACGAACCCTCCAAAACAGCTGATCGCGAATCTCCAAGAATTCCTGGATGCCAATCGCGGAGATCGGAGAAGGTATTCCCACCCCCCCCCTCTCTATTAAATTTGATGCTTTCCATTGCCCTACTACCGGATATGACGTGGCCGAACGAAACATAAACGTTGACGTATTCTGCCCTGGCCGACTTGAGAGAATTAAGTCCAACTCGCTTGTATTAAAGGCACTTATCTGTGCTACGGCATGGTAAATAGAAGCGATAAGACATGAGTAATTACGCTGTTTCTAGTGAACATTAGTGATACTTGAATTGCCGCACGGTGTTGGGTTACTTGCGTTGTGGATGTCCTAAATCCATCCTGTGCCAAGTCGTTTGTGAGCCAGCAGTATATTTGCAATAAAAGTGATTGATACAGATATATGTCGCCAAATAAAGAAAAAAAATATGGTTTATTGCACAGTTGTTCCGCTGCTATCCGGCCTAAATACAATGCATTTTAATGATACATATTCAAGCACTGATCAAGTCATGGACAGGGACTTGATTTTGGGCCATAAGACGTGAAATAAACCAGAATCTTGTTGAAAAAAAAATGGTACCATCAGACATTATGGTGGATCGCACCTACATATGACATGTATATACCATGCACAGTGGAGAGCAGCCCCCTAGAATTGGCGAAATATTATGCATGTGAAGTGTGCCTAAACTTAAGCCAGCATGGAAATTGCATTTGTTTGCGCTCTGTACAGCTATTTGATGGGGATTGGCACTTGGGATAGTATAGCTATTTTGTTCCTTGTTTGATTTTCCATCACATCGCAGTGCATATTTCGCTGCACGTTATACAGTGATATAAATACTTGTATATATTGCATTAATTAAAATAATTCACTCGCAATGTCAGTGAAAAGGCATGTTTCGGAACGACTGAATATCAACTGAAGTAGACCAATATGGCGCAAAGGTATCTAGTTCATGACATTTAATATCGTACTTTATGCTAAAAACGCAGTTAGAAAATCTGTAAAGATTGATATATTCTCTGGTTATTAGTAGACATGATGACGCATTGTATTAGTATCAAAACTGGCCGCCACATGCTCGATACGAGATACGTAGCAGCTTAATATCTAGCTATATAGAGATTCTGACGGCGCCTGAGCGTAGGGCATGATCTGTTTGAGATCCTGCTATCAACGTACCTGCCGGTTCGGTCCGACATCACTCAGCCTCCGGTTGCCATAGCGATGTTGTTCAGACAGAAGGACTCTAAAGTGTTATGGGCATCCCACATTTCCTCTGACGGCCTCACTTCCGTGTCCCTGCATGAGTTTTGTCTCTGTGGAAGATTTGACGATCGTCAATCACGAAAGCTTCTAAAGGGAACTGCTCGGGACATGGGAAAACAACTCTTAAGAGTCGCGATTGCTAGGAGCGCAGCATCGAGCAGCTAGCACCGTTATCACGGCTCACCACCGGTCGCATATTTCACCATCATTCTCTCGGCCAGACAAATTGCCTGGGCGGCGCCGGTTATGTTTTGTGTGGTGTATAAGAGTGCACTGGCTCCGCCCACTGCCCGCCCGCCCTGGACCGCCCTCCCTGGACCGACCGCGATCGTTCGCCATGATAAGCCGGGGGCCGAGCGGCCGGGCGGACGTACGGGTGCCGCTCGTTTTGTGACTGCCGCATGTATGTGATTACCGCAGAAAATACGGAGAGGCACGTCACTGGCTGGTTACTGTGTGGTGGTAGCACGTGGCTTACGGCCGCTCGGGCTGTTTTAAATAGACCGTCTGTTATTAATATAGATATTTACATATCAGTGTACGAGTTTTGGTGGTGGCAAAATACAGGCAGAAGCTGTATGGCCTTTGCCCCCACAGGGCTCACACCACCCACCCTCCTCACACACCAGCTTTCAAGCTTTTATTATCCCCAACACCCCGTACCCTCCTTGAACTCAGTTGCATAAAATATTGTGAAATAATATCGACAGCAACATGTGTTGTTTTACGTTTGTTGGAAAGTTGCCCTCTATGTGTACTGCGCCATAGATATTTGTGCAGTCCACAGAATTATATACCAAGAAGGTCCGGTCGGGGAGAGGAAGGGAAAAATCAGTTTTGAACAGCTTTTACTCTTGAGGCTTCCTGTTAAGAACATTTTATAAATGTTACCAAATAAGTCCTCATAAAAGGATGACGTCACACTGACGTCACACCAGCCATGCGCACCCTCAATTTCTCGAAATTGACATTGGCCGGAAGCTCTGCGGATGGTGGCGCCGCAAAGTTCGACTGAAAGGATATTTGGCGCGGCCTAGCCCCCTAGCGGGAGTTGACGACGGCTTGGAGAGCCTGGCTAACCGCTAGCCCACGAGGCGGATCCAGGAGAACCTGGCCGCTAGCACACGAGGCGGATCAGGGAGAGCCTGGCCTGGCTGCTAGCCCACGAGGCGGATCAGGGAGAGCTTGGCCGGCCGCTAGCTCTCGAGGCGGATCAGGGAGAGCCTGGCCGGCCGCTAACCCACGAGGCGGATCCGGGAGAGCCTGGCCGCTAGCCCACGAGGCGGATCCGAGAGAGCCTGGCCGCTAGCCCACGAGGCGGATCAGGGAGAATCTGGCCGCTAGCACACGAGGCGGCTCCGGGAGCGCCTGGCCGGCCGCTAGCACACGAGGCGGATCAGGAAGAGCCTGGCCGCTAGCACACGAGGCGGATCCGAGAGCGCCTGGCCGGCCGCTAGCCCACGAGGCGGATCAGGGAGAGCCTGGCCGGCCGCTAGCCCATGCGGCGGATCAGGGAGAGCCACGCCGGTCGCTAACCCACGAGGCGGGTCAGTGAGAGCCTGGCCGGCCGCTAGCCCACGAGGCGGATCAGGGAGAGCCTGGCCGGCCGCTAGCCCACGAGGCGGATCCGGTAGAGTCTGGCCGGCCGCTAGCCCACGAGGCGGATCAGTGAGAGCCTGGCCGGCCGCTAGCCCACGAGGCGTATCTGTGAGAGCCTGGCCGGCCGCTAGCACACGAGGCGGATCAGGGAGAGCCTGGCCGGCCGCTAGCCCATGAGGCGGATGAGTGAGAGCCTGGCCGGCCGCTAGCCCACGAGGCGTATCTGTGAGAGCCTGGCCGGCCGCTAGCCCACGAGGCGGATCAGTGAGAGCCTGGCCGGCCGCTAGCCCACGAGGCGTATCTGTGAGAGCCTGGCCGGCCGCTAGCACACGAGGCGGATCAGGGAGAGCCTGGCCGGCCGCTAGCCCATGAGGCGGATGAGGGAGAGCCTGGCCGGCCGCTAGCCCACGAGGCGGATCAGGGAGAGCCTGGCCGGCCGCTAGCCCACGAGGCGGATCAGGGAGAGCCTGGCCGGCCGCTAGCACACGAGGCGGATCAGTGAGAGCCTGGCCGGCCGCTAGCCCACGAGGCGGATCAGGGAGAGCCTGGCCGGCCGCTAGCACACGAGGCGTATCAGGGAGAGCCTGGCCGGCCGCTAGCACACGAGGCGGATCAGGGAGCGCCTGGCCGGCCGCTAGCACACGAGGCGGATCAGGGAGAGCCTGGCCGGCCGCTAGCCCACGAGGCGGATCAGGGAGAGCCCGGCCGGCCGCTAGCCCATAAGGCGGATCAGGGAGAGCATGGCCGGCCGCTAGCCCACGAGGCGTATCTGTGAGAGCCTGGCCGGCCGCTAGCACACGAGGCGGATCAGGGAGAGCCTGGCCGGCCGCTAGCGCACGAGGCGGATCAGGGAGAGCATGGCCGGCCGCTAGCGCACGAGGCGGATGACAGATACAGTGATGTTTTCGGCCACCTTTTTGAAAATATGTGGTAAACCGGGCCCCAAATCCGCCTTTGTAGATGAATATGCATGAGTTATTCGAATACCAAAGTAGAGTGTTGATTTGAGATGCTTTGTACTGCCGGCTGAGCCATGCAGACTCCAGTAGACCGTGCGAGACGATAATAAAGTTATACTCAGTGTTCAGGTTTGAATTTTAATGATTGCGTTTTGCCCAACAGTTCTCGTGTGCCCCCATCCAGAGAAGACAGCCAAAGAGGTAGTTGAAGCAAACGTACTTCGTTAGTGCCACCCCACGGTTGTCAATGGCGAGCAGACTTTGTTAATGCCGCCCTACTGTTGTCAATAGCAAACAGACTTTGTTAGTGCCACCATACGGTTGTCAATAGCAAACAGACTTTGTTAGTACCACCCCACGGTTGTCAATAGCAAACAGACTTAATGCATAGTATGGTTGTCAAAAGCAAACATAGTTAGTGCATAGTACGGTTGTCAATAGCAAACAGACTTTGTTAGTGCCACCATACGGTTGTCAGTAGCAAACAGACTTTGTTAGTGCCACCCCATCTTTGTCAATAGCAAACAGACTTAGTGCATAGTACGGTTGTCAATAGCAAACAGACTTTGTTAGTGCCACCATACGGTTGTCAATAGCAAACAGATTTTGTTAGTGCCACCCCACGGTTGTCAATAGCAAACAGACTTAATGCATAGTATGGTTGCCAATAGCCTGCCGATCCCTTGGTATACAAACAGGAGCCTGCCGATCCCTTGGTCTACAGACCGGAGCCCGCCGATCCCTTGGTCTACAGACAGGTGACTGCCGATCCCTTGGTCTACAGACCGGGGCCTGCCGATCCCTTGGTCTACAGACAGGAGCCTGCCGATCCCTTGGTCTACAGACAGGAGCCCGCCGATCCTTTGGTCTACAGACAGGAGCCTGCCGATCCTTTGGTCTACAGACAGGAGCCTGCCGATCCCTTGGTCTACAGACAGGAGCCTGCCGATCCCTTGGTCTACAGACAGGAGCCTGCCGATCCTTTGGTCTACAGACAGGAGCCCGCCGATCTATTGGTCTAAAGACAGGAACCTGCCGATCCCTTGGTCTACAGACAGGAGCGCGCCGATCCCTTGGTCTACAGACAGGAGCCCGCCGATCCCTTGGTCTACCAACAGGAGCCTGCCGATCCATTGGTCTACAGAATTGAGCCCGCCGATCCCTTGGTCTACAGACAGGAGCCTGCCGATCCCTTGATCTACAGACCGGAGCCCGCCGATCCCTTGGTCTACAAACAGGAGCCTGCCGATCCCTTGGTCTACAGACAGGAGCCCGCCGATCCCTTGGTCTACAAACAGGAGCCTGCCGATCTCTTGGTCTACAGACAGGAGCCCGCCGATCCCTTGGTCTACAGACCGGAGCCCGCCGATCTATTATTAAGCTCGCACGGTCAAGCTTGTCGGGCAAGAGCGGGCTGATCTTCGACAGCGACAGCGAGAGCGAGAGTGAGAGCGAGTTTGTTATTTGACGTGAAGCTTGATACTTGGACAGGGTGTTCCGGTAAAACATGGCCGCCGCGTGACTTGTGACTCACCTCTGAATTTTCTCGGTGGGGATGTGAAGGGACGAGAGTAACAGGGAACGGAGATTTAAAAAGTTGGAATTATTCTCACGTGGAACATGAACACGTGGCCTCTTTGTCGGGTTTTCTTCTTTCCCATGGATGCTTTTAGCTGATGCCGCACCGCTCCATGTTTGATTCATTCGTTGTCGGGTTACGCTTTCCTGAGAAACTTCTGCTTCCCTTTGGACTTTGGCGTCTCACACTCCACTACCCCTCCTTCTAGCTAACTGGAGGGGGGTGGGGGAGGGGGGGGGGTGAACAAGTCGTGGGAACGGTACAGGGGGGTTGTGGACAGGGCAGGTCTAATCACCCGTATTATCGACCACTATACAGCTACGATGTCGTGTACCGAGATTTGTCGTAGATTCTTTTGTGCTATCTACGACAATTCTTGAATGGGGGACCAGTCAGGTTGCAGTTAATTAGCGTAGCGAAGGAATCCAATTATTCACGAGAAAAATCGGCAGGGGGAACAATCTCTCCAGGGGGAGGGTGGTAGAATGGTGGAGAAAGATGGATGTATTAGCAATCGCATTAACCATCTCTTCTTCCCGCTCTTGTAGTCTATTGACACATGTAACCGTAACCCTGCCTCCCACCGCATTCCATTTCGGCCAGATCCATCTTGCCTGCAAGAAATGTCTGCATTGGCTTTGAGGAGGAAAGAGTTCACAGATACAAAACGGCTCTGATTTAGCGCTAAAATGGGAAGTTGTTCATCGCCATCAATTCATCTCCAAAGGGAATGGCAGGGGCGGTCACATGTTACTGTCCCCATATCAGAACATGGTACATACGTAGAAGAGATATCGTCTTGTTGTCAACTGTCGCATTTATAATATAACATTTTTACCCGGTTTCATATTAGAATTGATGTTGATTTTTCGTTTACTGCTGGCAAGTTGGTTGGCATCCGTCCGTATCTGTTATATGATAGACGTGGGGATTATGTTGTCGCAATTTAAGTTTTTTTCGATTTATGTCACGACCTTTGTGGCTATGACTGACTAATCCTATCTGAGACCGGAGGAGCTTGCAACAATCTTTCATCGATATCTCGTTGTTTGGTCCCGACTATTACGGCGTCTCCTAGTCTCTCGTTCAACGTGTATTTTCGCAAAGCAGAGGTCGTCGTGTTCGCAAAAGCAGAGGTCGTCGTGACCTCCCTCCCGGGAAAAGGAATTAGGGTTGGCTTGGCGTTAGAAGTAACGTCACCACATGGTGGGAAGCAGAAAGTGCTGGCGAACCCACGCCCTGTTGAGCTGCAGCTCACCCTGCTTACCATCTGAGCCTCGTTTCTGCTTGCCATCTTAGCCTCGTTTGTGCTTACCATGTGAGCCTTGTTTCTGCTTACCATCTGAGCCTTGTCTCTGCTTACTACCTGAGCCTCGTTCCTGCTTACCATCTGAGTCTCGTTTCTGCTTGCCATCGGAGCCTCGTTCTGCTTACAATCTGAGCCTCGTTCGTGCTTACCATCTGAGCCTCGTTCCCGCTTGCCATCTGAGCCTCGTTTCTGCTTACCATCTGAGCATCGTTTCTACTTACCATCTGAGCCTCGTTTCTGCTTGCCATCTGTGCCTCGTTTGTGCCTACCATCTGAGCCTCGTTTTTGCTCACAATCTAAGCCTCGTTTCTGCTTACTATCTGAGCCTCGTTTTTGCTTGCCATCTGAGCCTCGTTTGTGCCTACCATCTGAGCCTCGTTTTAGCTCACAATCTAAGCCTCGTTTTAGCTCACAATCTAAGCCTCGTTTCTGCTTACTATCTGAGCCTCGTTTCTACTTGCCATCTGAGCCTCGCTTCAGGTTCAATAATGTTTACTTTAAGACGATTTCATTGACATCACGCTCGATTTTAGTGTCATGAACTGCAGCATAATTAAGAACAAAAAAGTAGTGTTTAAAAAATGGTGGGGTGGGGTCGGATAAGCCCCAGTTCTGTGGCTGTAGGAGGGGCAACAAATCTCACAGTCCGCAGACCCGGTCTTGATTTCTGCCCGTGCTACAGCCACAAAACTGGGGCCATGGTAAAATAAGCACAGAGTGTGCTCTCGTAATAACCTATTTTATAATAAATAATGTGAATCGTAATCATGTCTGGCAAATATGATACATATATAATACATATTAGTAGTTTATTAACTGCACATCTTCCATCATAACGACAGTAAATCGATATTTTGACCGAATATGTTTAAATATGTAGAAATGGGTGCAATGTGCATGGAAATGGCTATAATCGTTAGGTTGTTTACATGCATTCCGTACGCTCAGCTTGCACCGTTCCCTTCTGGAATGACCGTATTATCAGCGGGATGGATTGGTCAATGAGATGATCCAGACCTGGCATGGCCTGCAGGATAGTCGACGTCACTACGTCTGGCATGACGTCATGAGCGCTTGGACAGACGCGTGTCACACCCTTAGTGACGTCACGCGTTGCTTCCCGATTCCCCTGGGATATAATTCCGATACTACTCTGACTCGTGTGGACAGAGATCGTACTGAGATCGCTTGGGACGTCATGTACGTTGGGGGTGACCAGCCGTGGTTCGGGTGGGGTTTGGTCGGTATGATGACGTCGGCGGCCGCGCAACGGTGACGTCATCGTAGTCCTTTGGCCTGTCGCGTCGGCCGCCGGGTGGCCAGGCTGGTGGCACGGTGGCGGCGGCGTCACCGCCACCTTGGCGTCACCACCTGGCACCACGTGCGCTACGTTGCTTAGCGACGTGGGAATAGTACCGGAAGTGAGACTGTTGCCGGAGATTCCGTTTCTCTTAGAACAGGCGTCCGTACGCCTTCTCCCGCTGGAGCACGCACTTCCGCTGCCGGTTTCGGCCGCCGTCGCCGTCGCCGCCGCCGCCCTGGCCTGGTCGCTCCGGCCGCTCCACCAGGCCGGCAGCCAGTAGGATCCGTATCTCCGCCCGCAGCACAGCTGCCCCAGCCGCCAGTAGCCCTTCTTCACTTCGCGCATGCGCAGCGCGTAGATGACGGGATCGCAGAGGGCGTGGACGAGCAGCAGGTTGTAGAGATAAGGATCGAGGTGGACGGCCATGGCGAAGTAATACGCCGAGCTGGAGTGATCCGTCTGCATCATGACCAGGATGATGACCTCCACGAGGCAGTAGGGCAGCCAGCACAGGATGAAGACGGCCAGCAGCATGAGCGTCGTCACTAGGCCGTAGCGGTTGCGGCGCAGCGTGTGGCGACTCCGGCCGGCGAAGCGCACCTTGTGGATAGCGACACACACCTGGGAGTAGAGGAAGGTCATGCCGACGAGGATGAGGGCCGCCAGCAGGAACACCGCGTACTCGGAGTTGTACTTACCGCACGCCACTCGCTCACACGGCGATAGCGTGACGTCGTCGACTGAAAACTCCCGGAAACCGGATGTAGCCGACGTGTAATCGTTGACGACGTCCGCGTCCGCTTCCGCTGTGGGCCATGTGACGTCACCATCGTTGCTTGGCAGCCGTGCGTGCGGCTGCGCAATGCGTGCGCCTTCTACTAGACGGGATATCCCCGTCGACACGTCGTTCATTGATATTCCTTGCCGCCGAGGCCCCGCGCCCATGACTGTCGACGTGGCATTAAAATCATCTGTAACTAAATCAACTCCACGCATGATGGCGGTGAAGTTCATAGACCTGACCGCGGCGTATGCCGTTGTGACGTCATCGGTGACGTCACGCGTGTTCCAGCCGGCGGCCTCGGCGTACGACTCATCGAAGTAGCCACAATAGTAATACATGGGCGACGGGATGAAGACGTCGGAATAGCCGACCAAGACGGCGGTGGTCCAGAAGGCCATGATCATGGCGTTGCTGCGGCCGAGACCCAGCCTGACGTGGTACTCCAGCGGCCGGACGATGGCGAAGTAGTGGTCGAAGCCCAGCCCCAGCAGGTTGAGGAGCGAGATGACGTGGAGGGTCATCTTGAGGCCGCGCCAGGCCAGGTAGCCGCACGTCTCGGCCTCGGACCGGTGGGGACTCATCTGGAGCAGGCCCAGCAGGACGCTGACGGACACCAGGACGTCCGCGGCGCTCAGGCTGGCGATCAGGCGCAGGTTGGTGGACCAGGCCCGGCCCAGGGCCAAGATGGCCGCCAGGGAGAGCAGGTTGCTGGCGATGGCCACCACGCCCACCACGATCATGATGACGCCGGGCGCCCGCTGCGCCCCCTGGGGACTGGACTCGGAACTAGGGAAGATGGACATCAGGTTGGCTATGGCGCCGGCGTCTGATGATGATGATGATGTTGGTGATGATAGTGATGATGATGACGTCATTGGCGACGGCGTCGTCGCCATGTCAACCTCGATCAAAACCGTCACCAGAGACCTTAGAGTGGCTGCCATAGTAACCAAGACGACGTCTGTTTCAGCTATAATCTTGTTTTGTTGTCACTTAAAGTCGGGAGCACAAATAGTCACGATTAACTGCTGACAGCTGTCCATTGTTCTTACGTCACTTCAGACGCCGATATATTGTGGCGTCATTTCCGGTGACAATATCGCCATCTCCTTTATCATAAATTGATGAAAATCTTCCTCTGTTGGTCTAATGATTTTTTTCATTTACACATTTTTGCTTGGTTGGGTCTAACCGAAGAGTTAAAAATCAGCCGTTATTTATTTACTCACCAACCACTGTTGCACTGTAGTAGTCAGCACACCCATTACCAGTGGTCCCGCATAGCGGGTATTGGGTCCATTACCGAAGGTAGCCCTGGTCAAATGACCAAATCCACAGTGACGTCATTAGTCCACTGGGCGCCGTCTCTCGTCAGGTACGCCGCGTCACTTCACTCGTGATCCCTGAATGGACGATGAGAGTGGAGTGCAGATTTACAGCCTCTCGTGTCGTGCTCTTTACCTTATCCCTGTCCCTCGCCACTGGCTTCCTTAGCAACCGAGCGGGAAAAACACGACACGTGTCATTTCCATATGTACCTTGTCCATGTGCACGGATCAGATTTCCCCTTCGATCCTCTCCTTGTGAGACAAAGCCTCTAATATTAGCCGTATCCTTGCGATAAACCCGCCTTATAACAGATTGCGTCCTTCTTGTGATTCAATCCAAGCCTTGTTAACTTAATCCACAGAGATGTCCTTCTGTCCGTGGGTTTCTGCCTTCGAGTGACACGAGGAACTCAACTCAGGCAGAAATAAGAGCGTTCGGCGCCTGATGGGAGAGTTAGCTACAGGGTAACCATAGCAACGCGTGAAGACCTTTAAGGAGCGGTCTTCGCTAGATGTGGCGTTTTCGCCGCTTTACTCTGAACACGAACTGAAACGAGCCGACAACGCGAATCCGAAGGGAAAAATCCCCCGGAAAAAAAGATTGTTTCTGTCTGTCCCGCACGGGTCGGCTGCCGCACGATGGATGGAGCGACGTTTTGTGCCACCTCTGTGCTCACTATGGTGCCCTGTTGTGTTGGAGTGGCTCCCAGTCCGAGTACGCTACACTTTCATCCCGGAGGTGGATTCACGAGGGAGGTTGAAGAGAGAAATAAAATTTCCCGGTGTAATGGAGCTGTCTTGTCTTGTAACATGCTCGGGACCTCGGCCAGAACTCAATGCGCTTCTCGCGACACGGCTGTCTGGCTTATATTGGGGAGAGGTTCAGCGCCCGGCCTCCACCACGCCCTCCTCCCCCTCCCCCTGCCCCCCCCCCTCCGCCTCCTCCCCCTCCCGCCGCTGGCTGTCACATACGTCGCACGTAACCGCGACACACGTGGTCCTTGTCAAAAGGAGACGAGGGAGGGGGTGGGTGTTGGGTGTGGTTGAGAGGGGGTGGGTGGGGGACGGGGGTGGGTGGTGGACTTCCGTCTGGGACGCCGCTCGCCGGGTTCTTTCACAATTAAATGGTGTTCTGACGTCTTCAGAGATGTAGCTGTCGACGGGTGGCTGGCTCGTCATCTGTCTGTCACATGACCCGTCACGGCTGCCGTACATCTCTCACGCCGCCTGTCGCTGATTGCTCCGAGGAGGAATATCTTGTCGATCACAATGTAGATTGCAATGCGGCGTTGAAGCTGACTCTCTGGCTGTGTCTTCCACGAAGGTTGTGGACAAAGATATATGGTCTTCAGCATCCCGGTACTGTATCATTATATCGTTCAGAGGGTCTTCACTAAGGGTTTGGAGTATACCTCTCTATTTTATATATCAGCCCCCGCCCTGCCACTCATCCTCCCCCGACACCCCCTCATCATCATCCTCTCACATCACCCCTCCCCACTTTCCTCAATACCACTGCCCCTTTCCTCCCTCCTAGACACCCTTTTCCTCCTCCCACATCACCCCCCGTTCTCTCCCTCCCTCCTCCTCCCTCCCCAACACACCCGCCTACTGCCGCATCACCCCTGCCCTCTCCCCCCTCCCCGACACCCCCTCCCCATCCTCCAGCATCACCACCCCTCCCCACGCCCTCTCCTGTGCCACCCTGTCCTCATCTCCCCCCCCCCTCCACCACCCAATCAATGGTTGCGGTGTGCCCGACTTGGAGTCAAGCCGGTCTGGTCTTTATGACTGAGGCGAGCGCCACAAGGTGGATGAAGTAGCACCGACTCCTAACCTGTCCGCACTGTCTCCACCCCCACCCCACCCCGTCCCCCCTTACGTCTGTCCGCCCCCTTGAGGAATCTACGGTATTTAAAAGTCGATCTGCCGTGATAACTGGTCTGTCACTCGCCGTTAAGCAGTCGTAAAGCGTTTCCATAACCAAAATGCAGATATACAACAAGTTCGTCAATTTATATCACAATATTTAGTTACACTTTAAAGAGCTTGAGAGAGGGTCCCATTTCTTTGCAAAGTTAGAGATTTTGGACGTGTACTTTTCTAATTTATAATGATATATAATAGTGTTTTTAATACCGATAAAATTCGGAGCTATCTTCATCCATTTACATCTATATATATACTTCTTAGTTATTAAAAATACATGATTAATGAGTTGGCTGTATAAGGTCTTACGTTCACCCAATATACATGACTGAAAATCGACTGGTAAGGATATATTGCATGACTCATTTAACCATAGTACCAAAAGAGACCACAAAGGCTTTATATGCCGGCAACTAAACAACAAATGTTCTATAGTTTCTGGTTCGCTTCCGCAAAAATCACATCTATCATTGGGTTTTAACTTACATTTATAAAGAAAAATATTCGTCACAAGTGCTCGATGTAAGATTAAATACTGGAAACTTCTCGTACTTTCATTAATGGTACAGTGCAATGGTAAATTATATATTTGACTCCATTTGCCGCTATCTATTTGCTCGTTAAACACTGCTGCCCATTTTTCTTCATTCTTTACATGATAATCCAAGGACCCAACCAGTTTTCTATAAACATATTTGCATAGGTGTTGTGAATTTAAAATAGATGCTGTCCAGCTGCAAGGTACATGTGGTAGTTTTACATTTGCATTTCTACACGCCTCTTTCCATTCGCGGGGTATACAATGAATCAAACTACAAAAGTCTACGAAATTTATATCTGCATGATGTTTCTGTACAAACGTTTTCCAACCGAATAAATTTCCGTTGTCATCAACAAGATCATTAATAAACATCACGCCACATCTAATAAGCTCGTGTTTTCGCTTTCGAAGATTATCGTTTTTCATCAAGAACGAGTTCCAAAGTGGATATTCAAAAACCGTTTGCACCTCATTTAAGCTCGATCTGTATTTAGACCTTGCCATAAAGACTTCGGCCCAGAAAGGATTTGATACCGTTGTAAACTGTTTTAAAGAAGGGAGATCCAATTCCCAGCACATTCGACGTTCACTACATATAGTCTCACAGAAGAGTTCTTGCCATGAACCTTCGTTGGATATTAGTCTTTGTATCCATGTTATCTTAAGAGCTTGTATCTTCAGTTTTATTAGAGGCAGGTTTACGCCGCCATTTTCGACAGATTGGGCCATTCTATTCAGATATTCTGGGCTTTTTGTTGTTCCACACAAACCTACGAATGACATTGTCTATTCTATCAATATATTGTTTTAAGGGCGTTGGAAGTACGGTTAAGACATGGATAAGTTTTGGCAAGGCGATCACTTTAACAACAGTCACTCTCCCTCGTAGAGAGAGATTTCTCTTGCTATATATCGTTAAAACTTGTTCAAATTCCGCTACATTGTGGCTATAATTAATGCTAATCATATCTTGTAGATTTACACAAAATTTAATACCCAGCAAGGTAAACTCTTTCCCTCAAGAAATTGGCAGCTCCGAACATATAGCTTTTCTTTCTGAATCTCTTTTCCCCAGCCAGACAGCTTTAGTTTTTTCTACATTAACCTTTAAACCCGAACATATGCCAAACTTATCCAACAGGTGTAAAGCATTTCTAACAGACAGCTCACTGCCATCGAGTAACAGAAACGTATCATCAGCATATTGTCCAATTTTATACTCCCTTCCCAACACCGTAATGCCCTTAATCCCCTTGTCACGTTTTAGCGCCATCGCTAGCGGTTCAATACAGAGTATAAAAAGGTAAGGTGACAACGGGTCGCCCTGTCGGCAACCTCTGCCCAAGGAGAAAAAACGTGAGAAAAAGCCATTGTTGATAACACAACTAGACGCACCATTGTACAGAATATTAACGAACCTGGAGAAAGTCCTTCCGAAACCATATAAATGAAGCACCTGATTTACATACTTTCAACTTAAAGTATCAAAAGCCTTTTCGAAATCTATTAGAAGTAACATTCCAGACCTTTTGTTGTCTATTAAATAATGCATGATGTCATACACCATCCTGGTGTTTTCAATTATATATCTACCTTTAAAGAAGCCTTTTTGGTCTGAACTTACTATATCTGGCAACACTATTTTAATACGACGCGCTAATACACCAGACAATATTTTGTAGTCAGTATTTAGCAGTGAGATTGGGCGCCAATTCTTCATAAAAGCTCTTGGCTTATCTCCCTTTGGTAGACACGTAGTCACCCCCTGTCTTTGTATTACGGAGAGAGTCTGAGAGTCCAATGCATACTGGAGGCTTGTTAATAGAAACGGTCCTATATCTTTCCAAAAGAATTTAAAAACTCAACGGGAAACCCATCACTGCCAGGTGACTTATCATTTTTCATATGCATCACAACATCTGCCATTTCGTTCATCTCAATATCCCCTTCACACAACTCGCTTTGTGCAACATTTTCATTATTTAAAAAAGATGCCACATGACAGTCAGCTTTTTTCTCATCTTGCTTTCTGTACAAAGATTCATAGTAGTGCATTTGTTCCTTCAATATTTCTTCTTGCTTAACAATTTCTTTTCCATTTACAAATAACCTATGAATAAGCTTATTCACATAATTTTGCTTCTCTAAATTACAAAAAAAACTACTAGCCGTTTCCCCTTCTTCATAATACCGTGATTTGGATCTCAGAAACACACCTTTCATGCGCGGCAGTCTTACCTGTTCCAGTTTAAATTTGAGTTCATCTACTCGTTCCTGACCCGATTGGCTATCTTCATTGCATGTTTCAAGTTCATTGATTTGTTGCTCTAAACTAATCTTTTCCTGCTGCAAAACCATTTACTTATGACTACTGTAGCTTATTGTTTTTCCCCTGATTTCCAACTTTAGCATTTCAAAGAACAACTTATCAATAATTATCAAATTAGTGCTGCCAGTACTATTATTCTCAGCCGAACCTTGGTACATTTTAATTGTATGTAAAATACATGCGGCTACCAGCTGTCCATATTCAGAATCTCTCAAAAGCGATGTGTTAAATTTCCAAAATCCTTTACCTCTATCTGCCCGATAAAAATCAACGTTAACGCTAACTAAGGAGTGATCTGTTCTATACCCTGATCTAATATCTGCCCTCTGCACAGCAGCATGTATGTCTGAGGATACCAGAAAAAAATCTAATCTTGCTCTCTGGCTCTTTCTCTGCTGATTAGTCCAGGTGAAGCGCCTTGTGTGTGGGGAGTTAACCCTCCATGAGTCAATAAGTTTCAATTTGTCTATCATTGTATCGACGGTTTTCCGTGCCATAGTATTATTCTCACGTTTATAGCCAATTGTATCTAGCTCAAAGTCGAGGACAAGGTTCCAGTCGCCACAAATAATCATACTGGGGTTATCTAAATTCTCAATTGCCTTGTGCATATTACAGTAAAAATCAGGCTCGTCTCGATTAGGATCATACACGTTAACTAAAGACAATCTATTGCCACACATCGTTACGTCCAGTACCAATAAATGTCCTTTATCATCTCTTTTCACAGTGTGTACATTGAATTCGAATGTATTTTTTAAGAGAATGGCCACTCCTCTTGCTTGAGAGGATGGCGAGTTAACATAGTATTTTCCGTCAAACTCCCTTTCTAACTGGAGTTCTACAGACGCGTTGAAGTGGGCATCTTGCAAACAATAGATGGAAGCGCGCTTTCCCTCGGTGTAAAACGTCATGGTCGTATCTCCGCGGTAAACATGCGGCAGTTGGGATTTACAGTATTAAAACACAACATGTTTCGGATAAGCACCAAAGGTGATCTGCGTTCTTGTAAAAAGAAAACAAAACTATTTGTGCTGTTAGGCCTAACGGGAGTTGAGCAAAATCCTCATTTCGGTGGCGAATACCGTAGACACCACGTGATACTGTGGTGCTCCCTGGTGAAGCTATTACTGATGCGCACCAAGTACACAGTTCTGCCCTCTCCATGCGTGGACAGAATCTGTACTGTGCGGTAAACGGAATTCGGCGAAGAAATGAAGAGAACCGAACGTCCTGTTTCAAGGCATAGCATCATAAGTCAAGATAAAATTGAAAAGTTGGTTTTTTGAAGGTTTCCTTTTTGGTTTTCAGTGACGTTATGAGTGCATCATCATCAACATAATAACGGCTTTGGTTGTTTCTATTCTCTTCAAAATAGGAGCGGCTTTTGTTGTTTCTATCCTGATCAACATAAGAACGGCTTTTGTTGTTTCTATCCTCATCAAAATTAGAACGGCTTTTGTTCTTTCTATTCTCTATTCAACATAAGGACGGCTTTTCTTGTTTCTATCCTCTTCAACATAAGAACGGCTTTTGTTGTTTCTATCCTGATCAACATAAGAACGGCTTTTGTTGTTTCTATCCTCATCAAAATTAGAACGGCTTTTGTTCTTTCTATCCTCTATTCAACATAAGGACGGCTTTTCTTGTTTCTATCCTCTTCAACATAAGAACTGCTTTTGTTGTTTCTATCATCATCAAAATAAGAACGGCTTTTGTTGTTTCTATCCTCATCGACTTAAGAACGGTTTTGTTGTTTCTATCCTCATCAACATAGGAACGACTTTTGTTGTTTCTATCCCCATCAACATAAGAACGGCTTTTGTTGTTTCTATCCTCATCAACAACAGAACGGCTTTTGTTTTTTCTATCATCATCAACATGAGAACGACTTTTGTTCTTTCTATCACCATCAACATAAGAACGGCTGTTGTTGTTTCTATCCTCATCAACATAAGAACGGCTTTTGTTGTTTCTATCCTCATCAACATAAGAACGGCTTTTGTTCTTTCTATTATCATCAACATAAGAACGACTTTTGTTGTTGCTATCACCATCAACATAAGAACGACTTTCTTTCTTTCTATCCCCATCAACATAAGAACGGCTTTTGTTGTGTCTATCCTCTTCAACGCAAGAACGGCTTTTGTTCTTTCTATCCTGATCAACATAAGAACGGCCTTTGTTGTTTCTATCATCATCAACATAAGAACGGTTTTTGTTGTTTCTATCCTCATTAACATAAGAACGGCTTTTGTTGTTTCTATCCTCATCAACATAAGAACGGCTTTTGTTGTTTCTATCCTCTTCAAGGTAAGAACGGCTTTTGTTGTTTCTATCCTCTTCAACATAAGAACGGCTTTTGTTGTTTCTATCCTCTCCAACGTAAGAACGCCTTTTGTTCTTTCTATCCTGATCAACAACAAAACGGCTTTTGTTGTTTTTATCCTCATCAACATAAGAACGGCTTTTGTTGTTTCTATCCTGATGAACATAAGAACGGCTTTTGTTGTTTCTGTCCTCATCAACAACAGAAAGACTTTTGTTCTTTCTATCCCCATCAACATAAGAACGGCTTTTGTTGTTTCTATCCCCTTCAGCGTGAGAACGGCTTTTGTTGTTTCTATCCTCATCAACATAAGAACGGCTTTTGTTGTTTCTATCCTCATCAACATAAGAACGACTTTTGTTGTTTCTATCCTCTTCAACACGAGAACGGCTTTTGTTGTTTCTATCATCATCGACATAAGAACGGTTTTTGTTGTTTCTATCCTCATCAACATAAGAACGGCTTTTGTTGTTTCTATCCTCATCAGCGTAAAACGGCTTTTGTTGTTTCTATCCTCATCAACAACAGAACGGCTTTTGTTCTTTCTATCATCATCAACATAAGATCGGCTTTTGTTGTTTCTATCCTGATCAATTCAAGAACGGCTTTTGTTGTTTCTATCCTCATCAACAACAGAACGACTTTTGTTCTTTCTATCCCCATCAACATAAGAACGGCTTTTGTTGTTTCTATCCTCATCAAAAAATAAGATCGGCTTTTGTTTTTTCTATCCTCAGCAACCCAAGACCGACATGCCTGGTTTTATGTCATGTTTCGGTGTGGTTGCCAGAGGTGCCTGGATAAATGTCAGAAGGCAGCAATTACTTTCCCTTCTCATACAATTTGCGGCATGAAATTGTGTTTTCAGATGAAAGCAAACACGTGTTCTGCGTTACTAGTTCATAAAGCCAAATTGGCGCCCTGCAGCAGAGAGATTGTCACCTTTTTTATCGTTTCCTATTGTTATCGCAATATCGCTCGTAATGAAATTAACTGTGAAATTGGCAATGTGAGGTTTTATTAAACGTTAGTTTTAGATTAAACTCACTTTCCCGGCGTCGGTGCTTGAGATAAAATTTTGTTATCGTAATTTTGTGATTATTGCCATAATCGCCTTGACGGAGATGGAAGATGGAATGTTTGCTGTGACACTCTCAGTCTCGCGCGAGTCTAGGAGCTGTGGAGGAGAGTTCGGGGTTCAGTGGTAAATGGTAATGACATGAAATTTGTTGCGGCCTTTGATAAAACCGGTGAAACCCGCTTCACTTCGTGGCGGCTCGGTGGACCGGAATGTCTATTGGAATGGGGTGAGGTAGACAGGGGCGTTGGTGGCGGAGTGGGAGGGGGGGGCGGGAGACGTTTAGGCGTCAGTCCTGGCCTGGGTGAGAGGTGTCATTAGAAGACGCCCCAGAAAGTACCGAACCGTGTATGATGGCCGGGGTGTGGCTAGTTTGGCGTTAGAAAAGCAAAATGTCAAGTTAAAGATAGGAATATCAGCAGCTGGGTCATCCCCAGGGAACCAAGACAACAGATGCACTAACCTAAGAACAGCTTTTGTTGTTTTTATCTGACAATATCTAGACATCTTTGCCAAGTGACTGTGTCAGGTTACTGTCCGATGTAGTCATTAAGATGTGTATGCGCTGTTGACAACCTCGTTAAATAAGTTTGCCGCACCAAATGACCTCTAAACGACCTTCCAAGTTCAAATCTAAGGTGGTAACCGCCCTGGTTCGAAAGCACACCTCTTGTAGATATTATTCCACATAGGTACCCACTTGTAACAAAAAATGCCATCAAATGTTTTTTTGAGGGGTTTGGCCGGCCGACTAATGCGTTTCTGTAGCCTGGTTCCGCGGCCCAAACTAGCTTAGAGTTTCTGACATTGGGGCTTGTAGCATTGGAGACGAGCAACAGAGCGACGGGTGAGCAAGCGACCGGCTATACTAGCAGGCGACACGATTGTCTAAACCAGAAATATACACATTTGAATAATAAAAATCTGACCTTCATTTCATGCAATGTGTTCTGAAACAGAATAATTTGGTGCCACTTATGAGAACTATTTCCTCTCGCGGATATGTCTTACCCGGTGATTATGACGTCGTTAATCAAACAGTAAGTAGTTCGGAAGATCGCGGAGGAAGCGGCGGCAGTTTAATTTGAATTTTATGTTTAACTTCATCGTGCCTATCGATCACAATATCTGGTAATGCCTATATTATACCTGCTAGTAAATAAAAAATAGTTATATTGCTGCCGTATAGACATTTATGTCTTGCTCTACGAAAGAGTGATATAGCTGGCTCGCCCGTAGCTCGTTCCCTGCATTGTAATAGAAGAACACAAAGAGTTATGTAAGTTGTTGGATATGGCAATTTATTGCCGAGAATAAAAGGTTTAAGGTTATCAGTGGCGGAAAAACCACATCGCCACTGATAAAAATGTGGCGGAAAAGAGCATCGCCACTAATAAAGATGTGGCGGAAAAACGCATCGCCACTAATATACATGTGGCGGAAAACACATCGCAAATGGAAAAACATTTGACGAAAAACATATCGCCAAGCAAAATGGTGAGGCGAAAACACATCGCTAATGACAAATATAGTGGCAAACACATTGCCACTGAGAATTAAATGTAATACACATCTGTGGCAATCAAATGTTAGACAGGCAAATATTAATGGATACTAACTGATTATATATATATATATATATATATATATATATATATATATACCATATTTTGCAGTCCACTATGGATATTTATGACAGGCTATATGAAAATAGATGTTGTCTTCATACATAGCAGGGAAGGTGAGGGGACAAACGCCACCGCTGATCAAACGATCAGCCCCCCACCCAAGGGCGCAGCCAGCATATCCAACAGAAAAATATATGTCCATGCTTCGAATAGCTTGGAAAGAATTATTTCACCATTTCATTATAGTTCCTCAGCCCTGGCTGAGCTGAACCGAAAGTTTTTCTTACAAAATATAGGAGTATCAAAATCTGCCCGTCATTGCACAGCAAAATATACCGCTTTTTAGCCCTGGATGAACAGGACGGAACAGAATCAAACGATAGTATTTACCATTCCCCAGCTTCTGCTGAGCTCACGCTCCAATTTGCAACATACGTTTATGTCGTATTATACTTCAAAACCATGCCAACCATTTCAAATTGTCAGCAGCGTCTTGTCGACCGGTAGTATGTTGCTCAGCCTTCTTTGTGTGGAACATACACTGATGAATGCATGGGATCCTAAACGTAACTAGTGACTCGGTTCTCTGTACCCTCAATGCTCAACAAATATATATAACCATTACCTATGTCACTGCCACAGAGCAAATAATAAAACGTAATTAAGGTTTAGTGACAGGAATGCAATGGCGCTAAATTGTTTTAATCGTTTCATCGACTAGTTATCCGTTCCCCAATCTTGAATAAATAATGATAATGATATATAATAGTGTTTTTAATACCGATAAAATTCGGAGCTATATTCATCCATTTACATCTATATATATACTTCTTAGTTATTAAAAATACATGGTTAATGAGTTGGCTGTATAAGGTCTTACGTTCACCCAATATACATGACTGAAAATCGACTGGTAAGGATATATTGCATGACTCATTTAACCATAGTACCAAAAGAGACCACAAAGGCTTTATATGCCGGCAACTAAACAACAAATGTTCTATAGTTTCTGGTTCGCTTCCGCAAAAATCACATCTATCATTGGGTTTTAACTTACATTTATGAAGAAAAATATTCGTCACAAGTGCTCGATGTAAGATTAAATACTGGAAACTTCTCGTACTTTCATTAATGGTACAGTGCAGTGGTAAATTATATATTTGACTCCATTTGCCGCTATCTATTTGCTCGTTAAACACGTTCCCCAATCTTGGACCGTTGAACAAACGTCGATATATGCAACAGATTATAAACGTAACAACTAGTGATACGACTCTGTAAGCTCAAGGCTCAAAAACTATATGTAACTCTTACCGTACAGAACAAGTAATCAACAAATTGAAAAGAAGTGTTATGACAGAAAAGCAATTGACATACTTTAGTGTCATTTTTCATCGACCGGTTATCCGTTCCTCAGCCCTGGCTGAGCTGAAAAGTTGTCGATATATGTAACAGATTATAAAAGTAAGAACTAATGTTTCTGCTCTCTGAACTCAAGGCTCAACTGCTACATACAGCTATTGCAAAGTGCACTGCCATACAGAGCAAATAATCCACAAAACTTAAAAGATGTATTATGACAGGAAAGCAATTGCCCTATTTTTCATCATCGTCTCTTCGACCAATTTTCCGTTCTACAGCCCTGGCTGAACTGAACAGACGTGGATTTATGCCATGGATTATGAACATAGGAATTAGTTATTTGGTTGTCTGTGAGCTCACGGTTAAAAAATATCATTAAACCATTACCAGGTTTACAACCCTACTTAGCAAATAATCAAACACAATTAGAAGAAGTATTATGACAGGAGTGCAATTTCCGTAACTTTATCATCGTCTAATCGATTAGTTATCCGTTCCTCGGCCCTGGCTGAGCTGAACAAAAATTGTTGTATGTAATGTATTATAAACGTCAGAACTAGTTATTCAATTGTCTGGAAGCTCAACGTTTTAAAATTGTATTAAACTATTACCAGGTTCACAGCCCTACATAACAAAACAATCAAACATAATAAAAAGAAGGAGTGTGACAGGAGTGCAATTTCCCTAATTTTTACCCTCGCATCATCGATCAGTTATCTGTCCCTCAGTCCTGGCTGAGCTAAACAGGCGTGGATGTATGCAACAGATTATAAACGTAAGAATTATTTATTTAGCTCTCAGTGAGCTAAAAGCTCCACACCTGAACATAGCCATTAATTAGTGCATTGTAATGCATAGCACATAATACACCTAAATAAAAAGAAAGACTTTAGACAGGAGTGCATTTGACCAAACGTACAAAGTTGGCGACAAGGTATTATTATATAACACCAGTACCGCTCCATACCCAATGGCAGGGGCTTTACTATATTCTACAGTTCAATCTAACCAGTTCTTACAAACTTGCAGACTACGACACACCCGATACACAAAAATTACTGATTAGTCGACTGAAGCTATTTATCTACCCATCAAATCATCGGAATGGCGGACGACTCACAGGAAGCCAACCGCTTACCTACACTAGCGGCAGATCGACGTTGAGCTCCATTTCCAGTGGAGGACATATTTCGAGACCAAGTCCAGACTGTCTTCATCTCATTAGGTAGCTCGATCTTGATATTGCCATAGGTTGTACTCCCCGACAGAGTGGACACTACTATACTAAAGTCTCATCTAACGACTAAAGGTCGTTGGAAGGTATGCGGTGACACACCCCATGCCGCAGGGAAACACAGTTCAGTGCCACAAGAACAGTAAGGTCTATTTGACCCGGTACGGGCATTCCTTCGACATTTAAAAATGTGTTCGAAGCTTCGGTCGGTCAACAGGTTATACGGTCAATCCGCGTACGAACTGACTTACAAAACGGGTGGGTCATTACCATGCAAGCCATCAACATGGCCACGATGTCATAATCAGAGAAGGATTTAACAGCTGTTGCTTGTGTGGTGTCCATTAGATTTGCACTTGTTATCAAGTCATCATTTCAACGCTGATTGTTTAAAATGCTGGACACTGATTAGTCGACTATTCCGACGTCTTAAGGTCGATCGAAACTTTTAACATATGCTTACTATAACATAGTGATAGGTTACAATTGATCAACTTACCATGAAAAGCTGATAGGTTGCATAGTAATGTAAAAGTGTATATTAATATTATTAATACCATTTATATTGGACTACAATAAATCTTTATCATATTTAATGTAGTTGTGGCCCTACACGCTCCTTATCCTATATATATATATATATATATCCGGAATTATAAGTGCCCCCCATAAGATCTATCTATCGTCGCACCGCTACAATGTGGTAATCAATTGTCACACTAAATGGGAGCATAATTAATTAGTTAAGTAGGAAAGGATACATTTTTATGTTTCCGGTGGGTACTGTGTCCGGACAGAGAGAAAGACTGAATAGAGAGAATAGAAAGAAAGGTGGTTGCCGTATGGCTATATATATATATGACTGACGTGTGTTCCTCCTGCTCGTACAATGTGCACTACAGACGGATGGATTGTTCAACCAATGAATGAATGGGCGTTTAGGCCGCTATTTGTGCACACACAGTCTAAATTGAGCCAAAAAACTTCCCAAGACGATGAAAGATTGTAGTGTAGTGTAGTAGTGGAGTAGTGTAGAGACAGCCAGCGCATAGAATCAGATTAGATGCAGAGGACTTAGACACGTCCGTGCACCTCAGCAAAAAGCTTGGCCTGGGCTAAGGTAGAGGGAGCACATTGAGATAACAGATAATGCATGTCAATGAATAAGGGCTGTAACAGAATAATGTACGAAATCAAACTAACCATCGTCGTCATATATTTTGCGACAAATTCCTCGTCATGTTTTACATCACCGTGCAACATTTATATACGAAAAAAAAAAATTATGTATACAATACTTATGTTGTGACCACGTATGCATCAATCCCGTGTTCCATGTGCCTATCGATCCGCAGATATCTACAATCTGTAACTATAGCATATGTGCATTACATAAACTCGTATTCGATAAACGTCAACAAATTGAAAGAAAATGAAATGAATGACTAACCGGCATTTCTATGGACGTTCTATGAACCATCTTTCCGAATGTTTTTTAAAATATTTTGTTCAAAATCCTTGAGTCGTTGCTGATCTGAACGAACGTGATACGTCACAATGAATCATATACTTATAACGGGTTAATCAGGCGTTCTATGTCTAACAATTACCAGGTTCACTATCACAAGGGGTTTATATACCAACCAAATCATTAACATTCATTTGTGGGTCATCATGGCTGCATCAATCACATGGTCCAGGTTAGTCCGGATCCGGCCTGTAGATCCTGGGACACATCCTATAACCTCCCCTCCGAAAGAGACATCATAATTATGGTGGAATAATCAAAACCATGTAGCCTACTAAAATCACATATTAACTGATCATGACCGATTGAATTGCTTCCGCTAATTTACTGATGTATATGCTTTACATAATAAATACTTCTCGCATTAAACTCGCTACATGTCATCAAATGTGATAAAATGACGTTTATCAACGCATATGTGCAAGGTCATCACAAGATCAATGTTGTTATGCTGATCAATTAATGAATTATAGAGATTGCTCATGTTTTACACAAATTCCTTGTGGCAAACTGTAGGGGGTCTGTTGCCTCGCCAAAGAGTTTAATTATGTAATCACCAGTAGGTGTAGTCAATATTTGTCAGGAAATCATAAAACACTAGAACAGAGAGCAGATTAAAGCTCATGTGCGGGAATAGGCTCAGCCCTCAACAATGCCATGTGGGAGCAGTAGCGCCGTGTCATTGGATGTGCTCGCAATGTGAGCAGCCCGCCTGACATAATGCTCGATGCATTGATTGCAGGTAGCAATCGACCAGACTTAACGAGTTGATCAATGATTAGCTCAACCAATTCGTCGCTGTGTCCGCCGTTCAGAAAGATGACGGGGTGTCGCACGAGTGTTGTTTTGTAGCGGACCATGCCCAGGTGTGCGCTACCTCTTTGGGGGGAGACTGGTGTGTTCGGCCACTTCGGACCTCTGCTTTTCGGTGGCATTCTGTAACTCATGCTCATAAAGACATAGGCATCATCATTTGAATTATAACATCATGCACATCGTTAACAATCATACTCGCTTCCCAAAGAGACCTGCTTGATTAGCAGATTGATAAAAACTCATCTAAGTGTCAAGCTGTGTATTCAAAACAAAAGCTTGTAGAAAACTAAAATTAGGAGACCAATAGGAGTTTTATATTAATCACATCCATCAATTTATTGTATTATTGTATGTAAACCATGATTAACATAGACAATGAGTGGCTCAAATGCCTTTAGGTCCTTTATGACCGCAAAAATGGATGACAGTAATATTCTCCTTACCGATGATATTCTGGGCCTATAAATTAGGATATATAATTCAAATATCACGGTCACAGATATCCAGAATAATAAAAGCTTGCTACTTCGAGTAACTGAGTAGCCTACCCTTGCCCCAGGTACTGGGAGACAATTGAAACGAGATATCGGTAACTGATTGAAATAAGCTAATTAGCTTACTTTTGTTTAAGGAGGTTTAGGGAGACAAATAAAACGAGATATCTTGATTCTCTAAAGCCAATAGTGGCTATTGATGTTGACTTACAAACCACACTTAAATTTAACAAGCGACCAACACAATTTGTGACCAATGAAAGGTTTTTCATTGTCAATAAACTTCAACATGCCGCTGTCAGATGTCTTACCTGTTATTTCGTTGGTGGTTGAGAGTCAAGTGACCCCCCTGTAAACTTCCGCTACATCGTCTCGCGGTTGACGCTAATCGGTAAACAATCCGTGTTGTCAGGGGGACTCCACTTGGACGAGTCCATTCGTTCTTCTCACCATATGGTAGGGGTGATACCAACACGTATTCCCATAATGTAGTACTCCAATAATTCTCCGCGTAGCCATAAAGTAAATTCTGATTAATCAGAATTATTATTTATAACATTTTGGCTTGGAACCAGCCAGCCCAATTCTAGGAGACCCCAACTGGGGTTCTCGATTAGTAAAGTGCTGCCACCTTGTGGAGTCTCTTGGAGACAGCATTCCTTATGTGTAAATAGTCTGCTTGGTTGACTGATACCTGCACGTGGCTGAAAACGTCTGTGACTGACCTGAACTACAGAGGTGCCCCCCACCCCTCACTCATCCCCTCCCCTAGCTCACAATACACACACGTGGCGTTTATGTTGACTATAATCTATCACCAACTATTTATTTTTCCACCAATTAAAGCAAGTGCGACTTGGATTTATGCTATCGATCAGTCACGTCTGTGGCAGACGTAAAGCCTGGTGATGTGATATCTTACGCTGAAAGCTAGACGGCCATAATGAGGCAATTGTCTGCAGTCCAGAGTGGAAACAGGATTGATTTGCAGATGACCGGCATGTGGCGGCGTATAGACCATGTGTACGTTATTAGCGGGGTGAGCGTATTAGCGGGGTTCAGGCCAAAAATTCGGGACTGGGAAAAAGTGGTCTTAATGGAGAGGTGGTCATATAACCGGGGTGATCTGAAAGCGGGGTTCCGCTGTAAATAGTAACGCTCCCAAAACTGCCGTATCGGTAGCTCCACTGCAAGGATCTCCATCTTAATCGACATATCTCAGGATATTTAAAGAGCTACACGAATGGTCTGGTGGTTAGAGTTTTATCGAGTGAACTCTGCCAGGCCTGCCGGAGTTCGGGGGTTCGCGCCCCACGGAGTATTTGGATACCTGGGACCCCAGAGTATAAGATATATTATTATGTCCGGGTGAAATAAAATACGACATTTCTTTGGCAGGGTCGTCTTATACCCCCATCATGTCACGATCGTGGCGTGGTCTCGCCGTATCATTGGACACCCCCTTGAGTCTAGTAGCGTGTTCTCTTGTTGTCCAGGCGGGCAGTGCCGCGTTCATGCCCCACTTGTGCAGGATAGTGAATTGCATGATTTATGCCGCTTTTGGGCACTCATGGGGTAAATTTGGCCAAGGAACCTTGCCCGGGCCCGGATTCGAACCTAGGACCTATTGATTTGCGATATAGTGCGCTAACCACTACACCGGAGAGGCTCCTCTATGCAGGATAACGATCCCATGTCTGTACCTTAGTTGACCCTTCCCATTGTCGTGATATGACCAACAGAGGACCTCATTTTAAGCGTCCTACTTTAGCCCAGGGACAAACCTATGAGACAAGGAAGTGTCTCCTCTTATTGTTATCTGCATTAATGCCAGGACGAGATGGTCGAGGTCAAATCGTCCTTACACGCCGTGGGACCATTAGAATTGTTATATGTGGCCATTAATGCCTCGCATTTGACGTGATAACGGCTATTGCGTCTAGGCCATCGCATCGCCATTAGCGAGGTTACCTATAACCTATGTTTCAAAAAATCTAAGCAAGGCATTTGGCCTACACAGCTGTTAGCAATTACCTTAGCATTGAGCAGCAGTTGCTCACTTGGCATAAAAGGTTGTTAGCAATTACCTTAGCATTGAGCAGCACTTGCTCACTTGGCCTAAAAGGTTGTTAGCAATTGCCTTATCATTGAGCAGCACTTGCTCATTTGGCTGCAGACATGTACGGTTTGCCTTGACAGAGAACGACCCAAGCAGCACTTGCTCACTTGGCCTACAGAGATATACCATATGCCTTAAGGGTAAACGGCTCAAGTATCACTTGCTCACTTAGCCTACACAGATGTACGGTTTGCCTTTACATGGAACGGCACAATCAGCACTTGCTCACTTAGCCTGAAAAGATCTGAACAACAACTTTATTCTAATTAATCGATCACCTACCAACTCGGCCTACAAGATATTTGTTTAAATTTTGACAATAAATGTTCTCGTACCATCATATTCTCTTCTTTGATGCTTTATGCTGCACTGACTTGCACTTCCTTTCACCAAGCAGCCGTTGCCTGTTTGCCGCGCACTTATATCTTTGCGGGAAGTGACAGATCTGCCCACCAACAACATAACGTTGAGGCCATATAGTTCAGCTGTGGGGAAGCTCATGTCATGTTGTTCAACAATATTGCCGTCAGAAGCAGCAGTCACGCACGTGATGAGATTGAACCACGTGTCTGACACCGCCAATGCCCCCCTCGCACCACCTACCCATCGCCAAGTCCCTGTGAGTGTGGCCACAGACTGCGACAATATAATCGCTTGATGAATAGCGTCTGGCTGCATTCCCGTTCTCTTATTGTTGGTGTAGCCCTAATAAAGGGGGCGGGGGGGGGGGATACCCCCTGTGGATCACGAATCCCTAACAATTAGGAAAACCAATATCGAATCTCCAAGACGCGCCGCCAAAAAGTAAACTCCTTTATGGTGATATCGCGAATATCTAGGAATTCACAGACCGCAATAACGGATCGCGGTATATAGACACAAGGTATTTGCGTTGAACCAGGAATTGTACGGATAACGAACCCTCCAAAACAGCTGATCGCGAATCTCCAAGAATTCCTGGATGCCAATCGCGGAGATCGGAGAAGGTATTCCCACCCCCCCCCCCCTTTCCATGGCCCTACTACCGGATATGACGTGGCCGAACGAAACATAAACGTTGACGTATTCTGCCCTGGCCGACTTGAGAGAATTAAGTCCAACTCGCTTGTATTAAAGGCACTTATCTGTGCCACGGCATGGTAAATAGAATGGTAGCGATAAGACATGAGTAATTACGCTGTTTCTAGTGAACATTAGTGATACTTGAATTGCCGCACGGTGTTGGGTTACTTGCGTTGTGGATGTCCTAAATCCATCCTGTGCCAAGTCGTTTGTGAGCCAGCAGTATATTTGCAATAAAAGTGATTGATACAGATATATGTCGCCAAATAAAGAAAAAAAATATGGTTTATTGCACAGTTGTTCCGCTGCTATCCGGCCTAAATACAATGCATTTTAATGATACATATTCAAGCACTGATCAAGTCATGGACAGGGACTTGATTTTGGGCCATAAGACGTGAAATAAACCAGAATCTTGTTGAAAAAAAAATGGTACCATCAGACATTATGGTGGATCGCACCTACATATGACATGTATATACCATGCACAGTGGAGAGCAGCCCCCTAGAATTGGCGAAATATTATGCATGTGAAGTGTGCCTAAACTTAAGCCAGCATGGAAATTGCATTTGTTTGCGCTCTGTACAGCTATTTGATGGGGATTGGCACTTGGGATAGTATAGCTATTTTGTTCCTTGTTTGATTTTCCATCACATCGCAGTGCATATTTCGCTGCACGTTATACAGTGATATAAATACTTGTAGATATTGCATTAATTAAAATAATTTACTCGCAATGTCAGTGAAAAGGCATGTTTCGGAACGACTGAATGTCAACTGAAGTAGACCAATATGGCGCAAAGGTATCTAGTTCATGACATTTAATATCGTACTTTATGCTAAAAACGCAGTTAGAAAATCTGTAAAGATTGATATATTCTCTGGTTATTAGTAGACATGATGACGCATTGTATTAGTATCAAAACTGGCCGCCACATGCTCGATACGAGATACGTAGCAGCTTAATATCTAGCTATATAGAGATTCTGACGGCGCCTGAGCGTAGGGCATGATCTGTTTGAGATCCTGCTATCAACGTACCTGCCGGTTCGGTCCGACATCACTCAGCCTCCGGTTGCCATAGCGATGTTGTTCAGACAGAAGGACTCTAAAGTGTTATGGGCATCCCACATTTCCTCTGACGGCCACACTTCCGTGTCCCTGCATGAGTTTTGTCTCTGTGGAAGATTTGACGATCGTCAATCACGAAAGCTTCTAAAGGGAACTGCTCGGGACATGGGAAAACAACTCTTAAGAGTCGCGATTGCTAGGAGCGCAGCATCGAGCAGCTTGCACCGTTATCACGGCTCACCACCGGTCGCATATTTCACCATCATTCTCTCGGCCAGACAAATTGCCTGGGCGGCGCCGGTTATGTTTTGTGTGGTGTATAAGGGTGCACTGGCTCCGCCCACTGCCCGCCCGCCCTGGACCGCCCTCCCTGGACCGACCGCGATCGTTCGCCATGATAAGCCGGGAGCCGAGCGGCCGGGCGGACGTACGGGTGCCGCTCGCTTTGTGACTGCCGCATGTATGTGATTACCGCAGAAAATACGGAGAGGCACGTCACTGGCTGGTTACTGTGTGGTGGTAGCACGTGGCTTACGGCCGCTCGGGCTGTTTTAAATAGACCGTCTGTTATTAATATAGATATTTACATATCAGTGTACGAGTTTTGGTGGTGGCAAAATACAGGCAGAAGCTGTATGGCCTTTGCCCCCACAGGGCCCACACCACCCACCCTCCTCACACACCAGCTTTCAAGCTTTTATTATCGCCAACACCCCGTACCCTCCTTGAACTCAGTTGCATAAAATATTGTGAAATAATATCGACAGCAACATGTGTTGTTTTACGTTTGTTGGAAAGTTGCCCTCTATGTGTACTGCGCCATAGATATTTGTGCAGTCCACAGAATTATATACCAAGAAGGTCCGGTCGGGGAGAGGAAGGGAAAAATCAGTTTTGAACAGCTTTTAATCTTGAGGCTTCCTGTTAAGAACACTTTATAAATGTTACCAAATAAGTCCTCATAAAAGGATGACGTCACACTGACGTCACACCAGCCATGCGCACCCTCAATTTCTCGAAATTGACATTGGCCGGAAGCTCTGCGGATGGTGGCGCCGCAAAGTTCTCGACTGAAAGGATATTTGGCGCGGCCTAGCCCCCTAGCGGGAGTTGACGACGGCTTGGAGAGCCTGGCTAACCGCTAGCCCACGAGGCGGATCCAGGAGAACCTGGCCGCTAGCCCACGAGGCGGATCCGAGAGAGCCTGGCCGCTAGCCCACGAGGCGGATCAGGGAGAATCTGGCCGCTAGCACACGAGGCGGCTCCGGGAGCGCCTGGCCGGCCGCTAGCACACGAGGCGGATCAGGGAGAGCCTGGCCGCTAGCACACGAGGCGGATCCGAGAGCGCCTGGCCGGCCTCTAACACACGAGGCGGATCAGGGAGAGCCTGGCCGGCCGCTAGCCCATAAGGCGGATCAGGGAGAGCCTCGCCGGTCGCTAACCCACGAGGCGGATCAGTGAGAGCCTGGCCGGCCGCTAGCCCACGAGGCGGATCAGGGAGAGCCTGGCCGGCCGCTAGCCCACGAGGCGGATCAGGGAGAGCCTCGCCGGCCGCTAGCCCATGAGGCGGATCAGGGAGAGCCTCGCCGGTCGCTAACCCATGAGGCGGATCAGGGAGAGCCTGGCCGCTAGCACACGAGGCGGATCCGAGAGCGCCTGGCCGGCCGCTAGCACACGAGGCGGATCAGGGAGAGCCTGGCCGGCCGCTAGCCCATGAGGCGGATCAGGGAGAGCCTCGCCGGTCGCTAACCCACGAGGCGGATCAGTGAGAGCCTGGCCGGCCGCTAGCCCACGAGGCGGATCAGGGAGAGCCTGGCCGGCCGCTAGCCCACGAGGCGGATCAGGTAGAGTATGGCCGGCCGCTAGCCCACGAGGCGGATCAGTGAGAGCCTGGCCGGCCGCTAGCCCACGAGGCGTATCTGTGAGAGCCTGGCCGGCCGCTAGCACACGAGGCGGATCAGGGAGAGCCTGGCCGGCCGCTAGCCCATGAAGCGGATCAGGGAGAGCCTGGCCGGCCGCTAGCCCATGAGGCGGATCAGGGAGAGCCTGGCCGGCCGCTAGCCCACGAGGCGTATCTGTGAGAGCCTGGCCGGCCGCTAGCCCATGAGGCGGATCAGGGAGAGCCTGGCCGGCCGCTAGCCCACGAGGCGGATCAGGGAGAGCCTGGCCGGCCGCTAGCCCACGAGGCGGATCAGGGAGAGCCTGGCCGGCCGCTAGCCCACGAGGTGGATCAGTGAGAGCCTGGCCGGTCGCTAGCCCACGAGGTGGATCAGTGAGAGCCTGGCCGCTAGCACACGAGGCGGATTAGGGAGCGCCTGGCCGGCCGCTAGCCCACGAGGCGGATCAGGGAGAGCCTGGCCGGCCGCTAGCCCACGAGGCGTATCTGTGAGAGCCTGGCCGGCCGCTAGCCCACGAGGTGGATCAGGGAGAGCCTGACCGCTAGCCCACGAGGCGTATCTGTGAGAGCCTGGCCGGCCGCTAGCCCACGAGGCGGATCAGGGAGAGCCTGGCCGGACGCTAGCACAAGAGGCGGATGAGGGAGAGCCTGGCCGGCCGCTAGCCCACGAGGCGGATCAGGGAGAGCCTGGCCGGTCGCTAGCCCATGAGGCGGATGAGAGAGAGCCTGGCCGGACGCTAGCCCACGAGGCGGATCAGGGAGAGCCTGGCCGGCCGCTAGCCCACGAGGCGGATCAGTGAGACCCTGGCCGGTCGCTAGCCCATGAGGCGGATGAGGGAGAGCCTGGCCGGACGCTAGCCCACGAGGCGGATCAGGGAGAGCCTGGCCGGCCGCTAGCCCACGAGGCGGATCAGGGAGAGCCTGGCCGGCCGCTAGCCCACGAGGCGGATCAGGGAGAGCCTGGCCGGCCGCTAGCCCACGAGGCGGATCAGGGAGAGCCTGGCCGGCCGCTAGCACACGAGGCGGATCAGGGAGAGCCTCGCCGGTCGCTAACCCACGAGGCGGATCAGGGAGAGCCTGGCCGGCCGCTAGCACACGAGGCGGATCAGGGAGAGCCTCGCCGGTCGCTAACCCACGAGGCGGATCCGTGAGAGCCTCGCCGGACGCTAGCCCACGAGGCGGATCAGTGAGAGCCTGGCCGGCCGCTAGCCCACGAGGCGGATCAGGGAGAGCCTGGCCGGCCGCTAGCACACGAGGCGGATCAGGGAGAGCCTCGCCGGTCGCTAACCCACGAGGCGGATCCGTGAGAGCCTGGCCGGACGCTAGCCCACGAGGCGTATCTGTGAGAGCCTGGCCGGCCGCTAGCCCACGAGGCGGATCAGGGAGAGCCTGGCCGGCCGCTAGCCCACGAGGCGGATCCGTGAGAGCCTGGCCGGACGCTAGCCCACGAAGCGGATCAGTGAGAGCCTGGCCGGCCGCTAGCCCACGAGGCGGATCAGGGAGAGCCTGGCCGGCCGCTAGCACACGAGGCGGATCAGGGAGAGCCTCGCCGGTCGCTAACCCACGAGGCGGATCCGTGAGAGCCTGGCCGGACGCTAGCCCACGAGGCGGATCAGTGAGAGCCTGGCCGGCCGCTAGCCCACGAGGCGGATCAGGGAGAGCCTGGCCGGCCGCTAGCACACGAGGCGGATCAGGGAGAGCCTCGCCGGTCGCTAACCCACGAGGCGGATCCGTGAGAGCCTGGCCGGACGCTAGCCCACGAGGCGTATCTGTGAGAGCCTGGCCGGCCGCTAGCCCACGAGGCGGATCAGGGAGAGTCTCGCCGGTCGCTAACCCACGAGGCGGATCCGTGAGAGCCTGGCCGGACGCTAGCCCACGAGGCGGATCCGTGAGAGCCTGGCCGGCCGCTAGCCCATAAGGCGGATGAGGGAGAGCCTGGCCGGCCGCTAGCCCACGAGGCGGATCAGGGAGAGCCTGGCCGGCCGCTAGCCCACGAGGCGGATCAGGGAGAGCATGGCCGGCCGCTAGCACATGAGGCGGATGACAGATACAGTGATGTTTTCGGCCACCTTTTTGAAAATATGTGGTAAACCGGGCCCCAAATCCGCCTTTGTAGATGAATATGCATGAGTTATTCGAATACCAAAGTAGAGTGTTGATTTGAGATGCTTTGTACTGCCGGCTGAGCCATGCAGACTCCAGTAGACCGTGCGAGACGATAATAAAGTTACACTCAGTGTTCAGGTTTGAATTTTAATGATTGCGTTTTGCCCAACAGTTCTCGTGGGCCCCCATCCAGAGAAGACAGCCAAAGAGGTAGTTGAAGCAAACGTACTTCGTTAGTGCCACCCCACGGTTGTCAATGGCGAGCAGACTTTGTTAATGCCGCCCTACTGTTGTCAATAGCAAACAGACTTTGTTAGTGCCACCATACGGTTGTCAATAGCAAACAGACTTTGTTAGTACCACCCCACGGTTGTCAATAGCAAACAGACTTAATGCATAGTATGGTTGTCAATAGCAAACATAGTTAGTGCATAGTACGGTTGTCAATAGCAAACAGACTTTGTTAGTGCCACCATACGGTTGTCAGTAGCAAACAGACTTTGTTAGTGCCACCCCACCTTTGTCAATAGCAAACAGATTTAGTGCATAGTACGGTTGTCAATAGCAAACAGACTTTGTTAGTGCCACCATACGGTTGTCAATAGCAAACAGATTTTGTTAGTGCCATCCCACGGTTGTCAATAGCAAACAGACTTAATGCATAGTATGGTTGCCAATAGCCTGCCGATCCCTTGGTATACAAACAGGAGCCTGCCGATCCCTTGTTCTACAGACCGGAGCCCGCCGATCCCTTGGTCTACAGACAGGTGCCTGCCGATCCCTTGGTCTACAGACCGGAGCCTGCCGATCCCTTGGTCTACAGACAGGAGCCTGCCGATCCCTTGGTCTACAGACAGGAGCCCGCCGATCCTTTGGTCTACAGACAGGAGCCTGCCGATCCCTTGGTCTACAGACAGGAGCCTGCCGATCCCTTGGTCTACAGACAGGAGCCTGCCGATCCCTTGGTCTACAGACAGGAGCCTGCCGATCCCTTGCTTTACAAACAGGAGCCTGCCGATCCTTTGGTCCACAGACAGGAGCCCGCCGATCTCTTGGTCTACAGACAGGAACCTGCCGATCCCTTGGTCTACAGACAGGAGCGCGCCGATCCCTTGGTCTACAGACAGGAGCCTGCCGATCCCTTGGTCTACA
Organism: Arenicola marina; assembly: GCA_964019135.1. Classification (NCBI taxonomy): domain Eukaryota; kingdom Metazoa; phylum Annelida; class Polychaeta; family Arenicolidae; genus Arenicola; species Arenicola marina. The sequence continues at coordinate 11,043,595 of OZ025259.1, read as the reverse complement.
GACAGGAGCCCGCCGATCCCTTGGTCTACCAACAGGAGCCTGCCGATCCATTGGTCTACAGAATTGAGCCCGCCGATCCCTTGGTCTACAGACAGGAGCCTGCCGATCCCTTGATCTACCGACCGGAGCCCGCCGATCCCTTGGTCTACAAACAGGAGCCTGCCGATCCCTTGGTCTACAGACAGGAGCCCGCCGATCCCTTGGTCTACAAACAGGAGCCTGCCGATCTCTTGGTCTACAGACAGGAGCCCGCCGATCCCTTGGTCTACAGACCGGCGCCCGCCGATCTATTATTAAGCTCGCACGGTCAAGCTTGTCGGGCAAGAGCGGGCTGATCTTCGACAGCGACAGCGAGAGCGAGAGCGAGAGCGAGTTTGTTATTTGACGTGAAGCTTGATACTTGGACAGGGTGTTCCGGTAAAACATGGCCGCCGCGTGACTTGTGACTCACCTCTGAATTTTCTCGGTGGGGATGTGAAGGGACGAGAGTAACAGGGAACGGAGATTTAAAAAGTTGGAATTATTCTCACGTGGAACGTGAACACGTGGCCTCTTTGTCGGGTTTTCTTCTTTCCCATGGATGCTTTTAGCTGATGCCGCACCGCTCCATGTTTGATTCATTCGTTGTCGGGTTACGCTTTCCTGGGAAACTTCTGCTTCCCTTTGGACTTTGGCGTCTCACACTCCACTACCCCTCCTTCTAGCTAACTGGAGGGGGGTGGGGGAGGGGGGGGGGGGGTGAACAAGTCGTGGGAACGGTACAGGGGGGTTGTGGACAGGGCATGGTCTAATCACCCGTATTATCGACCACTATACAGCTACGATGTCGTGTACCGAGATTTGTCGTAGATTCTTTTGTGCTATCTACGACAATTCTTGAATGGGGGACCAGTCAGGTTGCAGTTAATTAGCGTAGCGAAGGAATCCAATTATTCACGAGAAAAATCGGCAGGGGGAACAATCTCTCCAGGGGGAGGGTGGTAGAATGGTGGAGAAAGATGGATGTATTAGCAATCGCATTAACCATCTCTTCTTCGCGCTCTTGTAGTCTATTGACACATGTAACCGTAACCCTGCCTCCCACCGCATTCCATTTCGGCCAGATCCATCTTGCCTGCAAGAAATGTCTGCATTGGCTTTGAGGAGGAAAGAGTTCACAGATACAAAACGGCTCTGATTTAGCGCTAAAATGGGAAGTTGTTCATCGCCATCAATTCATCTCCAAAGGGAATGGCAGGGGCGGTCACATGTTACTGTCCCCATATCAGAACATGGTACATACGTAGAAGAGATATCGTCTTGTTGTCAACTGTCGCATTTATAATATAACATTTTTACCCGGTTTCATATTAGAATTGATGTTGATTTTTCGTTTACTGCTGGCAAGTTGGTTGGCATCCGTCCGTATCTGTTATATGATAGACGTGGGGATTATGTTGTCGCAATTTAAGTTTTTTTCGATTTATGTCACGACCTTTGTGCCTATGACTGACTAATCCTATCTGAGACCGGATTAGCTTGCAACAATCTTTCATCATCGATATCTCGTTGTTTGTTCCCGACTATTACGGCGTCTCCTAGTCTCTCGTTCAACGTGTATTTTCGCAAAGCAGAGGTCGTCGTGACCTCCCTCCCGGGAAAAGGAATTAGGGTTGGCTTGGCGTTAGAAGTAACGTCACCACATGGTGGGAAGCAGAAAGTGCTAGCGAACCCACGCCCTGTTGAGCTGCAGCTCACCCTGCTTACCATCTGAGCCTCGTTTCTGCTTGCCATCTTAGCCTCGTTTGTGCTTACCATGTGAGCCTCGTTTCTGCTTACCATCTGAGCCTTGTCTCTGCTTACTACCTGAGCCTCGTTCCTGCTTACCATCTGAGTCTCGTTTCTGCTTGCCATCGGAGCCTCGTTCTGCTTACAATCTGAGCCTCGTTCGTGCTTACCATCTGAGCCTCGTTCCCGCTTGCCATCTGAGCCTCGTTTCTGCTTACCATCTGAGCATCGTTTCTACTTACCATCTGAGCCTCGTTTCTGCTTGCCATCTGTGCCTCGTTTGTGCCTACCATCTGAGCCTCGTTTTTGCTCACAATCTAAGCCTCGTTTCTGCTTACTATCTGAGCCTCGTTTTTGCTTGCCATCTGAGCCTCGTTTGTGCCTACCATCTGAGCATCGTTTCTACTTACCATCTGAGCCTCGTTTCTGCTTACCATCTGTGCCTCGTTTGTGCCTACCATCTGAGCCTCGTTTTTGCTCACAATCTAAGCCTCGTTTCTGCTTACTATCTGAGCCTCGTTTTTGCTTGCCATCTGAGCCTCGTTTGTGCCTACCATCTGAGCCTCGTTTTAGCTCACAATCTAAGCCTCGTTTTAGCTCACAATCTAAGCCTCGTTTCTGCTTACTATCTGAGCCTCGTTTCTACTTGCCATCTGAGCCTCGTTTCAGGTTCAATAATGTTTACTTTAAGACGATTTCATTGACATCACGCTCGATTTTAGTGTCATGAACTGCAGCATAATTAAGAACAAAAAAGGAGTGTTTAAAAAATGGTGGGGTGGGGTCGGATAAGCCCCAGTTCTGTGGCTGTAGGAGGGGCAACAAATCTCACAGTCCGCAGACCCGGTCTTGATTTCTGCCCGTGCTACAGCCACAAAACTGGGGCCATGGTAAAATAAGCACAGAGTGTGCTCTCGTAATAACCTATTTTATAATAAATAATGTGAATCGTAATCATGTATATGAAAACGTCTGGCAAATATGATACATATATAATACATATTAGTAGTTTATTAACTGCACATCTTCCATCATAACGACAGTAAATCGATATTTTGACCGAATATGTTTAAATATGTAGAAATGGGTGCAATGTGCATGGAAATGGCTATAATCGTTAGGTTGTTTACATGCATTCCGTACGCTCAGCTTGCATCGTTCCCTTCTGGAATGACCGTATTATCAGCGGGATGGATTGGTCAATGAGATGATCCAGACCTGGCATGGCCTGCAGGATAGTCGACGTCACTACGTCTGGCATGACGTCATGAGCGCTTGGACAGACGCGTGTCACACCCTTAGTGACGTCACGCGTTGCTTCCCGATTCCCCTGGGATATAATTCCGATACTACTCTGACTCGTGTGGACAGAGATCGTACTGAGATCGCTTGGGACGTCATGTACGTTGGGGGTGACCAGCCGTGGTTCGGGTGGGGTTTGGTCGGTATGATGACGTCGGCGGCCGCGCAACGGTGACGTCATCGTAGTCCTTTGGCCTGTCGCGTCGGCCGCCGGGTGGCCAGGCTGGTGGCACGGTGGCGGCGGCGTCACCGCCACCTTGGCGTCACCACCTGGCACCACGTGCGCTACGTTGCTTAGCGACGTGGGAATAGTACCGGAAGTGAGACTGTTGCCGGAGATTCCGTTTCTCTTAGAACAGGCGTCCGTACGCCTTCTCCCGCTGGAGCACGCACTTCCGCTGCCGGTTTCGGCCGCCGTCGCCGTCGCCGCCGCCGCCCTGGCCTGGTCGCTCCGGCCGCTCCACCAGGCCGGCAGCCAGTAGGATCCGTATCTCCGCCCGCAGCACAGCTGCCCCAGCCGCCAGTAGCCCTTCTTCACTTCGCGCATGCGCAGCGCGTAGATGACGGGATCGCAGAGGGCGTGGACGAGCAGCAGGTTGTAGAGATAAGGATCGAGGTGGACGGCCATGGCGAAGTAATACGCCGAGCTGGAGTGATCCGTCTGCATCATGACCAGGATGATGACCTCCACGAGGCAGTAGGGCAGCCAGCACAGGATGAAGACGGCCAGCAGCATGAGCGTCGTCACTAGGCCGTAGCGGTTGCGGCGCAGCGTGTGGCGACTCCGGCCGGCGAAGCGCACCTTGTGGATAGCGACACACACCTGGGAGTAGAGGAAGGTCATGCCGACGAGGATGAGGGCCGCCAGCAGGAACACCGCGTACTCGGAGTTGTACTTACCGCACGCCACTCGCTCACACGGCGATAGCGTGACGTCGTCGACCGAAAACTCCCGGAAACCGGATGTAGCCGACGTGTAATCGTTGACGACGTCCGCGTCCGCTTCCGCTGTGGGCCATGTGACGTCACCATCGTTGCTTGGCAGCCGTGCGTGCGGCTGCGCAATGCGTGCGCCTTCTACTAGACGGGATATCCCCGTCGACACGTCGTTCATTGATATTCCTTGCCGCCGAGGCCCCGCGCCCATGACTGTCGACGTGGCATTAAAATCATCTGTAACTAAATCAACTCCACGCATGATGGCGGTGAAGTTCATAGACCTGACCGCGGCGTATGCCGTTGTGACGTCATCGGTGACGTCACGCGTGTTCCAGCCGGCGGCCTCGGCGTACGACTCATCGAAGTAGCCACAATAGTAATACATGGGCGACGGGATGAAGACGTCGGAATAGCCGACCAAGACAGCGGTGGTCCAGAAGGCCATGATCATGGCGTTGCTGCGGCCGAGACCCAGCCTGACGTGGTACTCCAGCGGCCGGACGATGGCGAAGTAGTGGTCGAAGCCCAGCCCCAGCAGGTTGAGGAGCGAGATGACGTGGAGGGTCATCTTGAGGCCGCGCCAGGCCAGGTAGCCGCACGTCTCGGCCTCGGACCGGTGGGGACTCATCTGGAGCAGGCCCAGCAGGACGCTGAAGGACACCAGGACGTCCGCGGCGCTCAGGCTGGCGATCAGGCGCAGGTTGGTGGACCAGGCCCGGCCCAGGGCCAAGATGGCCGCCAGGGAGAGCAGGTTGCTGGCGATGGCCACCACGCCCACCACGATCATGATGACGCCGGGCGCCCGCTGCGCCCCCTGGGGACTGGACTCGGAACTAGGGAAGATGGACATCAGGTTGGCTATGGCGCCGGCGTCTGATGATGATGATGATGTTGGTGATGATAGTGATGATGATGACGTCATTGGCGACGGCGTCGTCGCCATGTCAACCTCGATCAAAACCGTCGCCAGAGACCTTAGAGTGGCTGCCATAGTAACCAAGACGACGTCTGTTTCAGCTATAATCTTGTTTTGTTGTCACTTAAAGTCGGGAGCACAAATAGTCACGATTAACTGCTGACAGCTGTCCATTGTTCTTACGTCACTTCAGACGCCGATATATTGTGGCGTCATTTCCGGTGACAATATCGCCATCTCCTTTATCATAAATTGATGAAAATCTTCCTCTGTTGGTCTAATGATTTTTTTCATTTACACATTTTTGCTTGGTTGGGTCTAACCGAAGAGTTAAAAATCAGCCGTTATTTATTTACTCACCAACCACTGTTGCACTGTAGTAGTCAGCACACCCATTACCAGTGGTCCCGCATAGCGGGTAATGGGTCCATTACCGAAGGTAGCCCTGGTCAAATGACCAAGTCCACAGTGACGTCATTAGTCCACTGGGCGCCGTCTCTCGTCAGGTACGCCGCGTCACTTCACTCGTGATCCCTGAATGGACGATGAGAGTGGAGTGCAGATTTACAGCCTCTCGTGTCGTGCTCTTTACCTTATCCCTGTCCCTCGCCACTGGCTTCCTTAGCAACCGAGCGGGAAAAACACGACACGTGTCATTTCCATATGTACCTTGTCCATGTGCACGGATCAGATTTCCCCTTCGATCTTGTCCTTGTGAGACAAAGCCTCTAATATAAGCCGTATCCTTGCGATAAACCCGCCTTATAACAGATTGCGTCCTTCTTGTGATTCAATCCAAGCCTTGGTAACTTAATCCACAGAGATGTCCTTCTGTCCGTGGGTTTCTGCCTTCGAGTGACACGAGGAACTCAACTCAGGCAGAAATAAGAGCGTTCGGCGCCTGATGGGAGAGTTAGCTACAGGGTAACCATAGCAACGGGTGAAGACCTTTAAGGAGCGGTCTTCGCTAGATGTGGCGTTTTCGCCGCTTTACTCTGAACACGAACTGAAACGAGCCGACAACGCGAATCCGAAGGGAAAAATCCCCCGGAAAAAAAGATTGTTTCTGTCTGTCCCGCACGGGTGGGCTGCCGCACGATGGATGGAGCGACGTTTTGTGCCACCTGTGTGCTCACTATGGTGCCCTGTTGTGTTGGAGTGGCTCCCAGTCCGAGTACGCTACACTTTCATCCCGGAGGTGGATTCACGAGGGAGGTTGAAGAGAGAAATAAAATTTCCCGGTGTAATGGAGCTGTCTTGTCTTGTAACATGCTCGGGACCTCGGCCAGAACTCAATGCGCTTCTCGCGACACGGCTGTCTGGCTTATATTGGGGAGAGGCTCAGCGCCCGGCCTCCACCACGCCCTCCTCCCCCTCCCCCCTGCCCCCCCCCCCCTCCCCCTCCTCCCCCTCCCGCCGCTGGCTGTCACATACGTCGCACGTAACCGCGACACACGTGGTCCTTGTCAAAAGGAGACGAGGGAGGGGGTGGGTGTTGGGTGTGGTTGAGAGGGGGTGGGTGGGGGACGGGGGTGGGTGGTGGACTTCCGTCTGGGACGCCGCTCGCCGGGTTCTTTCACAATTAAATGGTTTTCTGACGTCTTCAGAGATGTAGCTGTCGACGGGTGGCTGGCTCGTCATCTGTCTGTCACATGACCCGTCACGGCTGCCGTACATCTCTCACGCCGCCTGTCGCTGATTGCTCCGAGGAGGAATATCTTGTCGATTACAATGTCGATTGCAATGCGGCGTTGAAGCTGACTCTCTGGCTGTGTCTTCCACGACGGTTGTGGACAAAGATATATGGTCTTCAGCATCCCGGTACTGTATCATTATATCGTTCAGAGGGTCTTCACTAAGGGTTTGGGGTATACCTCTCTATTTTATATATCAGCCCCCGCCCTGCCACTCATCCTCCCCCGACACCCCCTCATCATCATCCTCTCACATCACCCCTCCCCACTTTCCTCAATACCACTGCCCCTTTCCTCCCTCCTAGACACCCTCTTCCTCCTCCCACATCACCCCCCGTTCTCTCCCTCCCTCCCCCTCCCTCCCCAACACACCCGCCTACTGCCGCATCACCCCTGCCCTCTCCCCCCTCCCCGACACCCCCTCCCCATCCTCCAGCATCACCACCCCTCCCCACGCCCTCTCCTGTGCCACCCTGTCCTCATCTCCCCCCCCCCCTCCACGACCCAATCAATGGTTGCGGTGTGCCCGACTTGGAGTCAAGCCGGTCTGGTCTTTATGACTGAGGCGAGCGCCACAAGGTGGATGAAGTAGCACCGACTCCTAACCTGTCCGCACTGTCTCCACCCCCACCCCCCACCCCGTCCCCCCTTACGTCTGTCCGCCCCCTTGAGGAATCTACGGTATTTAAAAGTCGATCTGCCGTGATAACTGGTCTGTCACTCGCCGTTAAGCAGTCGTAAAGCGTTTCCATAACCAAAATGCAGATATACAACAAGTTCGTCAATTTATATCACAATATTTAGTTACACTTTAAAGAGCTTGAGAGAGGGTCCCATTTCTTTGCAAAGTTAGAGATTTTGGACGTGTACTTTTCTAATTTATAATGATATATAATAGTGTTTTTAATACCGATAAAATTCGGAGCTATCTTCATCCATTTACATCTATATATATACTTCTTAGTTATTAAAAATACATGATTAATGAGTTGGCTGTATAAGGTCTTACGTTCACCCAATATACATGACTGAAAATCGACTGGTAAGGATATATTGCATGACTCATTTAACCATAGTACCAAAAGAGACCACAAAGGCTTTATATGCCGGCAACTAAACAACAAATGTTCTATAGTTTCTGGTTCGCTTCCGCAAAAATCACATCTATCATTGGGTTTTAACTTACATTTATAAAGAAAAATATTCGTCACAAGTGCTCGATGTAAGATTAAATACTGGAAACTTCTCGTACTTTCATTAATGGTACAGTGCAATGGTAAATTATATATTTGACTCCATTTGCCGCTATCTATTTGCTCGTTAAACACTGCTGCCCATTTTTCTTCATTCTTTACATGATAATCCAAGGACCCAACCAGTTTTCTATAAACATATTTGCATAGGTGTTGTGAATTTAAAATAGATGCTGTCCAGCTGCAAGGTACATGTGGTAGTTTTACATTTGCATTTCTACACGCCTCTTTCCATTCGCGGGGTATACAATGAATCAAACTACAAAAGTCTACGAAATTTATATCTGCATGATGTTTCTGTACAAACGTTTTCCAACCGAATAAATTTCCGTTGTCATCAACAAGATCATTAATAAACATCACGCCACACCTAATAAGCTCGTGTTTTCGCTTTCGAAGATTATCGTTTTTCATCAAGAACGAGTTCCAAAGTGGATATTCAAAAACCGTTTGCACCTCATTTAAGCTCGATCTGTCTTTAGACCATGCCATAAAGACTTCGGCCCAGAAAGGATTTGATACCGTTGTAAACTGTTTTAAAGAAAGATCCAATTCCCAGCACATTCGACGTTCACTACATATAGTCTCACAGAAGAGTTCTTGCCATGAACCTTCGTTGGATATTAGTCTTTGTATCCATGTTATCTTAAGAGCTTGTATCTTCAGTTTTATTAGAGGCAGGTTTACGCCGCCATTTTCGACAGATTGGGCCATTCTATTCAGAGATATTCTGGGCTTTTTGTTGTTCCACACAAACCTACGAATGACATGTCTATTCTATCAATATATTGTTTTAAGGGCGTTGGAAGTACGGTTAAGACATGGATAAGTTTTGGCAAGGCGATCACTTTAACAACAGTCACTCTCCCTCGTAGAGAGAGATTTCTCTTGCTATATATCGTTAAAACTTGTTCAAATTCCGCTACATTGTGGCTATAATTAATGCTAATCATATCTTGTAGATTTACACAAAATTTAATACCCAGCAAGGTAAACTCTTTCCCTCAAGAAATTGGCAGCTCCGAACATATAGCTTTTCTTTCTGAATCTCTTTTCCCCAGCCAGACAGCTTTAGTTTTTTCTACATTAACCTTTAAACCCGAACATATGCCAAACTTATCCAACAGGTGTAAAGCATTTCTAACAGACAGCTCACTGCCATCGAGTAACAGAAACGTATCATCAGCATATTGTCCAATTTTATACTGCCTTTCCAACACCGTAATGCCCTTAATCCCCTTGTCACGTTTTAGCGCCATCGCGAGCGGTTCAATACAGAGTATAAAAAGGTAAGGTGACAACGGGTCGCCCTGTCGGCAACCTCTGCCCAAGGAGAAAAAACGTGAGAAAAAGCCATTGTTGATAACACAACTAGACGCACCATTGTACAGAATATTAACGAACCTGGAGAAAGTCCTTCCGAAACCATATAAATGAAGCACCTGATTTACATACTTTCAACTTAAAGTATCAAAAGCCTTTTCGAAATCTATTAGAAGTAACATTCCAGACCTTTTGTTGTCTATTAAATAATGCATGATGTCATACACCATCCTGGTGTTTTCAATTATATATCTACCTTTAAAGAAGCCTTTTTGGTCTGAACTTACTATATCTGGCAACACTATTTTAATACGACGCGCTAATACACCAGACAATATTTTGTAGTCAGTATTTAGCAGTGAGATTGGGCGCCAATTCTTCATAAAAGCTCTTGGCTTATCTCCCTTTGGTAGACACGTAATCACCCCCTGTCTTTGTGTTACGGAGAGAGTCTGAGAGTCCAATGCATACTGGAGGCTTGTTAATAGAAACGGTCCTATATCTTTCCAAAAGAATTTAAAAACTCAACGGGAAACCCATCACTGCCAGGTGACTTATCATTTTTCATATGCATCACAACATCTGCCATTTCGTTCATCTCAATATCCCCTTCACACAACTCGCTTTGTGCAACATTTTCATTATTTAAAAAAGATGCCACATGACAGTCAGCTTTTTTCTCATCTTGCTTTCTGTACAAAGATTCATAGTAGTGCATTTGTTCCTTCAATATTTCTTCTTGCTTAACAATTTCTTTTCCATTTACAAATAACCTATGAATAAGCTTATTCACATAATTTTGCTTCTCTAAATTACAAAAAAAACTACTAGCCTTTTCCCCTTCTTCATAATACCGTGATTTGGATCTCAGAAACACACCTTTCATGCGCGGCAGTCTTACCTGTTCCAGTTTAAATTTGAGTTCATCTAATCGTTCCTGACCCGATTGGCTATCTTCATTGCATGTTTCAAGTTCATTGATTTGTTGCTCTAAACTAATCTTTTCCTGCTGCAAAACCATTTACTTATGACTACTGTAGCTTATTGTTTTTCCCCTGATTTCCAACTTTAGCATTTCAAAGAACAACTTATCAATAATTATCAAATTAGTGCTGCCAGTACTATTATTCTCAGCCGAACCTTGGTACATTTTAATTGCATGTAAAATACATGCGGCTACCAGCTGTCCATATTCAGAATCTCTCAAAAGCGATGTGTTAAATTTCCAAAATCCTTTACCTCTATCTGCCCGATAAAAATCAACGTTAACGCTAACTAAGGAGTGATCTGTTCTATACCCTGATCTAATATCTGCCCTCTGCACAGCAGCATGTATGTCTGAGGATACCAGAAAAAAATCTAATCTTGCTCTCTGGCTCTTTCTCTGCTGATTAGTCCAGGTGAAGCGCCTTGTGTGTGGGGAGTTAACCCTCCATGAGTCAATAAGTTCCAATTTGTCTATCATTGTATCGACGGTTTTCCGTGCCATAGTATTATTCTCACGTTTATAGCCAATTGTATCTAGCTCAAAGTCGAGGACAAGGTTCCAGTCGCCACAAATAATCATACTGGGGTTATCTAAATTCTCAATTACCTTGTGCATATTACAATAAAAATCAGGCTCGTCTCGATTAGGTCCATACACGTTAACTAAAGACAATCTATTGCCACACATCGTTACGTCCAGTACCAATAAATGTCCTTTATCATCTCTTTTCACAGTGTGTACATTGAATTCGAATGTATTTTTTAAGAGAATGGCCACTCCTCTTGCTTGAGAGGATGGCGAGTTAACATAGTATTTTCAGTCAAACTCCCTTTCTAACTGGAGTTCTACAGACGCGTTGAAGTGGACATCTTGCAAACAATAGATGGAAGCGCGCTTTCCCTCGGTGTAAACGTCATGGTCGTATCTCCGCGGTAAACATGCGGCAGTTGGGATTCACAGTATTAAAACACAACATGTTTCGGATAAGCACCAAAGGTGATCTGCGTTCTTGTAAAAAGAAAACAAAACTATTTGTGCTGTTAGGCCTAACGGGAGTTGAGCAAAATCCTCATTTCGGTGGCGAATACCGTAGACACCACGTGATACTGTGGTGCTCCCTGGTGAAGCTATTACTGATGCGCACCAAGTACACAGTTCTGCCCTCTCCATGCGTGGACAGAATCTGTACTGTGCGGTAAACGGAATTCGGCGAAGAAATGAAGAGAACCGAACGTCCTGTTTCAAGGCATAGCATCATAAGTCAAGATAAAATTGAAAAGTTGGTTTTTTGAAGGTTTCCTTTTTGGTTTTCAGTGACGTTATGAGTGCATCATCATCAACATAATAACGGCTTTGGTTGTTTCTATTCTCTTCAAAATAGGAGCGGCTTTTGTTGTTTCTATCCTGATCAACATAAGAACGGCTTTTGTTGTTTCTATCCTAATCAAAATTAGAACGGCTTTTGTTCTTTCTATCCTCTTCAACATAAGAACGGCTTTTGTTGTTTCTATCATCATCAAAATAAGAACGGCTTTTGTTGTTTCTATCCTCATCGACTTAAGAACGGTTTTGTTGTTTCTATCCTCATCAACATAGGAACGACTTTTGTTGTTTCTATCCCCATCAACATAAGAACGGCTTTTGTTGTTTCTATCCTCATCAACAACAGAACGGCTTTTGTTTTTTCTATCATCATCAACATGAGAACGACTTTTGTTCTTTCTATCACCATCAACATAAGAACGGCTGTTGTTGTTTCTATCCTCATCAACATAAGAACGGCTTTTGTTGTTTCTATCCTCATCAACATAAGAACGGCTTTTTTTTTCTATTATCATCAACATAAGAACGACTTTTGTTGTTGCTATCACCATCAACATAAGAACGACTTTCTTTCTTTCTATCCCCATCAACATAAGAACGGCTTTTGTTGTGTCTATCCTCTTCAACGCAAGAACGGCTTTTGTTCTTTCTATCCTGATCAACATAAGAACGGCCTTTGTTGTTTCTATCATCATCAACATAAGAACGGTTTTTGTTGTTTCTATCCTCATCAACATAAGAACGGCTTTTGTTGTTTCTATCCTCATCAACATAAGAACGGCTTTTGTTGTTTCTATCCTCTTCAAGGTAAGAACGGCTTTTGTTGTTTCTATCCTCTTCAACATAAGAACGGCTTTTGTTGTTTCTATCCTCTCCAACGTAAGAACGCCTTTTGTTGTTTTTATCTTCATCAACATAAGAACGGCTTTTGCTGTTTTTATCCTCATCAACATAAGAACGGCTTTTGTTGTTTTTATCCTGATGAACATAAGAACGGCTTTTGTTGTTTCTGTCCTCATCAACAACAGAAAGACTTTTGTTCTTTCTATCCCCATCAACATAAGAACGGCTTTTGTTGTTTCTATCCTCTTCAGCATGAGAACGGCTTTTGTTGTTTCTATCCTGATCAAAATAAGAACGGCCTTTGTTGTTTCTATCCTCATCAACAACAGAACGACTTTTGTTCTTTCTATCCCCATTAACATAAGAACGGCTTTTGTTGTTTCTATCCTCTTCAACGCAAGAACGGCTTTTGTTCTTTCTATCCTGATCAACATAAGAACGGCCTTTGTTGTTTCTATCATCATCAACATAAGAACGGCTTTTGTTGTTTCTATACTCGTCAACATAAGAACGGTTTTGTTGTTTCTATCATCATCAACATAAGAACGGCTTTTGTTGTTTCTATCCTCGTCAACATTAGAACGGCTTTTGTGGTTTATATCCTCATCAACATATAAGCGGCTTTTGTTGTTTCTATCCTCATCAACATAAGAACGGCTTTTGTTGTTTCTATCCTCATCAACATAAGAACGACTTTTGTTGTTTCTATCCTCTTCAACACGAGAACGGCTTTTGTTGTTTCTATCATCATCGACATAAGAACGGTTTTTGTTGTTTCTATCATCATCAACATAAGAACGGCTTTTGTTGTTTCTATCCTCATCAGCGTAAAACGGCTTTTGTTGTTTCTATCCTCATCAACAACAGAACGGCTTTTGTTCTTTCTATCATCATCAACATAAGATCGGCTTTTGTTGTTTCTATCCTGATCAATTCAAGAACGGCTTTTGTTGTTTCTATCCTCATCAACAACAGAACGACTTTTGTTCTTTCTATCCCCATCAACATAAGAACGGCTTTTGTTGTTTCTATCCTCATCAAAAAATAAGAACGGCTTTTGTTTTTTCTATCCTCAGCAACCCAAGACCGACATGCCTGGTTTTATGTCATGTTTCGGTGTGGTTGCCAGAGGTGCCTGGATAAATGTCAGAAGGCAGCAATTACTTTCCCTTCTCATACAATTTGCGGCATGAAATTGTGTTTTCAGATGAAAGCAAACACGTGTTCTGCGTTACTAGTTCATAAAGCCAAATTGGCGCCCTGCAGCAGAGAGATTGTCACCTTTTTTATCGTTTCCTATTGTTATCGCAATATCGCTCGTAATGAAATTAACTGTGAAATTGGCAATGTGAGGTTTTATTAAACGTTAGTTTTAGAGGAAACTCACTTTGCCGGCGTCGGTGCTTGAGATAAAATTTTGTTATCGTAATTTTGTGATTATTGCCATAATCGCCTTGACGAAGATGGAAGATGGAATGTTTGCTGTGACACTCTCAGTCTCGCGCGAGTCTAGGAGCTGTGGAGGAGAGTTCGGGGTTCAGTGGTAAATGGTAATGACATGAAATTTGTTGCGGCCTTTGATAAAACCGGTGAAACCCGCTTCACTTCGCGGCGGCTCGGTGGACCGGAATGTCTATTGGAATGGGGTGAGGTAGACAGGGGCGTTGGTGGCGGAGTGGGAGGGGGGGTGGGGGAGACGTTTAGGCGTCAGTCCTGGCCTGGGTGAGAGGTGTCATTAGAAGACGCCACAGAAAGTACCGAACCGGGTATGATGGCCGGGGTGTGGCTAGTTTGGCGTTAGAAAAGCAAAATGTCAAGTTAAAGATAGGAATATCAGCAGCTGGGTCATCCCCAGGGAACCAAGACAACAGATGCACTAACCTAAGAACAGCGTTTGTTGTTTTTATCTGACAATATCTAGACATCTTTGCCAAGTGACTGTGTCAGGTTACTGTCCGATGTAGTCATTAAGATGTGTATGCGCTGTTGACAACCTCGTTAAATAAGTTTGCCGCACCAAATGACCTCTAAACGACCTTCCAAGGTCAAATCTAAGGTGGTAACCGCCCTGGTTCGAAAGCACACCTCTTGTAGATATTATTCCACATAGGTACCCACTTGTAACAAAAAATGCCATCAAATGTTTTTTTGAGGGGTTTGGCCGGCCGACTAATGCGTTTCTGTAGCCTGGTTCCGCGGCCCAAACTAGCTTAGAGTTTCTGACATTGGGGCTTGTAGAATTGGAGACGAGCAACAGAGCGACGGGTGAGCAAGCGACCGGCTATACTAGCAAGCGACACGATTGTCTAAACCAGAAATATACACATTTGAATAATAAAAATCTGACCTTCATTTCATGCAATGTGTTCTGAAACAGAATAATTTGGTGTCACTTATGAGAACTATTTCCTCTCGCGGATATGTCTTACCCGGTGATTATGACGTCGTTAATCAAACAGTAAGTAGTTCGGAAGATCGCGGAGGAAGCGGCGGCAGCTTAATTTGAATTTTATGTTTAACTTCATCGTGCCTATCGATCACAATATCTGGTAATGCCTATATTATACCTGCTAGTAAATAAAAAATAGTTATATTGCTGCCGTATAGACATTTATAACATTTTGGCTTGGAACCAGCCAGCCCAATTCTAGGAGACCCCAACTGGGGTTCTCGATTAGTAAAGTGCTGCCACCTTATGGAGTCTTTTGGAGACAGCAGTTCTTATGTGTAAATAGTCTGCTTGATTAACTGATACCTGCACGTGGCTGAAAACGTCTGTGACTGACCTGAACTACAGAGGTGCCCCCCCCCCACTCACTCATCCCCTCCCCTAGCTCACAATACACACACGTGGCGTTTATGTTGACTATAATCTATCACCAACCATTTATTTTTCCACCAATTAAAGCAAGTGCGACTTGGATTTATGCTATCGATCAGTCACGTCTGTGGCAGACGTAAAGCCTGGTGATGTGATATCTTACGTTGAAAGCTAGACGGCCATAGTGAGGCAATTGTCTGCAGTCCAGAGTGGAAACAGGGTTGATTTGCAGATGACCGGCATGTGGCGGCGTATAGACCATATGTACGTTATTAGCGGGGTGAGCGTATTAGCGGGGTTCAGGCCAATGTTAAAGTATAGGCAAAAATTCGGGACTGGGAAAAAGTGGTCTTAATGGAGGGGTGGTCATATAACCGGGGTGATCTGAAAGCAGGGTTCCGCTGTAAATAGTAACGCTCCCAAAACTGCCGTATCGGTGGCTCCACTGCAAGGATCTCCATCTTAATCGACATATCTCAGGATATTTAAAGAGCCACACGAATGGTCTGGTGGTTAGAATTTTATCGAGTGAACTCTGCCAGGCCTGCCGGAGTTCTGGGGTTCGCGCCCCATGGACTATTTGGATACCTGGGACCCCAGAGTATATGTGCGAAGCTAAGATATATTATTATGTCCGGGTGAAATAAAATACCGACATTTCTTTGGCAGGGTCGTCTTATACCCCCAGCATGTCACGCTCGTGGCGTTGCCCTCGCCGTATCATTGGACACCCCCTTGAGTCTAGTAGCGTGTTCTGTTGTTGTCCAGGCGGGCAGTGCCAGGTTTATGCCCCACTTTTGGGCACTCATGGGGTAAATTTGGCCAAGGAACCTTGCCCGGGCCCGGATTCGAAACCTATTGACCTATTGATTTGCGATCTAATGCGCTAACCACTACACCGGAGAGGCTCCTCTATGCAGGATAAAGATACCATGTCTGTACCTTAGTTGACCCTTCCCATTGTCATGACAGGACCAACAGAGTACCTCATTTTAAGCGTCCCACTTCAGCCCAGGAACAAGCCCATGAGACAAGGAAGTGTCTCCTCTTATTGTTATCTGCATTAATGCCAGGACGAGATGGTCGAGGTCAAATCGTCCTTACACGCCGTGGGACCATTAGAATTGTTATATGTGGCCATTAATACCTCGCATTTGACGTGATAAGGCCTGGCTATTGCCTCTAGGCCATCGCATCGCCATTAGCGAGGTTACCCATACCACTGTTTAAAGAGATGTGTATCTGGTCATCAGAGGGTACTCTTTTCCTCGCTACCGAGTCACTTCTATCAGCCTGAAAGCTGTGTTGCCTACGATCCGAAGACTTCAAAGCTCGCTCTGTCTATAGGTCGTGGAATTACTTGGTCGTGTGTACCCGGTAAAAGGCCCAGAGACGTTTTTCATGAAGAACTAAGAGCAAGTTTAAGAGTGAATGGTCCTTAAAGATCAAAACAATACCTTCATGGTGAGTAGTTAAAACAATACTGCTTTTTTTTTCCAAAAATCTAAGCAAGGCATTTGGCCTACAAAGCTGTTAACAATTACCTTAGCATTGAGCACCACTTGCTCACTTGGCATAAAAGGTTGTTAGCAATTACCTTAGCATTGAGCAGCACTTGCTCACTTGGCATAAAAGGTTGTTAGCAGTTACCTTGGCATTGAGCATCACTTGCTCACTTGGCATTAAAGGTGCACTGACTTGCACTTCCTTTCACCAAGCAGCCGTTGCCTGTTTGCCGCGCATTTATATCTTTGCGGGAAGTGACAGATCTGCCCAGCAACAACAGAACATTGAGGCCATATAGTTCAGCTGTGGGGAAGCTCGTGTCATGTTGTTCAACAATATTGCCGTCAGAAGCAGCAGTCACGCACGTGATGAGATTAAACCACGTGTCTGACACCGCCAATGCCCCCCTCGCACCACCTACCCATCGCCAAGTCCCTGTGAGGGTGGCCACAGACTGCGACAATATAATCGCTTGATGAATAGCGTCTGGCTGCATTCCCGTTCTCTTATTGTTGGTGTAGCCGTAATAAAGGGGGCGGGGGGGGGGGGGGGGGGGAGGGATACCCGCTGTGGATCACGAATCCCCAAGAATAGGAAAAGCAATATCGAATCTCCAAGACGCGCCGCGGGGCCGGCGCGACAGCTCAGTGGGCTAGAGCGCTCGTATTGAGTGCTCTGGTCACCTGAGAGCCTAACGGCACGTGGGTCGGTGGTTCGAGCCCTGCTGTGGCCATGTCTGTGTGGTCGCAGGATAAAGATCCCATGTCTTTCTTCGTAAAGAGTAGGGGGTTACCCCCGGGGATATGGCTCCACTCTCCCTTCCTTCTCCCATTGACGCGATATGACCAAAAGTGGTTAAAGCGTCCTGAATAATCAACCAACGAACCAAGACGCGCCGCGAAAAAAAACTCCTTTATAGTGATATCGCGAATATCTAGGAATTCACAGAGTGCAATAACGGATCGCGGTATAAAGACAAAGGGTATTTGCGTTGAACCAGGAATTGTACGGATAACGATCCCCCAAAACAGCTGATCGCGAATCTCCAAGAATTCCTGGATGCCAATCGCGGAGATCGGAAAAGGTATCCCCCCCTCTCTATTAAATTTGATGCTTTTCATGGCTCTACTACCGGATATGACGTGGCCGAACGAAACATAAACGATGACATATTCTGCCGTGGCCGAATTGAGGGAATTAAGTCCAACTCGCTTGTATTGAAAGCACTTATCTGTGCTACGGCATGGTAAATAGAAGCGCTAAGACATGAGTTATTACGCTGTTTCTAGTGAACATTAGTAGTACTTGAATTGCCGCACGGCGTGGGGTTACTTGCGTTGTGGATGTCCTAAATCCATCCTGTGCCAAGTCGTTTGTGAGCCAGCAGTATATTTGCAATAAAAGTTATTGGTTCATTGTCTGATTATAACTTAGCTACTATATATACAACGGCACAAATTTGTGTCTGGTCCGATGGTTTATTGCACAGTTGTTCCGCTGCTATCCGGCCTAAATGCAATGCATTTTAATGATACATATTCAGGCACTGATCAAGTCATAGATAGGGACTTGATTTTGAGCCATAAGACGTGAAATAAACCAGAATCTTGTTGAACAAAAAATGGTACCATCAGACATTATGGTGGATCGCACCTACATATGACATGTATATACCATGCACAGTGGAGAGCAGCTCCCTAGAATTGGCGAAATATTATGCATGTGAAGTGTGCCTAAAACTAAGCCAGCCTGGAAATTGCATTTGTTTGCCGCTCTGAACAGCTATTTGATGGGGATTGGCACTTGGGATAACTGGCCGCCACATGCTGGAGATACGTAGCAGCTTAATATCTAGATATATAGAGATTCTGACGGCGCCTGCGCGTAGGGCATGATCTATTTGAGGACAAATGCCCCCGCGTCACAAATGTGTCATCGCTGCTGCTATCAACGCACCTGCCGGTTCGGTCCGACATCACTCAGCCTCCGGTTGCCATAGCGATGTTGTTCAGACAGAAGGACTCTAAAGTGTTATGGGCAATTTCTTGTGACCTCTGACGGCCTCACGTCTGTGTCCCTGCATGAGTTCTGTCTCTGTGGAAGGTTTGACGAATGTCAATCATGAAGGCTTCTAAAGGGAACTGCTCGGGACATGGGAAAACAACTCAAGCAACGATGATGATTGTGAAATCCAGACATCTAGGGAAAGACACGAACACGACATTCTAAAGCAGGAACATAGGGATGACACCGACGCATATTATATTATATTATATTATATTATATTATATTACATTACATTACATTACATTATATTATATTATATTGCATTATATTATATTATATTATATTATATGTATTTTTAAGCGTATTTTATTATGAAAGGCCGCCAGGCTATTTCTCCAAAGATTGTATATCGGGTTGCTAGGCAGCCGAGTCGCCATTGCTAGGAGCGCAGCATCGAGCAGCTAGCACCGTTATCACGGCTCACAACCGTTCGCATATTTCACCATCATTCTCTCGGCCAGACAAATTACCTGGGCGGCGGCGGTTATGTTTTGTGTGGTGTATAAGTGGCACTGGCTCCGCTCACTGCCCGCCCGCCATGGACCGCCCGCGATGGACGGCCCGCCCTGGACCGACCGCGATCGTTCGCCATGAAAAGCCGGGAGCCGAGCGGCCGGGCGGACGGATGGGTGCCGCTCGCATTGTGACTGCCGCATGTATGTGATTACCGCAGTAAATACGGAGAGGCACGTCACTGGCTGGTTAATGTGTGGTGGTAGCACATGGCCGCTCGGGCTGTTTTAAGTAGACCGTCTGTTATTAATATAGATATGTACACATCAGTGTACGCGTTTTGGTGGTGGCAAAATACAAGCAGAAGCTGTATGGCCTTTGCCCCCACAGGGCCCACACCACCCACCCTTCTCACACACAAGCTTTTAAGCTTTTATTATCCCCAACAACCCGCACGCGCCTTGAACTCAGTTGCATAAAATATTGTGAAATAATTTCGACAGCAACATGTGTTTGTTGTTTTAAATTTGTTGGAAAGTTGCCCTCTATGTGTACTGCGCCATAGATATTTGTGCAGTCCACAGAATTATATAGCAAGAAGGTCTGGTCCGGGAGAGGAAGGGAAAAATCTGTTTTAACAGCTTTTAATGTTGAGGCTTCCTGTTAAGAACACTTTATAAATGTTACCAAATAAGTCCTCATAAAAGGATGACGTCACACTGGACCAGCCATGCGCACCTTCAATTTCTCAAAATTGACATTGGCCGGAAGCTCTGCGGATGGAGGCGCCGCAAAGTGCTCGACTGAAAGGATATTTGGCGCGGCCTAGCCCCCTAGCGGGAGTTGACGACGGCTTGGAGAGCCTGGCTAACCGCTAGCCCACGAGGCGGATCCGGGAGAACCTGGCCGGCCGCTAGCCCACGAGGTGGATCAGGGAGAGTCTGGCCGGCCGCTAGCCCACGAGGCGGATCAAGGAGAGCCTGGCTGTCCGCTAGCCCATGAGGCGGATCAGGGAGAGCCTGGCCGGCCGTTAGCCCACGAGGCGGATCAGTGAGAGCCTGGCCGGCCGCTAGCCCATTAGGCGGATCAGGGAGAGCCTGGCCGGCCGCTAGCCCACGAGGCGGATCAGGGAGAGCCTGGCCGGCCGCTAGCCCACGAGGCGGATGAGGGAGAGCCTGGCCGGCCGCTAACCCACGAGGCGTATCAGTGAGAGCCTGGCCGACCGCTGGCCCACGAGGCGGATCAGGGAGAGCCTGGCCGGCCGCTAGCACACGAGGCGGATCAGGGAGAGCCTGGCCGGCCGCTAACCCACGAGGCGGTTCAGGGAGAGCCTGGCCGGCCGCTAACCCACGAGGCGGATCAGTGAGAGCCTGGCCGGCCGCTAGCACACGAGGCGGATCAGGGAGAGCCTGGCCGGCCGCTAGCCCACGAGGCGGATCAGGGAGAGCCTGGCCGGCCGCTAGCACACGAGGCGGATGACAGATACAGTGATCTTTTCGGCCACCTTTTAGAAAACATGTGGTAAACCGGACCCCAAATCCGCCTTTGTAGATGAATATGCATGAGTTTTTCGAATCCCAAAGTAGAGTGTTGATTTGTGATGCTTTGTACTGCCGGCTGAGCCATGCAAACTCCATTAGACCGTGCGAGACGATAATAAAGTTACACTCAGTGTTCAGGTTTGAATTTTAATGATTGCGTTTTGCCCAACAGTTCTCGTGTTCCCCATCCAGAGAAGACAGCCAAAGAGGTAGTTGAAGCAAACGTACTTTGTTAGTGCCACCCCACGGTTGTCAATGGCGAGCAAATTTTGTTACTGCCGCCCTACTGTGGTCGATAGCGAGAAGAATTTGTTAGTGAATATTACGGTTGTCAATAGCAAACAGACTTTGTTAATGCCACCATACGGTTGTCAATAGCAAACAGACTTTGTTAGTGCCACCATACGATTGTCAATAGCAAACAGACTTTGTTAGTACCACCCCACTGTTATCAATAGCAAACAGCCTTAATGCATAGTATGGTTGTCAATAGCAAACATAGTTAGTGCATAGTACGGTTGTCAATAGCAAACAGACTTTGTTAGTGCCACCATACGGTTGTCAATAGCAAACAGACTTTGTTAGTGCCACCCCACGGTTGTCAATAGCAAACAGACTTAGTGCATAGTACGGTTGTCAATAGCAAACAGACTTAGTGCATAGTACGGTTGGCAATAGCAAACAGACTTTGTTAGTGCCACCATACGGTTGTCAATGACAAACAGACTTTGTTAGTGCAACCCCACGGTTGTCAACAGCAAACAGACTTAGTGCATAGTACGGTTGTCAATAGCAAACAGACTTTGTTAGTGCCACCCCACGGTTGTCAATAGCAAACAGACTTAGTGAGTGCATGGTACGGTTGTCAATAGCAAACGGACTTAGTGAATAGTACGGTTGTCAATCTCAAACAGACTTTGTTAGTGTCACCATACGGTTGTCACTAGCAAATATACTTTGTTAGTGCCACCCCACGGTTGTCAATGGCAAACAGACTTTGTTAGTGTCTCCCCACGGTTGTCAATGGCAAACATACTTTGTTAGTGCCACCATACGGTTGCCAATAGCAAAACAGACTTTGTTAGTGCCACCTCACGGTTGTCAATGGCAAACAGACTTTGTTAGTGCCACCCCACGATTGTCAATGGCAAACAAAATTTGTTAGTGCCACCATACGGTTGTCAACAGCAGACTTTGTTAGGGCATTGTACGGTTGTCAATAGCAAACAGACTTTGTTAGTGCCACCATACGGTTGTTACTAGCAAATATACTTTGTTAGTGCCACCCCACGGTTATCAATGGCAAACAGACTTTGTTAGTGCCTCCCCACGGTTGTCAATGGCAAACCTACTTTGTTAGTGCCACCATACGGTTGTCAATAGCAAAACAAACTTTGTTAGTGCCACCCCACGGTTGTCAATGGCAAACATACTTTGTTAGTGCCACCCCACGGTTGTCAATGGCAAAGAGACTTTGTTAGTGCCACTCCACGGTTGTCAATGGCAAACAGACTTTCTTAGTGCTACCATACGGTTGTCAATAGCAAAACAAACTTTGTTAGTGCCACCCCACGGTTGTCAGTGGCAAACATACTTTGCTAGTGCCACCCCACGGTTGTCAATGGCAAAGAGACTTTGTTAGTGCCACCCCACGGTTGTCAATAGCAAACATACTATGTTAGTGCCACCATGCGGTTGTCAATGGCAAACAGACTTTGTTAGGACATAGTACGGTTGTCAATAGCAAACAGACTTTGTTAGTGCCACCATACGGTTGTCAGCGACCAGACGTTGTTAGCGTCACCCCACGGTTGGCAATAGCGGTGTTGTCTTAGTCTTACGTTCAGGATGTAGATATCGCTTTGTTTGTCACGCGGAGATTGTTACGGTTTCAGCGCGTCCCCCCCTCCCCACTCCCACCCCCACCCCAGGGTGCCTTTAATCGAGACTAGCTGCATATTTAACCTTGTCACCCCAAGGTTGTCTCGGCCGCAGAGCCAGCCCAAATTACCCATTCATAGGACAAAGCTGCAGACAGGAGCTTGTCGTCGTCCCGGCGGTAGTCATAGTTGCACCCCCCCCCCCGCTCCGTGCGTCTTTTCTGGGATTATCTACAGACAGGAGCCCGCCGATCCCTTGGTCTACAAACAGGAGCCCGCCGATCCCTTGGTCTACAGACCGGATCCCGCCGGTCCCTTGGTCTACAGACAGGAGCCCGCTGATCCCTTGGTCTACAGACAGGAGCCTGCCGATCCCTTGGTCTACAGACAGGAGCCTGCCGATCTCTTGGTCTACAGACCGGAGCCCGCCGATCCCTTGGTCTACAGACAGGAGCCTGCCGATCCCTTGGTCTACAGACCGGAGCCTGCCGATCCCTTGGTCCCTCTTTCCTCAGCGCCCGGCTGCAGACCGGAGCTTGTCACTCCTTGGTTGTCATGGTTTTCAGCTCGGCGGCTCCGTTCGCCATGGGCTTCGCTGCGGAAAGGAGCTTGTCACTCCCCGCGGTTGCCATGGTTTCAGCGCCGCTGTCACGGGCTCTGTGCTTAGTCTGCATGCAGCCAGCGTCCTCAAAAACATCCAGGTACCTTCGCGGCCAAGGATGTAAACATGTTTTATACTTTTAGTCAGCTTAGTTGCATAATGGGCATCAAACTTATTTTATTTGACCTTAGAGGTTAAGCTCTCACGGTCAAGCTTGTCGGCGCTAGAGCGATATATCGCGGTGCTGATCTTCGACAGCGACAGCGAGAGCCAGAGCGAGTTTGTTTGTTATTTGACGTGAAGCATGATACTTGGACAGAGTGTTCCGGTAAAACATGGCCGCCGCATGACTTGTGACTCACCTCTGAATTTTCTCGGTGGGGATGTGAAGGGACGAGAGTAACAGGGAACGGAGATTTAAAAAGTTGGAATTATTCTCACTTGGAACATGAACACGTGGCCTCTTTGTCGGGTTTTCTTCCTTCCCATGGATGCTTTTAGCTGATGCCGCACCGCTCCATGTTTGATTCATTCGTTGTCGGGTTACGCTTTCCTGAGAAACTTCTGCTTCCGTTTGGACTTTGGCGTCTCACACTCCACTAGCCCTCCTTCTAGCTAACTGGAGGGGGGTGGGGGAGGGGGGGGGGGGGTGAACAAGTCGTGGGAACGGTACAGGGGGGTTGTGGACAGGGCAGGTCTAATCACCCGTATTATCGACCACTATACAGCTACGATGTCGTGTACCGAGATTTGTCGTAGATTCTTTTGTGCTATCTACGACAATTCTTGAATGGGGGTCCAGTCAGGTTGCAGTTAATTGGCGTAGCGAAGGAATCCTATTATTCACGAGAAAAATCGGCAGGGGGAACAATCTCTCCAGGGGGAGGGTGGTAGAATGGTGGAGAAAGATGGATGTATTAGCAATCGCATTAACCATCTCTTCTTCCCGCTCTTGTAGTCTATTGACACATGTAACCGTAACCCTGCCTCCCACCGCATTCCATTTCGGCCAGATCCATCTTGCCTGCAAGAAATGTCTGCATTGGCTTTGAGGAAGAAAGAGTTCACAGATACAAAACGGCCCTTATTTAGCGCTAAAATGGGGAGTTGTTCAATTTCGCCATCAATTCATCTCCAAAGGGAATGGCAGGGGCGGTCACATGTTACTGTCCCCATATCAGAACATGGTACGTAGAAGAGATATCGTCTTGTTGTCAACTGTCGCATTTATAATATAACATTTTTACCCGGTTTGCTATTAGAACTGATGTTGATTTTTCGTTTACTGCTGGCAAGTTGGTTGGCATCCGTCCGTCTCTGTTATATGATAGACGTGAGGATTATGTTGTCGCAATTTAAGTTTTTTTCGATTTATTTCACGACCTTCGTGCCTATGACTGACTAATCCTATCTGAGACCGGAGGAGCTTGCAACAATCTTTCATCATCGATATCTCGTTGTTTGTTCCCGACTATTACGGCGTCTCCTCGTTCAACGTGTATTTTCGCAAAGCAGAGGTCGTCGTGACCTCCCTCCCGGGAAAAGGAAATAGGGTTGGCTTGGCGTTAGAAGTAACGTCACCACATGGTGGGAAGCAGAAAGTGCTAGCGAACCCACGCCCTGTTGAGCTGCAGCTCACCCTGCTTACCATCTGAGCCTCGTTCCTGCTTACCATCTGAGCCTCGTTTCTGCTTGCCATCTTAGCCTGTTTGTGCTTACCATCATACTATTTTATTAACTGCACATCTTCCATCATAACGACAGTAGATCGATATTTCGATCGAATATGTTTAAATAGACTCATGTAGAAATGGGTGCAATGTGCATGGGAATGGCTATAACCGTTAGGTTGTTTACATGCACTCCGTACGCTCAGCTTGCACCGTTCCCTTCTGGAATGACCGTATTATCAGCGGGATGAATTGGTCAATGAGATGATCCAGACCTGGCATGGCCTGCAGGATAGTCGACGTCACTACATCTGGCATGAAGTCATCAGCGCTTGGACAGACGCTTGTCACACCATCCCGATTCCCCTGGGATATAATTCCGATACTAGTCTGACTCATGTGGACAGAGATCGTACTGAGATCGCTTGGGACGTCATGTACGTTGGGGGTGACCAGCCGTGGTTCGGGTGGGGTTTGGTCGGTATGATGACGTCGGCGGCCGCGCAACGGTGACGTCATCGTAGTCCTTTGGCCTGTCGCGTCGGCCGCCGGGTGGCCAGGCTGGTGACACGGTGGCGGCGGCGTCACCGCCACCTTGGCGTCACCACCTGGCACCACGTGCGCTACGTTGCTTAGCGACGTCGGAATAGTACCGGAAGTAAGACTGTTGCCGGAGATTCCGTTTCCCTTAGAACAGGCCTTCGTACGCCTTCTCTCGCTGGAGCACGCACTTCCGCTGCCGGTCTTGGCCGCCGCCGCCGTCGCCGCCGCCGCCCTGGCCTGGTCGCTCCGGCCGCTCCACCAGGCCGGCAGCCAGTAGGATCCGTATCTCCGCCCGCAGCACAGCTGCCCCAGCCGCCAGTAGCCCTTCTTCACTTCGCGCATGCGCAGCGCGTAGATGACGGGATCGCAGAGGGCGTAGACGAGCAGCAGGTTGTAGAGATAAGGATCGAGGTGGACGGCCATGGCGAAGTAATACGCCGAGCTGGAGTGATCCGTCTGCATCATGACCAGGATGATGACCTCCACGAGGCAGTAGGGCAGCCAGCACAGGATGAAGACGGCCAGCAGCATGAGCGTCGCCACCAGGCCGTAGCGGTTGCGGCGCAGCGTGTGGCGACACCGGCCGGTGAAGCGCATCTTGTGGATGGCGACACACACCTGGGAGTAGAGGAAGGCCATGCCGACGAGGATGAGGGCCGCCAGCAGGAACACCGCGTACTCGGAGTTGTACTTACCGCACGCCACTCGCTCACACGGCGATAGCGTGACGTCGTCGACCGACAACTCCCGGAAACCGGATGTAGCCGACGTGTAATCGTTGACGACGTCCGCGTCCGCTTCCGCTGTGGGCCATGTGACGTCACCATCGTTGCTTGGCAGCCGTGCGTGCGGCTGCGCAATGCATGCGCCTTCTACTAGACGGGATATCCCCGTCGACACGTCGTTCATTGATATTCCTTGCCGCCGAGGCCCCGCGCCCATGACTGTCGACGTGGCATTAAAATCATCTGTAACTAAATCAACTCCACGCATGATGGCGGTGAAGTTCATAGACCTGACCGCGGCGTATGCCGTTGTGACGTCATCGGTGACGTCACGCGTGTTCCAGCCGGCGGCCTCGGCGTACGACTCATCGAAGTAGCCACAATAGTAATACATGGGCGACGGGATGAAGACGTCGGAATAACCGACCAAGACGGCGGTGATCCAGAAGGCCATGATCATGGCGTTGCTGCGGCCGAGACCCAGCCTGACGTGGTGCTCCAGCGGCCGGACGATGGCGAAGTAGTGGTCGAAGCCCAGCCCCAGCAGGTTGAGGAGCGAGATGACGTGGAGGGTCATCTTGAGGCCGCGCCAGGCCAGGTAGCCGCACGTCTCGGCCTCGGACCGGTGGGGACTCATCTGGAGCAGGCCCAGCAGGACGCTGACGGACACCAGGACGTCCGCGGCGCTCAGGCTGGCGATCAGGCGCAGGTTGGTGGACCAGGCTCGGGAGAGCAGGTTGCTGGCGATGGCCACCACGCCCACCACGATCATGATGACGCCGGGCGCCCGCTGCGCCCCCTGGGGACTGGACTCGGAACTAGGGAAGATGGACATCAGGTTGGATATGGCGCCGGCGTCTGATGATGATGATGATGTTGGTGATGATAGTGATGATGATGACGTCATTGGCGACGGCGTCGTCGCCATGTCAACCTTGATCAAAACCGTCGCCAGAGACCTTAGAGTTGCTGCCATAGTAACCAAGCGACGTCTGTTTCAGCTATAATCCTGTTTTGTTGTCACTTAAAGTCGGGAGCACAAATAGTCACGATTAACTGCTGACAGCTGTCCATTGTTCTACGTCATTTCATACGCCGATATGTTGTGGCGTCATTTCCGGTGACAATATCGCCATCTCCTTGATCATAAATTGATGAAAATCTTCCTCTGTTGGTCTAATGATTTTTTTCATTTACACATTTTCGCTTGGTTGGGTCTAACCAAAGAGTTAAAAATCAGCCGTTATTTATTTACTCACCAACCACTGTTGCACTGTAGTAACCACACCCATTACCAGTGGTCCCGCATAGCGGGTAATGGGTCCATTACCAAAGGTAGCCCTGGTCAAATGACCAAGTCCACAGTGACGTCATTAGTCCACTGGGCGCCGTCTCTCGTCAGGTTCGCCGCGTCACTTCACTCGTGATCCCTGAATGGACGATGAGAGTGGAGTGCAGATTTACAGCCTCTCGTGTCGTGCTCTTTACCTTGTCCCTGTCCCTCGCCACTGGCTTCCTTAGCAACCGAGCGGGAAAAACACGACACGTGTCATTTCCATATGTACCTTGTCCATGTGCACGGATCAGATTTCCCCTTCGATCCTCTCCTTGTGAGACAAAGCCTCTAATATTAGCAGTATCCTTGCGATAAACCCGCCTTATAACAGATTGCGTCCTTCCTGTGATTCAATCCAAGCCTTGTTAACTTAATGCACAGAGATGTCCTTCTGTCCGTGGGTTCCTGCCTTCGAGAGACACGGCAGACAAACCTGTTGGAGTGGCTCCCAGTCCGGGTACGCTACACTTTCATCCGGGAGGTGGATTCACGAGGGAGGTTGAAAAAATGTCCCCGTGTAATGGGGCTGTCTTGTCTTGTAACATGCTCGGGACCTCGGCCAGAAATCAATGCGCTTGCCGCGACACGGCTGTCTGGCTTATATTGGGGAGAGGCTCAGCGCCCGGCCTCCACCACGCCCTCCTCCCCCGCCCCCTGCCCCCCCCCTCCCCCTCCTCCCCCTCCCGCCGCTGGCTGTCACATACGTCACACGTAACCGCGACACACGTGGTCCTTGTCGTTTTCCTTCTCCACTCTTTCCAGTTTCTAACAATAGAGCGCGGAGGAAATGGAAGTTTTGTTAATTAGCTCTTCATCGCGCTTTTTCCCTTCTGCTGCTGTGGCTCATGTCTGCGATATGGTCGCCTATGTATCCTTTGTCTCACAACCATTTGCGAGACATGTAAGCCAGGTTGTAATGAACATCCAGTGATGGCTACATGGCCGTGTTAATTTCAGGCTGTTGCCTCAGATGACGGTTTCGGAAATATATATTCCAGAGAAGATTGAGATGTCTGTCAGCTTGAGGTTGTCCTGTGCTTACCGCTATCCAGCTTGAGGTTGTCCCTTGAATACCGCTATCCAGCTTGAGGTTGTCCCTTGGATACCGCTATCCAGCTTGAGGTTGTCCCTTGGATACCGCTATCCAGCTTGAGGTTGTCCCTTGGATACCGCTATCCAGCTTGAGGTTGTCTCTTGAATACCGCTCTCCAGCTTGAGGTTGTCCCTTGGATACCGCTATCCAGCTTGAGGTTGTCCCTTGAATACCGCTCTCCAGCTTGGGGTTGTCCCTTGAATACCGCTTTCCAGCTTGAGGTTGTCCCTTGAATACCGCTATCCAGCTTGAGGTTGTTCCTTGAATACCGCTTTCTAGCTTGAGGTTGTCCCTTGAATATCGCTATCCAGCTTGAGGTTGTCCCTTGAATATCGCTATCCAGCTTGAGGTTGTCCCGTGAATACCGCTATCCAGCTTGAGGTTGTCCCTTGAATACCGCTATCCAGCTTGAGGTTGTCCCTTGAATATCGCTATCCAGCTTGAGGTTGTCCCTTGAATACCGCTATCCAGCTTGAGATTGTCCCTTGAATACCGCTATCCAGCTTGAGGTTGTCCCTTGAATACCGCTATCCAGCTTGAGGTTGTCCCTTGAATACCGCTATCCAGCTTGAGGTTGTCCCTTGAATACCGCTATCCAGCTTGAGGTTGTCTCTTGAATAACGCTCTCCAACTTGAGGTTGTCCCTTGAATACCGCTATCCAGCTTGAGGTTGTCCCTTGAATACCGCTATGCAGCTTGAGGTTGTTCCTTGAATATACCGCTATCCAGCTTGAGGTTGTCCTTTGAATATCGCTATCCAGCTTGAGGTTGTCCCTTGAATACGGCTATCCAGCTTGAGGTTGTCCCTTGAACCGCTATCCAGCTTGAGGTTGTCCCTTGAATACCGCTATCCAGCTTCAGGTTGTCCCTTGAATACCGCTATCCAGCTTGGGGTTGTCCCTTGAATATCGCTATCCAGCTTGAGGTTGTCCCTTGAATACCGCTATCCAGCTTGAGGTTGTCCCTTGAATACCGCTATCCAGCTTGAGGTTGTCCATTGAATACCGCTATCCAGCTTGAGGTTGTCCATTGAATATCGCTCTCCAGCTTGAGGTTGTCCCTTGAATACCGCTATCCAGCTTGAGGTTGTCCCTTGAATACCGCTATCCAGCTTGAGGTTGTCCCTTGAATATCGCTATCCAGCTTGAGGTTGTCCCTTGAATACCGCTATCCAGCTTCAGGTTGTCCCTTGAAGACCGCTATCCAGCTTGAGGTTGTCCCTTGAATACCGATATCCAGCTTGAGGTTGTCCCTTGAATATCGCTCTCCAGCTTGAGGTTGTCCCTTGAATACCGCTATCCAGCTTGAGGTTGTCCCTTGAACATCGCTCTCCAGCTTGAGGGTGTCCCTTGAATACCGCTATCCAGCTTGAGGTTGTCCCTTGAATATCGCTATCCAGCTTCAGGTTGTCCCTTGAATACCGCTATCCAGCTTGAGGTTGTCCCTTGAATACCGCTATCCAGCTTGAGGTTGTCCCTTGAATACCGCTATCCAGCTTCAGGTTGTCCCTTGAATACCGCTATCCAGCTACAGGTTGTCCCTTGAAGACCGCTATCCAGCTTCAGGTTGTCCCTTGAATACCGCTATCCAGCTTCAGGTTGTCCCTTGAAGACCGCTATCCAGCTTGAGGTTGTCCCTTGAATACCGATATCCAGCTTGAGGTTGTCCCTTGAATATCGCTCTCCAGCTTGAGGTTGTCCCTTGAATACCGCTATCCAGCTTGAGGTTGTCCCTTGAATATCGCTCTCCAGCTTGAGGGTGTCCCTTGAATACCGCTATCCAGCTTGAGGTTGTCCCTTGAATATCGCTATCCAGCTTCAGGTTGTCCCTTGAATACCGCTATCCAGCTTGGGGTTGTCTCTTGAATATCGCTATCCAGCTTGAGGTTGTCCCTTGAATACCGCTATCCAGCTTGGGGTTGTCTCTTGAATACCGCTATCCAGCTTGAGGTTGTCCCTTGAATACCGCTATCCAGCTTGAGGTTGTCCCTTGAATACCGCTATCCAGCTTGAGGTTGTCCATTGAATATCGCTATCCAGCTTGAGGTTGTCCCTTGAATACCGCTATCCAGCTTGAGGTTGTCCCTTGAATACCGCTATCCAGCTTGAGGTTGTCCCTTGAATACCGCTATCCAGCTTGAGGTTGTCCCTTGAATACCGCTATCCAGCTTGAGGTTGTCTCTTGAATAACGCTCTCCAACTTGAGGTTGTCCCTTGAATACCGCTATCCAGCTTGAGGTTGTCCCTTGAATACCGCTATGCAGCTTGAGGTTGTTCCTTGAATATACCGCTATCCAGCTTGAGGTTGTCCTTTGAATATCGCTATCCAGCTTGAGGTTGTCCCTTGAATACGGCTATCCAGCTTGAGGTTGTCCCTTGAACCGCTATCCAGCTTGAGGTTGTCCCTTGAATACCGCTATCCAGCTTCAGGTTGTCCCTTGAATACCGCTATCCAGCTTGGGGTTGTCCCTTGAATATCGCTATCCAGCTTGAGGTTGTCCCTTGAATACCGCTATCCAGCTTGAGGTTGTCCCTTGAATACCGCTATCCAGCTTGAGGTTGTCCATTGAATACCGCTATCCAGCTTGAGGTTGTCCATTGAATATCGCTATCCAGCTTGAGGTTGTCCCTTGAATACCGCTATCCAGCTTGAGGTTGTCCCTTGAATACCGCTATCCAGCTTGAGGTTGTCCCTTGAATATCGCTATCCAGCTTGAGGTTGTCCCTTGAATACCGCTATCCAGCTTCAGGTTGTCCCTTGAAGACCGCTATCCAGCTTGAGGTTGTCCCTTGAATACCGATATCCAGCTTGAGGTTGTCCCTTGAATATCGCTCTCCAGCTTGAGGTTGTCCCTTGAATACCGCTATCCAGCTTGAGGTTGTCCCTTGAACATCGCTCTCCAGCTTGAGGGTGTCCCTTGAATACCGCTATCCAGCTTGAGGTTGTCCCTTGAATATCGCTATCCAGCTTCAGGTTGTCCCTTGAATACCGCTATCCAGCTTGAGGTTGTCCCTTGAATACCGCTATCCAGCTTGAGGTTGTCCCTTGAATACCGCTATCCAGCTTCAGGTTGTCCCTTGAATACCGCTATCCAGCTACAGGTTGTCCCTTGAAGACCGCTATCCAGCTTCAGGTTGTCCCTTGAATACCGCTATCCAGCTTCAGGTTGTCCCTTGAAGACCGCTATCCAGCTTGAGGTTGTCCCTTGAATACCGATATCCAGCTTGAGGTTGTCCCTTGAATATCGCTCTCCAGCTTGAGGTTGTCCCTTGAATACCGCTATCCAGCTTGAGGTTGTCCCTTGAATATCGCTCTCCAGCTTGAGGGTGTCCCTTGAATACCGCTATCCAGCTTGAGGTTGTCCCTTGAATATCGCTATCCAGCTTCAGGTTGTCCCTTGAATACCGCTATCCAGCTTGGGGTTGTCTCTTGAATATCGCTATCCAGCTTGAGGTTGTCCCTTGAATACCGCTATCCAGCTTGGGGTTGTCTCTTGAATACCGCTATCCAGCTTGAGGTTGTCCCTTGAATACCGCTATCCAGCTTGAGGTTGTCCCTTGAATACCGCTATCCAGCTTGAGGTTGTCCCTTGAATATCGCTATCCAGCTTGAGGTTTTCCCTTGCATATCGCTATCCAGCTTGAGGTTGTCCCTTGAATACCGCTATCCAGCTTGGGGTTGTCTCTTGAATACCGCTATCCAGCTTGAGGTTGTCCCTTGAATACCGCTATCCAGCTTGAGGTTGTCCCTTGAATATCGCTATCCAGCTTGAGGTTGTCCCTTGAATACCGCTATCCAGCTTGAGGTTGTCGCTTGAATACCGCTATCCAGCTTGAGGTTGTCCATTGAATACCGCTATCCAGCTTGAGGTTGTCCATTGAATATCGCTATCCAGCTTGAGGTTGTCCCTTGAATACCGCTATCCAGCTTGAGGTTGTCCCTTGAATACCGCTATCCAGCTTGAGGTTGTCCCTTGAATATCGCTATCCAGCTTCAGGTTGTCCCTTGAATACCGCTATCCAGCTTGAGGTTGTCCCTTGAATACCGCTATCCAGCTTGAGGTTGTCCCTTGAATACCGCTATCCAGCTTGAGGTTGTCCCTTGAATATCGCTATCCAGCTTCAGGTTGTCCCTTGAATACCGCTATCCAGCTTGGGGTTGTCTCTTGAATACCGCTCTCCAGCTTGAGGTTGTCCCTTGAATACCGCTATCCAGCTTGAGGTTGTCCCTTGAATACCGCTATCCAGCTTGAGGTTGTCCCTTGAATACCGCTATCCAGCTTGAGGTTGCCCCTTGAATATCGCTATCCAGCTTGAGGTTGTCCCTTGAATACCGCTATCCAGCTTGAGGTTGTCCCTTGAATACCGCTATCCAGCTTGAGGTTGTCCCTTGAATATCGCTATCCAGCTTGAGGTTGTCCCTTGAATACCGCTATCCAGCTTGAGGTTGTCCCTTGAATACCGCTATCCAGCTTGAGGTTGTCCCTTGAATATCGCTATCCAGCTTGAGGTTTTCCCTTGCATATCGCTATCCAGCTTGAGGTTGTCCCTTGCATATCGCTATCCAGCTTGAGGTTGTCCCTTGAATATCGCTATCCAGCTTGAGGTTGTCCCTTGAATACCGCTATCCAGCTTGAGGTTGTCCCTTGAATACCGCTATCCAGCTTGAGGCTGTCCATTGAATACCGCTATCCAGCTTGAGGTTGTCCATTGAATATCGCTATCCAGCTTGAGGTTGTCCCTTGAATACCGCTATCCAGCTTGAGGTTGTCCCTTGAATACCGCTATCCAGCTTGAGGTTGTCCCTTGAATACCGCTATCCAGCTTGAGGTTATCCCTTGAATATCGCTATCCAGCTTGGTGTTGTCCCTTGAATATCGCTATCCAGCTTGAGGTTGTCCCTTGAATACCGCTATCCAGCTTGAGGTTGTCCCTTGAATACCGCTATCCAGCTTGAGGTTGTCCCTTGAATATCGCTATCCAGCTTGAGGTTGTCCTTTGAATACCGCTATCCAGCTTGAGGTTGTCCCTTGAATACCGCTATCCAGCTTGAGGTTGTCCCTTGAATATCGCTATCCAGCTTGAGGTTTTCCCTTGCATATCGCTATCCAGCTTGAGGTTGTCCCTTGCATATCTCTATCCAGCTTGAGGTTGTCCCTTGAATATCGCTATCCAGCTTGAGGTTGTCCCTTGAATACCGCTATCCAGCTTGAGGTTGTCCCTTGAATACCGCTATCCAGCTTGAGGTTGTCCATTGAATACCGCTATCCAGCTTGAGGTTGTCCATTGAATATCGCTATCCAGCTTGAGGTTGTCCCTTGAATACCGCTATCCAGCTTGAGGTTGTCCCTTGAGTACCGCTATCCAGCTTGAGGTTATCCCTTGAATATCGCTATCCAGCTTGATGTTGTCCCTTGAATATCGCTATCCAGCTTGAGGTTGTCCCTTGAATACAGCTATCCAGCTTGAGGTTATCCCTTGAATACCGCTATCCAGCTTGAGGTTATCCCTTGAATATCGCTATCCAGCTTGATGTTGTCCCTTGAATATCGCTATCCAGCTGAGGTTGTCCCTTGAATATCGCTATCCAGCTTGATGTTGTCCCTTGAATATCGCTATCCAGCTTGAGGTTGTCCCTTGAATACCGCTATCCAGCTTGATGTTGTCCCTTGAATATCGCTATCCAGCTGAGGTTGTCCCTTGAATATCGCTATCCAGCTTGATGTTGTCCCTTGAATATCGCTATCCAGCTTGAGGTTGTCCCTTGAATACCGCTATCCAGCTTGAGGTTGTCCCTTGCATATCGCTATCCAGCTTGAGGTTGTCCCTTGAATATCGCTATCCAGCTTGAGGTTGTCCCTTGAATACCGCTATCCAGCTTGAGGTTGTCCCTTGAATACCGCTATCCAGCTTGAGGTTGTCCATTGAATACCGCTATCCAGCTTGAGGTTGTCCCTTGAATATCGCTATCCAGCTTGAGGTTGTCCCTTGAATACCGCTATCCAGCTTGAGGTTATCCCTTGAATATCGCTATCCAGCTTGATGTTGTCCCTTGGATATCGCTATCCAGCTTGAGGTTGTCCCTTGAATACCGCTATCCAGCTTGAGGTTGTCCCTTGAACACCGCTATCCAGCTTGAGGTTATCCCTTGATTATCGCTATCCAGCTTGATGTTGTCCCTTGAATCTCGCTATCCAGCTTGCTGCGCAGCGATAGACTTCATGAAGAGTCAATCCACTTGGGGTCCGGGAGGAGGGGGTGGGGGGAGGTGTTGTTAGGCTGGACGGCTGTGCGGGGGGTGGGGGTGGGGTCGACCGTCTGACACAGCTGCCGGGACTGACAACTCGTCCTCTCAGCACAGACCGCCGTCAGACCAGCCCTCGCTGCCCGTTTAGTCGGTGATTGAATGATAGTCCACTTTAAGTGGTGGTCAGTGCGCTAGGCTAGGGGGCGGAGTCACATCGTAGGCTTGCTGATGTTATCCCCGGCCCCACCCCCCTAGGGGTGGGGCCGGGGATAGGGACTAGGGTCTGGAGAGTATCGGTGAGGGTTGGCGGGGTGGGGTGGGGGGGGGGGGGGGGGTACAGCCCTTGCCACAGTCCTATGGTGTCTGCCATACACTACCCCTACACACCTGACACACTGCCAACTCGGCCACCACGGGGGGCGGGCGCCGGTTGGTCGCTTAGGATGTACACGGTCTGCCGTTTTGAGTTATACGCGGGCCGTTTTGCTGCGGGGCTGTGCTTCACTGCGGTTCATGATGTGAATGCCGTAAAGGGCACCGGTGACGTTTGTTAAGACGACGGACCCAGCACTGTTATCGAATCTCACCAGAAAGGATTTTCGTCGCGGAGGACGCCGCCCGGTGGTGGCGGGGGGTGAGAGGGGGTTGGTGTGGGTGAGAAAAGGTGGGTGGTGGGTGAGAGGAGGTGGGTGTTGGGTGTGGTTGAGAGGGGGTGGGTGGGGGACGGGGTGGGGGACGGGGGTGGACGGTGGACTTCCGTCTGGGACGCCACTCGCCGGGTTCGTTCACAATTAAATGGTGTTCTGACGTCTTCAGAGATGTGGCTGTCGACGGGTGGCTGGCTCCTCATCTGTCTGTCACATGACCCGTCACGGCTGCCGTACATCTCTCACGCCGCCTGTCGCTGAGGGCTCCGAGGAGGAATATCTTGTCGATTACAATGTCGATTGCAATGCGGCGTTGAAGCTGACTCTCTGGCTGTGTCTTCCACGACGGTTGTGGACAAAGATATATGGTCTTCAGCATCCCGGTACTGTATCATTATATCGTTCAGAGGGTCTTCACTAAGGGTTTGGGGTATACCTCTCTATTTTATATATCAGCCCCCGCCCTGCCACTCATCCTCCCCCGACACCCCCTCATCATCCTCCTCTCACATCACCCCTCCCCACTTTCCTCAATAGCACTCCCCCTTTCCTCCCTCCTAGACACCCTCTTCCTCCTCCCACATCACCCCCCGTTCTCTCCTTCCCTCCCCCTCCCTCCCCAACACACCCGCCTACTGCCGCATCACCCCTGCCCTCTCCCCCCCCCCCGACACCCCCTCCCAAGACTCCAGCATCACCACCCCTCCCCACGCCCTCTCCTCCGCCACCCGTCCTCATCCCCCCCCCCCTCCACCACCCCATCCATGGTTGCGGTGTGCCCGACTTGGAGTCAAGCCGGTCTGGTCTTTATGACTGAGGCGAGCGCCACAAGGTGGATGAAGTAGCACCGACTCCTAACCTGTCCGCACTGTCTCCACCCCCACCCCCCACCCCGTCCCCCCTTACGTCTGTCCGCCCCCTTGAGGAATCTACGTTAATGTTAAAAGTCGAGCTGCGTGATAACTGGTCTGTCACTCGCCGTTAAGCAGTCGTTAAGCGTAAGGGGAGAAAATGAAAATGGAAGTGCCAATGATGATGGTCAAGCCTCCACCCCCCGCATCCCACAGGCACCTGCCTTAAGGTTTTGAGAACTTGGGACTCCAGAGCTGATGGGGGAAATGGACGCCTTATGGGAAGCAATCGGTGTAAAACGTAATGGTCGTATCTCCGCGGTAAACATACGGCAGTTTGGATTCACAGTATTAAAACACAAACATGTTTTGGATAAGCACCAAAGGTGATCTGCGTTCTTGTAAAAAGAAAACAAAACTATTTGTGCTGTTAGGCCTAACGGGAGTTGAGCAAAATCCTCATTTCGGTGGCGAATACCGTAGAAACCACGTGATACTGTGGTGCTCCCTGGTGAAGATATTACTGATGCGCACCAAGTACACAGTTCTGCTATCTCCATGCGTGGACAGAATCTGTACTGTGCGGTATACGGAATTCGGCGAGGAAATGAAGAGAACCGAACGTCCTGTTTTCAAGGCATAGCATCATAAGTCAAGATAAAATTAAAAAGTTGGTTTTTTGAAGGTTTCCTTTTTGGTTTTCAGTGACATTATGAGTGCATCATCATCAACATAATAACGGCTTTGGTTGCTTCTATCCTCATCAACATTCGAACGGCTTTTGTTCTTTGTATCATCATCTACATAAGCACGAATTTTGTTTTTTCTATCCTCATCAACATAAGAACGGCTTTCGTTGTCCCTATCCTCTTCAAAATAAGAACGGCTTTTGTTGTTTCTATCCTCATCAACATAAGAACGGCTTTTGTTGTTTCTATCCTCATCAAAATTAGAACGGCTTTTGTTTTTTCTATCTTCTATTCAACATAAGAACGGTTTTTCTTGTTTCTATCCTCTTCAAAATAAGAACGGCTTTTGTTGTTTCTATCATCATCAAAATAAGAACGGCTTTTGTTGTTTCTATCCTCATCGACTTAGGAACGGCTTTTGTTCTTTCTATCACCATCAACATAAGAACTACTTTTGTTCTTTCTATCACCATCAACATAAGAACTACTTTTGTTCTTTCTATCACCATCAACATAAGAACGGCTTTTGTTGTTTCTATCCTGACCAACATAAGAACGGCTTTTGTTCTTTCTATCATCATCAACATAAGAACCGCTTTTGTTGCTTCTATCCTCATCAACAACAGAACGGCTTTTGTTCTTTCTATTATCATCAACATAAGAACGACTTTTGTTGTTTCTATCCCCATCAACATAGGAACGGCTTTTGTTGTTTCTGTCCTCATCAACATAAGAACGGCTTTTGTTGTTTCTATCCTCATCAACAACAGAACGGCTTTTGTTGTTTCTATCACCATCAACATAATAACAACTTTTGTTCTTTTTATCACCATCAACATAAGAACGACTTTTGTTGTTTCTATCCTGATCAACATAAGAACGGCTTTTGTTCTTTCTATCATCATCAAAATAAGAACGGCTTTTATTGTTTCTATCCTAATCAACAACAGAACGGCTTTTGTTCTTTCTATTATCATCAACATAAGAACGACTTTTGTTCTTTCTATCCCCATCAACATAAGAACGGCCTTTGTTGTTTCTATCCTCCTCAACATAAGAACGGCTTTTGTTGTTTCTATCCTCATCAACATAAGAACGGCTTTTGTTGTTTCTATCACCATCAACATAATAACGGCTTTTGTTCTTTCTATCTCCATCAACATAAGAACGGCTTTTGTTGTTTCTATCCTGAGCAACATAAGAACGGCTTTTGTTCTTTCTATCATCACCAACATAAGAACGACTTTTGTTCTTTCTATCCCCATCAATATGAGAACGGCTTTTGTTGTTTCTATCCTGAGCAACATAAGAACGGCTTTTGTTGTTTCTATCCCCATCAACAACAGAACGGCTTTTGTTGTTTCTATCCCCATCAACATAAGAACGACTTTCTTACTTTCTATCCCCATCAACATAAGAACGGCTTTCGTTGTTTCTATCCTCATCAACATATAAACGGCTTTTGTTGTTTCTATCCTCATCAACATACGAACGGCTTTTGTTGTTTCTATTCTCTTCAACGTAAGAACGGCTTTTGTTCTTTCTATCCTCTTCAACATCAGAACGGCGTTTGTTGTTTCTATCCTCTTCAACGTAAGAACGCCTTTTGTTCTTTCTATCCTGATCAACAACAAAATGGCTTTTGTTGTTTTTATCCTCATCAACATAAGAACGACTTTTGTTGTTTTTATCCTCATCAACAACAGAACGGCTTTTGTTCTTTCTATCATCATCAACATAATAACGGTTTTTGTTGTTTCTATCCTCAACAACATAAGAACGGCTTTTGTTGTTTCTATCCTCTTCAACGTAAGAACGGCTTTTGTTCCTTCTATCCTCTTCAACATAAGAAGGGCTTTTGTTGTTTCTATCCTCTTCAACGTAAGAACGCCTTTTGTTCTTTCTATCCTGATCAACAACAAAACGGCTTTTGTTGTTTTTATCTTCATCAACATAAGAACGGCTTTTGTTGTTTTTTATCCTCATCAACAACAGAACGGCTTTTGTTCTTTCTATCATCATCAACATAATAACGGCTTTTGTTGTTTCTATCCTCTTCAGCGTGAGAACGGCTTTTGTTGTTTCTATCCTGATCAAAATAAGAACGGCTTTTGTTGTTTTTATCCTCATCAACAACAGAACGGATTTTGTTCTTTCTATCATCATCAACATAAGAACGGTTTTTGTTGTTTCCAGCCTCATCAACATAAGAACGGCTTTTATTGTTTCTATCCTGATGAACATAAGAACGGCTTTTGTTGTTTCTATCCTCATCAACAACAGAACGGCTTTTGTTCTTTCTATCATCATCAACATAAGAACGGTTATTGTTGTTTCCATCCTCATCAACATAAGAACGGCTTTTGTTGTTTCTATCCTGATGAACATAAGAACGGCTTTTGTTGTTTCTATCCTCATCAACAACAGAACGGCTTTTGTTGTTTCTATCACCATCAACATAATAACAACTTTTGTTCTTTTTATCACCATCAACATAAGAACGACTTTTGTTGTTTCTATCCTGATCAACATAAGAACGGCTTTTGTTCTTTCTATCATCATCAAAATAAGAACGGCTTTTATTGTTTCTATCCTCATCAACAACAGAACGGCTTTTGTTCTTTCTATTATCATCAACATAAGAACGACTTTTGTTCTTTCTATCCCCATCAACATAAGAACGGCCTTTGTTGTTTCTATCCTCCTCAACATAAGAACGGCTTTTGTTGTTTCTATCCTCATCAACATAAGAACGGCTTTTGTTGTTTCTATCACCATCAACATAATAACGGCTTTTGTTCTTTCTATCTCCATCAACATAAGAACGGCTTTTGTTGTTTCTATCCTGAGCAACATAAGAACGGCTTTTGTTCTTTCTATCATCACCAACATAAGAACGACTTTTGTTCTTTCTATCCCCATCAATATGAGAACGGCTTTTGTTGTTTCTATCCTGAGCAACATAAGAACGGCTTTTGTTGTTTCTATCCCCATCAACAACAGAACGGCTTTTGTTGTTTCTATCCCCATCAACATAAGAACGACTTTCTTACTTTCTATCCCCATCAACATAAGAACGGCTTTCGTTGTTTCTATCCTCATCAACATATAAACGGCTTTTGTTGTTTCTATCCTCATCAACATACGAACGGCTTTTGTTGTTTCTATTCTCTTCAACGTAAGAACGGCTTTTGTTCTTTCTATCCTCTTCAACATCAGAACGGCGTTTGTTGTTTCTATCCTCTTCAACGTAAGAACGCCTTTTGTTCTTTCTATCCTGATCAACAACAAAATGGCTTTTGTTGTTTTTATCCTCATCAACATAAGAACGACTTTTGTTGTTTTTATCCTCATCAACAACAGAACGGCTTTTGTTCTTTCTATCATCATCAACATAATAACGGTTTTTGTTGTTTCTATCCTCAACAACATAAGAACGGCTTTTGTTGTTTCTATCCTCTTCAACGTAAGAACGGCTTTTGTTCCTTCTATCCTCTTCAACATAAGAAGGGCTTTTGTTGTTTCTATCCTGTTCAACGTAAGAACGCCTTTTGTTCTTTCTATCCTGATCAACAACAAAACGGCTTTTGTTGTTTTTATCTTCATCAACATAAGAACGGCTTTTGTTGTTTTTTATCCTCATCAACAACAGAACGGCTTTTGTTCTTTCTATCATCATCAACATAATAACGGCTTTTGTTGTTTCTATCCTCTTCAGCGTGAGAACGGCTTTTGTTGTTTCTATCCTGATCAAAATAAGAACGGCTTTTGTTGTTTTTATCCTCATCAACAACAGAACGGATTTTGTTCTTTCTATCATCATCAACATAAGAACGGTTTTTGTTGTTTCCAGCCTCATCAACATAAGAACGGCTTTTATTGTTTCTATCCTGATGAACATAAGAACGGCTTTTGTTGTTTCTATCCTCATCAACAACAGAACGGCTTTTGTTCTTTCTATCATCATCAACATAAGAACGGTTATTGTTGTTTCCATCCTCATCAACATAAGAACGGCTTTTGTTGTTTCTATCCTGATGAACATAAGAACGGCTTTTGTTGTTTCTATCCTCATCAACAACAGAAAGACTTTTGTTCTTTCTATCATCATCAACATAAGAACGGTTTTTGTTGTTTCTATCCTCATCAACATAAGAACGGCTTTTGTTGTTTCTATCCTCATCAACATAAGAACGGCTTTTGGTGTTTCTATCCTCTTCAACGTAAGAACGGCTTTTGTTCTTTCTATCCTCTTCAACATAAGAACGGCTTTTGTTGTTTCTATCCTCTTCAACGTAAGAACGCCTTTTGTTCTTTCTATCCTGATCAACAACAAAACGTCTTTTGTTGTTTTTATCTTCATCAACATAAGAACGGCTTTTGTTGTTTTTTATCCTCATTAACAACAGAACGGCTTTTGTTCTTTCTATCATCATCAACATAATAACGGCTTTTGTTGTTTCTATCCTCTTCAGCGTCAAACGCAGTTAGAAAATCTCTAAAGATTGATATATTCTCTGGTTATTAGTAGACATGATGACGCATTGTATTAGTATCAAAACTGGCCGCCACATGCTCGATACGAGATACGTAGCAGCTTAATATCTAGCTATATAGAGATTCTGACGGCGCCTGAGCGTAGGGCATGATCTGTTTGAGATGCTGCTATCAACGTACCTGCCCGTTCGGTCGGACATCACTCAGCCTCCGGTTGCCATAGCGATGTTGTTCAGACAGAAGGACTCTAAAGTGTTATGGGCATCCCACATTTCCTCTGACGGCCTCACGTCCGTGTCCCTGCATGAGTTCTGTCTCTGTGGAAGATTTGACGATCGTCAATCACGAAGGCTTCTGAAGAGAACTGCTCGGAACATGGAAAAACAACTCTTAAAATAAACTCAAGCAACGATGATGATTGTGAAATCCAGACATCTAGGGAAAGACACGAACACGACATTCTAAAGCAGGAACACAGGGATGACACCGACGCATATATATTATATTATATTATATTATATTATATTATATTATATTATATTATATTATATTATATTATATTATATTATATTATATTATATTATATTATATTATATTATATTATATTATATTATATTATATTATATTATATTATATTATATTATATTATATTATATTATATTATATTATATTATATTATATGTATTTTTAAGCGTATTTTGTTTTGAAAGGCCGCGAGGCTATTTCTCCAAATATTGTTTATCAGGTTGCTAGGCAGCCGAGTCGCCATTGCTAGGAGCGCAGCATCGAGCAGCTAGCACCGTTATCACGGCTCACCACCGGTCGCATATTTCACCATCATTCTCTCGGCCAGACAAATTGCCTGGGCGGCGGCGGTTATGTTTTGTGTGGTGTATAAGGGTGCACTGGCTCCGCTCACTGCCCGCCCGCCCTGGACCGCCCTCCCTGGACCGACCGCGATCGTTCGCCATGATAAGTCGGGAGCCGAGCGGCCGGGCGGACGGACGGGTGCCGCTCGCATTGTGACTGCCGCATGTATGTGATTACCGCAGCAAATACGGAGAGGCACGTCACTGGCTGGTTACTGTGTGGTGGTAGCACGTAGCTTATGGCCGCTCGGGCTGTTTTAAGTAGACCGTCTGTTATTAATATAGATATTTACATATCAGTGTACGAGTTTTGGTGGTGGCAAAATACAGGCAGAAGCTGTATGGCCTTTGCCCCCACAGGGCCCACACCACCCACCCTCCCCACACACCAGCTTTCAAGCTTTTATTATCCCCAACACCCCGTACCCTCCTTAAACTCAGTTGCATAAAATATTGTGAAATAATATCGACAGCAACATGTGTTGTTTGGAAAGTTGCCCTCTATGTGTACTGCGCCATAGATATTTGTGCAGTCCACAGAATTATATACTAAGAAGGTCCGCTCAGGGAGAGGAAGGGACAAATCTGTTTTGAACAGCTTTCAATCTTGAGGCTTCCTGTTAAGACCACTTTATAAATGTTACCAAATAAGTCCTCACAAAAGGATGACGTCACACTGACGTCACACCAGCCATGCGCACCCTCAATTTCTCGAAATTGACATTGGCCGGAAGCTCTGCGGATGGTGGCGCGCCGCAAAGTGCTCGACCGAAAGGATATTTGGCGCGGCCTAGCCCCCTAGCGGGAGTTGACGACGGCTTGGAGAGCCTGGCTAACCGCTAGCCCACGAGGCGGA
Source organism: Arenicola marina (assembly GCA_964019135.1). Taxonomy (NCBI): domain Eukaryota; kingdom Metazoa; phylum Annelida; class Polychaeta; family Arenicolidae; genus Arenicola; species Arenicola marina. The sequence goes on along the minus strand of OZ025259.1, from coordinate 11,000,356 downwards.
TCCAGGAGAACCTGGCCGCTAGCACACGAGGCGGATCAGGGAGAGCCTGGCCGGCCGCTAGCCCTCGAGGCGAATGAGGGAGAGCCTGGCCGGCCGCTAGCCCACGAAGCGGATCCGGGAGAGCCTGGCCGCTAGCCCACGAGGTGGATCCGAGAGAGCCTGGCCGCTAGCCTACGAGGCGGATCAAGGAGAGCCTGGCCGCTAGCACACGAGGCGGATCAGGGAGCGCCTGGCCGGCCACTAGCCCACGAGGCGGATCAGGGAGAGCCTGGCCGGCCGCTAGCCCATTAGGCGGATCAGGGAGAGCCTGGCCGGCCGCTAGCACACGAGGCGGATCAGTGAGAGCCTGGGCGGCCGCTAACCTACGAGGCGGATCAGGGAGAGCCTGGCCGGCCGCTAGCCCACGAGGCGGATCAGGGAGAGCCTGGTCGGCCGCTAGCCCATTAAGCGGACCAGGGAGAGCCTGGCCGGCCGCTAGCCCACGAGACGGATGACAGATACAGTGATGTTTTCGGCCACCTTTTTGAAAATATGTGGTAAACCGGGCCCCAAATCCGCCTTTGTAGATGAATATGCATGAGTTATTCGAATCCCAAAGTAGAGTGTTGATTTGAGATGCTTTGTACTGCCGGCTGAGCCATGCAGACTCCATTAGACCGTGCGATACGATAATAAAGTGACACTTAGTGTTCAGGTTTGAATTTTAATGATTGCGTTTTGCCCAACAGTTCTCGTGTGCCCCCATCCAGAGAAGACAGCCAATGAGGTAGTTGAAGCAAACGTACTTTGTTAGTGCCACCCCACGGTTGTCAATGGTGAGCAGACTTTGTTAATGCCGCCCTACTGTTGTCAATAGCAAACAGACTTTGTTAGTGCCACCATACGGTTGTCAATAGCAAACAGACTTTGTTAGTGCCATCCCACGGTTGTCAATGGCGAGCAGATTTTGTTACTGCAACCATACGGTTGTCAATGGCAAACAGACATTGTTAGGGCATAGTACGGTTGTCAATAGCAAACAGACTTTGTTAGTGCCACCATACGGTTGTCAGCGACGAGACGTTGTTAGCGTCACCCCACGGTTGTCAATAGCGGTGTTGTCTTAGTCTTACGTTCAGGATGTAGATAAGGCTTTGTTTGTCACGCGGAGATTGTTACGGTTTCAGCGCATCCCCCCCTCCCCACTCCCACCCCCACCCCAGGGTGCCTTTAATCGAGACTAGCTGCATATTTAACCTTGTCACCCCAAGGTTGTCTCGGCCGCAGAGCCAGCCCAAATAACCCATTCATAGGACAAAGCTGCAGACAGGAGCTTGTCGTCGTCCCGGCGGTAGTCATAGTTGCACCCCCGCGCCCCCCGTTCCGTGCGTCTTTTCTGGGATTATCTACAGACAGGAGCCCGACGATCCCTTGGTCTACAGACAGGAGCCTGCTGATCCCTTGGTCTGCAGACAGGATCCTGCCGATCCCTTGGTCTACAGACAGAAGCCTGCCGATCCCTTGGTCTACAGACAGGAGCCTGCCGATCCCTTTGTTTGCAAACAGGAGCCTGCCGATCCCTTGGTCTACAGAGAGGAGCCCGCCGATCCCTTGGTCTACAGACAGGAGCCAGCCGATCCCTTGGTCTACAAACAGGAGCCTGCCGATCCCTTGGTCTACAGACAGGAGCCTGCCGATCTCTTGGTCTACAGACAGGAGCCTGCCGATCCCTTGGTCTACAGACAGGAGCCTGCCGATCCCTTGGTCTACAAACAGGAGCCTGCCGATCCCTTGGTCTACAGACAGGAGCCTGCCGATCCCTTTGTTTGCAAACAGGAGCCTGCCGATCCCTTGGTCTACAGACAGGAGCCTGCCGATCCCTTGGTCTACAGACAGGAGCCCGCCGATCCCTTGGTCTACAAACAGGAGCCTGCCGATCCCTTGGTCTACAGACAGGAGCCTGCCGATCCCTTTGTTTACAAACAGGAGCCTGCCGATCCCTTTGTTTACAAACAGGAGCCTGCCGATCCCTTGGTCTACAGACAGGAGCCTGCCGATCCCTTGGTCTACAAACAGGAGCCTGCCGATCCCTTGGTCTACAGACAGGAGCCTGCCGATCCCTTTGTTTACAAACAGGAGCCTGCCGATCCCTTGGTCTACAGACAGGAGCCTGCCGATCCTTTGGTCTACAGACAGGAGCCTGCCGATCTCTTGGTCTACAGACAGGAGCCCGCCGATCCTTTGGTCTACAGACAGGAGCCTGCCGATCTCTTGGTCTACAGACAGGAGCCTGCCGATCCCTTGGTATACAGACAGGAGCCTGCCGATCCCTTGGTCTAGAGACAGGAGCCTGCCGATCCCTTGGTCTACAGACAGGAACCTGCCGATACCTTGGTCTACAGACAGGAGCCTGCCGATCCCTTGGTATACAAACAGGAGCCCGCCGATCCCTTGGTCTACAGACCGGAGCCCGCCGATCCATTGGTCTACAAACAGGAGCCTGCCGATCCCTTGGTCTACAGACCGGAGCCTGCCGATCCCTTGGTCTACAAACAGGAGCCTGCCGATCCCTTGGTCTACAGACAGGAGTCTGCCGATCCCTTGGTCCCTCTTTCCTCAGCGCCCGGCTGCAGACCGGAGCTTGTCAGTCCTTGGTTGTCATGGTTTTCAGCTCGGCGGCTCCGTTCGCCATGGGCTTCGCTGCGGACAGGAGCTTGTCACTCCTGCGGTTGCCATGGTTTCAGCGCCGCTGTCACGGGCTCTGTGCTTAGTCTGCATGCAGCCCGCGTCCTCAAAAACATCCAGGTACCTTCGCGGCGAAGGATGTAAACATGTTTTATACTTTTAATCAGCTTAGTTGTATAATGGGCATCAAACTTATTTTATTTGACCTTAGAAGTTATTAAGCTCTCACGGTCAAGCTTGTCGGCGCTAGAGCGATATCTCGCGGTGCTGAACTTCTATCTCGCGAGAGCGAGAGCGAGTTTGTTTGTTATTTGACGTGAAGCATGATACTTGGACAGAGTGTTCCGGTAAAACATGGCCGCCGCATGACTTGTGACTCACCTCTGAATTTTCTCGGTGGGGATGTGAAGGGACAAGAGTAACAGGGAACGGAGATTTAAACAGTTGGAATTATTCTCACGTGGAACATGAACACGTGGCCTCTTTGTCGGGTTTTCTTCCTTCCCATGGATGCTTTTAGCTGATGCCGCACCGCTCCATGTTTGATTCATTCGTTGTCGGGTTACGCTTTCCTGAGAAACTTCTGCTTCCGTTTGGACTTTGGCGTCTCACACTCCACTACCCCTCCTTCTAGCTAACTGGAGGGGGGTTGGGGGGCGGGGGGTGAACAAGTCGTGGGTACGGTAGCGGGGGGTTGTCGACAGGGCAGGTCTAATCACCCGTATTATCGACCACTATACAGCTACGATGTCGTGTACCGAGATTTGTCGTAGATTCTTTTGTGCTATCTACGACAATTCTTGAATGGGGGTCCAGTCAGGTTGCAGTTAATTGGCGTAGCGAAGGAATCCAATTATTCACGAGAAAAATCGGCAGGGGGAACAATCTCTCCAGGGGAAGGGTGGTAGAATGGTGGAGAAAGATGGATGTATTAGCAATCGCATTAACCATCTCTTCTTCCCGCTCTTGTAGTCTATTGACAGATGTAACCGTAACCCTGCCTCCCACCGCATTCCATTTCGTCCAGATCCATCTTGCCTGCAAGAAATGTCTGCATTGGCTTTGAGGAAGAAAGAGTTTACAGATACAAAGCGGCTCTTATTTGGCGCTAAAATGGGAAGTTGTTCAATTTCGCCATTAATTCATCTCCAAAGGGAATGGCAGGGGCGGTCACATGTTACTGTCCCGATATCAGAACATGGTACATACGTAGAAGAGATATCGTCTTGTTGTCAACTGTCGCATTTATAATATAACATTTTTACCCGGTTTGATATTAGAATTGATGTTGATTTTTCGTTTACTGCTGACAAGTGGGTTGGCATCCGTCCGTATCTGTTATATGATAGACGTGGGGATTATGTTGTCGCAATTTGAGTTTTTTTCGATTTATTTCACGACCTTTGTGCCTATGACTGACTAATCCTATCTGAGACCGGAGGAGCTTGCAACAATCTTTCATCATCGATATCTCGTTGTTTGTTCCCGACTATTACGGCGTCTCCTAGTCTCTCGTTCAACGTGTATTTTCGCAAAGCAGAAGTCGTCGTGACCTCCCTCCCGGGAAAAGGAATTAGGGTTGGCTTGGCGTTAGAAGTAACGTCACCACATGGTGGGAAGCAGAAAGTGCTAGCGAACCCACGCCCTGCTGAGCTGCAGCTCACCCTGCTTACCATCTGAGCCTCGTTCCTGCTTACCATCTGAGCCTCGTTTCTGCTTGCCATCTTAGCCTCGTTTGTGCTTACCATCTGAGCCTCGTTTCTGCTTACCATCTGAGCCTTGTCTCTGCTTACTATCTGAGCCTGGTTCCTGCTTACCATCTGAGCCTCGTTTCTGCTTGCCATCTGAGCCTCGTTTCTGCTTGCCATCTGAGCCTCGTTTCTGCTTGCCATCTGTGCCTCGTTTGTGCCTACCATCTGAGCCTCGTTTTTGCTTACCATCTAAGCCTCGTTTCTGCTTACTATCCGAGCCTCGTTTCTACTTGCCATCTGAGCCTCGTTGCTGCTTACCTTCTGAGCCTTGTTTTTGCTTACCATCTGAGCCTCGTTTCAGGTTCAATCATGTTTACTTGAAGACGATTTCATTGACATCACACTCGATTTTAGTGTCATGAACTGCAGCATAATTAAGAACAAGAAAGTAGTGTTTAAAAAATGGTGGGTGGGGTCGGATAAGCCCCAGTTCTGTGGCTGTAGGAGAGGCAACAATCTCACAGTCCGCAGACCCGGTCTTGATTTCTGCCCGTGCTACAGCCACAACACTGGGACCATGGTAAAATACAGCACAGTGTGTGCTCTTGTAATAACCTATTTTATGATAAATAATGTGAATTGTAATCATGTATATAAAAAAGTCTGGCAAGTATGATACATATATAATAAATACTATTTTATTAACTGCACATCTTCCATCATAACGACAGTAGATCGATATTTCGATCGAATATGTTTAAATAGACTCATGTAGAAATTTGTGCAATGTGCATGGTAACGGCTATAACCGTTAGGTTGTTTACATGCATTCCGTACGCTCAGTTTGCACCGTTCCCTTCTGGAATGACCGTATTATCAGCGGGATGGATTGGTCAATTAGATGATCCAGACCTGGCATGGCCTGCAGGATAGTCGAGGTCACTACGTCTGGCATGACGTCATCAGCGCTCGGACAGACGCGTGTCACACCCTCAGTGACGTCACGCGTTGCTTCCCGATTCCCCTGGGATATAATTCTGATACTAGTCTGACTCGTGTGGACAGAGACCGTACTGAGATCGCTTGGGACGTCATGTACGTTGGGGGTGACCAGCCGTGGTTCGGGTGGGGTTTGGTCGGTATGATGACGTCGGCGTCCGCGCAACGGTGACGTCATCGTAGTCCTTTGGCCTGTCGCGTCGGCCGCCGGCTGGCCAGGCTGGTGGCACGGTGGTGGCGGTGTCACCGCCACCTTGGCGTCACCATCTGGCACCACGTGCGCTACGTTGCTTAGCGACGTCGGAATAGTACTGGAAGTGAGACTGTTGCCGGAGATTCCGTTTCCCTTAGAACAGGCGGCCGTACGCCTTCTCCCGCTGGAGCACGCACTTCCGCTGCCGGTCTCGGCCGCCGCCACCGTCGCCGCCGCCGCCGCCGTCGCCGCCGTCGCCGCCGCCGCCCTGGCCTGGTCGCTGCGGCCGCTCCACCAGGCCGGCAGCCAGTAGGATCCGTATCTCCGCCCGCAGCACAGCTGCCCCAGCCGCCAGTAGCCCTTCTTCACTTCGCGCATGCGCAGCGCGTAGATGACGGGATCGCAGAGGGCGTGGACGAGCAGCAGGTTGTAGAGATAAGGATCGAGGTGGACGGCCATGGCGAAGTAATACGCCGAGCTGGAGTGATCCGTCTGCATCATGACCAGGATGATGACCTCCACGAGGCAGTAAGGCAGCCAGCACAGGATGAAGACGGCCAGCAGCATGAGCGTCGTCACCAGGCCGTAGCGGTTGCGGCGTAGCGTGTGGCGACACCGGCCGGTGAAGCGCACCTTGTGGATGGCAACACACACCTGGGAGTAGAGGAAGGCCATGCCGACGAGGATGAGGGCCGCCAGCAGGAACACCGCGTACTCGGAGTTGTACTTACCGCACGCCACTCGCTCACACGGCGATAGCGTGACGTCGTCGACCGAAAACTCCCGGAAACCGGATGTAGCCGACGTGTAATAGTTGACGACGTCCGCGTCCGCTTCCGCTGTGGGCCATGTGACGTCACCATCGTTGCTTGGCAGCCGTGCGTGCGGCTGCGCAATGCGTGCGCCTTCTACTAGACGGGATATCCCCGTCGACACGTCCTTCATTGATGTTCCTTTCCGCCGAGGCCCCGCGCCCATGACTGTCGACGTGGCATTAAAATCATCTGTAACTAAATCAACTCCACGCATGATGGCGGTGAAGTTCATAGACCTGACCGCGGCGTATGCCGTTGTGACGTCATCGGTGACGTCACGCGTGTTCCAGCCGGCGGCCTCGGCGTACGACTCATCGAAGTAGCCACAATAGTAATACATGGGCGACGGGATGACGACGTCGGAATAGCCGACCAAGAGGGCGGTGGTCCAGAAGGCCATGATCATGGCGTTGCTGCGGCCGAGACCCAGCTTGACGTGGTGCTCCAGCGGCCGGACGATGGCGAAGTAGTGGTCGAAGCCCAGCCCCAGCAGGTTGAGGAGCGAGATGACGTGGAGGGTCATCTTGAGGCCGCGCCAGGCCAGGTAGCCGCACGTCTCGGCCTCGGACCGGTGGGGACTCATCTGGAGCAGGCCCAGCAGGACGCTGACGGACACCAGGACGTCCGCGGCGCTCAGGCTGGCGATCAGGCGCAGGTTGGTGGACCAGGCCCGGCCCAGGGCCAAGATGGCCGCCAGGGAGAGCAGGTTGCTGGCGATGGCCACCACGCCCACCACGATCATGATGACGCCGGGCGCCCGCTGCGCCCCCTGGGGACTGGACTCGGAACTAGGGAAGATGGACATCAGGTTGGCTATGGCGCCGGCGTCTGATGATGATGATGATGTTGGTGATGATAGTGATGATGATGACGTCATTGGCGACGGCGTCGTCGCCATGTCAACCTCGATCAAAACCGTCGCCAGAGACCTTAGAGTGGCTGCCATAGTAACCAAGGCGACGTCTGTTTCAGCTATAATCCTGTCTTGTTGTCACTTAAAGTCGGGAGCACAAATAGTCTCGATTAACTGCTGACAGCTGTCCTTTGTTCTTACGTCATTTCAGACGCCGATATATTGTGGCGTCATTTCCGGTGACAATATCGCCATCTCCTTTATCATAAATTGATGAAAATCTTCCTCTGTTGGTCTAATAATTTTTTTCATTTACACATTTTCGCTTGGTTGGATCTAACCAAAAATCAGCCGTTATTTATTTACGCACCAACCACTGTTGCACTGTAGTAGTCAGCACACCCATTACCAGTGGTCCCGCATAGCGGGTAATGGGTCCATTACCAAAGGTAGCCCTGGTCAAATGACCAAGTCCACAGTGACGTCATTAGTCCATTGGGCGCCGTCTCTCGTCAGGTTCGCCGCGTCACTGCACTCGTGATCCCTGAATGGACGATGAGAGTGGAGTGCAGATTTACAGCCTCTCGTGTCGTGCTCTTTACCTTGTCCCTGTCCCTCGCCACTGGCTTCCTTAGCAACCGAGCGGGAAAAGCACGACACGTGTAATTTCCATATGTACCTTGTCCATGTGCACGGATCAGATTTCCCCTTCGATCCTCTCCTTGTGAGACAAAGCCTCTAATACAAGCCGTATCCTTGCGATAAACCCGCCTTATAACAGATTGCGTCCTTCCTGTGATTCAATCCAAGCCTTGTTAACTTAATCCACAGAGATGTCCTTCTGTCCGTGAGTTTCTGCCTTCGAGTGACACGAGGAACTCAGGCAGAAGTAAAACCGTTCGGGGCCTGATGGGAGAGTTGGCTACGGGGTAACCATAGCAACGGGTGAAGACCTTTAAGGAGCGATCTTCGCTAGACTTGGCGTTATCGCGGCTTTACTCTGAACACGAACTGAAACGAGCCGAAAAACGCGAATCCGAAGGGAAAAATCGCCCGGGAAAAAAGATGTTTCGCTTGTTTCCTTCTGTCCCGCACGGGTCGGCTGCCGCACGATGGATGGAGCGACGTTTTGTGCCACCGTTGTGCTCATTATGGTGCCCGGGAGCCCTTGAGGAAATGAGCCGAAAGGATGAAACGGCGAGGGTCACAGATGGGATATCAAGCCGGCAGACAAACCTGTTGGAGTGGCTCCCAGTCCGAGTACGCTACACTTTTATCCCGGAGGTGGATTCACGAGAGAGATTGAAGAGAGAAATAAAATTTCCCCGTGTAATGGGGCTGTCTTGTCTTGTAACATGCGCGGGATCTCGGCCAGAAATCAATGCGCTTGCCGCGACACGGCTGTCGGGCTTATATTGGGGAGAGGCTCAGCGCCCGGCCTCCACCACGCCCTCCTCCCCCTCCCCCTGCCCCCCCCCCCCTCTTCCTCCTCCCCCTCCCGCCGCTGGCTGTCACATACGTCACACGTAACCGCGACACACGTGGTCCTTGTCAAAAGTCGTTTTCCTTCTCCACTCTTTCCAGTTTCTAACAATAGAGCGCGGAGGAAATGGAAGTTTCGTTAATTAGCACTTTATAGCGCTTTCTCCCCCCTGCTGCTGCGGCTCATGTCTGCAATATCGTCGCCTATGCATCCTTTGTCTCACAACCATTTGCGAGACATGTAAGCCACTCCTGGTTGTAATGAACATCCAGTGATGGCTACATGGCCGTGTTAATTTAAGGCTGTTGCCTCAGATGAGATGACGGTTTCGGAAATATATATTCCAGAGAAGATTGAGATGTCTGTCAGCTTGAGGTTGTCCTGTGAATACCGCTATCCAGCTTGAGGTTGTCCCTTGAATACCGCTATCCAGATTGAGGTTGTCCCTTGGATACCGCTATCCAGCTTGAGGTTGTCCCTTGAATACCGCTATCCAGTTTGAGGTTGTCCCTTGGATACCGCTATCCAGCTTGAGGTTGTCCCTTGAATACCGCTATCCAGATTGAGGTTGTCCCTTGGATACCGCTATCCAGCTTGAGGTTGTCCCTTGAATACCGCTATCCAGATTGAGGTTGTCCCTTGGATACCGCTATCCAGCTTGAGGTTGTCCCTTGAATACCGCTATCCAGTTTGAGGTTGTCCCTTGGATACCGCTATCCAGCTTGAGGTTGTCCCTTGAATACCGCTATCCAGCTTGAGGTTGTTCTTTGAATACAGCTATCCAGCTTGAGGTTGTCCCGTGAATACCGCTATCCAGCTTGAGGTTGTCCCTTGGATACCGCTATCCAGCTTCAGGTTGTCCTTTGAAGACCGCTATCCAGCTTCAGGTTGTCCTTTGAATACCGCTATCCAGCTTGAGTTTGTCCCTTGAATACCGCTATCCAGCTTGAAGTTGTCCCTTGAATACCGCTATCCAGCTTGAGGTTGTCCCTTGAATACCGCTATCCAGCTTGAGGTTGTCCCTTGACCACCGCTATCCAGCTTGAGGTTGTCCCTTGAATACCGCTATCCAGCTGGAGGTTGTCCCTTGAATATCGCTATCCAGCTTGAGGTTGTCCCTTGAATACCGCTATCCAGCTTGAGGTTGTCCCTTGAATACCGCTATCCAGCTTGAGGTTGTCCCTTGAATATCGCTATCCAGCTTGCTGCGCAGCGATAGACTCCATGAAGAGTCAATCCACGGGGGTTCCGGGAGCAGCGGGGGGGGGGGGTGTTGTTAGGCTTGACGGCTGTGCGGGGGGTGGGGTTGGGGTCGACCGTCTGACACAGCTGCCGGGACTGACAACTCGTCCTCTCAGCACAGACCGCCGTCAGACCAGCCCTCGCTGCCCGTTTAGCCGGTGATTGAATGGCAGGCCACTTTAAGTGGTGGTCAGTGCGCTAGGCTAGGGTGCGGAGTCACATCGTAGGCTTGCTTATGGTTTTTTAGAACGGTTGCTGGGTTGCTAGGGGGGGTGGGGCGGGGATAGGGAGTAGGGTCTGGAGAGTATCGGTGAGGGGTGGCGGGGTGGGGGGGGGGGGAGGTACAGCCCTTGCCTCAGTCCTATGGTGTCTGCCATGCACTACCCCTACACACCTGACACACTGCCAACTCGGCCACCACGGGGGGCGGGCGCCGGTTGGTCGCTTAGGATGTATACGGTCTGCCGTTTTGAGTTATACGCGGGCCGTTTTGCTGCGCGGCTGTGCTTCACTGCGGTTCATGATGTGAATGCCGTAAAGGGCACAGGTGACGTTTGTCAAGACGAGGACCCAGCAATGTTATCGAATCTCCCCAGAAAGGATTGCAATTGGAAAGTTTTGTGTTGTGTTTCGTGGCGGAGAACGCCGCCCGGTGGTGGCGGGGGGTGAGATGGGGTGGGTGTGGGTGAGAAAAGGTGGGTGTAGGTGAGAGGGGGTGGGTGTTGGGTGTGGTTGAGAGGGGGTGGGTGGGGGACGGGGGTGGGTGGTGGACTTCCGTCAGGGACGCCACTCGTCGGGTTCGTTCACAATTAAATGGTGTTCTGACGTCTTCAGAGATGTGGCTGTCGACGGGTGGCTGGCTCCTCATCTGTCTGTCACATGACCCGTCACGGCTGCCCTACATCTCTCACGCCGCCTGTCGCTGAGGGCTCCGAGGAGGAATATCTTTTCGATTACAATGTCGATTGTAATGCGGCGTTGAAGCTGACTCTCTGGTTGTGTCTTCCACGACGGTTGTGGACAAAGATATTTGTTTCAGTAATAACTTCAAGTCCATCACTTGGTAAATTATTATTAATTAAAGAGAAAACTGATATTGTAAACGATAGTACATTGCGTCAGGTCCTATCGTCCGCATCGGGTGCCTAACCTGTTCCCTGACGCGTCCGATTCACAATTAACAATCTGAATACATGCATATACACTAAAGATCTAAGTAACGATATATACACTGTATATACATTATGTACGCTGTGGCCCTATGGCCATGCAAGCACTCTTGAATAAAATATGCGACTCCGTTTAACATCTACTCACTATATACACTGGCCCCGTTTTCATTTATACATTATATATACTGGGCCCGTTACCATTTATACATTATCAACACTGTGGCCCTATGGCCATGCAAACACTCGTGAATAAAAATATGTACCTCCGTTTAATATCTACACCTATATACACTGCGGGAGCCACGTCGGCAAGCCAAAGCTATCGCCACCGTGGCCCCGCTCTACATCCGCAAAGAGACTATTAGATCTGGCCTATGTACATGTCGGAAGCCGCGTTGGTAAGCCAAAACTATCACCCCCGCGGCTCACTATCCACAATAACTTTTGGCTAGGACCTATGCCCCACAGCTCCGGTGGGTGCTCTGCCGGAACGGAAGGGGCCAATGGAGGTTGAGGTGGGGAGGGAGGGGGGAAATTTGGCTTCTGATCGGTCTGATCGAAAATATGGCCTCGCGTGGGTGCGTCCCTTTCCAGCCAATCAGGAGCCAGATAGGCTGTTGTGACCAGGGTGCACTTGTACTCGCGCAAGCCCGCCAGTGCCGTTCGGGATCCTTAATTATTCGAAGATCACTTTCCGTTATTCGTCAAGAAATAGAATTATTACAAATAACTATAATTATTACAGATGCTGAAGACCATTCTATGGTCTTCAGCATCCCGGTACTGTGTCATTATATCGTTCAGAGGATCTTCACTAAGGGTTTGGGGTATACCTCTCTATTTTATATGTCAGCCCCCGCCCTGCCACTCATCCTCCCCCGACAACCCCTCATCATCCTCCTCTCACATCACCCCTCCCCAGTTTCCTCAATACCACTCCCCCTTTCCTCCCTCCTAGACACCCTCTTACCCCTCCCACATCACCCCCCGTTCTCTCTCTCCCTCCCCCTCCCTCCCCAACACACCCGCCTACTGCCGCATCACCCCTGCCCTCTCCCCCCTCCCCGACACCCCCTCCCCATCCTCCAGCATCACCACCCCTCCCCACGCCCTCTCCTCCGCCACCCGTCCTCATCCCCCCCCCCTCCACCACCCCATCCATGGTTGCCGTGTGCCCGACTTGGAGTCAAGCCGGTCTGGTCTTTATGACTGAGTCGAGCGCCACAAGGTGGATGAAGTAGCACCGACTCACAACCTGTCCGCACTGTCTCCACCCCCCCCCCCCTTACGTCTGTCCGCCCCCTTGAGGAATCTACGTTAATGTTAAAAGTCGATCTGCCGTGATAACTGGTCTGTCACTCGCCGTTAAGCAGTCGTAAAGCGTAAGGGGAGAAAATGAAAATGGAAGTGCCAATGATGATGGTCAAACCTCCACCCCCCGCATCCCACAGGCACCTGCCTTAAGGTTTTGAGAACTTGGGACTCCAGAGCTGATGGAGGAAATGGACGCCTTATGGGAAGCAATCGGTGTAAAACGTCATGGTCGTATCTCCGCGGTAAACATGCGGCAGTTGGGATTCACAGTATTAAAACACAACATGTTTCGGATAAGCACCAAAGGTGATCTGCGTTCTTGTAAAACGAAAACAAAACTATTTGTGCTGTTAGGCCTAACGGGAGTTGAGCAAAATCCTCATTTCGGTGGCGAATACCGTAGACACCACGTGATACTGTGGTGCTCCCTGGTGAAGCTATTACTGATGAGCACCAAGTACACCGTTCTGCCCTCTCCATGCGTGGACAGAATCTGTACTGTGCGGCATACGGAATTCGGCGAAGAAATGAAGAGAACCGAACGTCCTGTTTCAAGGCATAGCATCATAAGTATAAGATAAAAGTGAAAAGTTGTTTTTTTGAAGGTTTCCTTTTTGGTTTTCAATTACATTATGAGTGCAGTGTATGTGTTTAGCTGTGCGGCATTAACAAGTCGTGGAGTGATATGTATCTTCTGATGTATAGATAATGTCTATTCTTGTCGATGGGACATTTCATCTGTTTCTCTTGAGTTAAATGTATGTAATGCCAGAATACTGTCTTTGTGAGAGCCCGTCAGTGGGATAGGAGCGGCCTATGCTCAACAACATCAGAACAGCTTTTGTTGTCTCTATTCTCATCAACATAAGAACGGCTTTTGTTGTTTCTATCATCATCAACATAATAACGGCTTTTGTTGTTTCTATCATCATCAACATAATAACGGCATTGGTTGTTTCTATCCTCATCAAAATTAGAACGGCTTTTGTTCTTTTAATCCTCATCTACATAAGAACGATTTTTGTTTTTTCTATCCTCATCAACATAAGAACGGCTTTTGCTGTTTCTATCCTCTTCAAAATAAGAACGGCTTTTGTTGTTTCGATCCTCTTCAACGTAAGAACGGCTTTTGTTGTTTCTATCCTCATCTACATAACAACGACTTTTGTTTTTTCTATCCTCATCTACATAAGAACGACTTTTGTTGTTTCTATCCTCATCGACTTAAGAACGGCTTTTGTTGTTTCTATCCTCATCAACATAAGAACGACTTTTGTTGTTTCTATCCCCATCAACAGAAGAATGGCTTTTGTTGTTTCTATCCCCATCAACATAAGAACGGCTTTTGTTCTTTCTATCATCATCAACATAAGAACGGCTTTTGTTGTTTCTGTCCTCATCAACAACAGAACGGCTTTTGTTCTTTCTATCCTCATCAACAACAGTACGGCTTTTGTTCCTTCTATCATCATCAACATAAGAACGACTTTTGTTGTTTCTATCCTCTTCAACATAAGAACGACTTTTGTTCTTTCTATCCTCATCAACATAAGAACGACTTTTGTTGTTTCTATCCTAATCAACATATGAACGGCTTTTGTTATTTCTATCCTCATCAACATAAGAACGGCTTTTGTTGCTTCTATCTCCATCAACATAAGAACGGCCTTTGTTGTTTCTATCCTTATCAACAACAGAACGGCTTTTGTTCTTTCTATCATCATCAACATAAGAACGACTTTTGTTGTTTCTATCCCCATCAACATAAGAACGGCTTTTGTTGTTTCTATCCTGATCAACATAAAAACGGCTTTTGTTGTTTCTATCCTTATCAACAACAGAACGGCTTTTGTTGTTTCTATCACCATCAGCATAAGAACGACTTTTGTTCTTTCTATCCTGATCAACATAAGAACGGCTTTTGTTGTTTCTATCCTCTTCAGCGTGAGAACGACTTTTGTTGTTTCTATCCTCATCAACAACAAAACGGCTCTTGTTGTTTTTATCCTCATCAACATAAGAACGGCTTTTGTTCTTTCTATCATCATCAACATAGGAACGGCTTTTGTTGTTTCTGTCCTCATCAACAACAGAACGGCTTTTGTTCTTTCTATCCTCATCAACAACAGTACGGCTTTTGTTCCTTCTATCATCATCAACATAAGAACGACTTTTGTTGTTTCTATCCTCTTCAACATAAGAACGACTTTTGTTCTTTCTATCCTTATCAACAACAGAACGGCTTTTGTTCTTTCTATCATCATCAACATAAGAACGACTTTTGTTGTTTCTATCCCCATCAACATAAGAACGGCTTTTGTTGTTTCTATCCTGATCAACATAAAAACGGCTTTTGTTGTTTCTATCCCCATCAACAACAGAACGGCTTTTGTTCTTTCTATCCCCTTCAACATAAGAACGGCTTTTGTTGTTTCTATCCTCTTCAACGTAAGAACGGCTTTTGTTCTTTCTATCCTGATCAACATAAGAACGGCTTTTGTTGTTTCTATCCTCTTCAGCGTGAGAACGACTTTTGTTGTTTCTATCCTCATCAACAACAAAACGGCTCTTGTTGTTTTTATCCTCATCAACATAAGAACGGCTTTTGTTCTTTCTATCATCATCAACATAGGAACGGCTTTTGTTGTTTCTGTCCTCATCAACAACAGAACGGCTTTTGTTCTTTCTATCCTCATCAACAACAGTACGGCTTTTGTTCCTTCTATCATCATCAACATAAGAACGACTTTTGTTGTTTCTATCCTCTTCAACATAAGAACGACTTTTGTTCTTTCTATCCTCATCAACATAAGAACGACTTTTGTTGTTTCTATCCTAATCAACAACAGAACGGCTTTTGTTCTTTCTATCATCATCAACAGAAGAACGACTTTTGTTGTTTCTATCCCCATCAACATAAAAACGGCTTTTGTTGTTTCTATCCTTATCAACAACAGAACGGCTTTTGTTGTTTCTATCACCATCAACATCAGAGCGACTTTTGTTCTTTCTATACCCATCAACATAAGAACGGCTTTTGTTGTTTCTATCCTCTTCAACGTAAGAACGGCTTTTGTTCTTTCTATCCTGATCAACATAAGAACGGCTTTTGTTGTTTCTATCCTCTTCAGCGTGAGAACGACTTTTGTTGTTTCTATCCTCATCAACAACAAAACGACTTTTGTTGTTTTTATCCTCATCAACATAAGAACGGCTTTTGTTGTTTTTATCCTTATCAACAACAGAACGGCTTTTGTTCTTTCTATCATCATCAACATAAGAACGGTTTTTGTTGTTTCTATCCTGATCAATATAAGAACGGCTTTTGTTGTTTCTATCCTCATCAACATAAAACGGCTTTTGTTGTTTCTATCCTCATCAACAACAGAACGGCTTTTGTTGTATCTATCCCCATCAACACAAGAACGGCTTTTGTTGTTTCTATCCTCTTCAACGTAAGAACGGCTTTTGTTCTTTCTATCCTGATCAACATCAGAACGGCTTTTGATGTTTCTATCCTCTTCGGCATGAGATCGGCTTTTGTTGTTTCTATACTGATCAACAACAAAACGGCCTTTGTTGCTTTTGTCCTCATCAACGACAGAACGGCTTTTGTTCTTTCTATCCCCATCAACATAAGGACGGCTTTTGTTCTTTCTATCCTCATCAACATAAAACGGCTTTTGTTGTTTCTATCCTCATCAACAACAGAACGACTTTTGTTCTTTCTATCCCCATCAACATAAGAACGGCTTTTGTTGTTTCTATCCTCTTCAGCGTGCGAACGGCTTTTGCTGTTTCTATACTCATTAACATAAGAACGGCTTTTGTTGTTTCTATCCTCGTCAACATAAGAACGGGTTTTGTGGTTTCTATCCTCATCAACATAAGAACGGCTTTTGTTGTTTCTATCATCATCACCATAAGAACGGCTTTTGTTGTTTCTATCCTCATCAACAACAGAACGGCTTTGTTGTTTCTATCCTGATCAACATAAAAACGGCTTTTGTTGTTTCTATCCTTATCAACAACAGAACGGCTTTTGTTGTTTCTATCACCATCAACATAAGAACGACTTTTGTTCTTTCTATCCCCTTCAACATAAGAACGGCTTTTGTTGTTTCTATCCTGATCAACATAAAAACGGCTTTTGTTGTTTCTATCCTTATCAACAACAGAACGGCTTTTGTTGTTTCTATCACCATCAACATAAGAGCGACTTTTGTTCTTTCTATCCCCATCAACATAAGAACGGCTTTTGTTGTTTCTATCCTCTTCAACGTAAGAACGGCTTTTGTTCTTTCTATCCTGATCAACATAAGAACGGCTTTTGTTGTTTCTATCCTCATCAGCGTGAGAACGACTTTTGTTCTTTCTATCCTCATCAACAACAGTACGGCTTTTGTTCCTTCTATCATCATCAACATAAGAACGACTTTTGTTGTTTCTATCCTCTTCAACATAAGAACGACTTTTGTTCTTTCTATCCTCATCAACATAAGAACGACTTTTGTTGTTTCTATCCTAATCAACATATGAACGGCTTTTGTTATTTCTATCCTCATCAACATAAGAACGGCTTTTGTTGTTTCTATCCCCATCAACATAAGAACGGCCTTTGTTGTTTCTATCCTTATCAACAACAGAACGGCTTTTGTTCTTTCTATCATCATCAACAGAAGAACGACTTTTGTTGTTTCTATCCCCATCAACATAAGAACGGCTTTTGTTGTTTCTATCCTGATCAACATAAAAACGGCTTTTGTTGTTTCTATCCTTATCAACAACAGAACGGCTTTTGTTGTTTCTATCACCATCAACATAAGAACGACTTTTGTTCTTTCTATCCCCATCAACATAAGAACGGCTTTTGTTGTTTCTATCCTCTTCAACGTAAGAACGGCTTTTGTTCTTTCTATCCTGATCAACATAAGAACGGCTTTTGTTGTTTCTATCCTCTTGAGCGTGAGAACGACTTTTGTTGTTTCTATCCTCATCAACAACAAAACGACTTTTGTTGTTTTTATCCTCATCAACATAAGAACGGCTTTTGTTGTTTTTATCCTTATCAACAACAGAACGGCTTTTGTTCTTTCTATCATCATCAACATAAGAACGGTTTTTGTTGTTTCTATCCTCATCAACATAAGAACGGCTTTTGTTGTTTCTATCCTCATCAACTTAAAACGGCTTTTGTTGTTTCTATCCTCATCAACAACAGAACGGCTTTTGTTGTATCTATCCCCATCAACACAAGAACGGCTTTTGTTGTTTCTATCCTCCTCAACGTAAGAACGGCTTTTGTTCTGTCTATCCTGATCAACATAAGAACGGTTTTTGTTCTTTCTATCCTCTTCAGCGTGAGATCGGCTTTTGTTGTTTCTATACTGATCAACAACACAACGGCCTTTGTTGCTTTTATCCTCATCAACAACAGAACGGCTTTTGTTCTTTCTATCCCCATCAACATAAGGACGGCTTTTGTTCTTTCTATCCTCATCAACATAAAACGGCTTTTGTTGTTTCTATCCTCATCAACAACAGAACGACTTTTGTTCTTTCTATCCCCATCAACATAAGAACGGCTTTTGTTGTTTCTATCCTCTTCAGCGTGCGAACGGCTTTTGTTGTTTCTATACTCATTAACATAAGAACGGCTTTTGTTGTTTCTATCCTCGTCAACATAAGAACGGGTTTTGTGGTTTCTATCCCCATCAACACAAGAACGGCTTTTGTTGTTTCTATCCTCTTCAACGTAAGAACGGCTTTTGTTCTTTCTATCCTGATCAACATAAGAACGGCTTTTGTTGTTTCTATCCTCTTCAGCATGAGATCGGCTTTTGTTGTTTCTATACTGATCAACAACAAAACGGCCTTTGTTGCTTTTAACCTCATCAACAACAGAACGGCTTTTGTTCTTTCTATCCCCATCAACATAAGGACGGCTTTTGTTCTTTCTATCCTCATCAACATAAAACGGCTTTTGTTGTTTCTATCCTCATCAACAACAGAACGACTTTTGTTCTTTCTATCCCCATCAACATAAGAACGGCTTTTGTTGTTTCTATCCTCTTCAGCGTGCGAACGGCTTTTGTTGTTTCCATACTCATTAACATAGGAACGGCTTTTGTTGTTTCTATCCTCGTCAACATAAGAACGGGTTTTGTGGTTTCTATCCTCATCAACATAAGAACGGCTTTTGTTGTTTCTATCATCATCAACATAAGAACGGCTTTGTTGTTTCTATCCTGATCAACATAAAAACGGCTTTTGTTGTTTCTATCCTTATCAACAACAGAACGGCTTTTGTTGTTTCTATCACCATCAACATAAGAACGACTTTTGTTCTTTCTATCCCCTTCAACATAAGAACGGCTTTTGTTGTTTCTATCCTCTTCAACGTAAGAACGGTTTTTGTTCTTTCTATCCTGATCAACATAAGAACGGCTTTTGTTGTTTCTATCCTCTTCAGCGTGAGAACGACTTTTGTTGTTTCTATCCTCATCAACAACAAAACGGCTTTTGTTGTTTTTGTCCTCATCAACATAAGAACGGCTTTTGTTCTTTCTATCATCATCAACATAAGAACGGCTTTTGTTGTTTCTGTCCTCATCAACAACAGAACGGCTTTTGTTCTTTCTATCCTCATCAACAACAGTACGGCTTTTGTTCCTTCTATCCTCATCAACATAAGAACGACTTTTGTTGTTTCTGTCCTCATCAACAACAGAACGGCTTTTGTTCTTTCTATCCTCATCAACATAAGAACGGCTTTTGTTCTTTCTATCATCATCAACATAAGAACGACTTTTGTTGTTTCTATCCTCTTCAACATAAGAACGACTTTTGTTCTTTCTATCCTCATCAACATAAGAACGACTTTTGTTGTTTCTATCCTAATCAACATATGAACGGCTTTTGTTATTTCTATCCTCATCAACATAAGAACGGCTTTTGTTGTTTCTATCCCCATCAACATAAGAACGGCCTTTGTTCTTTCTATCCTTATCAACAACAGAACGGCTTTTGTCCTTTCTATCATCATCAACAGAAGAACGACTTTTGTTGTTTCTATCCCCATCAACATAAGAACGGCTTTTGTTGTTTCTATCCTGATCAACATAAAAACGGCTTTTGTTGTTTCTATCCTTATCAACAACAGAACGGCTTTTGTTGTTTCTATCACCATCAACATAAGAACGACTTTTGTTCTTTCTATCCCCATCAACATAAGAACCGCTTTTGTTGTTTCCATCCTCTTCAACGTAAGAACGGCTTTTGTTCTTTCTATCCTGATCAACATAAGAACGGCTTTTGTTGTTTCTATCCTCTTGAGCGTGAGAACGACTTTTGTTGTTTCTATCCTCATCAACAACAAAACGACTTTTGTTGTTTTTATCCTCATCAACAAAAGAACGGCTTTTGTTGTTTTTATCCTTATCAACAACAGAACGGCTTTTGTTCTTTCTATCATCATCAACATAAGAACGGTTTTTGTTGTTTCTATCCTCATCAACATAAGAACGGCTTTTGTTGTTTCTATCCTCATCAACATAAAACGGCTTTTGTTGTTTCTATCCTCATCAACAACAGAACGGCTTTTGTTGTATCTATCCCCATCAACACAAGAACGGCTTTTGTTGTTTCTATCCTCTTCAACGTAAGAACGGCTTTTGTTCTTTCTATCCTGATCAACATAAGAACGGTTTTTGTTGTTTCTATCCTCTTCAGCGTGAGATCGGCTTTTGTTGTTTCTATACTGATCAACAACAAAACGGCCTTTGTTGCTTTTATCCTCATCAACAACAGAACGGCTTTTGTTCTTTCTATCCCCATCAACATAAGGACGGCTTTTGTTCTTTCTATCCTCATCAACATAAAACGGCTTTTGTTGTTTCTATCCTCATCAACAACAGAACGACTTTTGTTCTTTCTATCCCCATCAACATAAGAACGGCTTTTGTTGTTTCTATCCTCTTCAGCGTGCGAACGGCTTTTGTTGTTTCTATACTCATTAACATAAGAACGGCTTTTGTTTTTTCTATCCTCGTCAACATAAGAACGGGTTTTGTGGTTTCTATCCTCATCAACATAAGAACGGCTTTTGTTGTTTCTATCATCATCAACATAAGAACGGCTTTTGTTGTTTCTATCCTCATCAACAACAGAACGGCTTTGTGGTTTCTATCCTCATCAACATATAAGCGGCTGTTGTTGTTTCTATCCTCATCAACATAAGAACGGCTTTTGTGGTGTCTATCCTCATCAACATAAGAACGGCTTTTGTTGTTTCTATCATCATCAACATAAGAACGGCTTTTGTTGTTTCTATCCTCATCAACAACAGAACGGCTTTGTGGTTTCTATCCTCATCAACATATAAGCGGCTTTTGTTGTTTCTATTCTCATCAACATAAGAACGGCTTTTGTTGTTTCTACCCTCTTCAACACGAGAACGGCTTTTGTTGTTTCTATCCTGATCAACAGCAAAAGAACGGTTTTTGTTGATTCTATCCTCATCAACATAAGAACGGCTTTTGTTGTTTCTATCGTCATCAACATAACACGGCTTTTGTTGTTTCTATCCACATCAACAACAGAACGGCTTTTGTTCTTTCTATCATCATCAACATAATAACGGCTTTTCTTCTTTCTATCCCCATCAATATAAGAACGGCTTTTGTTGTTTCTATCCTGATCAACATAAGAACGGTTTTGTTGTTTCTATCATCATCAACATAAGAACGGCTCTTGTTGTTTCTATCCTCATCAACATAAGAACGGCTTTTGTGGTTTCCATCCTCATCAACATATGAACGGCTTTTGTTGTTTCTATCCTCATCAACATAAAAACGACTTTTGTTGTTTCTATCCTGATCAACATAAGAACGATTTTTGTTATTTCTATCCTCTTCAACATGAGAACGGCTTTTGTTTTGTTTCTATCCTCATCAACATATGAACGGCTTTTGTTGTTTCTATCCTCATCAACATAAGAACGGCTTTTGTTGTTTCTATCCTCGTCAACATAAGGACAGCCTTTGTTGTTTCTGTCCTCATCAATACAAAACGGCTTTTGTTGTTTCTATCCTCATCAACACGGCTTTTGTTCTTTCTATTATCATCAACATAATAACGGCTTTTGTTCTTTCTATCCTAATCAACACAAGAACGGCTTCTGTTTTTTTTCTATCCTCATCAACATATGAACGGCTCTTGTTGTTTTTATCCTCACCAACATAAGAACGGCTCTTGTTGTTTTTATCCTCACCAACATAAAAAAGGCTTTTGTTCTTTCTACCCTCATCAACATAAAAACGGCTTTTGTTGTTTCTATCCTTATCAACAACAGAACGGCTTTTGTTGTTTCTATCACCATCAACATAAGAACGACTTTTGTTCTTTCTATCCCCTTCAACATAAGAACGGCTTTTGTTGTTTCTATCCTCTTCAACGTAAGAACGGTTTTTGTTCTTTCTATCCTGATCAACATAAGAACGGCTTTTGTTGTTTCTATCCTCTTCAGCGTGAGAACGACTTTTGTTGTTTCTATCCTCATCAACAACAAAACGGCTTTTGTTGTTTTTATCCTCATCAACATAAGAACGGCTTTTGTTCTTTCTATCATCATCAACATAAGAACGGCTTTTGTTGTTTCTGTCCTCATCAACAACAGAACGGCTTTTGTTCTTTCTATCCTCATCAACAACAGTACGGCTTTTGTTCCTTCTATCATCATCAACATAAGAACGACTTTTGTTGTTTCTGTCCTCATCAACAACAGAACGGCTTTTGTTCTTTCTATCCTCATCAACATAAGAACGGCTTTTGTTCTTTCTATCATCATCAACATAAGAACGAATTTTGTTGTTTCTATCCTCTTCAACATAAGAACGACTTTTGTTCTTTCTATCCTCATCAACATAAGAACGACTTTTGTTGTTTCTATCCTAATCAACATATGAACGGCTTTTGTTATTTCTATCCTCATCAACATAAGAACGGCTTTTGTTGTTTCTATCCCCATCAACATAAGAACGGCCTTTGTTCTTTCTATCCTTATCAACAACAGAACGGCTTTTGTTCTTTCTATCATCATCAACAGAAGAACGACTTTTGTTGTTTCTATCCCCATCAACATAAGAACGGCTTTTGTTGTTTCTATCCTGATCAACATAAAAACGGCTTTTGTTGTTTCTATCCTTATCAACAACAGAACGGCTTTTGTTGTTTCTATCACCATCAACATAAGAACGACTTTTGTTCTTTCTATCCCCATCAACATAAGAACCGCTTTTGTTGTTTCCATCCTCTTCAACGTAAGAACGGCTTTTGTTCTTTCTATCCTGATCAACATAAGAACGGCTTTTGTTGTTTCTATCCTCTTGAGCGTGAGAACGACTTTTGTTGTTTCTATCCTCATCAACAACAAAACGACTTTTGTTGTTTTTATCCTCATCAACAAAAGAACGGCTTTTGTTCTTTCTATCATCATCAACATAAGAACGGCTTTTGTTGTTTCTGTCCTCATCAACAACAGAACGGCTTTTGTTGTTTCTGTCCTCATCAACAACAGAACGGCTTTTGTTCTTTCTATCCTCATCAACAACAGTACGGCTTTTGTTCCTTCTATCATCATCAACATAAGAACGACTTTTGTTGTTTCTGTCCTCATCAACAACAGAACGGCTTTTGTTCTTTCTATCCTCATCAACATAAGAACGGCTTTTGTTCTTTCTATCATCATCAACATAAGAACGACTTTTGTTGTTTCTATCCTCTTCAACATAAGAACGACTTTTGTTCTTTCTATCCTCATCAACATAAGAACGACTTTTGTTGTTTCTATCCTAATCAACATATGAACGGCTTTTGTTATTTCTATCCTCATCAACATAAGAACGGATTTTGTTGTTTCTATCCCCATCAACATAAGAACGGCCTTTGTTCTTTCTATCCTTATCAACAACAGAACGGCTTTTGTTCTTTCTATCATCATCAACAGAAGAACGACTTTTGTTGTTTCTATCCCCATCAACATAAGAACGGCTTTTGTTGTTTCTATCCTGATCAACATAAAAACGGCTTTTGTTGTTTCTATCCTTATCAACAACAGAACGGCTTTTGTTGTTTCTATCACCATCAACATAAGAACGACTTTTGTTCTTTCTATCCCCATCAACATAAGAACCGCTTTTGTTGTTTCCATCCTCTTCAACGTAAGAACGGCTTTTGTTCTTTCTATCCTGATCAACATAAGAACGGCTTTTGTTGTTTCTATCCTCTTGAGCGTGAGAACGACTTTTGTTGTTTCTATCCTCATCAACAACAAAACGACTTTTGTTGTTTTTATCCTTATCAACAACAGAACGGCTTTTGTTCTTTCTATCATCATCAACATAAGAACGGTTTTTGTTGTTTCTATCCTCATCAACATAAGAACGGCTTTTGTTGTTTCTATCCTCATCAACATAAAACGGCTTTTGTTGTTTCTATCCTCATCAACAACAGAACGGCTTTTGTTGTATCTATCCCCATCAACACAAGAACGGCTTTTGTTGTTTCTATCCTCTTCAACGTAAGAACGGCTTTTGTTCTTTCTATCCTGATCAACATAAGAACGGTTTTTGTTGTTTCTATCCTCTTCAGCGTGAGATCGGCTTTTGTTGTTTCTATACTGATCAACAACAAAACGGCCTTTGTTGCTTTTATCCTCATCAACAACAGAACGGCTTTTGTTCTCTCTATCCCCATCAACATAAGGACGGCTTTTGTTCTTTCTATCCTCATCAACATAAAACGGCTTTTGTTGTTTCTATCCTCATCAACAACAGAACGACTTTTGTTCTTTCTATCCCCATCAACATAAGAACGGCTTTTGTTGTTTCTATCCTCTTCAGCGTGCGAACGGCTTTTGTTGTTTCTATACTCATTAACATAAGAACGGCTTTTGTTTTTTCTATCCTCGTCAACATAAGAACGGGTTTTGTGGTTTCTATCCTCATCAACATAAGAACGGCTTTTGTTGTTTCTATCATCATCAACATAAGAACGGCTTTTGTTGTTTCTATCCTCATCAACAACAGAACGGCTTTGTGGTTTCTATCCTCATCAACATATAAGCGGCTGTTGTTGTTTCTATCCTCATCAACATAAGAACGGCTTTTGTGGTGTCTATCCTCATCAACATAAGAACGGCTTTTGTTGTTTCTATCATCATCAACATAAGAACGGCTTTTGTTGTTTCTATCCTCATCAACAACAGAACGGCTTTGTGGTTTCTATCCTCATCAACATATAAGCGGCTTTTGTTGTTTCTATTCTCATCAACATAAGAACGGCTTTTGTTGTTTCTACCCTCTTCAACACGAGAACGGCTTTTGTTGTTTCTATCCTGATCAACAGCAAAAGAACGGTTTTTGTTGATTCTATCCTCATCAACATAAGAACGGCTTTTGTTGTTTCTATCGTCATCAACATAACACGGCTTTTGTTGTTTCTATCCACATCAACAACAGAACGGCTTTTGTTCTTTCTATCATCATCAACATAATAACGGCTTTTCTTCTTTCTATCCCCATCAATATAAGAACGGCTTTTGTTGTTTCTATCCTGATCAACATAAGAACGGTTTTGTTGTTTCTATCATCATCAACATAAGAACGGCTCTTGTTGTTTCTATCCTCATCAACATAAGAACGGCTTTTGTGGTTTCCATCCTCATCAACATATGAACGGCTTTTGTTGTTTCTATCCTCATCAACATAAAAACGACTTTTGTTGTTTCTATCCTGATCAACATAAGAACGATTTTTGTTATTTCTATCCTCTTCAACATGAGAACGGCTTTTGTTTTGTTTCTATCCTCATCAACATATGAACGGCTTTTGTTGTTTCTATCCTCATCAACATAAGAACGGCTTTTGTTGTTTCTATCCTCGTCAACATAAGGACAGCCTTTGTTGTTTCTGTCCTCATCAATACAAAACGGCTTTTGTTGTTTCTATCCTCATCAACACGGCTTTTGTTCTTTCTATTATCATCAACATAATAACGGCTTTTGTTCTTTCTATCCTAATCAACACAAGAACGGCTTCTGTTTTTTTTCTATCCTCATCAACATATGAACGGCTCTTGTTGTTTTTATCCTCACCAACATAAGAACGGCTCTTGTTGTTTTTATCCTCACCAACATAAAAAAGGCTTTTGTTCTTTCTACCCTCATCAACATAAGAACGGCTTTTGTTGTATCTAGCCCCATCAAAAAATAAGAACGGCTTTTGTTTTTTCTATCCTCCGCAACCCAAGACCGACATGCCTGGTTTTATGCCATGTTTTGGTGTGGTTGCCAGAGGTGCCTGTCGAGATAAATGTCGGTAGGCAGCAATTACTTTCCCGTCTCATACAAGTTGCGGCAGGAAATAGTGTTTTCAGATGAAAGCAAACACGTGTTCTGCGTTACTAGTTCATAAACCCAAATTGGCGCCCTGCAGCAGAGAGATTGTCACCTTTTTTATCGTTTCCTATTGTTATCGTAATATCGCTCGTAATGAAATGAACTGTGAAATTGGCAATGTGAGATTTTATTAAACGTTAGTTTTAGAGGAAACTCAATTTGCCGGCGTCGGTGCTTGAGATAAAATTTTATTATCGTAATTTTGTGATTATTACCATAATCGCCTTGACGGAGATGGAAGATGGAAGGTTTGCTGTGACACTCTCAGTCTCGCGCGAGTCTAGGAGCTGTGGAGGAGAGTTCGGGGTTCAGTGGTAAATGGTAATGACATGAAATTTGTTGCGGCCTTTGAAAAAACCGGTGAAACCCGCTTCAATTCGTGGCGGCTCGGTCGACCGGAATGTCTATTGGAATGGGGTGAGGTAGACAGAGGCGTTGGTGGCGGAGTGGGGGGGGGGGGACGTTTAGGCGTCAGTCCTGACCTGGGAAAGAGGTGTCATTAGAAGACGCCACGGAAAGTACCGAGCCGGGCGTGATGGCCGGGGTGTGGCTAGTTTGGCGTTAGAAAAGCTAAATCCCAAGTTAAAGATAGGGATATCAGCAGCTGGGTCATCCCCAGGGAACCAAGACAACAGATGCAAAAACCTAAGAACAGCTTTTGTTGTTTTTATCGACTATATCTAGACATCTTTGCTAAGTGACTGTCAGGTTACTGTCCGATGTAGTCATTAAGATGTGTATGCGCCGTTGACAACCTCGTTAAATAAGTTTGCATGAAAATAGGTTACTGTCGCCATTTGGCCGTTGCTCAGTTACTGTCGACATTGTTACTGTCGACATTTGGCCGTTGCCCAGTTACTGTCGCCATATGGCCGTTGCCAAGGTTACTGTCGCTATGTTGCTGTCGTCTTGTGGGCGTTACCAAGTGACTCATCGGATGGCTGTCGCCATAAGTATGGTGTCGTCCCGCTGCATGTTTGGTCATGACACCGGGGAGGTATTGTGTTTGGGCTCTGGGGTAGCTCTGAGTGGGTGTGAAGGGGTGGGTGGGTGGGGGTGTGGCAGCTCTGAGTGGGTGTGGACGGCTGGGTGGGTGGGGGGGGGTGTATATGATATTACCGCCTTGCCGGTGCATCAATTCCCGAGCTCCCGCTTGGGAGTCCCCGCTCGGGAGTCAAGCTGTGCTAACCTTTATGTCTGAGGCGGCTGCAAATCATTTGAGAACCTGTGTGTTTCACCCTCCCCAACCCCCCTCCTCCACCCACTTAGCCATACATTGGTCCGCCATGTTAATAAATCCACCAAAAGGGGGAGGCGAGGCCATGAAGGTTGAGTGCCGGTGGTGGACAGAAAGGCACAGTGTAAACAGTGTGCAATATTACAACTGTATTTCAGGCATACATTTGACAAACAATTTGGTCATAATTTTTAAAACCTGTGTCGAGTAAGGACTTAATCGGAGTTCCTGTCGGATAACGAATGCAGTTAAATACTTTCTATGAGTGGACGTCTTGAGAGCAGTAATTACTTTCCTTTGTCATATAGTTGGCGGTATGAATATTGTTTTTATATTTTCTCTGTAACTATAGTTTATGTATCCAAATTGGCCATGCCTCAGATATTAGCTCCTTTTTTTTCTTTTCGGGGCTGCACTTTTTTGGTCTCTCCAATGGAGAGTTGGGACGAGTCCGGAGAACGTGCCGCAAGTAGCGATTGCGGAGAATTCAGAGAATACAAATGGCGTTTGCCATTGCAGCATCATTCATTTCAACTTTATAAAGCCTTGTAATGGTGAACAGGATGTAAAGATGTATCAGATCACAAACGTGAAAGACATTAGGATAATTTATTAAATTAATGCTTAGAATAAATTGTTATGCGTGATTATAGCTTACAATAACTCCTTTTATAATCAGCCAACACATTTGTCGGCTTTCCTTTCTTTCAGCCTACTCTCCAAAACGTACAAAGGGAAATTTGGAGAACAAGAGACTTGACTTCGTTTTGGTGATGGGGCGAAACAAAACAAAAGATACAAGGCTTATTTGATTCTTCCGGATTGACCTTTAGACTGCAAATTAATTTAAATCTTGTCACCTGATCTCTCCATACTAAACCCCCTCGGGAGGTGGTAGAGATTAGAGTCCGAAGATAGTCGGAAGGACCAAAGAAGTGCGCTCGGAGACGGTATGGAGAAACCAAACAACCAAAAAAGTGCGACCGAATTGTTATCGGGTGTGGCTCATGAATGAATTAGCTGTGTAATTGGTTATGTGAGGTCTTATTAGGTTCAGAGGTTCAGTGCAATATACGGTAGTCCTGGAAATAATAGCCTTGATGTCATATGATGGACCGAGATTGACTGTGTTCTCCACGTGGAGATCGTGTCTAACGCACATCTCGTCTAACTCTCGTGGTGACTGGTGTAAGGTTAACGAGTGCGTTCGTTCAGTGTTATTTCATGATATTGTGATGTAGGCAAAAATGCGATATACGCCAAAGTAAAAAGTAAGAATGGATGTTGTTGGCATCGCGGAATACACAAACCTCGTTCTTGTGGTAAAGTGGACGGGTAATGACTCGTTGGACCCGAATAGTCACGGGTATCGATAATAAGGACGTGGTAGAGAACAGGGAACAGATGTCTCTTTGCATCCTGTAACGACGGCGGTGACGAGATTTTGTCCCTGGGGTCAGACTCGCCGTCTGTTAGTGCTTCATTGCTCAGCGGACTCCGGTGTGTGCTTTCGGGTTCTGAGGGTATGGGAGTTGGGAGGGGCGTGTGGTCGACACCATTGAGGTTTGGTTAGCATTCTTAGAGGACGGGATGTGGTGATGGGGTAATCGAGTGGGGGTTGTGGTAGAGTGAAGGTCGGGATGGAATGGAGGTTGTGGTGGAGTGGGGGTCGTGGTGGAGTGGAGGTCGTGGTGGGGTGGACGTTGTGGTGGAGTGGAGGTTGTGATGGAGTGGAGGTTGTGATGGAGTGGCAGTCATGATAGATTGGAGGTCATGGTGGAGTGGAGGTCGTGGTGGAGTAGAGGTTGTGATGGATGGGGGGTTGTGGTGGAGTGGAGGTCGTAGTGGAGTTGAGGTCGTGGTGGAGTGGGGGTTGTGGTGCAGTGGAGGTTGTGATGGAGTGGGGGTTGTGGTGGAGTGGAGGTCGTGGTGGAGTTGAGGTCGTGGTGGAGTGGAGGTTGTGATGGAGTGGGGGTTGTGGTGGAGTGGAGGTCGTGGTGGAGTTGAGGTCGTGGTGGAGTGGGGGTTGTGGTGGAGAGGAGGTCGTGGTGGAGTTGAGGTCGTGGGGGAGTGGGGGTTGTGGTGCAGTGGAGGTTGTGATGGAGTGGGGGTTGTGGTGGAGTAGAGGTTGTGATGGAGTGGGGGTTGTGGTGGAATGGAGGTTGTGATGGAGTGAATGTCTTGGTGGAGTGGAGGTCGTGATGGAGTGGAGGTCGTGGTGGAGTTGAGGTCGTGGTGGAGTGGGGGTTGTGATCGAGTGGGGGTTGTGGTGGAGTGGAGGTCGTGTTGGAGTGGAGGTCGTGATGGAGTTGAGGTCGTGGTGGAGTGGGGGTTGTGGTGCAGCGGAGGTCGTGATGGAGTGGAGGTCGTGGTGGAGTGGGGGTTGTGGTGGAGTGGAGGTTGTGATTGAGTGGTGGTCGTAGTGGAATGGAGGTCGTGATGGAATGGAGGTTGCGATTGAGTGGCGGTCATGATGGAGTGGAGGTCGTAATAGAGCGGATGTCCTGATAAACAAGAGATCGTGATTGATTAGAGTACCTGACACTGAGGTCTCCGTGGGTTGGGTGTCAATTTGTCAGTGGCGAGGCGCAGTCTGGCACGCTAGCTTTTAGGTCGCCGTTCCCACAATGGGAGTGATTAAAGCAACAGGAGGCAACCCCTTATGCCGCCACCTTTTTACAGCAAAGACGCCGCTAAGGCTAAGACAATTAGTCACTGGGAGTCTTACAGTGGGCAGTTTTAAGGTGCCGATCACAGATTTATGTGGTAGACAGTATTCGCCTCACTTCGCAAGTGTTTTGAATACAATTATTGCCAAATTGTGCAATATTCACTGGAAAATATACCGAATACATTGGCCAATATAGTGTATCCAATATTATATATGCCACAGCTTTACATACAGTCATGCGTATAGGTGTTTCTATTGGTGATTTAGAGGTGATGGCCTCTTTAAGCGCTCGCTTAACTAAAGTTAGCATTTAATTTGACAATTTGAAAATTTTAGATTCAACATGAAAAATTATATGTAATGACACTAATTACTTTTAACAGGGAACATATATCTGGCGACCAGTTAAAATATATTTTATTGCTATCTAGAGGGCACGTGGATAATAATGATATAAGTAGCCCCAGTTTTGTGGCTGTAAGACGAGCCTTGACTTGCTGTCAAACGAAACTCTGGAAACCCAACTAAGCAACAGCCACCGCCAAATCCGTATTTTATTAACTCCGTCCTACCGCCCCAGAATTGGGGTACATATATCCCTGATATACCTTATATTCCTCGCATCCACTGAGCATCCATAGTATTTAACGACAAAGGCTGAGTAAATAAGATTTCCCCGTAAGGACTGTAAGAGGAGTGATTTGCGAGAGGTTCAGAGATGCGACCACATCTCACTGCCCAGCGTCTTGTCGTGGGTTCTGGGTAATATGTGGAGCTGATGGTCCCGACATCCCGCCTTCGACTCTCACTTTGATCTGTTCAAGTTCGTAATGAATTGTGACAAAGTCCTGTTTGGTTTTCGTGTTGTATCATCACATTGATGTGATTTTGATTTTCATAAAAGATCACTTTCATAAAAGAGCACATCTAAATCAAATGTGATTCTTATTCAAAGGTACTTCTTTTATAACAGTTCGTTATTTAACCCAAAATGCCGTCCTTCCCACGTTTCCGTAAACACTTGTTTACTATTCCGTAAATACTTGTTTACTCCATGCAAGACCCTGCGATATTAAGGCACAGATTGTTTTTAGTTGCTGCTTTGTATTGTTGGTATATTGGCATTAGAGTGGAATACAGAAATGGTAATAGTAAGAATATTCTTGGCCATGTTACAATTGTTGCGACAGATCCGCGAGTTGGAAGATCAGCTGGGGGGCCCTGAAGGGGCCTCCTCAAGCAACGCCAAGAAGGAAGCCTTCAGTCTGGGTGACTGTCAGCACGCTACAGGGTGAGTACATATCGCCCAGCTTCCTTCATAGCCTTGAGATACAGTCTGGTTGACTGTCAGCGCGCTACAGGGTGAGCACATATCGCCCAGCTTCCTTCATAGCTTTGATATACAGTCTGGGTGACAGTCAGCACGCTACAGGGTGAGTACATATCGCCCAGCTTCCTTCACAGCCTTGATATACAGTCTGGATGACTGTTAGCACGCTGCAGGGTGAGTACATATCACCCAGCTTCCTTCATAGCCTTGATATACAGTCTGGATGACTGTCAGCACGCTGCAGGGTGAGTACATATCGCCCAGCTTCCTTCATAGCCTTGAGATACAGTCTGGTTGACTGTCAGCACGCTACAGGGTGAGTACATATCGCCCAGCTTCCTTCATAACTTTGATATACAGTCTGGATGACTGTCAGCACGCTACAGGGTGAGTACATATCGCCCAGCTTCCTTCACAGCCTTGATATACAGTGTAGATAACTGTCAGCGCGCTGCTGGGTGAGTTCATATCGCCCAGCTTCCTTCATAGCCTTGATATACAGTCTGGATGACTGTCAGCACGCTACAGGGTGAGTACATATCGCCCAGCTTCCTTCATAGCCTTGATATACAGTGTGGATGATTGTCAGCACGCTACAAGGTGAGTACATATCGCCCAGCTTCCTTCATAGCCTTGATATACAGTCTGGATGACTGTTAGCACGCTGCAGGGTGAGTACATATCACCCAGCTTCCTTCATAGCCTTGATATACAGTCTGGATGACTGTCAGCACGCTGCAGGGTGAGTACATATCGCCCAGCTTCCTTCATAGCCTTGAGATACAGTCTGGTTGACTGTCAGCACGCTACAGGGTGAGTACATATCGCCCAGCTTCCTTCATAACTTTGATATACAGTCTGGATGACTGTCAGCACGCTACAGGGTGAGTACATATCGCCCAGCTTCCTTCACAGCCTTGATATACAGTGTGGATAACTGTCAGCGCGCTGCAGGGTGAGTACATATCGCCCAGCTTCCTTCATAGCCTTGATATACAGTCTGGATGACTGTCAGCACGCTACAGGGTGAGTACATATCGCCCAGCTTCCTTCATAGCCTTGATATACAGTGTGGATGACTGTCAGCACGCTACAAGGTGAGTACATATCGCCCAGCTTTCTTCATAGCCTTGATATACAGTCTGGATGACTGTCAGCACGCTACAGGGTGAGTACATATCGCACAGCTTCCTTCATGGCCTTGATATACAGTGTGGATGACTGTCAGCACGCTGCAGGGTGAGTACATATCGCCCAGCTTCCTTCACAGCCTTGATATACAGTGTGGATAACTGTCAGCACGTTACAGGGTGAGTACATATCGCCCAGCTTCCTTCATAGCTTTGATATACAGTCTGGATGACTGTCCGCACGCTGCAGGGTGAGTACATATCGCCCAGCTTCCTTCATAGCTTTGATATACAGTCTGGATGACTGTCCGCACGCTGCAGGGTGAGTACATATCGCCCAGCTTCCTTCATAGCCTTGATATACAGTCTGGATGACTGTCAGCACGCTACAGGGTGAGTACATATCGCACAGCTTCCTTCATGGCCTTGATAAACATTATGTGTGACTGTCACTCGTTGTATTAATAGCGAGCGAAGCGAACTTCTGTATCAACAAGACGGATCCCCGGGGAAGCCATACAGGAGAAGAAGTGGGGTTCTTAACGCGTGCGCATGCAGTAAATAAAGGTCATGCAGTTGTAATATCTTGCAATGTGGTTAGGACCAAGTCAGTATTCTCCTCCACATCTACTGCTATTTTTTTTTATGACGATGGCAAAGCTCCCTGATTTCAGGAACCACCTTAGTGATTGGGATAAGTTTCAGTCACTTGATGTAAGAGATCTACTGGCATTGTCAGGAATCCAATAGGGGTTTGGAAAGAGTAAATGGCGACACGGGCATATTTGAAAAATCGACATTCGACATTGACCCCTGAACTTGGACATTGATGATATGATGATAGATAGTGGCATTTTCAAAAAAGAACGACAAAGAGCATAGCCAAAAAGGGACAAGGAACGTCGTGAATTATCGGCATTCTACACTGAGAATTTTGACGATGGACACTGGACCTCCCTTCCAGCCCCTTTGCAATGAGTCTACTTTGCTTCAGGTTTAACTGGTTGATAATGTTTTTATTGTTCCGGGGGCTAATGTGTGTGTTTATCTATGATAGTTTGCTTAAGGATATAAATGACTTATTTACTAAATTAAATGTGACAATTAAAGGATTGTTTAAACCGTAAGCTATGCGAACAAATTGGGAAAAAATAACTTAACTTGCCAAAATAAATACTAAGTTAATTACCTCATGTGGTTGTCATATCTAACTTCATGTTAAGAAGCAAACAATGGCAACACAATGGCAGTGTGCGAAACTAACGCTCGACCGGCGGAGCGAGTCGAATATTTTACTGGTCGGTCGAGTGTTAATGCCGAGACACTGGACCGGCCGGCCTTGTAACTAGTTTGTGTAGCACAATACGCTTTATCTGATTCGATGTTTCAGTAATACCAATCGTTTATTTTTTATTAAGAAACCCGGTGCGTAAACAGAGTTCCCACAGGTCAGGGAAAACAGGGAAAACAGGAAAAACAGGGAAAATGCTGAAAAAAAATTCCCTGCAGGGAAAAATCAGGGAATTTCATTTTCAAGCCAAAATCAGGGAAAAATCAGGGAATTTTAGAAACCAAGATTGCATTTTGGCCACTATTCAATCCCAGGCACTACTAATATCTAGAAGGTTATGAATTCCCTGTCTTATATGGTTAATAATATCCCAATAGATAAAGGGTTATGGGCCTGATCTTGTATAATTATGCAATGGCATGTATGACAGAAGTTCTCTTGCTATCATTTCTGTTCACGCTTTAAGACTCTCACTGCATTAAGACCTGAATTTTGAAGAAAGAATTGTTTACATATCTATAATTAAAGACTGTGCTTGAAGCCCAAACGGATTTGAGCAACCTTCTCAGAGCTTTTTCTTAATTGTGGCTACGTCCACAATACAATTTGGCTTTTTTTTGTTGTGTAGTACGAGGTGTGTTGCATTTAAATGCATTCCAACCAGAAATATTGCAGTTGTCAGGGTTAGCAGACAATAATATTTTTAGATGACGTAAGAGAAGTAAAAAATATTATTTTGTCCTGCGAATTCTAAGGATGTGGTTATAACTGTGTGCCAACTAAGTAAGTCAAGAATCCCGCTGTGGGTGATTCGTGCGGTACAAACTTTGTTCCCGAGAAAAACGTCGCATTCTTCCTTGAACTAAGTTATGAGACTTACCCTGATGAATTCTAATTGATCTGGCGGTCAGTAAACAATGAAAATGAAAAATGCCGCGGTAAAGTCCCCTTTTCATCGCCAAAATCCGCACGGAAGGGGTATTTTTCATGCAGAAACCCGCTCTGTGAACGCACATTTTCAGCACCCCCCTACCCAGGCGCAGGTTTTAGAATATCCGCATCAAATCAAGTGCATCAAATCAAGTGCATTCGTTCGCATATGTATATTTCCCTAGCAAAAATACGCTCTAAAGGTTCTCGATGGCCGAGTTTAATTTTACAGGTACATTCCTTTACCACCAAGATATGTCTATTGCAATAAATAAAGTCTGAAGTATTAAAGAAAACTGATCTGTCATTAAAACCTAACATAATTTCATTCTCCGATATAATTGTCTCATCAACCAACTTTTTTTTTATAAGGAGCGAAATCAACTGCGTTTCCTTAATGACCAGGCAAGCTTCCAAATTTGTCTGAGCTGGTTGATATTCTGGTTCTTCGATATAGAACTCAACATCTTATTTGAAAAAAAAACAGTTGAACTATCCCTTGACATTAAAGTTAACTTTCCTTCAATAGACCGCAATCCTCCCCGCACGACAATTAACTCGAAATGAGTTAGCGGACAGTCGGTTACCTTCTGATATAATTTAACGTAGTCAAGTGATCCGGATCCCTTAACAATGTCACTAACAAATATGATTCCACATTTTATCCAATGCTTCATATACAGTGGCATACCTTGGTATAATAATAAATCGTTAATCCATAATATTTGAGCAGATGAGGAAATTTTATCGTTCGTTACATTGTCGTCATCGAGACAGTTGTGCAACCACAATCATAAGTAATTCATTTCATGAAATGATGGGAATTTATTCGGCACACCTCTTAGCTGGCCAAATGAGACTTTTAAACACTAATAACCCAAGACATAGTAATTATATAAAGGAATAACGCTCCAGATGGAATTGTTTGTGGAGTTTTTTTGTTCATCAATTTACATGCAAACGCAACTTGAAAGTGAATCATGTAAAACATCTTGAGACCACCATTATCTGTCTCTCTTGACATGTTCTTTAATAATTTTCAGACCGTCCTCAGTAAAACAATTGTCTTTACTTCAAATGAATTTTAAACATATAATAATTGCGATGTTGAAGGTCACATGCTTTTTGATTACTCAGGGAAAGTTTCAATGACTCAGGGAGAAATCAGGGAAAAATCAGGGAATCTGTTTTTGTGTTTCCTGTGGGAACCCTGAGTAAACGAACTGTCTAGACCTTCTCAAGTTATTATCTTGCATCCCTAACAACGAGCCAAGTTTTCCCTCCTTTATGAATATAACTATTGATGAGTATCAAGTTGGAATTCCCGGAATGCAAAGACATCAATAATTCTGGGCTACCCAGTTGCTGAGTCAATCAGACATCACCAAATCTATACAGTCATGAACAGTAATTGTTTTATTTTGGATGCCCATGTAGTCGACCTACCCGCTTCTGTTCGATTGTAGAGCATACGCTTATTTCTTATTCTCAGAAGAAGTCTGCCACATTCTCCATAAATAGCAGCATTAACGGTACCCCATGGTACACCGAAAACATATTTACAATATTTCGTATGAACTCTTTCAATACAATCTCTAAGATCATATCCCCAGATTTGTGCTCCATTGATTAATATTGTCGTAATCATTTTATCAAGAAGTTCAAAACATTGCTCAGCATCTAAACCTCCACAACTCCAACACCTCCAACAAGTCTGATCGCTTTACCTGACTGTGCTGCAAGGGTCCTTTGGATTTTACCCCAGACCAACTTCGAAGAGAATAACATACCCAGATATTTGTAATATGGTGCTACTTGTAGAAGTTTTCTTTCAAAATACCACTTTGCATTATCTCTGGCGTCTCCCATTCCTAAATACCATGTATGAATTCAATGTATTTGCTGTCTTACAAGACCGGCGGGTCTTGTACAACTTGAAGTTTGTTTCACACACTGCAATGGTATATGCATAATTTATCAACGCATTTTCTTATCCCAATTTGGCAAAAGAAATTCTTTCAGTAACATGCCATTTAACTTAGTGTTCACTAGTATCTGTATTTATGTAAACAAAATAACTTAAATACATAATATCCATTGAAACTTGTATGGTCTTATGCCTTAGACTCTGCAAACAATATATATAACTATCACATTTTATTCCGGTGCATTTAAAATACTATTAAATATTTATCAGTCAAAAATGCTGCATGTAAAGTTTTATTCTTGGAGGTGTGACTTCGCTCGAAATTTATGTGACATTTACCAGTATACATCTTATTGAAACCCCCACAATTCTGGAGCCTACTGTATTATATAAACATCCCATAACTGCAGTGGAAGCTGCTAGCTGGCGTAAGCACTCAGCGTACAGCACTTGCACCCATCCCTTCGCTAGAGGTGATGGAAGAGCTTCACTACCACGGCCGTGACAGGACACGTACGTGGCCTATATATGCAAAAACCCAGAGACATGGGCGATAAAAGGAAAACTACGGAATTTGAATCGACATTCTTCTCCTGAGTGACATTTCCGAGAGTCTCACGGTGTAGCATTTATACTGCGAGCCAGGCAACCCCCCTTTAGAACTATGTCGTGTGCCACATTATAGTATAATTACGGGTCGGTTGGGATTAATATGGTATCATGTACTGACAGTTTCTTGGAAAGGAATCGCCCAGGGGAGGGGGGCGGCTATTAATTTTTCCGTATTGCGCCGCTACCTGCTCGGATCGACCGGCTGGCTAACTGGACAACCGGCGGACAGGTTTGCGTTACCACTGACTGGTCGATAAGGTGATGAAAGGAAGAAAGAGATGAGTCGCTTCTAACGTGTTGAAACATTTTATATTCTGAAGAGTAGCGCGCTTAAGTTGAGTATTGACAGCCTAAGGGTGACTTGTTATTAAAAAAAATACATTCGGTAAAAATAGTTGCTGTCTGTAGGTAGAGTATCAGTTTTCAGTAGGTTCTGTAGCCAGTCATCTAAAACATTCTTTCTTTCTTTTTTTGGGGTAGGGGGTTGTGGGGGGGGTGGGGGGGAGGTGCTAGGAATGCATTGAGTTTATCGTCCCTTGATGTTTGTTCCACTGATACCATAATATAATCCTTACCGCTTAGAATCTTCATGAAAGAGAGAACGTATGTCATTGATATGTTGCAAGGTGGATATTCTATATTGATATAATCCATACCGCTTAGAATCCTTCGTGGATAAGAGAACGTATTTCATAGATATGTTGCCTTGTAGATATTCTACATTTAATGGTATATTTTATTTTTTACCTTTGTAGAAGCGAGCCGTATGATTCGTCCAAATACGCCTCGGACTTGTTGAGTCTCGCCATTAACGAGCGGAGCAGCAAAAAGGTAAAACACGCGTTACAGGAAAAGCTTCCGGTCGTCCTGTACGGTCACCGTGCCCCAACAATAGCTAGGGAGGAAAAAGCCCGGAGCTGCTTATTAGTCTGCTCCCCTCCTATTTAATTTGTTTTTAACATCAGTCGCTGTTGCGTCACTTCCTTATCGATTTCCGGTTAATTATGTCAATATACTCATGAACACGCCCTTTATTGTGACAATAACGATATGAGATACGTAGTCTTTTCTTGTCGTCTGCGTCATTAACATTAATTGAGGGTTATTGGTATGTTGAATGCTTGGGAATACTTTCATATTCCAAGACAATTTATTAATAAATATAATATTAATAAAGGTGACGGAATGAATGAAACATAATTATTTTTGTGATCATAATTAAATTTGGTCGTACATGTTTTCCTTATTACAACGTAATAATGAAACTAACATGCCAATGTTGACAATATAGTCGGTAATCATAATTGTCGTCGTCCAATTTTATCTAATATAACGTAAATATAAGTAAAAAAGAACGTTTTGCTATTTGTCGTCTGCTTTGCGTATGGTGTACCGCGGCCTACTTTCAGGGTGTGTATTCCCACGCCACGTGTCCCGGGCTCGTCATGACGAACATCACATATGGCATCTTACCGTCCTGGTTCTGGGTCCTGATCCTCCCAATTATGTGGCTGGTAAGTGATGACAAATGAGCCCAGTTGGCTAGCGGGATCATAGGCCCAGTTGGCTAGCGGGATCATTGGCCCAGTTGGCTATCGGGATCATTGGCCCAGTTGGCTAGCGGGTTCATTGGCCCAGTTGGCTAGCGGGATCATTGGCCCAGTTGGCTAGCGGGATCACTGGCCCAGTTGGCTACATTGGCCCAGTTGGCTAGCGGGATCATTGGCCCAGTAGGCTAGCGGGATCATTGGCCCAGTTGGCTACATTGGCCCAGTTGGCTAGCGGGATCATTGGCCCAGTTGGCTAGCGAGATCATTGGCCCAGCTGGCTAGCGGGATCACTGGCCCAGTTTGCTAGCGGGATCACTGGCCCAGTTGGCTAGCGGGATCATAGGCCCAGTTGGCTAGCGCGATCATAGGCCCAGTTGGCTAGCGGGGTCATTGGCCCAGTTGGCTAGCGGGATCATAGGCCCAGTTGGCTAGCGCGATCATAGGCCCAGTTGGCTAGCGGGGTCATTGGCCCAGTTGGCTAGCGGGATCATTGGCAAAGCTGGCTAGCGGGGTCATTGACCCAGTAGACCAGTGGGATCATTGGCCCAGTAGGCTAGCCGGATCATTGACCCAGTTGGCTAGCGGGATCATTGGCCCAGTTGGCTAGCGGGATCATTGGCCCAGTTGGCTAGCGGGATCATTGGCCCAGTTGGCTAGCGGGATCATTGGCCCAGTTGGCTAGCGAAATCATTGGCCCAGTTGGCTAGCGGGATCATTGGCCCAGTTGGCTAGCGGGATCACTGGCCCAGTTGGCTAGCGGGGTCATTGGCCCAGTTGGCTAGCGGGATCATTGGCCCAATTGGCTAGCGGGGTCATTAGCCCAGTTGGCTAGCGGGATCATTGGCCCAGATGGCTAGCGGGATCATTGGCCCAGTTGGCTAGCGGGATCATTGGCCCAGTTGGCTAGCGGGATCATTGGCCCAATTGGCTAGCGGGGTCATTGGCCCAGTTGGCTACATTGGCCCAGTTGGCTAGCGGGATCATTAGCCCAGTTGGCTAGCGGGATCATTGGCCCAGTTGGCTTGCGGGATCATTGGCCCAGTTGGTTAGCGGGATCATTGGCCCAGTTGGCTAGCGGGGTCATTGGCCCAGTTGGCTACATTGGCCCAGCTGGCTAGCGGGATCATTGGCCCAGTTGGCTAGCGGGATCATTGGCCCAGTTGGCTAGCGGGATCATTGGCCCAGTTGGATAGCGGGATCATTGGCCCAGTTGGCTAGCGGGATCATTGACCCAGTTGGCTAGCGGGATCATTGGCCCAGTTGGCTAGCGGAATCATTGGCCCAGTTGGCTAGCGGGATCATTGGCCCAGTTGGCTAGCGGGATCATTGGCCCAGTTGGCTAGCGGGATCATTGGCCCAGTTGGCTAGCGGGATCATTGGCCCAGTAGGCTAGCGGGATCATTGGCCCAATTTTCTAGCGGGGTCATTGGCCCAGTTGGCTACATTGGCCTAGTTGGCTAGCGGGATCATTGACCCAGTTGGCTAGCGGGATCATTGGCCCAGTTGGCTAGCGGGATCATTGGCCCAGTTGGCTAGCGGGATCATTGGCCCAGTTGGCTAGCGGGATCATTGGCCCAGTTGGCTAGCGGGATCACTGGCCCAGTTGGCTAGCGGGTTCATTGGCCCAGTTGGCTAGCGGGATCATTGGCCCAGTTGGCTAGCGGGATCATAGGCCCAGTTGGCTAGCGGGATCATTGGCCCAGTTGGCTAGCGGGATCATTGGCCCAGTTGGCTAGCGGGATCATTGGCCCAGTTGGCTAGCGGGTTCATTGGCCCAGTTGGCTAGCGGGATCATTGGCCCAGTTGGCTAGCGGGATCATTGGCCCAGTTGGCTAGCGGGATCATTGGCCCAGTTGGCTAGCGGGATCATTGGCCCAGTTGGCTAGCGGGGTCATTGGCCTAGTTGGCTAGCGGGATTACTGGCCCAGTTGGCTAGCGGGATCATTGGCCCAGTTGGCTAGCGGGATCATTGGCCCAGTTGGCTAGCGGGATCATAGGCCCAGTTGGTTAGCGGGATCATTGGCCCAGTTGGCTAGCGGGATCATTGGTCCAGTTGGCTAGCGGGATCACTGGATCAGTTGGCTAGCGGGTTCATTGGCCCAGTTGGCTAGCGGGATCATTGGCCCAGTTGGCTAGCGGGATCATAGGCCCAGTTGACTAGCGGGATCATTGGCCCAGTTGGTTAGCGGGATCATTGGCCTAGTTGGCTAGCGGGATCATTGGCCCAGTTGGTTAGCGGGATCATTGGCCCAGTTGGCTAGCGGGATCACTGGCCTAGTTGGCTAGCGGGATCATTGGCCCATTTGGCTAGCGGGATCATTGGCCCAGTTGGCTAGCGGGATCATTGGCCCAGTTGGCTAACGGGATCACTGGCCCAGTTGGCTAGCGGGATCATTGGCCCAGTTGGCTAGCGGGATCATTGGCCCAGTTGGCTAGCGGGATCACTGGCCCAGTTGGCTAGCGGGTTCATTGGCCCAGTTGGCTAGCGGGATCATTGGCCCAGTTGGCTAGCGGGATCATAGGCCCAGTTGGCTAGCGGGATCATTGGCCCAGTTGGCTAGCGGGATCATTGGCCCAGTTGGCTAGCGGGATCATTGGCCCAGTTGGCTAGCGGGTTCATTGGCCCAGTTGGCTAGCGGGATCATAGGCCCAGTTGGTTAGCGGGATCATTGGCCCAGTTGGCTAGCGGGATCATTGGCCCAGTTAGCTAGCGGGGTCATTAGCCCAGTTGGCTAGCGGGATCATTGGCCCAGATGGCTAGCGGGATCATTGGCCCAGTTGGCTAGCGGGATCATTGGCCCAGTTGGCTAGCGGGATCACTGGCCCAGTTCGCTAGCGGGATCATTGGCCCAGTTGGCTAGCGGGATCATTGGCCCAGTTGGCTAGCGGGATCATTGGCCCAGTTGGCTAGCGGGGTCATTAGCCCAGTTGGCTAGCGGGATCATTGGCCCAGATGGCTAGCGGGATCATTGGCCCAGTTGGCTAGCGGGATCATTGGCCCAGTTGGCTAGCGGGATCACTGGCCCAGTTGGCTAGCGGGATCATTGGCCCAGTTGGCTAGCGGGATCATTGGCCCAGTTGGCTAGCGGGATCATTGGCCCAGTTGGCTAGCGGGGTCATTGGCCCAGTTGGCTAGCGGGATCATTGGCCCAGTTGGCTAGCGGGATCATTGGCCCCGTTGGCTAGCGGGATCATTGGCCCAGTTGGCTAGCGGGGTCATTGGCCCAGTTGGCTAGCGGGGTCATTGGCCCAGTTGGCTAGCGGGTTCATTGGCCCAGTTGGCTAGCGGGATCATTGGCCCAGTTGGCTAGCGGGATCATT
This sequence comes from Arenicola marina, assembly GCA_964019135.1. Lineage (NCBI taxonomy): Eukaryota > Metazoa > Annelida > Polychaeta > Arenicolidae > Arenicola > Arenicola marina. The sequence goes on along the minus strand of OZ025259.1, from coordinate 10,958,475 downwards.
GGCCCAGTTGGCTAGCGGGATCATTGGCCCAGTTGGCTAGCGGGGTCATTGGCCCAGTTGGCTAGCGGGATCACTGGCCCAGTTGGCTAGCGGGATCATTGGCCCAGTTGGCTAGCGGGATCATTGGCCCAGTTGGCTAGCGGGATCATAGGCCCAGTTGGTTAGCGGGATCATTGGCCCAGTTGGCTAGCGGGATCATTGGCCCAGTTGGCTAGCGGGGTCATTGGCCCAGTTGGCTAGCGGGATCATTGGCCCAGATGGCTAGCGGGATCATTGGCCCAGTTGGCTAGCGGGATCATTGGCCCAGTTGGCTAGCGGGATCACTGGCCCAGTTAGCTAGCGGGATCATTGGCTCAGTTGGCTAGCGGGATCATTGGCCCAGTTGGCTAGCGGGATCATTGGCCCAGTTGGCTAGCCGGATCACTGGCCCAGTTGACTAGCGGGATCACTGGCCCAGTTGGCTAGCGGGATCACTGGCCCAGTTGGCTAGCGGGATCCCTGGCCCAGTTGGCTAGCGGGATCACTGGCCCAGTTGACTAGCGGGATCATTGGCCCAGTTGGCTACCGGGATCATTGGCCCAGTTGGCTAGCGGGATCACTGGCCCAGTTGGCTAGCGGGGTCATTGGCCCAGTTGGCTAGCGGGATCATTGGCCCAACTGGCTAGCGGGGTCATTGACCCAGTAGACCAGTGGGATCATTGGCCCAGTAGGCTAGCCGGATCATTGGCCCAGTTGGCTAGCGGGATCATTGGCCCAGTTGGCTAGCGGGATCATTGGCCCAGTTGGCTAGCGGGATCATTGGCCCAGTTGGCTAGCGGGATCATTGGCCCAGTTGGCTAGCGAAATCATTGGCCCAGTTGGCTAGCGGGATCATTGGCCCAGTTGGCTAGCGGGATCACTGGCCCAGTTAGCTAGCGGGGTCATTGGCCCAGTTGGCTAGCGGGATCATTGGCCCAATTGGCTAGCAGGGTCATTGGCCCAGTTGGCTACATTGGCCCGGTTGGCTAGCGGGATCATTGGCCCAGTTGGCTAGCGGGGTCATTGGCCCAGTTGGCTAGCGGGATCATTGGCCCAATTGGCTAGCGGGGTCATTGGCCAGTTGGCTACATTGGCCCAGTTGGCTAGCGGGATCATTAGCCCAGTTGGCTAGCGGGATCATTGGCCCAGTTGGCTTGCGGGATCATTGGCCCAGTTGGTTAGCGGGATCATTGGCCCAGTTGGCTAGCGGGGTCATTGGCCCAGTTGGCTACATTGGCCCAGTTGGCTAGCGGGATCATTGGCCCAGTTGGCTAGCGGGATCATTGGCCAAGTTGGCTAGCGGGATCATAGGCCCAGTTGGTTAGCGGGATCATTGGCCCAGTTGGCTAGCGGGATCATTGGCCCAGTTGGCTAGCGGGATCACTGGATCAGTTGGCTAGCGGGTTCATTGGCCCAGTTGGCTAGCGGGATCATTGGCCCAGTTGGCTAGCGGGATCATAGGCCCAGTTGACTAGCGGGATCATTGGCCCAGTTGGTTAGCGGGATCATTGGCCTAGTTGGCTAGCGGGATCATTGGCCCAGTTGGTTAGCGGGATCATTGGCCCAGTTGGCTAGCGGGATCACTGGCCCAGTTGGCTAGCGGGATCATTGGCCCATTTGGCTAGCGGGATCATTGGCCCAGTTGGCTAGCGGGATCATTGGCCCAGTTGGCTAGCGGGATCATAGGCCCAGTTGGTTAGCGGGATCATTGGCCCAGTTGGCTAGCGGGGTCATTGGCCCAGTTGCTAGCGGGATCATTGGCCCAGATGGCTAGCGGGATCATTGGCCCAGTTGGCTAGCGGGATCATTGGCCCAGTTGGCTAGCGGGATCACTGGCCCAGTTGGCTAGCGGGATCATTGGCCCAGTTGGCTAGCGGGATCATTGGCCCAGTTGGCTAGCGGGATCATTGGCCCAGTTGGCTAGCGGGGTCATTGGCCCAGTTGGCTAGCGGGATCATTGGCCCAGTTGGCTAGCGGGATCATTGGCCCCGTTGGCTAGCGGGATCATTGGCCCAGTTGGCTAGCGGGGTCATTGGCCCAGTTGGCTAGCGGGGTCATTGGCCCAGTTGGCTAGCGGGTTCATTGGCCCAGTTGGCTAGCGGGATAATTGGCCCAGTTGGCTAGCGGGATCATTGGCCCAGTTGGCTAGCGGGATCATTGGCCCAGTTGGCTAGCGGGGTCATTGGCCCAGTTGGCTAGCGGGATCACTGGCCCAGTTGGCTAGCGGGATCATTGGCCCAGTTGGCTAGCGGGATCATTGGCCCAGTTGGCTAGCGGGATCATAGGCCCAGTTGGTTAGCGGGATCATTGGCCCAGTTGGCTAGCGGGATCATTGGCCCAGTTGGCTAGCGGGGTCATTGGCCCAGTTGGCTAGCGGGATCATTGGCCCAGATGGCTAGCGGGATCATTGGCCCAGTTGGCTAGCGGGATCATTGGCCCAGTTGGCTAGCGGGATCACTGGCCCAGTTAGCTAGCGGGATCATTGGCTCAGTTGGCTAGCGGGATCATTGGCCCAGTTGGCTAGCGGGATCATTGGCCCAGTTGGCTAGCCGGATCACTGGCCCAGTTGACTAGCGGGATCACTGGCCCAGTTGGCTAGCGGGATCACTGGCCCAGTTGGCTAGCGGGATCACTGGCCCAGTTGGCTAGCGGGATCACTGGCCCAGTTGACTAGCGGGATCATTGGCCCAGTTGGCTACCGGGATCATTGGCCCAGTTGGCTAGCGGGATCACTGGCCCAGTTGGCTAGCGGGGTCATTGGCCCAGGTGGCTAGCGGGATCATTGGCCCACCTGGCTAGCGGGGTCATTGACCCAGTAGACCAGTGGGATCATTGGCCCAGTAGGCTAGCCGGATCATTGGCCCAGTTGGCTAGCGGGATCATTGGCCCAGTTGGCTAGCGGGATCATTGGCCCAGTTGGCTAGCGGGATCATTGGCCCAGTTGGCTAGCGGGATCATTGGCCCAGTTGGCTAGCGAAATCATTGGCCCAGTTGGCTAGCGGGATCATTGGCCCAGTTGGCTAGCGGGATCACTGGCCCAGTTAGCTAGCGGGGTCATTGGCCCAGTTGGCTAGCGGGATCATTGGCCCAATTGGCTAGCGGGGTCATTGGCCCAGTTGGCTACATTGGCCCGGTTGGCTAGCGGGATCATTGGCCCAGTTGGCTAGCGGGGTCATTGGCCCAGTTGGCTAGCGGGATCATTGGCCCAATTGGCTAGCGGGGTCATTGGCCAGTTGGCTACATTGGCCCAGTTGGCTAGCGGGATCATTAGCCCAGTTGGCTAGCAGGATCATTGGCCCAGTTGGCTTGCGGGATCATTGGCCCAGTTGGTGAGCGGGATCATTGGCCCAGTTGGCAAGCGGGGTCATTGGCCCAGTTGGCTACATTGGCCCAGTTGGCTAGCGGGATCATTGGCCCAGTTGGCTAGCGGGATCATTGGCCCAGTTGGCTAGCGGGATCATTGGCCCAGTTGGCTAGCGGGATCATAGGCCCAGTTGGTTAGCGGGATCATTGGCCCAGTTGGCTAGCGGGATCATTGGCCCAGTTGGCTAGCGGGATCACTGGATCAGTTGGCTAGCGGGTTCATTGGCCCAGTTGGCTAGCGGGATCATTGGCCCAGTTGGCTAGCGGGATCATAGGCCCAGTTGACTAGCGGGATCATTTGCCCAGTTGGTTAGCGGGATCATTGGCCTAGTTGGCTAGCGGGATCATTGGCCCAGTTGGTTAGCGGGATCATTGGCCCAGTTGGGTAGCGGGATCACTGGCCCAGTTGGCTAGCGGGATCATTGGCCCATTTGGCTAGCGGGATCATTGGCCCAGTTGGCTAGCGGGATCATTGGCCCAGTTGGCTAACGGGATCACTGGCCCAGTTGGCTAGCGGGATCATTGGCCCAGTTGGCTAGCGGGATCATTGGCCCAGTTGGCTAGCGGGATCACTGGCCCAGTTGGCTAGCGGGTTCATTGGCCCAGTTGGCTAGCGGGATCATTGGCCCAGTTGGCTAGCGGGATCATAGGCCCAGTTGGCTAGCGGGATCATTGGCCCCGTTGGCTAGCGGGATCATTGGCCCAGTTGGCTAGCGGGGTCATTGGCCCAGTTGGCTAGCGGGGTCATTGGCCCAGTTGGCTAGCCGGATCACTGGCCCAGTTGACTAGCGGGATCACTGGCCCAGTTGGCTAGCGGGATCACTGGCCCAGTTGGCTAGCGGGATCACTGGCCCAGTTGACTAGCGGGATCATTGGCCCAGTTGGCTACCGGGATCATTGGCCCAGTTGGCTAGCGGGATCACTGGCCCAGTTGGCTAGCGGGGTCATTGGCCCAGTTGGCTAGCGGGATCATTGGCCCACCTGGCTAGCGGGGTCATTGACCCAGTAGACCAGTGGGATCATTGGCCCAGTAGGCTAGCCGGATCATTGGCCCAGTTGGCTAGCGGGATCATTGGCCCAGTTGGCTAGCGGGATCATTGGCCCAGTTGGCTAGCGGGATCATTGGCCCAGTTGGCTAGCGGGATCATTGGCCCAGTTGGCTAGCGAAATCATTGGCCCAGTTGGCTAGCGGGATCATTGGCCCAGTTGGCTAGCGGGATCACTGGCCCAGTTAGCTAGCGGGGTCATTGGCCCAGTTGGCTAGCGGGATCATTGGCCCAATTGGCTAGCGGGGTCATTGGCCCAGTTGGCTACATTGGCCCGGTTGGCTAGCGGGATCATTGGCCCAGTTGGCTAGCGGGGTCATTGGCCCAGTTGGCTAGCGGGATCATTGGCCCAATTGGCTAGCGGGGTCATTGGCCAGTTGGCTACATTGGCCCAGTTGGCTAGCGGGATCATTAGCCCAGTTGGCTAGCGGGATCATTGGCCCAGTTGGCTTGCGGGATCATTGGCCCAGTTGGTTAGGGGGATCATTGGCCCAGTTGGCTAGCGGGGTCATTGGCCCAGTTGGCTACATTGGCCCAGTTGGCTAGCGGGATCATTGGCCCAGTTGGCTAGCGGGATCATTGGCCCAGTTGGCTAGCGGGATCATTGGCCCAGTTGGCTAGCGGGATCATAGGCCCAGTTGGTTAGCGGGATCATTGGCCCAGTTGGCTAGCGGGATCATTGGCCCAGTTGGCTAGCGGGATCACTGGATCAGTTGGCTAGCGGGTTCATTGGCCCAGTTGGCTAGCGGGATCATTGGCCCAGTTGGCTAGCGGGATCATAGGCCCAGTTGACTAGCGGGATCATTGGCCCAGTTGGTTAGCGGGATCATTGGCCTAGTTGGCTAGCGGGATCATTGGCCCAGTTGGTTAGCGGGATCATTGGCCCAGTTGGCTAGCGGGATCACTGGATCAGTTGGCTAGCGGGTTCATTGGCCCAGTTGGCTAGCGGGATCATTGGCCCAGTTGGCTAGCGGGATCATAGGCCCAGTTGACTAGCGGGATCATTGGCCCAGTTGGTTAGCGGGATCATTGGCCTAGTTGGCTAGCGGGATCATTGGCCCAGTTGGTTAGCGGGATCATTGGCCCAGTTGGCTAGCGGGATCACTGGCCCAGTTGGCTAGCGGGATCATTGGCCCATTTGGCTAGCGGGATCATTGGCCCAGTTGGCTAGCGGGATCATTGGCCCAGTTGGCTAACGGGATCACTGGCCCAGTTGGCTAGCGGGATCATTGGCCCAGTTGGCTAGCGGGATCATTGGCCCAGTTGGCTAGCGGGATCACTGGCCCAGTTGGCCAGCGGGTTCATTGGCCCAGTTGGCTAGCGGGATCATTGGCCCAGTTGGCTAGCGGGATCATAGGCCCAGTTGGCTAGCGGGATCATTGGCCCAGTTGGCTAGCGGGATCATTGGCCCAGTTGGCTAGCGGGATCATTGGCCCAGTTGGCTAGCGGGTTCATTGGCCCAGTTGGCTAGCGGGATCATTGGCCCAGTTGGCTAGCGGGATCATTGGCCCAGTTGGCTAGCGGGATCATTGGCCCAGTTGGCTAGCGGGATCATTGGCCCAGTTGGCTAGCGGGGTCATTGGCCCAGTTGGCTAGCGGGATCACTGGCCCAGTTGGCTAGCGGGATCATTGGCCCAGTTGGCTAGCGGGATCATTGGCCCAGTTGGCTAGCGGGATCATAGGCCCAGTTGGTTAGCGGGATCATTGGCCCAGTTGGCTAGCGGGATCATTGGCCCAGTTGGCTAGCGGGGTCATTGGCCCAGTTGGCTAGCGGGATCATTGGCCCAGATGGCTAGCGGGATCATTGGCCCAGTTGGCTAGCGGGATCATTGGCCCAGTTGGCTAGCGGGATCACTGGCCCAGTTGGCTAGCGGGATCATTGGCCCAGTTGGCTAGCGGGATCATTGGCCCAGTTGGCTAGCGGGATCATTGGCCCAGTTGGCTAGCGGGGTCATTGGCCCAGTTGGCTAGCGGGATCATTGGCCCAGTTGGCTAGCGGGATCATTGGCCCCGTTGGCTAGCGGGATCATTGGCCCAGTTGGCTAGCGGGGTCATTGGCCCAGTTGGCTAGCGGGGTCATTGGCCCAGTTGGCTAGCGGGATCATTGGCCCAGTTGGCTAGCGGGATCATTGGCCCAGTTGGCTAGCGGGATCATTGGCCCAGTTGGCTAGCGGGATCATTGGCCCAGTTGGCTAGCGGGGTCATTGGCCCAGTTGGCTAGCGGGATCACTGGCCCAGTTGGCTAGCGGGATCATTGGCCCAGTTGGCTAGCGGGATCATTGGCCCAGTTGGCTAGCGGGATCATAGGCCCAGTTGGTTAGCGGGATCATTGGCCCAGTTGGCTAGCGGGATCATTGGCCCAGTTGGCTAGCGGGGTCATTGGCCCAGTTGGCTAGCGGGATCATTGGCCCAGATGGCTAGCGGGATCATTGGCCCAGTTGGCTAGCGGGATCATTGGCCCAGTTGGCTAGCGGGATCACTGGCCCAGTTAGCTAGCGGGATCATTGGCTCAGTTGGCTAGCGGGATCATTGGCCCAGTTGGCTAGCGGGATCATTGGCCCAGTTGGCTAGCCGGATCACTGGCCCAGTTGACTAGCGGGATCACTGGCCCAGTTGGCTAGCGGGATCACTGGCCCAGTTGGCTAGCGGGATCACTGGCCCAGTTGGCTAGCGGGATCCCTGGCCCAGTTGGCTAGCGGGATCACTGGCCCAGTTGACTGGCGGGATCATTGGCCCAGTTGGCTACCGGGATCATTGGCCCAGTTGGCTAGCGGGATCACTGGCCCAGTTGGCTAGCGGGGTCATTGGCCCAGTTGGCTAGCGGGATCATTGGCCCACCTGGCTAGCGGGGTCATTGACCCAGTAGACCAGTGGGATCATTGGCCCAGTAGGCTAGCCGGATCATTGGCCCAGTTGGCTAGCTGGATCATTGGCCCAGTTGGCTAGCGGGATCATTGGCCCAGTTGGCTAGCGGGATCATTGGCCCAGTTGGCTAGCGGGGTCATTGGCCCAGTTGGCTAGCGGGATCATTGGCCCAGTTGGCTAGCGGGATCACTGGCCCAGTTGGCTAGCGGGTTCATTGGCCTAGTTGGCTAGCGGGATCATTGGCCCAATTGGCTAGCGGGGTCATTGGCCCAGTTGGCTACATTGGCCCGGTTGGCTAGCGGGATCATTGGCCCAGTTGGCTAGCGGGGTCATTGGCCCAGTTGGCTAGCGGGATCATTGGCCCAATTGGCTAGCGGGGTCATTGGCCAGTTGGCTACATTGGCCCAGTTGGCTAGCGGGATCATTAGCCCAGTTGGCTAGCGGGATCATTGGCCCAGTTGGCTTGCGGGATCATTGGCCCAGTTGGTTAGCGGGATCATTGGCCCAGTTGGCTAGCGGGATCATAGGCCCAGTTGGTTAGCGGGATCATTGGCCCAGTTGGCTAGCGGGATCATTGGCCCAGTTGGCTAGCGGGGTCATTGGCCCAGTTGGCTAGCGGGATCATTGGCCCAGATGGCTAGCGGGATCATTGGCCCAGTTGGCTAGCGGGATCATTGGCCCAGTTGGCTAGCGGGATCACTGGCCCAGTTGGCTAGCGGGATCATTGGCCCAGTTGGCTAGCGGGATCATTGGCCCAGTTGGCTAGCGGGATCATTGGCCCAGTTGGCTAGCGGGGTCATTGGCCCAGTTGGCTAGCGGGATCATTGGCCCAGTTGGCTAGCGGGATCATTGGCCCCGTTGGCTAGCGGGATCATTGGCCCAGTTGGCTAGCGGGGTCATTGGCCCAGTTGGCTAGCGGGGTCATTGGCCCAGTTGGCTAGCGGGATCATTGGCCCAGTTGGCTAGCGGGATCATTGGCCCAGTTGGCTAGCGGGATCATTGGCCCAGTTGGCTAGCGGGATCCTTGTCCCAGTTGGCTAGCGGGGTCATTGGCCCAGTTGGCTAGCGGGATCACTGGCCCAGTTGGCTAGCGGGATCATTGGCCCAGTTGGCTAGCGGGATCATTGGCCCAGTTGGCTAGCGGGATCATAGGCCCAGTTGGTTAGCGGGATCATTGGCCCAGTTGGCTAGCGGGATCATTGGCCCAGTTGGCTAGCGGGGTCATTGGCCCAGTTGGCTAGCGGGATCATTGGCCCAGATGGCTAGCGGGATCATTGGCCCAGTTGGCTAGCGGGATCATTGGCCCAGTTGGCTAGCGGGATCACTGGCCCAGTTAGCTAGCGGGATCATTGGCTCAGTTGGCTAGCGGGATCATTGGCCCAGTTGGCTAGCGGGATAATTGGCCCAGTTGGCTAGCCGGATCACTGGCCCAGTTGACTAGCGGGATCACTGGCCCAGTTGGCTAGCGGGATCACTGGCCCAGTTGGCTAGCGGGATCACTGGCCCAGTTGGCTAGCGGGATCCCTGGCCCAGTTGGCTAGCGGGATCACTGGCCCAGTTGACTAGCGGGATCATTGGCCCAGTTGGCTACCGGGATCATTGGCCCAGTTGGCTAGCGGGATCACTGGCCCAGTTGGCTAGCGGGGTCATTGGCCCAGTTGGCTAGCGGGATCATTGGCCCACCTGGCTAGCGGGGTCATTGACCCAGTAGACCAGTGGGATCATTGGCCCAGTAGGCTAGCCGGATCATTGGCCCAGTTGGCTAGCGGGATCATTGGCCCAGTTGGCTAGCGGGATCATTGGCCCAGTTGGCTAGCGGGATCATTGGCCCAGTTGGCTAGCGGGATCATTGGCCCAGTTGGCTAGCGAAATCATTGGCCCAGTTGGCTAGCGGGATCATTGGCCCAGTTGGCTAGCGGGATCACTGGCCCAGTTGGCTAGCGGGGTCATTGGCCTAGTTGGCTAGCGGGATCATTGGCCCAATTGGCTAGCGGGGTCATTGGCCCAGTTGGCTACATTGGCCCGGTTGGCTAGCGGGATCACTGGCCCAGTTGGCTAGCGGGGTCATTGGCCCAGTTGGCTAGCGGGATCATTGGCCCAATTGGCTAGCGGGGTCATTGGCCAGTTGGCTACATTGGCCCAGTTGGCTAGCGGGATCATTAGCCCAGTTGGCTAGCGGGATCATTGGCCCAGTTGGCTTGCGGGATCATTGGCCCAGTTGGTTAGCGGGATCATTGGCCCAGTTGGCTAGCGGGGTCATTGGCCCAGTTGGCTACATTGGCCCAGTTGGCTAGCGGGATCATTGGCCCAGTTGGCTACCGGGATCATTGGCCCAGTTGGATAGCGGGATCATTGGCCCAGTTGGCTAGCGGGATCATTGACCCAGTTGGCTAGCGGGATCATTGGCCCAGTTGGCTAGCGGAATCATTGGCCCAGTTGGCTAGCGGGATCATTGGCCCAGTTGGCTAGCGGGATCAGTGGCCCAGTTGGCTAGCGGGATCATTGGCCCAGTTGGCTAGCGGGATCATTGGCCCAGTAGGCTAGCGGGATCATTGGCCCAATTTTCTAGCGGGGTCATTGGCCCAGTTGGCTACATTGGCCTAGTTGGCTAGCGGCATCATTGGCCCAGTTGGCTAGCGGGATCATTGGCCCAGTTGGCTTGCGGGATCATTGGCCCAGTTGGCTAGCGGGATCATTGGCCCAGTTGGCTAGCGGGATCATTGGCCCAGTTGGCTAGCGGGATCACTGGCCCAGTTGGCTAGCGGGATCATTGGCCCAGTTGGCTAGCGGGATCATTGGCCCAGTTGGCTAGCGGGTTCATTGGCCCAGTTGGCTAGCGGGATCATTGGCCCAGTTGGCTAGCGGGATCATTGGCCCAGTTGGCTAGCGGGATCATTGGCCCAGTTGGCTAGCGGGATCATTGGCCCAGTTGGCTAGCGGGGTCATTGGCCCAGTTGGCTAGCGGGATCACTGGCCCAGTTGGCTAGCGGGATCATTGGCCCAGTTGGCTAGCGGGATCATTGGCCCAGTTGGCTAGCGGGATCATAGGCCCAGTTGGTTAGCGGGATCATTGGCCCAGTTGGCTAGCGGGATCATTGGCCCAGTTGGCTAGCGGGATCACTGGATCAGTTGGCTAGCGGGTTCATTGGCCCAGTTGGCTAGCGGGATCATTGGCCCAGTTGGCTAGCGGGATCCTAGGCCCAGTTGACTAGCGGGATCATTGGCCCAGTTGGTTAGCGGGATCATTGGCCTAGTTGGCTAGCGGGATCATTGGCCCAGTTGGTTAGCGGGATCATTGGCTCAGTTGGCTAGCGGGATCATTGGCCCAGTTGGTTAGCGGGATCATTGGCCTAGTTGGCTAGCGGGATCATTGGCCCAGTTGGTTAGCGGGATCATTGGCTCAGTTGGCTAGCGGGATCATAGGCCCAGTTGACTAGCGGGATCATTGGCCCAGTTGGCTAGCGGGATCATAGGCCCAGTTGACTAGCGGGATCATTGGCCCAGTTGGTTAGCGGGATCATTGGCCTAGTTGGCTAGCGGGATCATTGGCCCAGTTGGTTAGCGGGATCATTGGCCTAGTTGGCTAGCGGGATCATTGGCCCAGTTGGTTAGCGGGATCATTGCCTCAGTTGGCTAGCGGGATCATTGGCCCAGTTGGTTGGCGGGATCATTGGCCCAGTTGGCTAGCGGGATCATTGGCCCAGTTGTCTAGCGGGGTCATTGGCCCAGTTGGCTAGCGGGATCATTGGCCCAGTTGGCTAGCGGGATCATTGGCCCAATTGGCTAGCGGGGTCATTGGCCCAGTTGGCTACTTTGGCCTAGTTGGCTAGCGGGATCATTGGCCCAGTTGGCTAGCGGGATCATTGGCCCAGTTGGCTAGCGGGATCATTGGCCCAGTTGGCTAGCGGGATCATTAGCCCAGTTGGCTAGCGGGATCATTGGCCCAGTTGGCTAGCGGGATCATTGGCCCAGTTGGCTAGCGGGATCACTGGCCCAGTTGGCTAGCGGGATCATTGGCCCAGTTGGCCAGCGGGATCATTGACCCAGTTGGCTAGCGGGATCATAAGCCCAGTTGGCTAGCGGGATCATTGGCCCAGTTGGTTAGCGGGATCATTGGCCCTGTTAGCTAGCGGGATCATTGGCCCAGTTGGCTAGCGGGATCATTGGCCCAGTTGGCTAGCGGGATCATTGGCCCAGTTGGCTAGCGGGATCATTGGCCCAGTTGGCTAGCGGGATCATTGGCCCAGTTGGCTAGCGGGGTCATTGGCTCAGTTGGCTGGCGAGATCACTGGCCCAGTTGGCTAGCGGGATCATTGGCCCAGTTGGCTAGCGGGATCATTGGCCCAGTTGGCTAGCGGGATCATTGGCCCAGTTGGCTAGCGGGATCATTGGCCCAGTTGGCTAGCGGGATCACTGGCCCAGTTGGCTAGCGGGTTCATTGGCCCAGTTGGCTAGCGGGATCATTGGCCCAGTTGGCTAGTCGGATCATTGGCCTAGTTGGTTAGCCGGATCATTGGCCCAGTTGGCTAGCGGGATCATTGGCCCAGTTGGTTAGCGGGATCATTGGCCCAGTTGGCTAGCGGGATCATTGGCCCAGTTGGTTGGCGGGATCATTGGCCCAGTTGGCTAGCGGGATCATTGGCCCAGTTGGCTAGCGGGGTCATTGGCCCAGTTGGCTAGCGGGATCATTGGCCAAGATGGCTAGCGGGATCATTGGCCCAGTTGGCTAGCGGGATCATTGGCCCAGTTGGCTAGCGGGATCACTGGCCCAGTTGGCTAGCGGGATCATTGGCCCAGTTGGCTAGCGGGATCATTGGCCCAGTAGGCTAGCGGGATCATTGGCCCAGTTGGCTAGCGGGATCATTGGCCCAGTTGGCTAGCCGGATCACTGGCCCAGTTGACTAGCGGGATCACTGGCCCAGATAGCTAGCGGGATCACTGGCCCAGTTGGCTAGCGGGATCACTGGCCCAGTTGGCTAGCGGGATCACTGGCCCAGTTGGCTAGCGGGATCACTGGCCCAGTTGACTAGCGGGATCATTGGCCCAGTTGGCTACCGGGATCATTGGCCCAGTTGGCTAGCGGGATCACTGGCCCAGTTGACTAGCCGGATCATTGGCCCAGTTGGCTAGCGGGATCATTGGCTCTTTCATAGGTTCGAACCCTGAAACCTACATCTCGGGGATTGTCGCCGATCCCCAATTTCAGGTTTTCGGGCCGCGCAATTTTGGATTTCGTATGCACAAAAGTGACCTAAAAAACTAAAATTTAGTAGACCACTTTGTGGATACAAACGTGTCGTCATAATGCAATCGTTTTTCCTCTATCGGTTATCATGGGGGTAAATTCTCATTTGAACCACACCTTATACCATGCGTCATGTTCGGGTTATGTAAGTATCATATTTTTCAACCAGTTACCCTGTTGATAATTGTTACCATTGAACAAACATTCACACGATGTGACACCTCTGTTGACGTGCGGCGTGGCTGTATTCAGTACTTTGCACCTCGTCTGTACAGAGGCGGATCCAGGAAAAGGGGGGGGGGTCCAAACTTGCGACCGGCGGGCTGGGGGTGGGGGTGGGAGGGGGGTGGCTCTGAACAAAATTGACAAACGGCATTCTCCCTCGAAAAGTCCAGGCACCCTGGACCCCCCCCTCCTCTGGATCCGCCAATTGTCAATCAATCACTTCTTTAGACCCAAGTGGCCCTGCCCCATATCATTCGTCACGCAGCGTTGTATGAGCGATAGCTGGGATGGTTGAAATCAAACTTAAAACTGTACATTTCATTCTACCAAAGTCTGACGTTTTCGTCACTCTAACGTTTTGGATTCTAACACACGTCACCACGGTTGAACTGTGGTGACAAATTATAATTTCACAACGGTAACAATAGTCACAATAGGCCCATGTAGATCTTTGCATAGTCATTCTGTCAGGTCTGTCGGAATGAGAGACGTAACGTGCAAGTTCATATGTTATTAATCACCAATTATGTTGGCGTTTCTGTCCCTTAACTTGCAGCTGCTGTGTCATTGTCGTAATACATGGTTTGTTTTGCTGCAGAGCGACCATACGACTTTCAGTATTATTTTCATTCCGATTGATACCTGCGTATGTAAAATCAACTGAAATCAACAGAAATGCGCATTTGTTGCAGTTAGAAACCGCCGCCATATCTCCGTTCTATATCCTGCTTGTATGGCATTTATTCTTCGGCGTGGACAAAGATTTTTTTTAAAAGAAAGAAAAGAAATAATTTCGGTTTCGAACTTTACTGGGGATTTTTTTACATTGGGTGAATACCAGAAGTCCTGAAACAGAAAATGGATTTAACGTCGGCGCCACGTCCGGTTCTAAAACAACGGACCGACACGTCTACCCGCGACCACCAGAAAACAAGCCTATCTTCCCACAACCACCCGCGAGAATGCAAGGAAATTCGTCTTGTGTGAGGTGTGACAACAGAGACATTCATGTATATAGAGCGTATTTTTCCTGATATCTCTATAGATATAAGGATGCCGTACTATGTCCGCTTGCTGCATGCGAAATCGTCTGTAATTTCGTTCAGTTGTTTCATCTCACTTTGAAGCCATTTTATTATCATAAAAGGCCGCGAATATTGGCCAATGCATATCGTTACTGTAAGTTTCGTTGGTCTATAACTATCACGGTAATAAAATAAAGGAAATGTACTAAATAATTGTTATGCTTCAAACAATGTTGTCACATATCGATCTCAGCCACTGAAGGGAACGTTCGATCTTTAATATAGAATTCAATACCTCTATTATATTATTATATTATATAGGCGTGATCAACAAGAAACAAAGTGTATCACATCAATGTTGGATTCATTGTTATTGTCTTTCACATAAGTTAACACAAAGGTAAGTTTTTCTCTCTCCATTCCATTTAACGACAAAGGTTTGAGAAATATAGACATAACAAGGGATAAATATGCAGTCATTGTTGAGAAAAATCAGAATATAAAGAAATAATTACAGAAGTAAAGCATTATATATATAAATCTGTACCAATCCTATCAATACGATTCTGGAAAATAATTGATTTAATATCGACGTTGATTAAAGAATAATATTATATTATCTTCATATGTTGAATGGTGGATTACCAGTCCAGTCCGTAATACTCCCCAAACCCGTCTGTTTCTGCAGCCAGACTTTCCTTTGGAATCCAACCCTTCTGTCTGTAACCCAAACCGCTTAGTAGTCCTACCACTATAACAAAACAACCCCTTTCTGTAATCTAAACCGCTTCTTACTCCATCAATTATGTCAAACCCCTCTCTATCTGTAACCCACACCGCTTCGTACTCCTAACATTATGTCAAACCCCTCCCTATCTGTAACCTACACCGCTTGGTACTCCTACCATTATGTCAAACCCCTCCCTATCTGTAACCCACACCGCTTGGTACTCCTACCATTATGTCAAACTCCTCTCTATCTGTAACCCACACCGCTTGGTGCTCCTACCATTATGTCAAACCACTCCCTATCTGTAACCCACACCGCTTGGTACTCCTACCATTATGTCAAACCCCTCCCTATCTGTAACCCACACCGCTTGGTACTCCTACCATTATGTCAAACCCCTCCCTATCTGTAACCCACACCGCTTGGTACTCCTACCATTATGTCAAACCCCTCCCTATCTGTAACCCACACCGCTTGGTACTCCTACCATTATGTCAAACTCCTCTCTATCTGTAACCCACACCGCTTGGTACTCCTACCATTATATCAAACCCCTCCCTATCTGTAACCCATACCGCTTGATACTCCTACCATTATGTCAAACTCCTCTCTATCTGTAACCCACACCGCTTGGTACTCCTACCATTATGTCAAACCCCTCCCTATCTGTAACCCACACCGCTTGGTACTTCTACCATTATGTCAAACCCCTCCCTATCTGTAACCCATACCGCTTGATACTCCTACCATTATGTCAAACTCCTCTCTATCTGTAACCCACACCGCTTGGTACTCCTACCATTATATCAAACCCCTCCCTATCTGTAACCCACACCGCTTGATACTCCTACCATTATATCAAACCCCTCCCTATCTGTAACCCACACCGCTTGGTACTCCTACCATTATATCAAACCCCTCCCTATCTGTAACCCACACCGCTTGATACTCCTACCATTATGTCAAACCCCTCCCTATCTGTAACCCACACCGCTTGGTACTCCTACCATTATATCAAACCCCTCCCTATCTGTAACCCATACCGCTTGATACTCCTACCATTATGTCAAACTCCTCTCTATCTGTAACCCACACCGCTTGGTACTCCTACCATTATATCAAACCCCTCCCTATCAGTAACCCATACCGCTTGATACTCCTACCATTATGTCAAACTCCTCTCTATCTGTAACCCACACCGCTTGGTACTCCAACCATTATATCAAACCCCTCTCTATCTGTAACCCACACCGCTTGGTACTCCTACCATTATGTCAAACCCCTCCCTATCTGTAACCCACACCGCTTGGTACTCCTACCATTATATCAAACCCCTCCCTATCTGTAACCCACACCGCTTGGTACTCCTACCATTATGTCAAACCCCTCCCTATCTGTAACCCATACCGCTTCGTACATTTCCCTCTCTCTGAAAGACATTGGCCAAGGTAAGGCATTGTGGTGGTATACGTGACACACAACAACTTCTGTTACATCTGATCCCAACGAGTCACCCAAACAACGTTGACGACAACAAGGTGTAGCGCTGTATGACAGGACATCAATGACTATAAAACACCCAGTTACAATCTTCAAGACGCCAAGAAAATAAGTAGAATAAAAACAACTTTTGTTCGACATCTAGTTTCCATCAGGAGCGAAAGTAGGCTTAAAAATTGGTAAATGAATTAATTGCTTGTCAATGTGAAAAGTAAAAATATATATATATAAGGATGTAAATAAAGTTGACTATGATGAAAGCTCTGAATCATAAGGTCTAAATACTGAATAACAGGTCTATTACACATGATCACAACTGAGTTGAGGTTACGAAGACAACACTTCGTTGGAAGTAATTATGTATCGATTTTAGTGCAAATTCATAAAAATCAATAAAAAGATAAGATAGCAGTTTGTTTCCATCATTATATAATATGTATATGGTAATGTATAAATAGGTGTATGAAATATCCTCTGTATGAAGGTATCATGAAATCTGGTATACATAAGGAATATTCTTACGTCAGGGCGGTATTGATGTTATAAAGATGAACATAACAATAAAACAAATTGCCTACAAGCTCATATTTGGCAAGGTTATTTCGGCTTCATCTTCTCTTCCATATGACAGAGCTGTTCATAGAGAGCCTTAGCAGTGTCTGACTCTATATCCATCTGCAAGAAAGGAGCGGGCATCAGCGTCAAGTAGAGAGAATAGCATGAGGACCGAAGCATCATGCATCATAATGACGTCACGTTGAGGATGGCACCCTACACATGGTGACGTTATGATACAGGATTTTTTTTTTTTTTTTTCAGTTATAAAACTATATTCACGCAGTAACATATATTCCTTGGTTAACCTCCAACTTGATGTCGAGCTACAAGCATGCATTTATTTGAAGAGGTACACCTATTTCCTACACAAACGACTGACGCTACGATTACGGCCCCCCATTTTGAATATTGAACAAAGCGACGATGAAGTGGTACCTGTGACCTTGACCCTTACCTTCCTGCCCTTGGTATAGCGCTGACCTAGCACATTGACCAGACTTAGGTATTTGGATCTGGGATCCAGGCTCTGGGGCTTCTGCTGAGCCAACCAAAACTGTAGAGGATATAAGAGGAGTTGTCATGTAGACGAGGAGCGCCGATTTCACGTCTTATCGACAAATAGAGAAGAAAGCAATATGAACATTTATTATTATATAAACGCAAAGAGAACAAAAGAACATATGAATCAATATGGTACACACTTACAGCTGCCCATAATATATATTTTAGTCACAAAACGCAACCATAGCGATATTTAAAGGGTAGGACACAACAATATCAAGTCACTCAGGCCTATATCGTACTGCTGGCGACAATGAAAGGAACTAAATTATGGACATAAAAGTCGGGTCTCAAATCTCATTGATGACATCACTCACGAGAGCCTCGCTTCCGTTCTCCGGTGTCACATTCATGTTGTGGGTAAACAGGCTTAACTGTGGGAAGAAAGCGGGGTGGGGGGTGATATAATGTCCGGTCACTTGGAAACTACGAATGAAGTGCAATCACGTCTAGGCTAGTTACATCCCTAGAGGAGTTCTCGCACGTTACATGCAAATTTACCCACAGATCCTTCCTCGGTGAAAAGCTCACGTGCTTCCGCTAAACTTTCCACTTCCAGATTCCTGGAACTCGGAAAACCGGCCGGAAGTGCCGTCTCGACTCACCAGGTGGCGTTCTTACATTAATTACGCATCTTGGGCGAATTTTATTAAATCACTTCGATAACTGAATGTGTTTATATATTAACTTATTTGAATAACAATATGAGATACAGATTATTTGCCGGAAGCAAACGGCCAAAATAACAAGAATGATAACTATTTTCTACACATCCTTCATTGTTAGAAGCAAGACGGAAGTTATTTCCTTGCTAAGTGACTAGTTTATTCGCTGTATCCTATCGTATTTGCACGTAACTGCAGAATACCCCGTCAAACTCTTTTTTGGGGGGTTATTATATACATGAATGTTTCTGTAACAGGATGTAGCCCCCATCTGCCAAGATATCCTGTAAATATCATAAATTAAGACCTGTCTCTCCCTCCTTCTATCACAGACTCATTACCTGCGCACGAATCTCACAACGCTTCTCAACATAGTTCCAAATTAACTGGATTGTTGGTGACACATTGCGGGTCGAAGAAGGCTGGCTGCTGAAAAAGATGTGGAATAGCCAGAAGCACTGACATCCTGCGACCCGCTGGCGGGCCGGTTGTCATCACTTACCAGCCACATAATTGGGAGGATCAGGACCCAGAACCAGGACGGTAAGATGCCATATGTGATGTTCGTCATGACGAGGCCGGGACACGTGGCGTGGGAATACACACCCTGAAAGTAGGCCGCGGTACACCATACGCGAAGCAGAGGACAAATAGCAAAACGTTCTTTTTTACTTATATTTACGCACCAATTAGATAAAATTGGACGACGACAATTATGATTACCGACTATATTGTCAACATTGGCATGTTAGGTTCATTATTACGTTGTAATAAGGAAAACATGTACGACCAAATTTAGTCACCTTTATTAATATTATATTTATTAATAAATTGTCTTGGAATATGAAAGTATTCCCAAGCATTCAACATACCTATAACCCTCAATTAATGTTAATGACGCAGACGACAAGAAAAGACTACGTATCTCATATCGTTATTGTCACAATAAAGGGCGTGTTCATGAGTATATTGACATAATTAACCGGAAATCGATAAGGAAGTGACGCAACAGCAACTGATGTTAAAAAGAAATTAAATGTGAGGGGAGCAGACTAATAAGCAGCTCCGGGCTTTTTCCTCCCTAGCTATTGTTGGGGCACGGTGACCGTACAGAACGACCGGAAGCTTTTCCTGTAACGCGTGTTTTACCTTTTTGTTGCTCCGCTCGTTAATGGCGAGACTCAACAAGTCCGAGGCGTATTTGGAAGAACCATACGGCTCGCTTCCTCAAAGGTAAAAAATAAAATATACCATTAAATGTAGAATATCTACAAGGCAACATATCTATGAAATACGTTCTCTTATCCACGAAGGATTCTAAGCGGTATGGATTATATCAATATAGAATATCCACCTTGCAACATATCAATGACATACGTTCTCTCTTTCATGAAGATTCTAAGCGGTAAGGATTATATTATGATATCAGTGGAACAAACATCAGGGGACGATAAACTCAATGCATTCCTAGCACCCCTCCCTCCCCACACCCCCCTACCCCAAAAAAAGAAAAAAAGAATGTTTCAGATGACTGGCTACAGAACCTACTGAAAACTGATACTCTACCTACAGACAACAACTATTTTTACCGAATGTATTTTTTTTATTAACAAGTCACCCTTAGGCTGTCAATACTCAACTTAAGCGCGCTACTCTTCATTCAATCTGTATCCAACTGCTACCGAACAGCTCAGAATATAAAATGTTTCAACACGTTAGAAGCGACTCATCTCTTTCTTCCTTTCATCACCTTATCGACCAGTCAGTGGTAACGCAAACCTGTCCGCCGGTTGTCCAGTTAGCCAGCCGGTCGATCCGAGCAGGTAGCGGCGCAATACGGAAAAATTAATAGCCCTCCCCCCCCCCCCACCCCCCCCCCCCACTGGGCGATTCCTTTCCAAGAAACTGTCAGTACATGATACAATATTAATCCCAACCGACCCGTAATTATACTAGAATGTGGCACACGACATAGGTATAAAGGGGGGTTGCCTGGCTCGCAGTATAAATGCTACACCGTGAGACTCTCGGAAATGTCACTCAGGAGAAGCATGTCGATTCAAATTCCGTAGTTTTTCTTTTATCGCCCATGTCTCTGGGTTTTTGCATATATAGGCCACGTACGTGTCTAGTCACGGCCGTGGTGGTGAAGCTTTTCCATCACCTCTAGCGAAGGATGGGTGCAAGTGCTGTACGCTGAGTGCTTCCGCCAGTAAGCAGCTTCCACTGCAGTTATGGGATGTTTATATAATACAGTAGGCTCCAGAATTGTGGGGGTTTCAATAAGATGTATACTGGTAAGTGTCACATAAATTTCGAGCGAAGTCACACCTCCAAGATTAAAACTTTACATACAGCATTTTTGACTGATAAATATTTAATAGTATTTTAAATGCACCGGAATAAAATGTGATAGTTATATATATTGTCTGAAGAGTCTAAGGCATAAGACCATAAAAGTTTCAATGGATATTATGTATTTAAGTTATTTTGTTTACATAAATACAGATACTAGTGAACACTAAGTTAAATGGCATGTTACTGAAAGAATTTCTTTTGCCAAATTGGGATAAGAAAATGCGTTGATAAATTATGCATATACCATTGCAGTGTGTGAAACAAACTTCAAGTTGTACAAGACCCGCCGGTCCTGTAAGACAGCAAATACATTCAATTCATACATGGTATTTAGGAATGGGAGACGCCAGAGATAATGCAAAGTGGTATTTTAAAGGAAAACTTCTACAAGTAGCACCATATTACAAATATCTGGGTATGTTATTCTCTTCGAAGTTGGTCCGGGGTAAAATCCAAAGGACCCTTGCAGCACAGTCAGGTAAAGCGATCAGACTTGTTGGAGGTGTTGGACTTGTGGAGGTTTAGATGCTGAGCAATGTTTTGAACTTCTTGATAAAATGATTACGACAATATTAATCAATAGAGCAGAAATCTGGGGATATGATCTTAGAGATTGTATTGAAAGAGTTCATACGAAATATTGTAAATATGTTTTCGGTGTACCATGGGGTACCGTTAATGCTGCTATTTATGGAGAATGTGGCAGACTTCTTCTGAGAATAAGAAGTAAGCGTATGCTCTACAATCGAACAGAAGCGGGTAGGTCGACTACATGGGCATCCAAAATAAAACAATTACTGTTCATGACTGTATGGATTTGGTGATGTCTGATTGGCTCAGCAACTGGGTAGCCCAGAATTATTGATGTCTTTGCATTCCGGGAATTCCAACTTGATACTCATCAATAGTTATATTCATAAAGGAGGAAAACTTGGCTCGTTGTTAGGGATGCAAGATAATAACTTGAGAAGGTCTAGACAGTTCGTTTACTCAGGGTTCCCACAGGAAACACAAAAACAAATTCCCTGATTTTTCCCT
Organism: Arenicola marina; assembly: GCA_964019135.1. Classification (NCBI taxonomy): domain Eukaryota; kingdom Metazoa; phylum Annelida; class Polychaeta; family Arenicolidae; genus Arenicola; species Arenicola marina. The sequence continues at coordinate 10,937,278 of OZ025259.1, read as the reverse complement.
GATTTCTCCCTGAGTCATTGAAACTTTCCCTGAGTAATCAAAAAGCATGTGATCTTCAACATCGCAATTATTATATGTTTAAAAGTCATTTGGAGTAAAGAAATTGTTTTACTGAGGACGGTCTGAAAATTATTAAAGAACATGTCAAGAGAGACGTCCTTATTCAGGACCTAGATAATGGTGGTCTCAAGATGTTTAACATGATTCACTTTCAAGTTGCGTTTGCATGTAAATTGATGAAAAAAAATACTCCACAAACAATTCCATCTGGAGCGTTATTCCTTTATATAATTACTATGTCTTGGGTTATTAGTGTTTAAAAGTAGAGTCTCATTTGGCCAGCTAAGAGGTGTGCCAAATAAATTCCCATCATTTCATGAAATGAATTACTTATGATTGTGGTTGCACAACTGTCTCGGTGACGACAATGTAACGAACGATAAAATTGCCTCATCTGCTCAAATATTATGGAATAAAGATTTATTATTATACCAAGGTATGCCACTGTATATGAAGCATTGGATAAAATGTGGAATCATATTTGTTAGTGACATTGTTAAGGGATCCGGATCACTTGACTACGTTAATATATATCAGAAGGTAACCGACTGTCCGCTAACTCATTTCGAGTTAATTGTCGTGCGGGGAGGATTGCGGTCTATTGAAGGAAAGTCAACTTTAATGTCAAGGGATAGTTCAACTGTTTTTTTTTTCAAATAAGATGTTGAGTTCTATATAGAAGAACCAGAATATCAACCAGCTCAGACAAATTTGGAAGCTTGCCTGGTCATTAAGGAAATGCAGTTGATTTCGCTCAATATAAAAAAAAAGTTGGTTGATGAGACAATTATATCGGAGAATGAAATTATGTTAGGTTTTAATGACAGATCAGTTTTCTTTAATACTTCACACTTTATTTATTGCAATAGACATATCTTGGTGGTAAAGGAATGTACCTGTAAAATTAAACTCGGCCATCGAGGACCTTTAAAGTGTAGTTTTGCTGGGGAAATATACATATGCGAACGAATGCACTTGATTTGATGCACTTGATTTGATGCGGATATTCTAAAACCTGCGCCTGGGGAGGGGGGTGCTGAAAATGTGCGTTCACAGAGCGGGTTTCTGCATGAAAAATACCCCTTCCGTGCGGATTTTGGCGATGAAAAGGGGACTTTACCGCGGCATTTTTCATTTTCATTGTTTACTGACCGCCAGATCAATTAGAATTCATCAGGGTAAGTCTCATAACTTAGTTCAAGGAAGAATGCGACGTTTTGCTCGGGAACAAAGTTTGTACCACACGAATCACCCACAGCGGGATTCTGGACTTACTTAGTTGGAACACAGTTATAACCTCATCCTTAGAATTCGCAGGACAAAATAATATTTATTACTTCTCTTACGTCATCTAAAAATATAATTGTCTGCTAACCCTGACAACTGCAATATTTCTGGTTGGAATGCATTTAAATGCAACACACCTCGTACTACACAACAAAAAAAGCCAAATTGTATTGTGGACATAGCCACAATTAAGAAAAAGCTCTGAGAAGGTTGCTCAAATCCGTTTGGGCTTCAAGCACAGTCTTTAATTATAGATATGTAAACAATTCGTTCTTCAAAATTCAGGTCTTAATGCAGTGAGAGTCTTAAAGCGTGAACAGAAATGATAGCAAGAGAACTTCTGTCATACATGCCATTGCATAATTATACAAGATCAGGTTCATAAGCCTTTATCTATTGGGATATTATTAACCATATAAGACAGGGAATTCATAACCTTCTAGATATTAGTAGTGCCTGGGATTGAATAGTGGCCAAAATGCAATCTTGGTTTCTGAAATTCCTGTGAGAACTGTGAGAACTCTGTTTACGCACCGGGTTTCTTAATAAAAAATAAACGATTGGTATTACTGAAACATCGAATCAGATAAAGCGTATAGTGCTACGAACTAATTACAAGGCCGGCCGGTCCAGTGTCTCGGCATTAACACTCGACCGACCAGTAAAATATTCGACTCGCTCCGCCGGTCGAGCGTAAGTTTCGCACACTGCCATTGTGTTGCCATTGTTTGCTCCTTAACATGAAGTTAGATATGACAACCACATGAGGTAATTAACTTAGTATTTATTTTGGCAAGTTAAGTTATTTTTTCCCAATTTGTTCGCATAGCTTACGGTTTAAACAATCCTTTAATTGTCACATTTAATTTAGTAAATAAGTCATTTATATCATTAAGCAAACTATCATACATAAACACACACATTAGCCCCCGGAACAATAAAAACATTATCAACCAGCTAAACCTGAAGCAAAGTAGACTCATTGCAAAGGGGCTGGAAGGGAGGTCCAGTGTCCATCGTCAAAATTCTCTGTGTAGAATGCCGATAATTCACGACGTTCCGTGTCGCTTTTTGGCTATGCTCTTTGTCGTTCTTTTTTGAAAATGCCACTATCTATCATCATATCATCAATGTCCAAGTTCAGGGGTCAATGTCGAATGTCGATTTTTCAAATATGCCCGTGTCGCCATTTACTCTTTCCAAACCCCTATTGGATTCCTGACAATGCCAGTAGATCTCTTACATCAAGTGACTGAAACTTATCCCAATCACTAAGGTGGTTCCTGAAATCAGGGAGCTTTGCCATCGTCATAAAAAAAATAGCAGTAGATGTGGAGGAGAATACTGACTTGGTCCTAACCACATTGCAAGATATTACAACTGCATGACCTTTATTTACTGCGTGCGCACGCGTTAAGAACTCCACTTCTTCTCCTGTATGGCTTCCCCGCGGATCCGTCTTGTTGATACAGAAGTTCGCTTCGCTCGCTATTAAGACAACGAGTGACAGTCACACATAATGTTTATCAAGGCCATGAAGGAAGCTGTGCGATATGTACTCACCCTGTAGCGTGCGGACAGTCATCCAGACTGCATATCAAGGCCATGAAGGAAGCTGTGCGATATGTACTCACCCTGTAGCGTGCTGACAGTCATCCACACTGTATATCAAAGCTATGAAGGAAGCTGGGCGATATGTACTCACCTTGTAGCGTGCGGACAGTCACCCAGACTGTATATCAAGGCTATGAAGGAAGCTGGGCGATATGTACTCACCCTGCAGCGTGCTGACAGTTATCCACACTGTATATCAAGGCTGTGAAGGAAGCTGGGCGATATGTACTCACCCTGTAGCGTGCTGACAGTCATCCAGACTGTATATCAAAGCTATGAAGGAAGCTGGGCGATATGTACTCACCCTGTAGCGTGCTGACAGTCAACCAGACTGTATCTCAAGGCTATGAAGGAAGCTGGGCGATTTGTACTCAACCTGCAGCGTGCTGACAGTCATCCAGACTGTATATCAAGGCTATGAAGGAAGCTGGGTGATATGTACTCACCCTGCAGCGTGCTAACAGTCATCCAGACGGTATATCAAGGCTGTGAAGGAAGCTGGGCGATATGTACTCGCCCTGTAGCGTGCTGACAGTCACCCAGACTGTATATCAAAGCTATGAAGGAAGCTGGGCGATATGTACTCACCCTGTAGCGTGCTGACAGTCACCCAGACTGTATATCAAAGCTATGAAGGAAGCTGGGCGATATGTACTCACCCTGTAGCGTGCTGACAGTCACCCAGACTGAAGGCTTTCTTCTTGGCGTTGCTTGAGGAGGCCCCTTCAGGGCCCCCCAGCTGATCTTCCAACTCGCGGATCTGTCGCAACAATTGTAACATGGCCAAGAATATTCTTACTATTACCATTTCTGTATTCCACTCTAATGCCAATATACCAAAAATACAAAGCAGCAACTAAAAACAATCTGTGCCTTAATATCGCAGGGTCTTGCATGGAGTAAACAAGTATTTACGGAATAGTAAACAAGTATTTACGGAAAAGTGGGAAGGACGACATTTTGGGTTAAATAACGAACTGTTATAAAAGAAGTACCTTTGAATAAGAATCACATTTGATTTAGATGTGCTCTTTTATGAAAGTGATCTTTTATGAAAAAAAAGTCACATCAATGTGATGATACAACACGAAAACCAAACAGGACTTTGTCACAATTCATTACGAACTTGAACAGATCAAAATGAGAGTCGAAGGCGGGATGTCGGGGCCATCAGATCCACATATTACCCAGAACCCACGACAAGACGCTGGGCAGTGAGATGTGGTCGCATCTCTGAACCTCTCGCAAATCACTCCTCTTACAGTCCTTACGGGGAAATCTTATTTACTCAGCCTTTGTCGTTAAATACTATGGATGCTCAGTGGATGCGAGGAATATAAGGTATATCAGGGATATATGTACCCCAATTCTGGGGCGGTAGGACGGAGTTAATAAAATACGGATTTGGCGGTGGCTGTTGCTTAGTTGGGTTTACAGAGTTTCGTTTGACAGCAAGCCAAGGCTCGTCTTACAGCCACAAAACTGGGGCTACTTATATCATTGGTATCCACGTGCCCTCTAGATAGCAATAAAATATATTTTAACTGGTCGCCAGATATATGTTTCCTGTTAAAAGTAATTAGTGTCATTACATATAATTTTTCATGTTGAATCTAAAATTTTCAAATTGTCAAATCCGATGCTAACTTCAGTTAAGCGAGCGCTTAAAGACGCCATCACCTCTAAATCACCAATATAAACTACTATACGCATGACTGTATGTAAAGCTGTGGCATATATAATATTGGATACACTATATTGGCCAATGTATTCGGTATATTTTCCAGTGCACAATTTGGCAATAATTGTATTCAAAACACTTGCGAAGTGAGGCGAATACTGTCTACCACATGAATCTGTTATCGGCACCTTAAAATTGCCCACTGTAAGACTCCCAGTGACTAATTGTCTTAGCCTTAGCGGCGTCTTTGCTGTAAAAAGGTGGCGGCATAAGGGGTTGCCTCCTGTTTCTTTAATCACTCCCATTGTGGGAACGGCGACCTAAAAGCCAGCGTGCCAGACTGCGCCTCGCCACTGACAAATTGACACCCAACCCACGGAGACCTCAGTGTCAGGTACTTTAATCAATCACGATCTCTTGTTTATCAGGACATCCGCTCTATTACGACCTCCACTCCATCATGACCGCCACTCAATCGCAACCTCCATTCCATCACGACCTCCATTCCACTACGACCACCACTCAATCACAACCACCACTCAGCCACGACCTACACTTCACCACGACCTCCACTCCATCACGACCTCCACTCGATCACGACCTTCACTCCATCAATACCTTCACTCCATCACAACCTCCACTCCACCACAACCCCCACTCCACCACGACCTCAACTCCACCACGACCTCCACTCCACCACGACCTCCACTCCATCACGACCTTCACTCCATCAATACCTTCACTCCATCACAACCTCCACTCCACCACAACCCCCACTCCATCACAACCTCTACTTCACCACAACCCCCACTCCATCACAACCTCCACTGCACCACAACCCCCACTCCACCACGACCTCAACTCCACCACGACCCCCACTCCACCACAACCCCCACTCCACCACGACCTTAACTCCACCACGACCTCCACTCCACCACAACCCCCACTCCATCACAACCTCCACTCCACCACGACCTCAACTCCACCACGACCTCCACTCCACCATAACCCCCCCTCCATCACAACCTCCACTGCACCACAACCCCCACTCCACCACGACCTCAACTCCACTATGACCTCCACTCCACCACAACCCCCACTCCATCACAACCTCTACTCCACCACGACCTCCACTCCACCATGACCTTCAATTTATCATGACTGCCACTCCATCACAACCTCCACTCCATCACAACCTCTACTCCACCACAACGTCCACCCCACCACGACCTCCACTCCATCACAACCTCCACTTCACCACAACGTCCACCCCACCACGACCTCCACTCCATCACAACCTCCACTTCACCACGACCTCCACTCCACCATGACCTTCAATCTATCATGACTGCCACTCCATCACAACCTCCACTCCACCCCAACCTCTACTCCACCACAACGTCCACCCCACCACGACCTCCACTCCATCACAACCTCCACTCCACCACAACGTCCACCCCACCACGACCTCCACTCCATCACAACCTCCACTTCACCACGACCTCCACTCCATCACAACCTTCACTTCTCCACGACCTCCACTCCATCACAACCTCCACTTCACCACGACCTCCACTCCATCACAACCTCCACTTCATCACAACTTCCACTCCACCACAACGTCCACCCCACCACAACCTACACTCCATCACATCCTCCACTCCACCACAACCCCCACTCCATCACAACCTCCACTCCACCACAACCTCTACTCCACCACGACCTCAACTCCACCATGACCTCCAATCTATCATGACTGCCACTCCATCACAACCTCCACTTCACCACGACCTCCACTGCATCACAACCTTCACTCTATCACAACCTCCACTCCACCACAACGTCCACCCCATCACGACCTCCACTCCACCACGACCTCCACCCCACCACAACCTCCATTCCATCCCGACATTCACTCTACCACAAGCTCCACTCGATCACCACATCACCACATCCCGTCCTCTAAGAATGCTAACCAAACCTCAATGGTGTCGACCACACGCCCCTCCCAACTCCCACGCCCTCAGAACCCGAAAGCACACACCGGAGTCCGCTGAGCATTGAAGCACTAACAGACGGCGAGCCTGACCCCAGGGACAAAATCTCGTCACCGCCGTCGTTACAGAATGCAACGAGACATCTGTTCCCTGGTCTCTACCACGTCCTTATTATCGATACCCGTGACTATTCGGGTCCAACGAGTCATTACCCGTCCATTTTACCACAAGAACGAGGTTTGTGTATTCCGCGATGCCAATAACATCCATTCTTACTTTTTACTTTGGCGTATATCGCATTTTCGCCTACATCACAATATCATGAAATGACACTGAACGAACGCACTCGTTAACCTTACACCAGTCACCACGAGAGTTAGACGAGATTTGCGTGAGACACGATCTCTACCTGGAGAACACATTCAATCTCGGTCCATCATATGACATCAAGGCTATTATTTCCAGGACTACCGTATATTGCACTGAACCTCTGAACCTAATAAGACCTCACATAACCAATTACACAGCTAATTCATTCATGAGCCACACTCGATAACAATTCGGTCGCACTTTTTTGGTTGTTTGGTTTCTCCGGACCGTCTCCGAGCGCACTTCTTTGGTCCTTCCGACCATCTTCGGACTCTAATCTCTACCACTTCCCGAGGGGGTTTAGTATGGAGAGATCAGGTGACAAGATTTAAATTAATTTGCAGTCTAAAGGTCAACCAGGAAGAATCAAATAAGCCTTGTATTTTTTGTTTTGTTTCGCCCCATCACCAAAACGAAGTCAAGCCTCTTGTTCTCCAAATTTTCCTTTGTACGTTTTGGAGAGTAGGCTGAAAGAAAGGAAAGCAGACAAATGTGTTGGGTGATTATAAAAGGGGTTATTGTAAGCTATAGTCACGCATAACAATTTATTCTAAGCATTAATTTATTAAATTATCCTAATGTCTTTCACGTTTGTGATCTGATACATCTTTACATCCTGTTCACCATTACAAGGCTTTATAAAGTTGAAATGAATGAGGCTGCAATGGCAAACGCCATTTGTATTCTCTGAATTCTCCGTAATCGCTTCTTGCGGCACGTTCTCCGGACTCGTCCCAACTCTCCATTGGAGAGACCAAAAAAGTGCAGCCCCGAAAAGAAAAAAAAGGAGCTAATATCTGAGGCAGGGCCAATTTGAATACATAAACTATAGTTAGAGAGAAAATATAAAAACACTATTCCTACCGCCAACTATATGACAAAGGAAAGTAATTACTGCTCTCAAGACGTCCACTCATAGAAAGTATTTAACTGCATCCGTTATCCGACAGGAACTCCGATTAAGTCCTTACTCGACACAAGTTTTAAAAATTATGACCAAATTGTTTGTCAAATGTATGCCTGAAATACAGTTGTAATATTGTACACTGTTTACACTGTGCCTTTTTGTCCACCACCGGCTCTCAACCTTCATGGCCTCGCCTGCCCCTTTTGGTGAATTTATTAACATGGCGGACCAATGTATGGCTAAGTGGGTGGAGGAGGGGGGTTGGGGAGGGTGAAACACACAGGTTCTCAAATGATTTGCAGCCGCCTCAGACATAAAGGTTAGCACAGTTTGACACTTCCGAGCGGGAACTCCCAAGCGGGAGCTCGGGAATTGATGCACCGGCAAGGCGGTAATATCATATACACCCCCCACACTCACCCAGCACTCCACACCCACTCAGAGCTACCACAACCCCACCCACCCACCCCTCCACACCCACTCAGAGCTACTCCAGAGCCCAAACACAATACCTCCCCGGTGTCATGACAAAACGTGCAGCGACAAGAAAAAGCGGTTGAGGGACGACACCATAATTATGGCGACAGCCATCCGATGAGTCACTTGGTAACGCCCACAAGACGACAGCAACATAGCGACAGTAACCTTGGCAACGGCCATATGGCGACAGTAACTGGGCAACGGCCAAATGTCGACAGTAACAATGTCGACAGTAACTGAGCAACGGCCAAATGGCGACAGTAACCTATCTTCATGCAAACTTATTTAACGAGGTTGTCAACGGCGCATACACATCTTAATGACTACATCGGACAGTAACCTGACAGTCACTTAGCAAAGATGTCTAGATATAGTCGATAAAAACAACAAAAGCTGTTCTTAGGTTTGTGCATCTGTTGTCTTGGTTCCCTGGGGATGACCCAGCTGCTGATATCCCTATCTTTAACTTGGCATTTAGCTTTTCTAACGCCAAACTAGCCACACCCCGGCCATCACACCCGGCTCGGTACTTTCCGTGGCGTCTTCTAATGATACCTCTTACCCAGGCCAGGACTGACGCCTAAACGTCTCCCCCCCCCCCCCACTCCGCCACCAACGCCTCTGTCTACCTCACCCCATTCCAATAGACATTCCGGTCGACCGAGCCGCCACGAATTGAAAAGAAGCTAATATCTGAGGCAGGGCCAATTTGGATACATGAACTATAGTTACAGAGAAAATATAAAAACACTATTCATACCGCCAACTATATGACAAAGGAAAGTAATTACTGCTCTCAAGACGTCCACCCAGCCACCCTTGCCAACCACACCGGAAACAGGACGACCGTGGCTGATCAGGACATAAAACACGGCATGCCCGACTTGTGTTGCTGGGGATATAAACAGCCAAAGCCGTTGTTATGTTGATGAGGATAGAAACATGGCATGCCGGTCCTACCCCACTGATGGTTGTCACAGCGACACTATTCTGGCATTACATATACTTACCACTTATATGAGATCACCACCCAAGACAAGACCAAAGGCTTCCAGGAATCTGACACTCAATAAAGAATATCTTTGGGCGTGACTTTCTTATACTTTCTTTTACTTCATAGAAAGTATTTAACTGCATCCGTTATTCGACAGGAACTCCGATTAAGTCCTTACTCGACACAGGTTTTAAAAATTATGACCAAATTGTTTGTCAAATGTATGCCTGAAATACAGTTGTAATATTGTACACTGTTTACACTGTGCCTTTCTGTCCACCACCGGCTCTCAACCTTCATGGCCTCGCCTCCCCCTTTTGGTGGATTTATTAACATGGCGGACCAATGTATGGCTAAGTGGGTGGAGGAGGAGGGTTGGGGAGGGTGAAACACACAGGTTCTCAAGTGATTTGCAGCCGCCTCAGACATAAAGGTTAGCACAGCTTGACTCCCGAGCGGAGACTCCCAAGCGGGAGCTCGGGAATTGATGCACCGGCAAGGCGGTAATATCATATACAGCCCTCCACCCCACCCAGCCCTCCACACCCACTCAGAGCTACCACACCCCCACCCACCCACCCTTCCACACCCACTCAGAGCTACTCCAGAGCCCAAAGACAATACCTCCCCGGTGTCATGACAAAACGTGCAGCGACAAGAAAAAGCTGTTGAGGGATGACACCATACTTATGGCGACAGCCATCCGATGTCTCACTTGGTAACGCCCACAAGACGACAGCAACATAGCGACAGTAACCTTGGCAACGGCCATATGGCGACAGTAACTGGGCAACGGCCAAATGTCGACAGTAACAATGTCGACAGTAACTGAGCAACGGCCAAATGGCGACAGTAACCTATTTTCATGCAAGCTTATTTAACGAGGTTGTCAACGGCGCATACACATCTTAATGACTAAATCGGACAGTAACCTGACAGTCACTTAGCAAAGATGTCTAGATATAGTCGATAAAAACAACAAAAGCTGTTCTTAGGTTTGTGCATCTGTTGTCTTGGTTCCCTGGGGATGACCCAGCTGCTGATATCCCTATCTTTAACTTGGCATTTAGCTTTTCTAACGCCAAACTAGCCACACCCCGGCCATCACACCCGGCTCGGTACTTTCCGTGGCGCCTTCTAATGATACCTCTTACCCAGGCCAGGACTGACGCCTAAACGTCTCCACCCCCCCCCCCTCACTCCGCCACCAACGCCCCTGTCTACCTCACCCTATTCTAATCGACATTCCGGTCGACCGAGCCGCCACGAATTGAAGCGGGTTTCACCGGTTTTATCAAAGGCCGCAACAAATTTCATGTCATTGCCATTTACCACTGAACCCCGAACTCTCCTCCACAGCTCCTAGACTCGCACGAGACTGAGAGTGTCACAGCAAACCTTCCATCTTCCATCTCCGTCAAGGCGATTATAGTAATAATCACAAAATTACGATAATAAAATTTTATCTCAAGCACCGACGTCGGCAAAGTGAGTTTCTTCTAAAACTAACGTTTAATGAAATCTCACATTGCCAATTTCACAGTTCATTTCATTACGAGCGATATTGCGATAACAATAGGAAACGATAAAAAAGGTGACAATCTCTCTGCTGCAGGGCGCCAATTTGGCTTTATGAACTAGTAACGCAGAACACGTGTTTGCTTTCATCTGAAAACACTATTTCATGCCGCAAATTGTATGAGACGGGAAAGTAATTGCTGCCTTCTGACATTTATCCAGGCACCTCTGGCAACCACACCGAAACATGGCATAAAACCAGGCATGTCGGCCTTGGGTTGCTGAGGATAGAAAAAACAAAAGCCGTTCCTATTTTTGATGAGGCTAGAAACAACAAAAACCGTTCTTATGTTGATGAGGGTAGAAAGAACAAAAGCCGTTCTTATGTTGATGAGGATAGAAACAACAAACACCGTTCTCATGTTGAAGAGGATAGAAACAACAAAAAGTCTTTCTTATGTTGATGAGGATAGAAACAACAAAAGCCGTTCTTACGTTGGTGAGGATAAAAACAACAAGAGCCGTTCATATGTTGATGAGGATAGAAAAAAACAGAAGCCGTTCTTGTGTTGATTAGGATAGAAAGAACAAAAGCCGTTATTATGTTGATGATAATAGAAAGAACAAAAGCCGTGTTGATGAGGATAGAAACAACAAAAGCCGTTTTATGTTGATGAGGATAGAAACAACAAAAGCCGTTCTCATGTTGATGAGGATGGAAACCACAAAAGCCGTTCTTATGTTGATGAGGATAGAAACAACAAAAGCCGTTCTTATGTTGATGATGATAGAAACAACAAAACCGTCCTTATGTTGATAATGATAGAAACAACAAAAGCCGTTCTCATATTGATGAGGATGGAAACAACAAAAGCCGTTCTTATGTTGATGAGGATAGAAACAACAAAAGCCGTTCTTATGTTGATGATGATAAAAACAACAAAACCGTTCTTATGTTGATGAGTATAGAAACAATAAAAGCCGTTCTCACGCTGAAGAGGATAGAAACAACAAAAGCCGTTCTTATGTTGATGGGGATAGAAAGAACAAAAGTCGTGCTGTTGTTGATGAGGATAGAAACAACAAAAGCCGTTCTTATGTTGATCAGGATAGAAACAACAAAAGCTGTTCTTATGTTGATGGGGATAGAAAGAACAAAAGCCGCTTATATGTTGATGTGGATAGAAACCACGAAGCCGTTCTGTTGTTGATGAGGATAGAAACAACAAAAGCCGTTCTTATGTTGATGATGATAGAAACAACAAAAGCCTTTCTTATGTTGATGAGGATAGAAACCACAAAAGCCGTTCTTATGTTGACGAGGATAGAAACAACAAAAGCCGTTCTTATGTTAATGAGTATAGAAACAACAAAAGCCGTTCGCACGCTGAAGAGGATAGAAACAACAAAATCCGATCTTATGTTGATGGGGATAGAAAGAACAAAAGTCGTTCTGTTGTTGATGACAATAGAAACAACAAAAGTCGTTTTATGTTGATGAGGATAGAAACAACAAAAGCCGTTCTTATGTTGATGGGGATAGAAAGAACAAGAGCCGTTCTGTTGTTGATGAGGATAGAAACAACAAAAGCCGTTTTATGTTGATGAGGATAGAAGCAACAGAAGCCGTTCTGGTGTTGATTAGGATAGAAAGAACAAAAGCCGTTATTATGTTGATGATAATAGAAAGAACGAAAGCCGTGTTGATGAGGATAGAAACAACAAAAGCCGTTTTATATTGATGAGGACAGAAACAACAAAAGCAGTTCTTATGTTGATGAGGATAGAAACAACAAACACCGTTCTTATTTTGATGATGATAGAAACAACAAAAGCCGTTCTTATGTTGGTGAGGATAAAAACAACAAGAGCCGTTCATATGTTGATGAGGATAGAAAAAACAGAAGCCGTTCTTGTGTTGATTAGGATAGCAAGAACAAAAGCCGTTATTATGTTGATGATAATAGAAAGAACAAAAGCCGTTTTATGTTGATGATGATAGAAACAACAAAAGCCGTTTTATGTTGATGATGATAGAAACAACAAAAGCCGTTCTCATGTTGAAGAGGATAGAAACAACAAAAAGTCGTTCTTATGTTGATGAGGATAGAAACAACAAAAGCCGTTCTTATGTTGGTGAGGATAAAAACAACAAGAGCCGTTCATATGTTGATGGGGATAGAAAAGAACAGAAGCCGTTCTTGTGTTGATTTGGATAGAAAGAACAAAAGCCGTTATTGTGTTGATGATAATAGAAAGAACAAAAGCCGTGTTGATGAGGATATAAACAACAAAAGCCGTTTTATGTTGATGATGATAGAAACAACAAAAGCCGTTCTCATGTTGAAGAGGATAGAAACAACAAAAGTCGTTCTTATGTTGATGAGGATAGAAACAACAAAAGCCGTTCTTATGTTGATGAGGATAGAAACAACAAAAGCCGTTCATATGTTGATGAAGACGGAAACCACAAAAGCCGTTCTTATGTGGATGAGGATAGAAACAACAAAAGCCGTTCTTATGTTGATGATGATAGAAACGACAAAACCGTTCTTATGTTGACGAGTATAGAAACAATAAAAGCCGTTCTCACGCTGAAGAGGATAGAAACAACAAAAGCCGTTCTTATGTTGATGGGGATAGAAAGAACAAAAGTCGTTCTTATGTTGATGAGGATAGAAACAACAAAAGCCGTTCTTATGTTGATCAGGATAGAAACAACAAAAGCTGTTCTTATGTTGATGGGGATAGAAAGAACAAAAGCCGTTATTATGTTGATGATGATAGAAAGAACACAAGCCGTGCTGTTGTTGAAGAGGATAGAAACAACAAACGCCGTGTTGTGTTGATGAGGATGGAAACAACAAAAACCGTTCTTTTGTTGTTGATCAGGATAGAAACAACAAAAGCCGTTCTCGTGTTGAAGAGGGTAGAAACAACACAAGCCGTTCTTATGTTGATGAGGATAGAAACAACAAAAGCCGCTTATATGTTGATGTGGATAGAAACAACAAAAGCCGTTCTTATGTTGATGAGGATAGAAACCACAAAAGCCGTTCTTATGTTGATGATGATAGAAACAACAAAAGCCGTTCTTATGTTGATGAGGATAGAAACCACAAAAGCCGTTCTTATGTTGACGAGGATAGAAACAACAAAAGCCGTTCTTATGTTAATGAGTATAGAAACAACAAAAGCTATTCGCACCCTGAAGAGGATAGAAACAACAAAAGCCGTCCTGATGTTGATGGGGATAGAAAGAACAAAAGTCGTTCGGTTGTTGATGAGGATAGAAACAACAAAAGCCGTTTTATGTTGATGAGGATAGAAACAACAAAAGCCGTTCTTATGTTGATGGGGATAGAAAGAACAAAAGCCGTTCTTACGTTGAAGAGGATGGAAACAACAAAAGCCGTTCTTATGTTGGTGGGAATAGAAAGAACAAAAGCCGTCCTTACGTTGAAAAAGATAGAAACAACAAAAGCCGTGCTTATGTTGATGAGGTTAGAAACAACAAAAGCCGCTCTCACGCTGAAAAGGATAGAAACAACAAAAGCCGTTCTCATGTTGAAGAGGATAGAAACAACAAAAATTCGTTCTTATGTTGATGAGGATAGAAGCAACAAAAGCCGTTCTTATGTTGATGAGGATAGAAACAACAAAAACCGTTCTTATGTTGGTGAGGATAAAAACAACAAGAGCCGTTCATATGTTGATGAGGATTGAAAAGAACAGAAGCCGTTCTTGTGTTGATTAGGATAGAAAGAACAAAAGCCGTTATTATGTTGATGATAATAGAAAGAACAAAAACCGTGTTGATGAGGATAGAAACAACAAAAGCCGTTTTATGTTGATGATGATAGAAACAACAAAAGCCGTTCTCATGTTGAAGAGGATAGAAACAACAAAAGCCGTTTTTATGTTGGTGAGGATAAAAACAACAAGAGCCGTTCATATGTTGATGAGGATAGAAAAGAACAGAAGCCGTTCTTGTGTTGATTAGGATAGAAAGAACAAAAGCCGTTATTATGTTGATGATAATAGAAAGAACAAAAGCCGTGTTGATGAGGATAGAAACAACAAAAGCCGTTTTATGTTGATGATGATAGAAACAACAAAAGCCGTTCTCATGTTGAAGAGGATAGAAACAACAAAAGCCGTTCTTATGTTGATGAGGATAGAAACAACACAAGCCGTTTTTATGTTGGTGAGGATAAAAACAACAAGAGCCGTTCATATGTTGATGAGGATAGAAAAGAACAGAAGCCGTTCTTGTGTTGATTAGGATAGAAAGAACAAAAGCCGTTATTATGTTGATGATAATAGAAAGAACAAAAGCCGTGGTGATGAGGATAGAAGCAACAAAAGCCGTTTTATGTTGATGATGATAGAAACAACAAAAGTCGTTCTTATGTTGATGAGGATAGAAACAACAAAAGCCGTTCTTATGTTGATGAGGATAGAAACAACAAAAGCCGTTCATATGTTTATGAGGATGGAAACCACAAAAGCCGTTCTTATGTGGATGAGGATAGAAACAACAAAAGCCGTTCTTATGTTGATGAGGATAGAAACAACAAAAGCCGTTCTTATGTTGATGAGTATAGAAACAATAAAAGCCGTTCTCACGCTGAAGAGGATAGTAACAACAAAAGGCGTTCTTATGTTGATGGGGATAGAAAGAACAAAAGTCGTTCTGTTGTTGATGAGGATAGAAACAACAAAAGCCGTTCTTATGTTGATCAGGATAGAAACATCAAAAGCTGTTCTTATGTTGATGGGGATAGAAAGAACGAAAGCCGTTATTATGTTGATGATGATAGAAAGAACAAAAGCCGTTCTGTTGTTGATGAGGATAAAAACAACAAAAGCCGTTCTTATGTTGATGAGGATAAAAGCAACAAAGGCCGTTTTGTTGTTGATCAGTATAGAAAGAACAAAAGGCGTTCTTACGTTGAAGAGGATGGAAACAACAAAAGCCGTTCTTATGTTGGTGGGAATAGAAAGAACAAAAGGCGTCCTTACGTTGAAAAAGATAGAAACAACAAAAGCCGTGCTTATGTTGATGAGGATAGAAACAACAAAAGCCGCTCTCACGCTGAAAAGGATAAAAACAACAAAAGCCGTTCTCATGTTGAAGAGGATAGAAACAACAAAAAGTCGTTCTTATGTTGATGAGGATAGAAACAACAAAAGCCGTTTTTATGTTGGTGAGGATAAAAACAACAAGAGCCGTTCATATGTTGATGAGGATAGAAAAGAACAGAAGCCGTTCTCGTGTTGATTAGGATAGAAAGAACAAAAGCCGTTATTATGTTGATGATAATAGAAAGAACAAAAGCCGTGTTGATAAGGATAGAAACAACAAAAGCCGTTTTATGTTGATGATGATAGAAACAACAAAAGCCGTTCTCATGTTGAAGAGGATAGAAACAACAAAAGTCGTTCTTATGTTGATGAGGATAGAAACAACAAAAGCCGTTCTTATGTTGATGAGGATAGAAACAACAAAAGCCGTTCATATGTTGAGGAGGACGGAAACCACAAAAGCCGTTCTTATGTGGATGAGGATAGAAACAACAATAGCCGTTCTTATGTTGATGATGATAGAAACAACAAAACCGTTCTTATGTTGATGAGTATAGAAACAATAAAAGCCGTTCTCACTCTGAAGAGGATAGAAACCACAAAAGCCGTTCTTATGTTGATGGGGATAGAAAGAACAAAAGTCGTCCTTATGTTGATGAGGATAGAAACAACAAAAGCCGTTCTTATGTTGATCCGGATAGAAACAACAAAAGCTGTTCTTATGTTGATGGGGATAGAAAGAACAAAAGCCGTTATTATGTTGATGATGATAGAAAGAACACAAGCCGTGCTGTTGTTGAAGAGGATAGAAACAAGAAACGCCGTGTTGTGTTGATGAGGATAGAAACAACAAACGCTGTTCTTATGTTGATGAGGATAGAAACAACAAAAACCGTTCTTTTGTTGTTGATCAGGATAGAAACAACAAAAGCCGTTCTCGTGTTGAAGAGGGTAGAAACAACAAAAGCCGTTCTTATGTTGATGAGGATAGAAACAACAAAAGCCGCTTATATGTTGATGTGGATAGAAACCACAAAGCCGTTCTGTTGTTGATGAGGATAGAAACAACAAAAGCCGTTCTGTTGTTGATGATGATAGAAACAACAAAAGCCGTTCTTATGTTGATGAGGATAGAAACCACAAAAGCCGTTCTTATGTTGACGAGGATAGAAACAACAAAAGCCGTCCTTATGTTGATGGGGATAGAAAGAACAAGAGCCGTTCTTATGTTGACGAGGATAGAAACAACAAAAACCGTTCTTATGTTGATGATGATAGAAAGAACAAAAGCCGTTCTGTTGTTGATGAGGATAAAAACAACAAAAGCCGTTCTTATGTTGATGAGGATAAAAGCAACAAAGGCCGTTTTGTTGTTGATCAGTATAGAAAGAACAAAAGGCGTTCTTACGTTGAAGAGGATGGAAACAACAAAAGCCGTTCTTATGTTGGTGGGAATAGAAAGAACAAAAGCCGTCCTTACGTTGAAAAAGAGAGAAACAACAAAAGCCGTGCTTATGTTGATGAGGATAGAAACAACAAAAGCCGCTCTCACGCTGAAAAGGATAGAAACAACAAAAGCCGTTCTCATGTTGAAGAGGATGGAAACAACAAAAAGTCGTTCTTATGTTGATGAGGATAGAAACAACAAAAGCCGTTTTTATGTTGGTGAGGATAAAAACAACAAGAGCCGTTCATATGTTGATGAGGATAGAAAAGAACAGAAGCCGTTCTTGTGTTGATTAGGATAGAAAGAACAAAAGCCGTTATTATGTTGATGATAATAGAAAGAACAAAAGCCGTGTTGATGAGGATAGAAACAACAAAAGCCGTTTTATGTTGATGATGATAGAAACAACAAAAGCCGTTCTCATGTTGAAGACGATAGAAACGACAAAAGTCGTTCTTATGTTGATGAGGATAGAAACAACAAAAGCCGTTCTTATGTTGATGAGGATAGAAACAACAAAAGCCGTTCATATGTTGATGAGGATGGAAACCACAAAAGCCGTTCTTATGTGGATGAGGATAGAAACAACAAAAGCCGATCTTATGTTGATGATGATAGAAACAACAAAAGCCGTTCTTATGTTGATGAGTATAGAAACAATAAAAGCCGTTCTCACGCTGATGGAGGATAGTAACAACAAAAGCCGTTCTTATGTTGATGGGGATAGAAAGAACAAAAGTCGTTCTGTTGTTGATGAGGATAGAAACAACAAAAGCCGTTCTTATGTTGATCAGGATAGAAACAACAAAAGCTGTTCTTATGTTGATGGGGATAGAAAGAACAAAAGCCGTTATTATGTTGATGATGATAGAAAGAACACAAGCCGTGTTGTTGTTGAAGAGGATAGAAACAAGAAACGCCGTGTTGTGTTGATGAGGATAGAAACAACAAACGCTGTTCTTATGTTGATGAGGATAGAAACAACAAAAACCGTTCTTTTGTTGTTGATCAGGATAGAAACAACAAAAGCCGTTCTCGTGTTGAAGAGGGTAGAAACAACAAAAGCCGTTCTTATGTTGATGAGGATAGAAACAACAAAAGCCGCTTATATGTTGATGTGGATAGAAACCACAAAGCCGTTCTTATGTTGATGAGGATAGAAACAACAAAAGCCGTTCTTATGTTGATGATCATAGAAACAACAAAAGCCGTTCTTATGTTGATGAGGATAGAAACCACAAAAGCCGTTCTTATGTTGACGAGGATAGAAACAACAAAAGCCGTTCTTATGTTGATGAGGATAGAAACAACAAAAGCCGTTCTTATGTTGATGGGGATAGAAAGGACAAGATCCGTTCTTATGTTGATGAGGATAGAAACAACAAAAACCGTTCTTATGTTGATGATGATAGAAAGAACAAAAGCCGTTCTGTTGTTGATGAGGATAAAAACAACAAAAGCCGTTCTTATGTTGATGAGGATAAAAGCAACAAAGGCCGTTTTGTTGTTGATCAGTATAGAAAGAACAAAAGGCGTTCTTACGTTGAAGAGGATGGAAACAACAAAAGCCGTTCTTATGTTGGTGGGAATAGAAAGAACAAAAGCCGTCCTTACGTTGAAAAAGATAGAAACAAAAGCCGTGCTTATGTTGATGAGGATAGAAACAACAAAAGCCGCTCTCACGCTGAAAGGGATAGAAACAACAAAAGCCGTTCTCATGTTGAAGAGGATAGAAACAACAAAAAGTCGTTCTTATGTTGATGAGGATAGAAAAAACAATAGCCGTTTTTATGTTGGTGAGGATAAAAACAACAAGAGCCGTTCATATGTTGATGAGGAACAGAAGCCGTTCTTGTGTTGACTAGGATAGAAAGAACAAAAGCCGTTATTATGTTGATGATAATAGAAAGAACAAAAGCCGTGTTGATGAGCATAGAAACAACAAAAGCCGTTTTATGTTGATGATGATAGAAACAACAAAAGCCGTTCTCATGTTGAAGACGATAGAAACGACAAAAGTCGTTCTTATGTTGATGAGGATAGAAACAACAAAAGCCGTTCTTATGTTGATGAGGATAGAAACAACAAAAGCCGTTCATATGTTGATGAGGATGGAAACCACAAAAGCCGTTCTTATGTGGATGAGGATAGAAACAACAAAAGCCGTTCTTATGTTGATGATGATAGAAACAACAAAAGCCGTTCTAATGTTGATGAGTATAGAAACAATAAAAGCCGTTCTCACGCTGATGGAGGATAGTAACAACAAAAGCCGTTCTTATGTTGATGGGGATAGAAAGAACAAAAGTCGTTCTGTTGTTGATGAGGATAGAAACAACAAAAGCCGTTCTTATGTTGATCAGGATAGAAACAACAAAAGCTGTTCTTATGTTGATGGGGATAGAAAGAACAAAAGCCGTTATTATGTTGATGATGATAGAAAGAACAAAAGCCGTTCTGTTGTTGAAAAGGATAGAAACAACAAAAGCCGTGTTATGTTGATGAGGATACAAACAACAAAAGACGTTCTCGTGTTGAAGAGGGTAGAAACAACAAAAACCGTTCTTTTGTTGTTGATCAGGATAGAAACAACAAAAGCCGTTCTTATGTTGATGAGGATAGAAACAACAAAAGCCGCTTATATGTTGATGTAGATAGAAACCACAAAGCCGTTCTGTTGTTGATGAGGATAGAAACAACAAAGGCCGTTCTTATGTTGATGATGATAGAAACAACAAAAGCCGTTCTTATGTTGATGAGGATAGAAACCACAAAAGCCGTTCTTATGTTGACGAGGATAGAAACAACAAAAGCCGTTCTTATGTTAATGAGTATAGAAACAACAAAAGCCGTTCGCACGTTGAAGAGGATAGAAACAACAAAAACCTTTCTTTCGTTGATGATGATAGAAAGAACAAAAGCCGTCCTTACGTTGAAGAAGATAGAAACAACAAAAGCCGTTCTTATGTTGATGATGATAGAAACAACAAAAGCCGTTCTTATGTTGATGAGGATAGAAACAACAAAAGCCGCTTATATGTTGATGTGGATAGAAACCACAAAGCCGTTCTGTTGTTGATGAGGATAGAAACAACAAAGGCGGTTCTGACGTTGAAGAGGATGGAAACAACAAAAGCCGTTCTTATGTTGGTGGGAATAGAAAGAACAAAAGCCGTCCTTACGTTGAAGAAGATAGAAACAACAAAAGCCGTGCTTATGTTGATGAGGATAGAAACAACAAAAGCCGCTCTCACGCTGAAAAGGATAGAAACAACAAAAGCCGTTCTTATGTTGATCACGATAAAAAGAACAAAAGCCATTCTTACGTCGAAGAGGATAGAAACAACAAAAGGCGTTCTTATGTTGATGGGGATAGAAACAACAAAAGCCGTTTTGTTGTTGATGAGGATAGAAACAACAAAAGCCGTTTTATGTTGATGAGGATAGAAACAACAAAAGCCGTTCTTATGTTGATGAGGATAGAAACAACAAAAACCGTCCTGATGTTGATGATGATAGAAAGAACAAAAGACGTTCTGTTGTTGATGAGGATAAAAACAACAAAAGCCGTTCTTATGTTGATGAGGATAAAAAAAAAAGCCGTTTTGTTCTTGATGAGGATAGAAACAACAAAAGTCGTTCTTATGTTGATGAGGATAGAAACAACAAAAGCCGTTCTTATGTTGATGATGATAGAAACAACAAAAGCCGTTCTTATGTTGATGAGGATAGAAACCACAAAAGCCGTTCTTATGTTGACGAGGATAGAAACAACAAAAGCCGTTCTTATGTTAATGAGTATAGAAACAACAAAAGCCGTTCGCACGCTGAAGAGGATAGAAACAACAAAAACCGTTCTTTCGTTGATGATGATAGAAAGAACAAAAGCCGTTCTGTTGTTGATGAGGATAAAAACAACCAAAGCCGTTCTTATGTTGATCAGGATAGAAACAACAAAAGCTGTTCTTATGTTGATGGGGATAGAAAGAACAAAAGCCGTTATTATGTTGATGATGATAGAAAGAACACAAGCCGTGTTGTTGTTGAAGAGGATAGAAACAAGAAACGCCGTGTTGTGTTGATGAGGATAGAAACAACAAACGCTGTTCTTATGTTGATGAGGATAGAAACAACAAAAACCGTTCTTTTGTTGTTGATCAGGATAGAAACAACAAAAGCCGTTCTCGTGTTGAAGAGGGTAGAAACAACAAAAGCCGTTCTTATGTTGATGAGGATAGAAACAACAAAAGCCGCTTATATGTTGATGTGGATAGAAACCACAAAGCCGTTCTGTTGTTGATGAGGATAGAAACAACAAAAGCCGTTCTTATGTTGATGATCATAGAAACAACAAAAGCCGTTCTTATGTTGATGAGGATAGAAACCACAAAAGCCGTTCTTATGTTGACGAGGATAGAAACAACAAAAGCCGTTCTTATGTTGATGAGGATAGAAACAACAAAAGCCGTTCTTATGTTGATGGGGATAGAAAGGACAAGATCCGTTCTTATGTTGATGAGGATAGAAACAACAAAAACCGTTCTTATGTTGATGATGATAGAAAGAACAAAAGCCGTTCTGTTGTTGATGAGGATAAAAACAACAAAAGCCGTTCTTATGTTGATGAGGATAAAAGCAACAAAGGCCGTTTTGTTGTTGATCAGTATAGAAAGAACAAAAGGCGTTCTTACGTTGAAGAGGATGGAAACAACAAAAGCCGTTCTTATGTTGGTGGGAATAGAAAGAACAAAAGCCGTCCTTACGTTGAAAAAGATAGAAACAAAAGCCGTGCTTATGTTGATGAGGATAGAAACAACAAAAGCCGCTCTCACGCTGAAAGAGATAGAAACAACAAAAGCCGTTCTCATGTTGAAGAGGATAGAAACAACAAAAAGTCGTTCTTATGTTGATGAGGATAGAAAAAACAATAGCCGTTTTTATGTTGGTGAGGATAAAAACAACAAGAGCCGTTCATATGTTGATGAGGATAGAAAAGAACAGAAGCCGTTCTTGTGTTGACTAGGATAGAAAGAACAAAAGCCGTTATTATGTTGATGATAATAGAAAGAACAAAAGCCGTGTTGATGAGCATAGAAACAACAAAAGCCGTTTTATGTTGATGATGATAGAAACAACAAAAGCCGTTCTCATGTTGAAGACGATAGAAACGACAAAAGTCGTTCTTATGTTGATGAGGATAGAAACAACAAAAGCCGTTCTTATGTTGATGAGGATAGAAACAACAAAAGCCGTTCATATGTTGATGAGGATGGAAACCACAAAAGCCGTTCTTATGAGGATGAGGATAGAAACAACAAAAGCCGTTCTTATGTTGATGATGATAGAAACAACAAAAGCCGTTCTAATGTTGATGAGTATAGAAACAATAAAAGCCGTTCTCACGCTGATGGAGGATAGTAACAACAAAAGCCGTTCTTATGTTGATGGGGATAGAAAGAACAAAAGTCGTTCTGTTGTTGATGAGGATAGAAACAACAAAAGCCGTTCTTATGTTGATCAGGATAGAAACAACAAAAGCTGTTCTTATGTTGATGGGGATAGAAAGAACAAAAGCCGTTATTATGTTGATGATGATAGAAAGAACAAAAGCCGTTCTGTTGTTGAAAAGGATAGAAACAACAAAAGCCGTGTTATGTTGATGAGGATACAAACAACAAAAGACGTTCTCGTGTTGAAGAGGGTAGAAACAACAAAAACCGTTCTTTTGTTGTTGATCAGGATAGAAACAACAAAAGCCGTTCTTATGTTGATGAGGATAGAAACAACAAAAGCCGCTTATATGTTGATGTGGATAGAAACCACAAAGCCGTTCTGTTGTTGATGAGGATAGAAACAACAAAGGCCGTTCTTATGTTGATGATGATAGAAACAACAAAAGCCGTTCTTATGTTGATGAGGATAGAAACCACAAAAGCCGTTCTTATGTTGACGAGGATAGAAACAACAAAAGCCGTTCTTATGTTAATGAGTATAGAAACAACAAAAGCCGTTCGCACGTTGAAGAGGATAGAAACAACAAAAACCTTTCTTTCGTTGATGATGATAGAAAGAACAAAAGCCGTCCTTACGTTGAAGAAGATAGAAACAACAAAAGCCGTTCTTATGTTGATGATGATAGAAACAACAAAAGCCGTTCTTATGTTGATGAGGATAGAAACAACAAAAGCCGCTTATATGTTGATGTGGATAGAAACCACAAAGCCGTTCTGTTGTTGATGAGGATAGAAACAACAAAGGCGGTTCTGACGTTGAAGAGGATGGAAACAACAAAAGCCGTTCTTATGTTGGTGGGAATAGAAAGAACAAAAGCCGTCCTTACGTTGAAGAAGATAGAAACAACAAAAGCCGTGCTTATGTTGATGAGGATAGAAACAACAAAAGCCGCTCTCACGCTGAAAAGGATAGAAACAACAAAAGCCGTTCTTATGTTGATCACGATAGAAAGAACAAAAGCCATTCTTACGTCGAAGAGGATAGAAACAACAAAAGGCGTTCTTATGTTGATGGCGATAGAAACAACAAAAGCCGTTTTGTTGTTGATGAGGATAGAAACAACAAAAGCCGTTTTATGTTGATGAGGATAGAAACAACAAAAGCCGTTCTTATGTTGATGAGGATAGAAACAACAAAAACCGTCCTGATGTTGATGATGATAGAAAGAACAAAAGACGTTCTGTTGTTGATGAGGATAAAAACAACAAAAGCCGTTCTTATGTTGATGAGGATAAAAAAAAAAGCCGTTTTGTTCTTGATGAGGATAGAAACAACAAAAGTCGTTCTTATGTTGATGAGGATAGAAACAACAAAAGCCGTTCTTATGTTGATGATGATAGAAACAACAAAAGCCGTTCTTATGTTGATGAGGATAGAAACCACAAAAGCCGTTCTTATGTTGACGAGGATAGAAACAACAAAAGCCGTTCTTATGTTAATGAGTATAGAAACAACAAAAGCCGTTCGCACGCTGAAGAGGATAGAAACAACAAAAACCGTTCTTTCGTTGATGATGATAGAAAGAACAAAAGCCGTTCTGTTGTTGATGAGGATAAAAACAACCAAAGCCGTTCTTATGTTGATGAGGATAAAAGCTACAAAGGCCGTTTTGTTGTTGATGAGGATAAAAGCTACAAAGGCCGTTTTGTTGTTGATCAGTATAGAAAGGAAAAAAGACGTTCTTACGTTGAAGAGGATGGAAACAACAAAAGCCGTTCTCATGTTGGTGGGAATAGAAAGAACAAAAGCCGTCCTTACGTTGAAGAAGATAGAAACAACAAAAGCCGTGCTTATGTTGACGAGGATAGAAACAGAAAAAGCCGCTCTCACGCTGAAAAGGATAGAAACAACAAAAGCCGTTCTTATGTTGATCACGATAGAAAGAACAAAAGCCGTTCTTACGTTGAAGAGGATAGAAACAACAAAAGGCGTTCTGATGTTGATGGGATAGAAACAACAAAAGCCGTTTTGTTGTTGATGAGGATAGAAGCAACAAAAGCCGTTTTATGTTGATGGGGATAGAAACAACAAAAGCCGTTCTTATGTTGATGAGGATAGAAACAACAAAAACCGTCCTTATGTTGATGATGATAGAAAGAACAAAAGACGTTCTGTTGTTGATGAGGATAAAAACAACAAAAACCGTTCTTATGTTGATGAGGATAAAAACAAAAAAAGCCGTTTTGTTGTTGATGAGGATAGAAACAACAAAAGTCGTTCTTATGTTGATGAGGATAGAAACAACAAAAGCCGTTCTTATGTTGATGATGATAGAAACAACAAAAGCCGTTCTTATGTTGATGAGGATAGAAAGAACAAAAGCCGTTCTGTTGTTGATGAGGATAGAAACAACAAAAGCCGTTCTTATGTTGATGAGGATAAAAGCTACAAAGGCCGTTTTGTTGTTGATCAGTATAGAAAGAACAAAAGGCGTTCATACGTTGAAGAGGATGGAAACAACAAAAGCCGTTCTTATGTTGATCCGGATAGAAAGAACAAAAGCCGTTCTTACGTTGAAGAGGATAGGAACAACAAAAGCCGTTCTTATGTTGATGATGATAGAAACAACAAAAGCCGTTCTCACGCTGAAGAGGATAGAAACAACAAAAGCCGTTCTTATGTTGATGAGGATAGAAAGAACAAAAGTCGTTCTGTTGTTGATGACAATAGAAACAACAAAAGTCGTTTTATGTTGATGAGGATAGAAACAACAAAAGCCGTTCTTATGTTGATGGTGATAGAAACAACAAAAGCCGTTCTGTTGTTGATGAGGATAGAAACAACAAAAGCCGTTTTTATGTTGATCCGGATAGAAACAACAAAAGACGTTCTTATGTTGATGGGGATAGAAACAACAAAAGTCGTTCTTATGTTGATGATGATAGAAACAACAAAAGCCGTTCTGTTGTTGATGAGGATAGAAACAACAAAAGCCGTTCTTATGTTGATGGGGATAGAGACAACAAAAGCCGTTCTTATGTTGATGAGGATAGAAATAACAAAAGCCGTTCTTATGTTGATTAGGATAGAAACAACAAAAGTCGTTCTTATGTTGATGAGGATAGAAAGAACAAAAATCGTTCTCATGTTGAAGAGGATAGAAACAACAAAAGTCGTTCTTATTTTGATGATGATAGAAAGAACAAAAGCCGTTCTGTTGTTGATGAGGATAGAAACAACAAAAGGCGTTCTTATGTTGATGGGGATAGAAGCAACAAAAGTCGTTCTTATGTTGATGAGGATGTTGATGAGGATAGAAACAACAAAAACCGTTCTTATTTTGAAGAGGATAGAAACAACAAAAACGTTCTTATGTTGATGAGGATAGAAAAAACAAAAGTCGTTCTTATGTAGATGAGGATAGAAAGAACAAAAGCCGTTCTTACGTTGAAGAGGATAGAAACAACAAAAGCCGTTCTTATTTTGAAGAGGATAGAAACAGCAAAAGCCGTTCTTATGTTGATGAGGATAGAAAAAACAAAAATCGTTCTTATGTAGATGAGGATTAAAAGAACAAAAGCCGTTCTAATTTCGATGAGAATAGAAACAGCAAAAGCCGTTCTTATGTTGATGAGGATAGAAAAAACAAAATCGTTCTTATGTAGATGAGGATTAAAGGAACAAAAGCCGTTCTTATGTTGATGAGAATAGAAACAACAAAAGCCGTTATTATGTTGATGATGATGCACTCATTATGTCACTGGAAACCAAAAAGAAGAGGATAGGAACAACAAAAGCCGTTCTGATGTTGATGATGATAGAAACAACAAAAGCCGTTCTGATGTTGATGAGAATAGAAACAACAAAAGCCGTTCTGATGTTGATGATGATAGAAACAACAAAAGCCGTTCATATGTTGATGAGAATAGAAACAACAAAAGCTGTTCTGATGTTGTTGAGCATAGGCCGCTCCTATCCCACTGACGGGTTCTCACAAAGACAGTATTCTGGCATGACATACATTTAACTCAAGCGAAACAGATGAAATGTCCCATCGACAAGAAAAGACAATATCTATACATCAGAAGATACATATCACTCCACGACTTGTTAATGCCGCAAAGCTAAACACATACACTGCACTCATAATTTCACTGAAAACCAAAAAGGAAACCTTCAAAAAACCAACTTTTTAATTTTATCTTGACTTATGATGCTATGCCTTGAAATAGGACGTTCGGTTCTCTTCATTTCTTCGCCGAATTCCGTATACCGCACAGTACAGATTCTGTCCACGCATGGAGAGGGCAGAACTGTGTACTTGGTGCGCATCAGTAATAGCTTCACCAAGGAGCACCACAGTATCACGTGGTGTCTACGGTATTCGCCACCGAAATGAGGATTTTGCTCAACTCCCGTTAGGCCTAACAGCACAAATAGTTTTGTTTTCTTTTTAGAGGAACGCAGATCACCTTTGGTGCTTATCCGAAACATGTTGTGTTTTAATACTGTGAATCCCAACTGCCGCATGTTTACCGCGGAGATACGACCATGACGTTTTACACCGATTGCTTCCCATAAGGCGTCCATTTCCCCCATCAGCCCCATCAGGCTTGATCATCGTCATTGGCACTTCCATTTTCATGTTCTCCCCTTACGCTTTACGACTGCTTAACGGCGAGTGACAGACCAGTTATCACGACAGATCGACTTTTAACTCTATATATATGACAAATGTGTGGAATGGACGAGGCTGTTCAGTGACGTAGATTCCTCAAGGGGGCGGACAGACGTAAGGGTGTGGGGGGGGGGTAGAGACAGTGCGGACAGGTTGTGAGTCGGTGCTACTTCCTCCACCTTGTGGCGCTCGCCTCAGTCATAAAGACCAGACCGGCTTGACTCCAAGTCGGGCACACCGCAACCATTGATGGGGTGGTGGAGAGGGGGGGGGCGAGGGGGGGGGGGTGAGGACGGGTGGCGGAGGAGAGGGCGTGGGGAGGGGTGGTGATGCTGGAGGATGGGGAGGGGGTGGCGGGGAGGGGGAGAGGGCAGAGGTGATGCGGCAGTAGGCGGGTGTGTTGGGGAGGGAGGGGGAGGGAGAGAGAGAACGGGGGGTGATGTGGGAAGAGAAAGAGGGTGTCTAGGAGGGAGGAAAGGGGGAGTGGTATTGAGGAAAGTGGGGAGGGGTGATGTGAGAGGAGGATGATGAGGGAGTGTCGGGGGAGGATGAGTGACAGGGCGGGGGCTGATATATAAAATAGAGAGGTATACCCCAAACCCTTAGTGAAGACCCTCTGAACGATATAATGATACAGTACCGGGATGCTGAAGACCATATAGAGAATTATTTGTAATAATTCTATTTGTTGACGAATAACGGAAAGTGATCTTCAGATAATTAAGAGTCCCGAACGGCACTGGCGGGCTTGCGCGAGTACAAGTGCACCCTGGTCACAACAGCCTATCTGGTTCCTGATTGGCTGGAAAGAGACGCACCCACGCGACGCCATATTTTCGATCAGACCGATCAGAAGCGAAGCGGCTCCCGACTTGTACATAGGCCAGACCTAATAGTCTCTTTGCGGGTGTAGAGCGGGGGCCACGGTGGCGATAGCTTTGGCTTGCCGACGTGGCTCCCGCAGTGTATATAGGTGTAGATATTAAACGGAGGTACATATTTTTATTCACGAGTGTTTGCATGGCCATAGGGCCACAGTGTATATAATGTATAAATGGTAACGGGCCCAGTATATATAATGTATAAATGATAACGGGCCCAGTGTATATAGTGAGTAGATGTTAAACGGAGTCGCATATTTTATTCAAGAGTGCTTGCATGGCCATAGGGCAACAGCGTACATAATGTATATACAGTGTATAGATCGTTACTTAGATCTTTAGTGTATATGCATGTATTCAGATTGTTAATTGTGAATCGGACGCGTCAGGGAACAGGTTAGCCACCTGATGCGGACGATAGGACCTGACGCAATGTACTACCGTTTACAATATCAGTTTTCTCTTTAATTAATAATAATTTACCCAAGTGATGGACTTGAAGTTATTACTGAAACAAATATCTTTGTCCACAACCGCCGTGGAAGACACTGCCAGAGAGTCAGCTTCAACGCCGCATTGCAATCGACATTGTAATCGACAAGATATTCCTCCTCGGAGCCCTCAGCGACAGGCGGCGTGAGAGATCTAAGGGAGCCGTGACGGGCCATGTGACAGACAGATGACGAGCCAGCCACCCGTCGACAGCCACATCTCTGGAGACGTCAGAACACCATTTAATTGTGAAAGAACCCTGCGAGTGGCGTCCCAGACGGAAGTCCACCACCCACCCCCGTCCCCCACCCACCCCCTCTCAACCACACCCAACACCCACCCCCTCTCACCCACACCCACCTTTTCTCACCCACACCCACTCCCTCTCACCCCCCGCCACCACCGGGCGGCGTTCTCCGCCACGAAACACAACACAAAACTTTCCAATTGCAATCCTTTCTGGGGAGATTCGATAACATTGCTGGGTCCTCGTCTTGACAAACGTCACCTGTGCCCTTTACG
Organism: Arenicola marina; assembly: GCA_964019135.1. Classification (NCBI taxonomy): domain Eukaryota; kingdom Metazoa; phylum Annelida; class Polychaeta; family Arenicolidae; genus Arenicola; species Arenicola marina. The sequence continues at coordinate 10,907,809 of OZ025259.1, read as the reverse complement.
GCATTCACATTATAAACCGCAGTGAAGCACAGCCGCGCAGCAAAACGGCCCGCGTATAACTCAAAACGGCAGACCGTATACATCCTAAGCGACCAACCGGCGCCCGCCCCCCGTGGTGGCCGAGTTGGCAGTGTGTCAGGTGTGTAGGGGTAGTGCATGGCAGACACCATAGGACTGAGGCAAGGGCTGTACCTCCCCCCCCCCACCCCGCCAACCCTCACCGATACTCTCCAGACCCTACTCCCTATCCCCGCCCCACCCCCCCTAGCAACCCAGCAACCGTTCTAAAAAACCATAAGCAAGCCTACGATGTGACTCCGCCCCCTAGCCTTGCGCACCGACCACCACTTAAAGTGGCCTGCCATTCAATCACCGGCTAAACTGGCAGCGAGGGCTGGTCTGAGGGCGGTCTGTGCTGAGAGGACGAGTTGTCAGTCCCGGCAGCTGTGTCAGACGGTCGACCCCAACCCCACCCCCCGCACAGCCGTCCAGCCTAACAACACCCCCCCCCCCTCCTCCCGGACCCCCCGTGGATTGACTCTTCATGGAGTCTATCGCTGCGCAGCAAGCTGGATAGCGATATTCAAGGGACAACCTCAAGCTGGATAGCGGTGGTCAAGGGACAACCTCAAGCTGGATAGCGGTATTCAAAGAACAACCTCAAGCTGGATAGCGGTATTCAAGGGACAACCTCAAGCTGGATAGCGGTATTCAAGGGACAAACTCAAGCTGGATAGCGGTATTCAAAGGACAACCTGAAGCTGGATAGCGGTATTCAAGGGACAACCTCAAGCTTGATAGCGGTATCCAAGGGACAACCTCAAGCTGGATAGCGGTATTCACGGGACAACCTCAAGCTGGATAGCGGTATTCAAAGAACAACCTCAAGCTGGATAGCGGTATTCAAGGGACAACCTCAAGCTGGATAGCGGTATCCAAGGGACAACCTCAAGCTGGATAGCGGTATTCACAGAACAACCTCAAGCTGGATAGCGGTATTCAAGGGACAACCTCAAGCTGGATAGCGGTATTCAAAGAACAACCTCAAGCTGGATAGCGGTATTCAAGGGACAACCTCAAGCTGGATAGCGGTATCCAAGGGACAACCTCAAGCTGGATAGCGGTATTCACGGGACAACCTCAAGCTGGATAGCGGTATTCAGAGAACAACCTCAAGCTGGATAGCGGTATTCAAGGGACAACCTCAAGCTGGATAGCGGTATCCAAGGGACAACCTCAAGCTGGATAGCGGTATTCAAAGAACAACCTCAAGCTGGATAGCGGTATTCAAGGGACAACCTCAAGCTGGATAGCGGTATCCAAGGGACAACCTCAAGCTGGATAGCGGTATCCAAGGAACAACCTCAAGCTGGATAGCGGTATTCAAGGGACAACCTCAAGCTGGATAGCGGTATATACAGGACAACCTCAAGCTGACAGACATCTCAATCTTCTCTGGAATATATATTTCCGAAACCGTCATCTCATCTGAGGCAACAGCCTTGAATTAACACGGCCATGTGGCCATCACTGGATGTTCATTACAACCAGGAGTGGCTTACATGTCTCGCCAATGGTTGTGAGACAAAGGATGCATAGGCGACGATATCGCAGACATGAGCCACAGCAGCAGGAGGGAAAAAGCGCGATAAAGTGCTAATTAACGAAACTTCCATTTCCTCCGCGCTCTATTGTTAGAAACTGGAAAGAGTGGTGAAGGAAAACGACTTTTGACAAGGACCACGTGTGTCGCGATTACGTGTGACGTATGTGACAGCCAGCGGCGGGAGAGGGAGGAGGGGGAGTGGGGGGGGGGCAGGGGGAGGGGGAGGAGGGCGTGGTGGAGGCCGGGCGCTGAGCCTCTCCCCAATATAAGCTAGACAGCCGTGTCGCGGCAAGCGCATTGATTTCTGGCCGAGATCCCGAGCATGTTACAAGACAAGACAGCCCCATTACACGGGGAAATTTTATTTCTCTCTTCAACCTCCCTTGTGAATCCACCTCCGGGATGAAAGTGTAGCGTACTCGGACTGGGAGCCACTCCAACAGGTTTGTCTGCCGGCTTGATATCCCATCTGTGACCCTGGCCGTTTCATCCTTTCGGCTCATTGCCTCAAGGGCTCCCGGGCACCATAGTGAGCACAAAGGTGGCACAAAACGTTGCTCCATCCATCGTGCGGCAGCCGACCCGTGCGGGACAGACAGAAACAAGCGAAACCTGCATCTGTTTTCCCGGGCGATTTTTCCCTTCGGATTCGCGTTGTCGGCTCGTTTCAGTTCGTGTTCAGAATAAAGCCGCGATAACGCCAAGTCTAGCGAAGACCGCTCCTTAAAGGTCTTCACCCGTTGCTATGGTTACCCCGTAGCCAACTCTCCCATCAGGCCCCGAACGGTTTTATTTCTGCCTGAGTTCCTCGTGTCACTCGAAGGCAGAAACCCACGGACAGAAGGACATCTCTGTAGATTAAGTTAACAAGGCTTGGATTGAATCACAGGAAGGACGCAATCTGTTATAAGGCGGGTTTATCGCAAGGATACGGCTTATATTAGAGGCTTTGTCTCACAAGGAGAGGATCGAAGGGGAAATCTGATCCGTGCACATGGACAAGGTACATATGGAAATGACACGTGTCGTGTTTTTCCCGCTCGGCTGCTAAGGAAGCCAGTGGCGAGGGACAGGGATAAGGTAAAGAGCACGACACGAGAGGCTGTAAATCTGCACTCCACTCTCATCGTCCATTCAGTGATCACGAGTGAAGTGACGCGGCGAACCTGACGAGAGACGGCACCCAGTGGACTAATGACGTCACCGTGGACTTGGTCATTTGACCAGGGCTACCTTTGGTAATGGACCCATTACCCGCTATGCGGGACCACTGGTAATGGGTGTGCTGACTACTACAGTGCAACAGTGGTTGGTGCGTAAATAAATAACGGCTGATTTTTGGTTAGACCCAACCAAGCGAAAATGTGTAACTGAAAAAAATCATTAGACCAACAGAGGAAGATTTTCATCAATTTATGATAAAGGAGATGGCGATATTGTCACCGGAAATGACGCCACAATATATCGGCGTCTGAAATGACGTAAGAACAAAGGACAGCTGTCAGCAGTTAATCGTGACTATTTGTGCTCCCGACTTTAAGTGACAACAAAACAGGATTATAGCTAAAACAGACGTCGCCTTGGTTACTATGGCAGCCACTCTAAGGTCTCTGGCGACGGTTTTGATCGAGGTTGACATGGCGACGACGCCGTCGCCAATGACGTCAACATCATCACTATCATCACCAACATCATCATCATCATCAGACGCCGGCGCCATAGCCAACCTGATGTCCATCTTCCCTAGTTCCGAGTCCAGTCCCCAGGGGGCGCAGCGGGCGCCCGGCGTCATCATGATCGTGGTGGGCGTGGTGGCCATCGCCAGCAACCTGCTCTCCCTGGCGGCCATCTTGGCCCTGGGCCGGGCCCGGTCCACCAACCTGCGCCTGATCGCCAGCCTGAGCGCCGCGGACGTCCTGGTGTCCGTCAGCGTCCTGCTGGGCCTGCTCCAGATGAGTCCCCACCGGTCCGAGGCCGAGACGTGCGGCTACCTGGCCTGGCGCGGCCTCAAGATGACCCTCCACGTCATCTCGCTCCTCAACCTGCTGGGGCTGGGCTTCGACCACTACTTCGCCATCGTCCGGCCGCTGGAGCACCACGTCAAGCTGGGTCTCGGCCGCAGCAACGCCATGATCATGGCCTTCTGGACCACCGCCGTCTTGGTCGGCTATTCCGACGTCTTCATCCCGTCGCCCATGTATTACTATTGTGGCTACTTCGATGAGTCGTACGCCGAGGCCGCCAGCTGGAACACGCGTGACGTCACCGATGACGTCACAACGGCATACGCCGCGGTCAGGTCTATGAACTTTACGGCCATCATGCGTGGAGTTGATTTAGTTACAGATGATTTTAATGCCACGTCGACAGTCATGGGCGCGGGGCCTCGGCGGAAAGGAACATCAATGAAGGACGTGTCGACGGGGATATCCCGTCTAGTAGAAGGCCCACGCATTGCGCAGCCGCACGCACGGCTGCCAAGCAACGATGGTGACGTCACATGGCCCACAGCGGAAGCGGACGCGGACGTCGTCAACGATTACACGTCGGCTACATCCGGTTTCCGGGAGTTTTCGGTCGACGACGTCACGCTATCGCCGTGTGAGCGAGTGGCGTGCGGTAAGTACAACTCCGAGTACGCGGTGTTCCTGCTGGCGGCCCTCATCCTCGTCGGCATGACCTTCCTCTACTCCCAGGTGTGTGTCGCCATCCACAAGGTGCGCTTCACCGGCCGCTGTCGCCACACGCTGCGCCGCAACCGCTACGGCCTGGTGACGACGCTCATGCTGCTGGCCGTCTTCATCCTGTGCTGGCTGCCTTACTGCCTCGTGGAGGTCATCATCCTGGTCATGATGCAGACGGATCACTCCAGCTCGGCGTATTACTTCGCCATGGCCGTCCACCTCGATCCTTATCTCTACAACCTGCTGCTCGTCCACGCCCTCTGCGATCCCGTCATCTACGCGCTGCGCATGCGCGAAGTGAAGAAGGGCTACTGGCGGCTGGGGCAGCTGTGCTGCGGGCGGAGATACGGATCCTACTGGCTGCCGGCCTGGTGGAGCGGCCGGAGCGACCAGGCCAGGGCGGCGGCGGCGACGGCGGCGGCGGCCGAGACCGGCAGCGGAAGTGCGTGCTCCAGCGGGAGAAGGCGTACGGACGCCTGTTCTAAGGGAAACGGAATCTCCGGCAACAGCCTCACTTCCAGTACTATTCCGACGTCGCTAAGCAACGTAGCGCACGTGGTGCCAGATGGTGACGCCAAGGTGGCGGTGACACCCCCACCACCGTGCCACCAGCCTGGCCACCCGGCGGCCGACGCGACAGGCCAACGGACTACGATGACGTCACCGTTGCGCTTACGCCGCCGTCATCATACCGACCAAACCCCACCCGAACCACGGCTGGTCACCCCCAACGTACATGACGTCCCAAGCGATCTCAGTACGATCTCTGTCCAGACGAGTCAGACTAGTATCGGAATTATATCCCAGGGGAATCGGGAAGCAACGCGTGACGTCACTGAGGGTGTGACACGCGTCTGACCGAGCGCTGATGACGTCATGCCAGACGTAGTGACCACGACTATCCTGCAGGCCATGCCAGGTCTGGATCATCTAATTGACCAATCCATCCCGCTGATAATAAGGTCATTCCAGAAGGGAACGGTGCAAGCTGAGCGTACGGAATGCATGTAAACAACCTAACGGTTATAGCCGTTACCATGCACATTGCACCCATTTCTACATGAGTCTATTTAAACATATTCGATCGAAATATCGATCTACTGTCGTTATGATGGAAGATGTGCAGTTAATAAAATAGTATTTATTATATATGTATCATACTTGCCAGACTTTTTTATATACATGATTACAATTCACATTATTTATCATAAAATAGGTTATTACAAGAGCACACACTGTGCTGTATTTTACCATGGTCCCAGTGTTGTGGCTGTAGCACGGGCAGAAATCAAGACCGGGTCTGCGGACTGTGAGATTGTTGCCTCTCCTACAGCCACAGAACTGGGGCTTATCCGACCCCACCCCACCATTTTTTAAACACTACTTTCTTGTTCTTAATTATGCTGCAGTTTATGACACTAAAATCGAGTGTGATGTCAATGAAATCGTCTTCAAGTAAAAATGATTGAACCTGAAAAGAGGCTCAGATGGTAAGCAAAAACAAGGCTCAGAAGGTAAGCAGCAACGAGGCTCAGATGGCAAGTAGAAACGAGGCTCAGATAGTAAGCAGAAACGAGGCTTAGATGGTAAGCAAAAACGAGGCTCAGATGGTAGGCACAAACGAGGCTCAGATGGTAGGCACAAACGAGGCACAGATGGTAAGCAGAAACGAGGCTTAGATGGTAAGCAAAAACGAGGCTCAGATAGTAAGCAGAAACGAGGCTTAGATGGTAAGCAAAAACGAGGCTCAGATGGTAGGCACAAACGAGGCTCAGATGGTAAGCACGAACGAGGCTCAGATGGTAAGCAGAAACGATGCTCAGATGGCAAGCAGAAACGAGGCTCAGATGGCAAGCACGAACGAGGCTCAGATGGTAAGCAGAAACGAGGCTCAGATGGTAAGCACGAACGAGGCTCAGATGGTAAGCACGAACGAGGCTCAGATGGTAAGCAGAAACGAGGCTCAGATGGTAAGCAGGAACGAGGCTCAGATAGTAAGCCGAGACAAGGCTCAGATGGTAAGCAGAAACGAGGCTCAGATGGTAAGCACAAACGAGGCTCAGATGGCAAGCAGAAACGAGGCTCAGATGGTAAGCAGGAACGAGGCTCAGATGGTAAGCAGGGTGAGCTGCAGCTCAACAGGGCGTGGGTTCGCTAGCACTTTCTGCTTCCCACCATGTGGTGACGTTACTTCTAACGCCAAGCCAACCCTAATTCCTTTTCCCGGGAGGGAGGTCACGACGACTTCTGCTTTGCACGTTGCAACGAGAGACTAGGAGACGCCGTAATAGTCGGGAACAAACAACGAGATATCGATGATGAAAGATTGTTGCAAGCTCCTCCGGTCTCAGATAGGATTAGTCAGTCATAGGCACAAAGGTCGTGAAATAAATCGAAAAAAACTTAAATTGCGACAACATAATCCCCACGTCTATCATATAACAGATACGGACGGATGCCAACCCACTTGCCAGCAGTAAACGAAAAATCAACATAAATTCTAATATCAAACCGGGTAAAAATGTTATATTATAAATGCGACAGTTGACAACAAGACGATATCTCTTCTACGTATGTACCATGTTCTGATATCGGGACAGTAACATGTGACCGCCCCTGCCATTCCCTTTGGAGATGAATTGATGGCGAAATTGAACAACTTCCCATTTTAGCGCTAAATAAGAGCCGTTTTGTATCTGTGAACTCTTTCCTCCTCAAAGCCAATGCAGACATTTCTTGCAGGCAAGATGGATCTGGCCGAAATGGAATGCGGTGGGAGGCAGGGTTACGGTTACATGTGTCAATAGACTACAAGAGCGGGAAGAAGAGATGGTTAATGCGATTGCTCATACATCCATCTTTCTCCACCATTCTACCACCCTCCCCCTGGAGAGATTGTACCCCCTGCCGATTTTTCTCATGAATAATTGGATTCCTTCGCTACGCTAATTAACTGCAACCTGACTGATCCCCCATTCAAGAATTGTCGTAGATAGCACAAAAGAATCTACGACAAATCTCGGTACACGACATCGTAGCTGTATAGTGGTCGATAATACGGGTGATTAGACCTGCCCTGTCGACAACCCCCCTCTACCGTTCCCACGACTTGTTCACCCCCCGCCCCCCAGTTAGCTAGAAGGAGGGGTAGTGGAGTGTGAGACGCCAAAGTCCAAAGGGAAGCAGAAGTTTCTCAGGAAAGCGTAACCCGACAACGAATGAATCAAACATGGAGCGGTGCGGCATCAGCTAAAAGCATCCATGGGAAGGAAGAAAACCCGACAAAGAGGCCACGTGTTCATGTTCCACGTGAGAATAATTCCAACTGTTTAAATCTCCGTTCCCTGTTACTCTCGTCCCTTCGCATCCCCACCGAGAAAATTCAGACGTGAGTCACAAGTCACGCGGCGGCCATGTTTTACCGGAACACTCTGTCCAAGTATCATGCTTCACGTCAAATAACAAACAAACTCGCTCTCGCTCTCGCGAGATCGAAGATCAGCACCGCGAGATATCGCTCTAGCGCCGACAAGCTTGACCGTGAGCGCTTAATAACTTCTAAGGACAAATAAAATATGTTTGATGCCATTATACAACTAAGCTGACTAAAAGTATAAAACATGTTTACATCCTTCGCCGCGAAGGTACCTGGATGTTTTTGAGGACGCGGGCTGCATGCAGACTAAGCACCAAGCCCGTGACAGCGGCGCTGAAACCATGGCAACCGCAGGAGTGACAAGCTCCTGTCCGCAGCGAAGCCCATGGCGAACGGAGCCGCCGAGCTGAAAACCATGACAACCAAGGACTGACGAGCTCCGGTCTGCAGCCGGGCGCTGAGGAAAGAGGGACCAAGGGATCGGCAGGCTCCGGTCTGTAGACCAAGGGATCGGCAGGCTCTTGTCTGTAGACCAAGGAATCGGCAGGCTTCTGTCTGTAGACCAAGGGATCGGCAGGTTCCTGTCTGTAGACCAAGGGATCGGCAGGCTCCTGTCTGCAGACCAAGGGATCGGCAGGCTCCTATCTGTAGACCAAGGGATCGGCAGGCTCCTGTCTGTAGACCAAGGGGTCGGCAGGCTCCTGTCTGTAGACCAAGGGATCGGCAGGCTCCTGTCTGTAGACCAAGGGATCGGCAGGCTCCTGTTTGTATACCAAGGGACCGGCAGGCTCCTGTCTGTAGACCAAGGTATCGGCAGGTTCCTGTCTGTAGACCAAGAGATCGGCAGGCTTCTGTCTGTAGACCAAGAGATCGGCAGGCTGTTGTCTGTAGACCAAGGGATCGGCAGGCTCCTGTCTGTATACCAAGGGATCGGCAGGCTCCGGTCTGTAGACCATGGCATCGGCAGGCTCCTGTCTGCATACCAAGGGATCGGCAGGCTGGTGCCTGTAGAACAAGGGATCGGCAGGCTCCTGTCTGTAGACCAAGAGATCGGCAGGCTGTTGTCTGTAGACCAAGGGATTGGTAGGCTCCTGTCTGTATACCAAGGGATCGGCAGGCTTCTGTCTGTAGACCAAGAGATCGGCAGGCTCCTGTCTGCAGACCAAGGGATCGGCGGGCTCCTGTCTGTAGACCAAGAGATCGGCAGGCTGTTGTCTGTAGACCAAGGGATTGGTAGGCTCCTGTCTGTATACCAAGGGATCGGCAGGCTCCTGTCTGTAGACCAAGGGATCGGCAGGCTCCTGTCTGTAGACCAAGGGATCGGCAGGCTCCTGTCTGTAGACCAAGGGATCGGCAGGCTCCTGTTTGTATACCAAGGGATCGGCGGGCTCCTGTCTGTAGACCAAGAGATCGGCAGGCTCCTGTCTGTAGACCAAGGGATCGGCAGGCTCCTGTCTGTATACCAAGGGATCGGCGGGCTCCTGTCTGTAGACCAAGGGATCGGCAGACTCCTGTCTGTATACCAAGAGATCGGCAGGCTCCTGTTTGTATACCAAGGGATCGGCAGGCTCCTGTCTGTATACCAAGGGATCGGCAGGCTCATGTCTGTAGACCAAGGGATCGGCAGGCTCCTGTCTGTAGACCAAGGGATCGGCAGGCTCCTGTCTGTAGACCAAGGGATCGGCAGGCTCCTGTTTGTAGACCAAGGGATCGGCAGGCTCCTGTCTGTATACCAAGAGATCGGCACACTCCTGTCTGTAGACCAAGAGATCGGCGGGCTCCTGTCTGTATACCAAGGGATCGGCAGGCTCCTGTCTGTAGACCAAGGGATCGGCAGACTCCTGTCTGTAGACCAAGAGATCGGCGGGCTCCTGTCTGTATACCAAGGGATCGGCAGGCTCCTGTCTGTATACCAAGGGATCGGCAGACTCCTGTCTGTAGACCAAGAGATCGGCGGGCACCTGTCTGTATACCAAGAGATCGGCAGGCTCCTGTCTGTATACCAAGGGATCGGCAGACCCCTGTCTGTAGACCAAGAGATCGGCGGGCTCCTGTCTGTATACCAAGGGATCGGCAGGCTCCTGTCTGTAGACCAAGGGATCGGCAGGCTCCTGTCTGTAGACCAAGGGATCGGCAGACTTCTGTCTGTATACCAAGGGATCGGCAGGCTCCTGTCTGTAGACCAAGGGATCGGCAGGCTCCTGTCTGTAGACCAAGGGATCGGCAGGCTCCTGTCTGTAGACCAAGGGATCGGCAGGCTCCTGTCTGTAGACCAAGGGATCGGCATGCTCCTGTCTGTAGACCAAGGGATCGGCAGGTTCCTGTCTGTAGACCAAGAGATCGGCAGACTTCTGTCTGTATACCAAGGGATCGGCAGACTCCTGTCTGTATACCAAGGGATCGGCAGACTCCAGTCTGTATACCAAGCGATCGGCAGACTCCCGTCTGTAGACCAAGGGATCGGCGGGCTCCTGTCTGTAAACCAAGGGATCGGCAGGCTCCTGTCTGTAGACCAAGAGATCGGCGGGCTCCTGTCTGTAGACCAAGGGATCGGCGGGGGACCTGTCTGTAGACCAATGGATCGGCGGGCTCCTGTCTGTAGACCAAGAGATCGGCAGGCTCCTGTCTGTAGACCAAGAGATCGGCGGGCTCCTGTCTGTAGACCAAGGGATCGGCGGGCTCCTGTCTGTAGACCAATGGATCGGCGGGCTCCTGTCTGTAGACCAAGAGATCGGCAGGCTCCTGTCTGTAGACCAAGGGATCGGCAGGCTCCTGTCTGCATACCAAGGGATTGGCAGGCTCCTGTCTGTAGACCAAGAGATCGGCGGGCTCCTGTCTGTATACCAAGGGATCGGCAGGCTCCTGTCTGTAGACCAAGGGATCGGCAGACTCCTGTCTGTATACCAAGGGATCGGCAGACTCCTGTCTGTAGACCAAGAGATCGGCGGGCTCCTGTCTGTATACCAAGGGATCGGCGGGCTCCTGTCTGTAGACCAAGGGATCGGCAGACTCCTGTCTGTAGTCCAAGAGATCAGCGGGCTCCTGTCTGTATACCAAGGGATCGGCAGGCTCCTGTCTGTATACCAAGGGATCGGCAGACTCCTGTCTGTAGACCAAGAGATCGGCGGGCACCTGTCTGTATACCAAGAGATCGGCAGGCTCCTGTCTGTAGACCAAGGGATCGGCAGACTCCTGTCTGTAGACCAAGAGATCGGCGGGCCCCTGTCTGTACACCAAGGGATCGGCAGGCTCCTGTCTGTAGACCAAGGGATCGGCAGACTCCTGTCTGTATACCAAGGGATCGGCAGACTCCTGTCTGTAGACCAAGGGATCGACAGACTCCTGCCTGTATACCAAGGGATCGGCAGGCTCCTGTCTGTATACCGAGAGATCGGCAGGCTCCTGTCTGTATACAAAGGGATCGGCAGACTCCTGTCTGTAGACCAAGGGATCGGCAGGCTCCTGTCTGTATACCAAGGGATCGGCAGACTCCTGTCTGTATACCAAGGGATCGGCAGGCTCCTGTCTGTATACCAAGGGATCGGCAGGCTCCTGTCTGTATACCAAGGGATCGGCAGGCTCCTGTCTGTAGACCAAGGGATCGGCAGACTCCTGTCTGTAGACCAAGGGATCGGCGGGCCCCTGTCTGTATACCAAGGGATCGGCAGGCTCCTGTCTGTAGACCAAGGGATCGACAGGCTCCTGTCTGTAGACTAAGGGATCGACAGGCTCCTGTCTGTATACCAAGGGATCGGCAGGCTCCTGTCTGTAGACCAAGGGATCGGCAGGCTCCTGTCTGTGGACCAAGGGATCGGCAGGCTCCTGTCTGTAGACCAAGGGATCGGCAGGCTCCTGTCTGTATACCAAGGGATCGGTAGGCTCCTGTCTGTAGACCAAGGGATCGGCAGGCTCCTGTCTGTATACCAAGGGATCGGCAGGCTCCTATCTGTAGCCCAAGGGATCGGCGGGCTCCTGTCTGTATACCAAGGGATCGGCAGACTCCTGTCTGTAGACCAAGAGATCGGCAGGCTCCTGTTTGTAGACCAAGGGATCGGCAGGCTTCTGTCTGTAGACCAAGAGATCGGCGGGCTCCTGTCTCTAGACCAAGGGATCGGCAGACTCCTGTCTGTAGACCAAGGGATCGGCGGGCTAATGTCTGTAGACCAAGGGATCGGCAGACTCCTGTCTGTAGACCAAGGGATCGGCAGGCTCCTGTCTGTATACCAAGGGATCGGCAGGCTCCTGTCTGTAGACCAAGGGATCGGCAGGCTCCTGTCTGTAGACCAAGGGATCGGCAGACTCCTGTCTGTAGACCAAGAGATCGGCAGGCTCCTGTTTGTAAACCAAGGGATCGGCAGGCTCCTATCTGTAGCCCAAGGGATCGGCGGGCTCTTGTCTCTAGACCAAGGGATCGGCAGACTCCTGTCTGTAGACCAAGGGATCGGCAGGCTCCTGTCTGTAGACCAAGGGATCGACAGGCTCCTGTCTGTATACCAAGGGATCGGCAGGCTCCTGTCTGTAGACCAAGGGATCGGCAGACTCCTGTCTGTAGACCAAGAGATCGGCAGGCTCCTGTTTGTAGACCAAGGGATCGGCAGGCTTCTGTCTGTAGACCAAGAGATCGGCGGGCTCCTGTCTCTAGACCAAGGGATCGGCAGACTCCTGTCTGTAGACCAAGGGATCGGCGGGCTAATGTCTGTAGACCAAGGGATCGGCGGGCTCCTGTCTCTAGACCAAGAGATCGGCAGACTCCTGTCTGTAGACCAAGGGATCGGCGGGCTAATGTCTGTAGACCAAGGGATCGGCGGGCTCCTGTCTGTAGACCAAGGGATCGGCAGGCTCTTGTCTGTAGACCAAGGGATCGGCGGGCTCCTGTCTGTAGACCAAGGGATCGGCAGGCTCTTGTCTGTAGACCAAGGGATCGGCGGGCTCCTGTCTGTAGACCAAGGGATCGGCGGGCTCCTGTCTGTAGACCAAGGGATCGGCAGGCTCCTGTCTGTAGACCAAGGGATCGGCAGGCTCCTGTCTGTATACCAAGGGATCGGCAGACTCCTGTCTGTAGACCAAGGGATCGGCAGACTCCTGTCTGTATACCAAGGGATCGGCAGGCTCCTGTCTGTAGACCAAGGGATCGGCAGACTCCTGTCTGTAGACCAAGGGATCGGCAGGCTCCTGTCTGTAGACCAAGGGATCGGCAGGCTCCTGTCTGTAGACCAAGGGATCGGCAGGCTCCTGTCTGTATACCAAGGGATCGGCAGGTTCCTGTCTGTAGACCATGAGATCGGCAGACTCCTGTCTGTATACCAAGGGATCGGCAGACTCCTGTCTGTATACCAAGAGATCAGCAGGCTTCTGTCTGTAGACCAAGACATCGGCAGGCTCCTGTCTGTATACCAAGGGATCGGCAGGTTCCTGTCTGTAGACCAAGAGATCGGCAGGCTTCTGTCTGTAGACCAAGAGATCGGCAGGCTCCTGTCTGTAGACCAAGGGATCGACAGGCTCCTGTCTGTATACCAAGGGATCGGCAGGCTCCGGTCTGTAGACCATGGCATCGGCAGGCTCCTGTCTGCATACCAAGGGATCGGCAGGCTCCTGTCTGTATACCAAGGGATCGGCGGGCTCCTGTCTGTAGCCCAAGGGATTGGTAGGCTCCTGTCTGTATACCAAGGGATCGGAGGGCTCCTGTCTGTAGACCAAGGGATCGGCAGGCTCCTGTCTGTAGACCAAGGGATCGGCAGGCTCCTGCCTGTAGACCAAGAGATCGGCAGGCTCCTGTCTGTAGACCAAGGGATCGGCAGGCTCCTGTCTGTATACCAAGGGATCGGCGGGCTCCTGTCTGTAGACCAAGGGATCGGCAGACTCCTGTCTGTATACCAAGAGATCGGCAGGCTCCTGTTTGTATACCAAGGGATCGGCAGGCTCCTGTCTGTATACCAAGGGATCGGCAGGCTCATGTCTGTAGACCAAGAGATCGGCGGGCTCCTGTCTGTATACCAAGGGATCGGCAGGCTCCTGTCTGTATACCAAGGGATCGGCAGACTCCTGTCTGTAGACCAAGAGATCGGCGGACTCCTGTCTGTAAACCAAGAGATCGGCAGGCTCCTGTCTGTAGACCAAGGGATCGGCAGACTCTTGTCTGTAGACCAAGAGATCGGCGGGCTCCTGTCTGTATACCAAGGGATCGGCAGGCTCCTGTCTGTATACCAAGGGATCGGCAGGCTCCTGTCTGTAGACCAAGGGATCGGCAGACTTCTGTCTGTATACCCAGGGATCGGCAGGCTCCTGTCTGTAGACCAAGGGATCGGCAGGCTCCTGTCTGTAGACCAAGGGATCGGCAGGCTCCTGTCTGTAGACCAAGGGATCGGCAGGCTCCTGTCTGTAGACCAAGGGATCGGCATGCTCCTGTCTGTAGACCAAGAGATCGGCAGACTTCTGTCTGTATACCAAGGGATCGGCAGACTCCTGTCTGTATACAAAGGGATCGGCAGACTCCTGTCTGTATACCAAGGGATCGGCAGACTCCCGTCTGTAGACCAAGGGATCGGCGGGCTCCTGTCTGTATACCAAGGGATCGGCAGACTCCTGTCTGTATACCAAGGGATCGGCAGACTCCCGTCTGTAGACCAAGATATCGGCGGGCTCCTGTCTGTAAACCAAGGGATCGGCAGACTCCTGTCTGTAGACCAAGGGATCGGCGGGCTCCTGTCTGTAGACCAAGGGATCGGCAGGCTCCTGTCTGTAGACCAAGGGATCGGCAGGCTCCTGTCTGTATACCAAGGGATCGGCAGGCTCCTGTCTGTATACCAAGAGATCGGCAGACTCCCGTCTGTAGACCAAGGGATCGGCGGGCTCCTGTCTGTAAACCAAGGGATCGGCAGGCTCCTGTCTGTAGACCAAGAGATCGGCGGGCTCCTGTCTGTAGACCAAGGGATCGGCGGGCTCCTGCCTGTAGACCAATGGATCGGCGGGCTCCTGTCTGTAGACCAAGAGATCGGCAGGCTCCTGTCTGTAGACCAAGAGATCGGCGGGCTCCTGTCTGTAGACCAAGGGATCGGCGGGCTCCTGTCTGTAGACCAATGGATCGGCGGGCTCCTGTCTGTAGACCAAGAGATCGGCAGGCTCCTGTCTGTAGACCAAGGGATCGGCAGGCTCCTGTCTGTATACCAAGGGATTGGCGGGCTCCTGTCTGTAGACCAAGGGATCGGCGGGCTCCTGTCTGTATACCAAGGGATCGGCAGGCTCCTGTCTGTAGACCAAGAGATCGGCAGGCTCCTGTCTGTAGACCAAGGGATCGGCAGGCTCCTGTCTGTATACCAAGGGATCGGCGGGCTCCTGTCTGTATACCAAAGGATCGGCAGGCTCCTGTCTGTAGACCAAGAGATCGGCAAGCTCCTGTCTGTAGACCAAGGGATCGGCAGGCTCCTGTATGAAGACCAAGGGATCGGCGGGCTCCTGTCTGTAGACCAAGAGATCGGCAGGCTCCTGTCTGTATACCAAGGGATCAGCAGACTCCTGTCTGTATACCAAGGGATCGGCAGGCTCCTGTCTGTAGACCAAGGGATCGGCAGGCTCCTGTCTGTAGACCAAGGGATCGGCAGGCTCCTGTCTGTAGACCAAGGGATCGGCGGGCTCCTGTCTGTAGACCAAGAGATCGGCAGGCTCCTGTCTGTAGGCCAAGGGATCGGCAGGCTCCTGTCTGTAGACCAAGGGATCGGCAGGCTCCTGTCTGTAGACCAAGGGATCGGCAGGCTCCTGTCTGTAGACCAAGGGATCGGCAGGCTCCTGTCTGTAGACCAAGAGATCGGCAGGCTCCTGTCTGTAGACCAAGGGATCGGCGGGTTCCTGTCTGTAGACCAAGAGATCGGCGGGCTGCTGTCTATAGACCAAGGGATCGGCAGGCTCCTGTCTGTAGACCAAGAGATCGGCAGGCTCCTGTATGTAGACCGACGGATCGGCAGGCTCAATTCTGTAGACCAACGGATCGGCAGGGTCCTGTCTGTAGACCAAGGGATCGGCAGGCTCCTGTCTGTAGACCAAGGGATCGGCGGGTTCCTGTCTGTAGACCAAGAGATCGGCGGGCTGCTGTCTATAGACCAAGGGATCGGCAGGCTCCTGTCTGTAGACCAAGAGATCGGCAGGCTCCTGTATGTAGACCGACGGATCGGCAGGCTCAATTCTGTAGACCAAGGGATCGGCAGGGTCCTGTCTGTAGACCAATGGATCGGCGGGCTCCTGTCTGTAGACCAAGAGATCGGCAGGCTCCTGTCTGTACACCAAGGGATCGGCAGGCTCCTGTCTGTAGACCAAGGGATCGGCAGGGTCCTGTCTGTAGACCAAGGGATCGGCGCGCTCCTGTCTGTAGACAAAGAGATCGGCGGGCCCCTGTCTGTACACCAAGAGATCGGCAGGCTCCTGTCTGTAGACCAAGGGATCGGCAGGCTCCTGTCTGTAGACCAAGGGATCGGCAGACTCCTGTCTGTATACCAAGGGATCGGCAGGCTCCTGTCTGTAGACCAAGAGATCGGCAGGCTTCTGTCTGTATACCAAGGGATCGGCAGACTCCTGTCTGTATACCAAGGGATCGTCGGGCTCCTGTCTGCATACCAAGGGATCGGCAGACTCCTGTCTGTAGACCAAGGGATCAGCAGACTCCTGTCTGTAGACCAAGGGATCGGCAGACTCCTGTCTGTATACCAAGGGATCGGCAGGCTCCTGTCTCTAGACCAAGGGATCGGCAGACTCCTGTCTGTAGACCAAGGGATCGGCAGACTCCTGTCTGTAGACCAAGAGATCGGCAGGCCCCGGTCTGTAAACCAAGGGATCGGCAGGCTCCCGTCTGTAGACCAAGAGATCGGCAGACTCCTGTCTGTATACCAAGGGATCGGCGGGATCCTGTCTGTAGACCAAGCGATCGGCAGGCTCCTGTCTGTAGACCAAGGGATCGGCAGGCTCCTGTCTGTATACCAAGGGATCGGCGGGCTCCTGTCTGTAGACCAAGAGATCGGCAGGCTCCTGTCTGTAGACCAAGGGATCGGCAGGCTCCTGTCTGTAGACCAAGCGATCGGCAGGCTCCTGTCTGTAGACCAAGGGATCGGCAGGCTCCTGTCTGTATACCAAAGGATCGGCGGGCTCCTGTCTGTAGACCAAGAGATCGGCAGGCTCCTGTCTGTAGACCAAGGGATCGGCAGGCTCCTGTCTGTAGACCAAGGGATCGGCAGGCTCCTGTCTGTAGACCAAGGGATTGGCAGGCTCCTGTCTGTATACCAAGGGATCGGCGGGCTCCTGTCTGTAGACCAAGAGATCGGCAGGCTCCTGTCTGTAGACCAAGGGATCGGCAGGCTCCAGTCTGTAGACCAAGGGATTGGCAGGCTCCTGTCTGTATACCAAGGGATCGGCGGGCTCCTGTCTGTAGACCAAGAGATCGGCAGGCTCCTGTCTGTAGAACAAGGGATCGGCAGGCTCCTGTCTGTAGACCAAGGGATCGGCAGGCTCCTGTCTGTAGACCAAGGGATCGGCAGGCTCCTGTCTGTAGACCAAGGGATCGGCAGGCTCCTGTCTGTAGACCAAGGGATCGGCAGGCTCCTGTCTGTAGACCAAGGGATCGGCAGGCTCCTGTCTGTAGACCAAGGGATCGGCAGGCTCCTGTCTGTAGACCAAGGGATCGGCGGGTTCCTGTCGGTAGACCAAGAGATCGGCGGGCTGCTGTCTATAGACCAAGGGATCGGCAGGCTCCTGTCTGTAGACCAAGAGATCGGCCAGCTCCTCTCTGTAGACCAAGGGATCGGCAGGCTCCTGTATGTAGACCGAGGGATCGGCAGGCTCCTGTCTGTAGACCAAGAGATCGGCAGGCTCCTGTCTGTACACCAAGGGATCGGCAGGCTCCTGTCTGTAGAGCAAGGGATCGGCAGGGTTCTGTCTGTAGACCAAGGGATCGGCAGGCCCCTGTCTGTACACCAAGAGATCGGCAGGCTCCTGTCTGTAGACCAAGGGATCGGCAGGCTCCTGTCTGTAGACCAAGGGATCGGCAGACTCCTGTCTGTATACCAAGGGATCGGCAGGCTCCTGTCTGTAGACCAAGAGATCGGCAGGCTTCTGTCTGTATACCAAGGGATCGGCAGACTCCTGTCTGTATACCAAGGGATCGTCGGGCTCCTGTCTGCATACCAAGGGATCGGCAGACTCCTGTCTGTAGACCAAGGGATCAGGAGACTCCTGTCTGTAGACCAAGGGATCGGCAGACTCCTGTCTGTATACCAAGGGATCGGCAGGCTCCTGTCTGTAGACCAAGGGATCGGCAGACTCCTGTCTGTAGACCAAGGGATCGGCAGACTCCTGTCTGTAGACCAAGAGATCGGCAGGCCCCGGTCTGTAAACCAAGGGATCGGCAGGCTCCTGTCTGTATACCAAGGGATCGGCAGACTCCTGTCTGTAGACCAAGAGATCGGCAGACTCCTGTCTGTATACCAAGGGATCGGCGGGATACTGTCTGTAGACCAAGCGATCGGCAGGCTCCTGTCTGTAGACCAAGGGATCGGCAGGCTCCTGTCTGTATACCAAGGGATCGGCGGGCTCCTGTCTGTAGACCAAGAGATCGGCAGGCTCCTGTCTGTAGACCAAGGGATCGGCAGGCTCCTGTCTGTAGACCAAGCGATCGGCAGGCTCCTGTATGTAGACCGAGGGATCGGCAGGCTCCTGTCTGTAGACCAAGAGATCGGCAGGCTCCTGTCTGTACACCAAGGGATCGGCAGGCTCCTGTCTGTAGACCAAGGGATCGGCAGGGTCCTGTCTATAGACCAAGGGATCGGCAGGCCCCTGTCTGTACACCAAGAGATCGGCAGGCTCCTGTCTGTAGACCAAGGGATCGGCAGGCTCCTGTCTGTAGACCAAGGGATCGGCAGACTCCTGTCTGTATACCAAGGGATCGGCAGGCTCCTGTCTGTAGACCAAGAGATCGGCAGGCTTCTGTCTGTATACCAAGGGATCGGCAGACTCCTGTCTGTATACCAAGGGATCGTCGGGCTCCTGTCTGCATACCAAGGGATCGGCAGACTCCTGTCTGTAGACCAAGGGATCAGCAGACTCCTGTCTGTAGACCAAGGGATCGGCAGACTCCTGTCTGTATACCAAGGGATCGGCAGGCTCCTGTCTGTAGACCAAGGGATCGGCAGACTCCTGTCTGTAGACCAAGGGATCGGCAGACTCCTGTCTGTAGACCAAGAGATCGGCAGGCCCCGGTCTGTAAACCAAGGGATCGCCAGGCTCCTGTCTGTAAACCAAGGGATCGGCAGACTCCTGTCTGTAGACCAAGAGATCGGCAGACTCCTGTCTGTATACCAAGGGATCGGCGGGATCCTGTCTGTAGACTAAGCGATCGGCAGGCTCCTGTCTGTAGACCAAGGGATCGGCAGGCTCCTGTCTGTATACCAAGGGATCGGCGGGCTCCTGTCTGTAGACCAAGAGATCGGCAGGCTCCTGTCTGTAGACCAAGGGATCGGCAGGCTCCTGTCTGTAGACCAAGCGATCGGCAGGCTCCTGTCTGTAGAACAAGGGATCGGCAGGCTCCTGTCTGTATACCAAGGGATCGGCGGGCTCCTGTCTGTAGACCAAGAGATCGGCAGGCTCCTGTCTGTAGACCAAGGGATCGGCAGGCTCCTGTCTGTAGACCAAGGGATCGGCAGGCTCCTGTCTGTAGACCAACGGATTGGCAGGCTCCTGTCTGTATACCAAGGGATCGGCGGGCTCCTGTCTGTAGACCAAGAGATCGGCAGGCTCCTGTCTGTAGACCAAGGGATCGGCAGGTTCCAGTCTGTAGACCAAGGGATTGGCAGGCTCCTGTCTGTATACCAAGGGATCGGCGGGCTCCTGTCTGTAGACCAAGAGATCGGCAGGCTCCTGTCTGTAGAACAAGGGATCGGCAGGCTCCTGTCTGTAGACCAAGGGATCGGCAGGCTCCTGTCTGTAGACCAAGGGATCGGCAGGCTCCTGTCTGTAGACCAAGGGATCGGCAGGCTCCTGTCTGTAGACCAAGGGATCGGCAGGCTCCTGTCTGTAGACCAAGGGATCGGCAGGCTCCTGTCTGTAGACCAAGGGATCGGCAGGCTCCTGTCTGTAGACCAAGGGATCGGCGGGTTCCTGTCTGTAGACCAAGAGATCGGCGGGCTGCTGTCTATAGACCAAACGATCGGCAGGCTCCTGTCTGTAGACCAAGAGATCGGCCAGCTCCTCTCTGTAGACCAAGGGATCGGCAGGCTCCTGTATGTAGACCGAGGGATCGGCAGGCTCCTGTCTGTAGACCAAGAAATGGGCAGGCTCCTGTCTGTACACCAAGGGATCGGCAGGCTCCTGTCTGTAGACCAAGGGATCGGCAGGGTCCTGTCTGTAGACCAAGGGATCGGCAGGCCCCTGTCTGTACACCAAGAGATCGGCAGGCTCCTGTCTGTAGACCAAGGGATCGGCAGGCTCCTGTCTGTAGACCAAGGGATCGGCAGACTCCTGTCTGTATACCAAGGGATCGGCGGGCTCCTGTCTGTAGACCAAGAGATCGGCAGGCTCCTGTCTGTAGACCAAGGGATCGGCAGGCTCCTGTCTGTAGACCAAGCGATCGGCAGGCTCCTGTATGTAGACCGAGGGATCGGCAGGCTCCTGTCTGTAGACCAAGAGATCGGCAGGCTCCTGTCTGTACACCAAGGGATCGGCAGGCTCCTGTCTGTAGACCAAGGGATCGGCAGGGTCCTGTCTGTAGACCAAGGGATCGGCAGGCCCCTGTCTGTACACCAAGAGATCGGCAGGCTCCTGTCTGTAGACCAAGGGATCGGCAGGCTCCTGTCTGTAGACCAAGGGATCGGCAGACTCCTGTCTGTAGACCAAGGGATCGGCAGGCTCCTGTCTGTAGACCAAGAGATCGGCAGGCTTCTGTCTGTATACCAAGGGATCGGCAGACTCCTGTCTGTATACCAAGGGATCGTCGGGCTCCTGTCTGCATACCAAGGGATCGGCAGACTCCTGTCTGTAGACCAAGGGATCAGCAGACTCCTGTCTGTAGACCAAGGGATCGGCAGACTCCTGTCTGTATACCAAGGGATCGGCAGGCTCCTGTCTGTAGACCAAGGGATCGGCAGACTCCTGTCTGTAGACCAAGGGATCGGCAGACTCCTGTCTGTAGACCAAGAGATCGGCAGGCCCCGGTCTGTAAACCAAGGGATCGCCAGGCTCCTGTCTGTAAACCAAGGGATCGGCAGACTCCTGTCTGTAGACCAAGAGATCGGCAGACTCCTGTCTGTATACCAAGGGATCGGCGGGATCCTGTCTGTAGACTAAGCGATCGGCAGGCTCCTGTCTGTAGACCAAGGGATCGGCAGGCTCCTGTCTGTATACCAAGGGATCGGCGGGCTCCTGTCTGTAGACCAAGAGATCGGCAGGCTCCTGTCTGTAGACCAAGGGATCGGCAGGCTCCTGTCTGTAGACCAAGAGATCGGCAGGCTCCTGTCTGTAGAACAAGGGATCGGCAGGCTCCTGTCTGTATACCAAGGGATCGGCGGGCTCCTGTCTGTAGACCAAGAGATCGGCAGGCTCCTGTCTGTAGACCAAGGGATCGGCAGGCTCCTGTCTGTAGACCAAGGGATCGGCAGGCTCCTGTCTGTAGACCAACGGATTGGCAGGCTCCTGTCTGTATACCAAGGGATCGGCGGGCTCCTGTCTGTAGACCAAGAGATCGGCAGGCTCCTGTCTGTAGACCAAGGGATCGGCAGGCTCCAGTCTGTAGACCAAGGGATTGGCAGGCTCCTGTCTGTATACCAAGGGATCGGCGGGCTCCTGTCTGTAGACCAAGAGATCGGCAGGCTCCTGTCTGTAGAACAAGGGATCGGCAGGCTCCTGTCTGTAGACCAAGGGATCGGCAGGCTCCTGTCCGTAGACCAAGGGATCGGCAGGCTCCTGTCTGTAGACCAAGGGATCGGCAGGCTCCTGTATGTAGACCAAGGGATCGGCAGGCTCCTGTCTGTAGACCAAGGGATCGGCAGGCTCCTGTCTGTAGACCAAGGGATCGGCAGGCTCCTGTCTGTAGACCAAGGGATCGGCGGGTTCCTGTCTGTAGACCAAGAGATCGGCGGGCTGCTGTCTATAGACCAAGGGATCGGCAGGCTCCTGTCTGTAGACCAAGAGATCGGCCAGCTCCTCTCTGTAGACCAAGGGATCGGCAGGCTCCTGTATGTAGACCAAGGGATCGGCAGGCTCCTGTCTGTTGACCAAGAAATCGGCAGGCTCCTGTCTGTACACCAAGGGATCGGCAGGCTCCTGTCTGTAGACCAAGGGATCGGCAGGGTCCTGTCTGTAGACCAAGGGATCGGCAGGCCCCTGTCTGTACACCAAGAGATCGGCAGGCTCCTGTCTGTAGACCAAGGGATCGGCAGGCTCCTGTCTGTAGACCAAGGGATCGGCAGACTCCTGTCTGTATACCAAGGGATCGGCGGGCTCCTGTCTGTAGACCAAGAGATCGGCAGGCTTCTGTCTGTATACCAAGGGATCGACAGACTCCTGTCTGTATACCAAGGGATCGTCGGGCTCCTGTCTGCATACCAAGGGATCGGCAGACTCCTGTCTGTAGACCAAGGGATCAGCAGACTCCTGTCTGTAGACCAAGGGATCGGCAGACTCCTGTCTGTATACCAAGGGATCGGCAGGCTCCTGTCTGTAGACCAAGGGATCGGCAGACTCCTGTCTGTAGACCAAGGGATCGGCAGACTCCTGTCTGTAGACCAAGAGATCGGCAGGCCCCGGTCTGTAAATCAAGGGATCGGCAGGCTCCTGTCTGTATACCAAGGGATCGGCAGACTCCTGTCTGTAGACCAAGAGATCGGCAGACTCCTGTCTGTATACCAAGGGATCGGCGGGATCCTGTCTGTAGACCAAGCGATCGGCAGGCTCCTGTCTGTAGACCAAGGGATCGGCAGGCTCCTGTCTGTATACCAAGGGATCGGCAGGCTCCTGTCTGTAGACCAAGAGATCGGCAGGCTCCTGTCTGTAGACCAAGGGATCGGCAGGCTCCTGTCTGTAGACCAAGCGATCGGCAGGCTCCTGTATGTAGACCGAGGGATCGGCAGGCTCCTGTCTGTAGACCAAGAGATCGGCAGGCTCCTGTCTGTACACCAAGGGATCGGCAGGCTCCTGTCTGTAGACCAAGGGATCGGCAGGGTCCTGTCTGTAGACCAAGGGATCGGCAGGCCCCTGTCTGTACACCAAGAGATCGGCAGGCTCCTGTCTGTAGACCAAGGGATCGGCAGGCTCCTGTCTGTAGACCAAGGGATCGGCAGACTCCTGTCTGTATACCAAGGGATCGGCAGGCTCCTGTCTGTAGACCAAGAGATCGGCAGGCTTCTGTCTGTATACCAAGGGATCGGCAGACTCCTGTCTGTATACCAAGGGATCGTCGGGCTCCTGTCTGCATACCAAGGGATCGGCAGACTCCTGTCTGTAGACCAAGGGATCAGCAGACTCCTGTCTGTAGACCAAGGGATCGGCAGACTCCTGTCTGTATACCAAGGGATCGGCAGGCTCCTGTCTGTAGACCAAGGGATCGGCAGACTCCTGTCTGTAGACCAAGGGATCGGCAGACTCCTGTCTGTAGACCAAGAGATCGGCAGGCCCCGGTCTGTAAACCAAGGGATCGGCAGGCTCCTGTCTGTATACCAAGGGATCGGCAGACTCCTGTCTGTAGACCAAGAGATCGGCAGACTCCTGTCTGTATACCAAGGGATCGGCGGGATCCTGTCTGTAGACTAAGCGATCGGCAGGCTCCTGTCTGTAGACCAAGGGATCGGCAGGCTCCTATCTGTATACCAAGGGATCGGCGGGCTCCTGTCTGTAGACCAAGAGATCGGCAGGCTCCTGTCTGTAGACCAAGGGATCGGCAGGCTCCTGTCTGTAGACCAAGCGATCGGCAGGCTCCTGTCTGTAGACCAAGGGATCGGCAGGCTCCTGTCTGTATACCAAGGGATCGGCGGGCTCCTGTCTGTAGACCAAGAGATCGGCAGGCTCCTGTCTGTAGACCAAGGGATCGGCAGGCTCCTGTCTGTAGACCAAGGGATCGGCAGGCTCCTGTCTGTAGACCAAGGGATCGGCAGGCTCCTGTCTGTATACCAAGGGATCGGCGGGCTCCTGTCTGTAGACCAAGAGATCGGCAGGCTCCTGTCTGTAGACCAAGGGATCGGCAGGCTCCAGTCTGTAGACCAAGGGATTGGCAGGCTCCTGTCTGTATACCAAGGGATCGGCGGGCTCCTGTCTGTAGACCAAGAGATCGGCAGGCTCCTGTCTGTAGAACAAGGGATCGGCAGGCTCCTGTCTGTAGACCAAGGGATCGGCAGGCTCCTGTCTGTAGACCAAGGGATCGGCAGGCTCCTGTCTGTAGACCAAGAGATCGGCAGACTCCTGTCTGTATACCAAGGGATCGGCAGACTTCTGTCTGTAGACCAAGGGATCGGCAGACTCCTGTCTGTATACCAAGGGATCGGCAGGCTCCTGTTTGTAGACCAAGAGATCGGCAGGCTCTGTCTGTAGACCAAGGGATCGGCAGGCTCCTGTCTGTATACCAAGAGATCGGCAGGCTCCTGTCTGTAGACCAAGGGATCGGCAGGCTCCTGTCTGTAGAAGAAGAGATCGGCAGACTCCTGTCTGTAGACCAAGGGATCGGCAGACTCCTGTCTGTATACCAAGGGATCGGCAGGCGCCTGTCTGTAGACCAAGGGATCGGCAGGCTCCTGTTTGTATACCAAGGGATCGGCGGGCTCCAGTTTGTTTACCAAGGGATCGGCGGGCTCCTGTCTGTATACCAAGGGATCGGCAGACTCCTGTCTGTATACCATGGGATCGGCAGGCTCCTGTCTGTATACCAAGGGATCGGCAGACTCCTGTCTGTAGACCAAGGGATCGGCAGACTCCTGTCTGTATACCAAGGCATCGGCAGGCTCCTGTCTGTATACCAAGGGATCGGCAGACTCCTGTCTGTATACCATGGGATCGGCAGGCTCCTGTCTGTATACCAAGGGATCGGCAGACTCCTGTCTGTGGACCAAGGGATCGGCAGACTCCTGTCTGTAGACCAAGGGATCGGCAGACTCCTGTCTGTAGACCAAGAGATCGGCAGGCTCCGGTCTGTAAACCAAAGGATCGACGCGCTCCTGTCTGTAGACCAAGAGATCGGCAGGCTCCTGTCTAGAGACCAAGGGATCGGCAGGCTCCTGTCTGTATACCAAGGGATCGGCGGGCTCCTGTCTGTAGACCAAGGGATCGGCGGGCTCCTGTCTGTAGACCAAGAGATCGGCAGACTCCTGTCTGTATACCAAGGGATCGGCGGGATCCTGTCTGTAGACCAAGAGATCGGCAGGCTCCTGTCTGTAGACCAAGGGATCGGCAGGCTCCTGTCTGTAGACCAAGAGATCGGCAGGCTCCTGTCTGTAGACCAAGGGATCGGCAGGCTCCTGTCTGTAGACCAAGAGATCGGCAGGCTCCTGTCTCTATACCAAGGGATCGGCAGACTCCTGTCTGTAGACCAAGAGATCGGCAGACTCCTGTCTGTATACCAAGGGATCGGCAGACTCCTGTCTGTAGACCAAGAGATCGGCAGACTCCTGTCTGTATACCAAGGGATCGGCAGACTTCTGTCTGTAGACCAAGAGATCGGCAGACTCCTGTCTATAGACCAAGGGATCGGCAGGCTCCTGTCTGTATACCAAGGGATTGGCAGGCTCCTGTCTGTAGACCAAGGGATCGGCAGGCTCCTGTCTGTATACCAAGGGATCGGCAGACTCCTGTCTGTATACCAAGGGATCGGCAGACTCCTGTCTGTATACCAAGGGATCGGCAGACTCCTGTCTGTAGACCAAGAGATCGGCAGGCTCCTGTCTGTATATCAAGGGATCGGCAGTCTCCTGTCTGTAGACCAAGAGATCGGCGGGCTCCTGTCTGTAGACCAAGGGATCGGCAGGCTCCTGTCTGTAGACCAAGAGATCAGCAGACTTCTGTCTGTAGACCAAGGGATCGGCGGGCTCCTGTCTGTATACCAAGGGATCGGCAGACTCCTGTCTGTAGACCAAGAGATCGGCAGGCTCCTGTCTGTATACCAAGGGATCGGCAGACTCCTGTCTGTAGACCAAGAGATCGGCAGGCTCCTGTCTGTATACCAAGGGATCGGCAGGCTCCTGTCTGTAGACCAAGAGATCGGCGGGCTCCTGTCTGTAGACCAAGAGATCGGCGGGCTCCTGTCTGTAGACCAAGAGATCGGCAGACTCCTGTCTGTATACCAAGGGATCGGCAGACTCCTGTCTGTATACCAAGGGATCGGCAGACTCCTGTATGTATACCAAAGGATCGGCGGGCTCCTGTCTGTAGACCAAGAGATCGGCGGGCCCCTGTCTGTAGACCAAGGGATCGGCAGGCTCCTGTCTGTACACCAAGAGATCGGCAGGCTCCTGTCTGTAGACCAAGGGATCGGCAGGCTCCTGTCTGTAGACCAAGGGATCGGCAGACTCCTGTCTGGATACCAAGGGATCGGCAGGCTCCTGTCTTTAGACCAAGGGATCGGCAGGCTCCTGTCTGTAGACCAAGGGATCGGCAGACTCCTGTCTGTAGACCAAGAGATCGGCAGACTCCAGTCTGTAGACCAAGGGATCGGCGGACTCCTGTCTGTAGACCAAGGGATCGGCGGGCTCCTGTCTGTATACCAAATGATCGGTAGGCTCCTGTCTGTAGACCAAGGGATCTGCAGGCTCCTGTCTGTAGACCAAGGGATCGGCGGGCTCCTGTCTGTAGACCAAGGGATCGGAAGGCTCCTGTCTGTAGACCAAGAGATCGGCAGGCTCCTGTCTGTAGACCAAGGGATCGGCAGGCTCCTGTCTGTAGACCAAGGGATCGGCAGGCTCTTGTTTGTAGACCAAGGGATCGGCGGGCTCCTGTCTGTAGACCAAGGGATCGGCTGGCTCCTGTCTGTAGACCAAGGGATCGGCAGGCTCCTGTATGTAGACCAAGAGATCGGCAGGCTCCTGTCTGTAGACCAAGGGATCGGCAGGCTCCTGTCTGTAGACCAAGAGATCGG
This sequence comes from Arenicola marina, assembly GCA_964019135.1. Classification (NCBI taxonomy): domain Eukaryota; kingdom Metazoa; phylum Annelida; class Polychaeta; family Arenicolidae; genus Arenicola; species Arenicola marina. The sequence continues at coordinate 10,881,059 of OZ025259.1, read as the reverse complement.
CGGGCTCCTGTCTGTAGACAAAGGGATCGGCAGGCTCCTGTCTGTAGACCAAGGGATCGGCAGGCTCCTGTCTGTAGACCAAGGGATCGGCGGGCTCCTGTCTGTAGACCAAGGGATCGGCGGGCTCCTGTCTGTAGACCAAGAGATCGGCAGGCTCCTGTCTGTAGACCAAGAGATCGGCAGGCTCCTGTCTGTAGACCAAGGGATCGGCAGGCTCCTGTCTGTAGACCAAGGGATCGGCGGGTTCCTGTCTGTAGACCAAGAGATCGGCGGGCTCCTGTCTGTAGACCAAGGGATCGGCAGGCTCCTGTCTGTCTAAAAAGGGATCGGCAAGCTCCTGTCTGTAGAACAAGGGATCGGCAGGCTCCTGTATGTAGACCAAGGGATCGGCGGGCTCCTGTCTGTAGACCAAGAGATCGGCAGGCTCCTGTCTGTAGACCAAGGGATCGGCAGGCTCCTGTCTGTAGACCAAGGGATCGGCAGGGTCCTGTCTGTAGACGAAGGGATCGGCAGGCTCCTGTCTGTAGACCAAGAGATCGGCAGGCTCCTGTCTGTAGACCAAGGGATCGGCAGGCTCCTGTCTGTGGACCAAGGGATCGGCAGACCCTGTCTGTAGACCAAGGGATCGGCAGGCTCCTGTCTGTAGACCAAGGGATCGGCGGGCTCCTGTCTGTAGACCAAGGTATCGGCAGGCTCCTGTCTGTAGACCAAGGGATCGGCAGACTCCTGTCTGTAGACCAAGAGATCGGCAGACTCCTGTCTGTAGACCAAGGGATCGGCGGACTCCTGTCTGTAGACCAAGGGATCGGCGGGCTCCTGTCTGTATGCCAAGGGATCGGCAGGCTCCTGTCTGTAGACCAAGGGATCGGCGGGCTCCTGTCTGTAGACCAAGGGATCGGCAGGCTCCTGTCCGTAGACCAAGAGATCGGCAGGCTCCTGTCTGTAGACCAAGAGATCGGCAGGCTCCTGTCTGTAGACCAAGGGATCGGCAGGCTCCTGTCTGTAGACCAAGGGATCGGCGGGTTCCTGTCTGTAGACCAAGAGATCGGCGGGCTCCTGTCTGTAGACCAAGGGATCGGCAGGCTCCTGTCTGTAGACCAAGGGATCCGCAGGCTGCTGTATGTAGACCAAGGGATCGGCGGGCTCTTGTCTTGTGACCAAGAGATCGGCAGGCTCCTGTCTGTAGACCAAGGGATAGGCAGGTTCCTGTCTGTAGACCAAGGGATCGGCAGGGTCCTGTCTGTAGACCAAGGGATCGGCAGGCTCCTGTCTGTAGACCAAGAGATCGGCAGGCTCCTGTCTGTAGACCAAGGGATCGGCAGGCTCCTGTCTGTAGACCAAGAGATCGGCAGACTCCTGTCTGTAGACCAAGGGATCGGCGGGCTCCTGTCTGTAGACCAAATGATCGGCGGGCTCCTGCCTGTAGACCAAGGGATCGGCAGGCTCCTGTCTGTAGACCAAGGGATCGGCAGGCTCCTGTTTGTAGACCAAGGGTTCGGCGGGCTCCTGTCTGTAGACCAAGAGATCGGCAGGCTCCTGTCTGTAGACCAAGAGATCGGCAGGCTCCTGTCTGTAGACCAAGGGATCGGCAGGCTCCTGTATGTAGACCAAGGGATCGGCGGGCTCTTGTCTGTAGACCAAGAGATCGGCAGGCTCCTGTCTGTAGACCAAGGGATAGGCAGGCTCCTGTCTGTAGACCAAGGGATCGGCAGGGTCCTGTCTGTAGACCAAGGGATCGGCAGGCTCCTGTCTGTAGACCAAGAGATCGGCAGGCTCCTGTCTGTAGACCAAGAGATCGGCAGGCTCCTGTCTGTAGACCAAGGGATCGGCAGACTCCTGTCTGTATACCAAGGGATCGGCAGGCTCCTGTCTGTAGACCAAGGGATCGGCAGGCTCCTGTCTGTGGACCAAGGGATCGGCAGACTCCTGTCTGTAGACCAAGAGATGGGCAGACTCCTGTCTGTAGACCAAGGGATCGGCGGGCTCCTGTCTGTAGACCAAATGATCGGCGGGCTCCTGCCTGAAGACCAAGGGATCGGCAGGCTCCTGTCTGTAGACCAAGGGATCGGCAGGCTCCTCTTTCTAGACCAAGGGATCGGCGGGCTCCTGTCTGTAGACCAAGAGATCGGCAGGCTCCTGTCTGTAGACCAAGGGATAGGCAGGCTCCTGTCTGTAGACCAAGGGATCGGCAGGGTCCTGTCTGTAGACCAAGGGATCGGCAGGCTCCTGTCTGTAGACCAAGAGATCGGCAGGCTCCTGTCTGTAGACCAAGAGATCGGCAGGCTCCTGTCTGTAGACCAAGGGATCGGCAGACTCCTGTCTGTATACCAAGGGATCGGCAGGCTCCTGTCTGTAGACCAAGGGATCGGCAGGCTCCTGTCTGTGGACCAAGGGATCGGCAGACTCCTGTCTGTAGACCAAGAGATGGGCAGACTCCTGTCTGTAGACCAAGGGATCGGCGGGCTCCTGTCTGTAGACCAAATGATCGGCGGGCTCCTGCCTGTAGACCAAGGGATCGGCAGGCTCCTGTCTGTAGACCAAGGGATCGGCAGGCTCCTCTTTCTAGACCAAGGGATCGGCGGGCTCCTGTCTGTAGACCAAGAGATCGGCAGGCTCCTGTCTGTAGACCAAGAGATCGGCAGGCTCCTGTCTGTAGACCAAGGGATCGTCAGGCTCCTGTCTGTAGACCAAGGGATCGGCGGCTTCCTGTCTGTAGACCAAGAGATCGGCGGGCTCCTGTCTGTAGACCAAGGGATCGGCAGGCTCCTGTCTGTATACCAAGGGATCGGCAAGCTCCTGTCTGTAGACCAAGGGATCGGCAGGCTCCTGTATGTAGACCAAGGGATCGGCGGGCTCCTGTCTGTAGACCAAGAGATCGGCAGGCTCCTGTCTGTAGACCAAGGGATCGGCAGGCTCCTGTCTGTAGACCAAGGGATCGGCGGGCTCCTGTGTGTTGACCAAGGGATCGGCTGGCTCCTGTCTGTAAACCAAGGGATCGGCAGACTCCTGTCTGTAGACCAAGAGATCGACAGACTCCTGTCTGTAGACCAAGGGATCGGCGGACTCCTGTCTGTATACCAAGGGATCGGCAGGCTCCTGTCTGTAGACCAAGGGATCGGCAGGCTCCTGTCTGTGGACCAAGGGATCGGCAGACTCCTGTCTGTAGACCAAGAGATGGGCAGACTCCTGTCTGTAGACCAAGGGATCGGCGGGCTCCTGTCTGTAGACCAAATGATCGGCGGGCTCCTGCCTGTAGACCAAGGGATCGGCAGGCTCCTGTCTGTAGACCAAGGGATCGGCAGGCTCCTCTTTCTAGACCAAGGGATCGGCGGGCTCCTGTCTGTAGACCAAGAGATCGGCAGGCTCCTGTCTGTAGACCAAGGGATAGGCAGGCTCCTGTCTGTAGACCAAGGGATCGGCAGGGTCCTGTCTGTAGACCAAGGGATCGGCAGGCTCCTGTCTGTAGACCAAGAGATCGGCAGGCTCCTGTCTATAGACCAAGAGATCGGCAGGCTCCTGTCTGTAGACCAAGGGATCGGCAGACTCCTGTCTGTATACCAAGGGATCGGCAGGCTCCTGTCTGTAGACCAAGGGATCGGCAGGCTCCTGTCTGTGGACCAAGGGATCGGCAGACTCCTGTCTGTAGACCAAGAGATGGGCAGACTCCTGTCTGTAGACCAAGGGATCGGCGGGCTCCTGTCTGTAGACCAAATGATCGGCGGGCTCCTGCCTGTAGACCAAGGGATCGGCAGGCTCCTGTCTGTAGACCAAGGGATCGGCAGGCTCCTCTTTCTAGACCAAGGGATCGGCGGGCTCCTGTCTGTAGACCAAGAGATCGGCAGGCTCCTGTCTGTAGACCAAGAGATCGGCAGGCTCCTGTCTGTAGACCAAGGGATCGTCAGGCTCCTGTCTGTAGACCAAGGGATCGGCGGCTTCCTGTCTGTAGACCAAGAGATCGGCGGGCTCCTGTCTGTAGACCAAGGGATCGGCAGGCTCCTGTCTGTATACCAAGGGATCGGCAAGCTCCTGTCTGTAGACCAAGGGATCGGCAGGCTCCTGTATGTAGACCAAGGGATCGGCGGGCTCCTGTCTGTAGACCAAGAGATCGGCAGGCTCCTGTCTGTAGACCAAGGGATCGGCAGGCTCCTGTCTGTAGACCAAGGGATCGGCGGGCTCCTGTGTGTTGACCAAGGGATCGGCTGGCTCCTGTCTGTAAACCAAGGGATCGGCAGACTCCTGTCTGTAGACCAAGAGATCGACAGACTCCTGTCTGTAGACCAAGGGATCGGCGGACTCCTGTCTGTAGACCAAGGGATCGGCGGGCTCCTGTCTGTATACCAAGGGATCGGCAGGCTCCTGTCTGTATACCAAGGGATCGGCGGGCTCCTGTCTGTAGACCAAGGGATCGGCGGGCTCCTGTCTGTAGACCAAGGGATCGGCAGGCTCCTGTCTGTATACCAAGGGATCGGCGGGCTCCTGTCTGTAGACCAAGGGATCGGCGGGCTCCTGTCTGTAGACCAAGAGATCGGCAGACTCCTGTCTGTATACCAAGGGATCGGCGGGATCCTGTCTGTAGACCAAGAGATCGGCAGGCTCCTGTCTGTAGACCAAGGGATCGGCAGGCTCCTGTCTGTAGACCAAGAGATCGGCAGGCTCCTGTCTGTAGACCAAGGGATCGGCAGGCTCCTGTCTGTAGACCAAGAGATCGGCAGGCTCCTGTCTCTATACCAAGGGATCGGCAGACTCCTGTCTGTAGACCAAGAGATCGGCAGACTCCTGTCTGTATACCAAGGGATCGGCAGACTCCTGTCTGTAGACCAAGAGATCGGCAGACTCCTGTCTGTATACCAAGGGATCGGCAGACTTCTGTCTGTAGACCAAGAGATCGGCAGACTCCTGTCTATAGACCAAGGGATCGGCAGGCTCCTGTCTGTATACCAAGGGATTGGCAGGCTCCTGTCTGTAGACCAAGGGATCGGCAGGCTCCTGTCTGTATACCAAGGGATCGGCAGACTCCTGTCTGTATACCAAGGGATCGGCAGACTCCTGTCTGTATACCAAGGGATCGGCAGACTCCTGTCTGTAGACCAAGAGATCGGCAGGCTCCTGTCTGTATATCAAGGGATCGGCAGTCTCCTGTCTGTAGACCAAGAGATCGGCGGGCTCCTGTCTGTAGACCAAGGGATCGGCAGGCTCCTGTCTGTAGACCAAGAGATCAGCAGACTTCTGTCTGTAGACCAAGGGATCGGCGGGCTCCTGTCTGTATACCAAGGGATCGGCAGACTCCTGTCTGTAGACCAAGAGATCGGCAGGCTCCTGTCTGTATACCAAGGGATCGGCAGACTCCTGTCTGTAGACCAAGAGATCGGCAGGCTCCTGTCTGTATACCAAGGGATCGGCAGGCTCCTGTCTGTAGACCAAGAGATCGGCGGGCTCCTGTCTGTAGACCAAGAGATCGGCGGGCTCCTGTCTGTAGACCAAGAGATCGGCAGACTCCTGTCTGTATACCAAGGGATCGGCAGACTCCTGTCTGTATACCAAGGGATCGGCAGACTCCTGTATGTATACCAAAGGATCGGCGGGCTCCTGTCTGTAGACCAAGAGATCGGCGGGCCCCTGTCTGTAGACCAAGGGATCGGCAGGCTCCTGTCTGTACACCAAGAGATCGGCAGGCTCCTGTCTGTAGACCAAGGGATCGGCAGGCTCCTGTCTGTAGACCAAGGGATCGGCAGACTCCTGTCTGGATACCAAGGGATCGGCAGGCTCCTGTCTTTAGACCAAGGGATCGGCAGGCTCCTGTCTGTAGACCAAGGGATCGGCAGACTCCTGTCTGTAGACCAAGAGATCGGCAGACTCCAGTCTGTAGACCAAGGGATCGGCGGACTCCTGTCTGTAGACCAAGGGATCGGCGGGCTCCTGTCTGTATACCAAATGATCGGTAGGCTCCTGTCTGTAGACCAAGGGATCTGCAGGCTCCTGTCTGTAGACCAAGGGATCGGCGGGCTCCTGTCTGTAGACCAAGGGATCGGAAGGCTCCTGTCTGTAGACCAAGAGATCGGCAGGCTCCTGTCTGTAGACCAAGGGATCGGCAGGCTCCTGTCTGTAGACCAAGGGATCGGCAGGCTCTTGTTTGTAGACCAAGGGATCGGCGGGCTCCTGTCTGTAGACCAAGGGATCGGCTGGCTCCTGTCTGTAGACCAAGGGATCGGCAGGCTCCTGTATGTAGACCAAGAGATCGGCAGGCTCCTGTCTGTAGACCAAGGGATCGGCAGGCTCCTGTCTGTAGACCAAGAGATCGGCGGGCTCCTGTCTGTAGACAAAGGGATCGGCAGGCTCCTGTCTGTAGACCAAGGGATCGGCAGGCTCCTGTCTGTAGACCAAGGGATCGGCGGGCTCCTGTCTGTAGACCAAGGGATCGGCGGGCTCCTGTCTGTAGACCAAGAGATCGGCAGGCTCCTGTCTGTAGACCAAGAGATCGGCAGGCTCCTGTCTGTAGACCAAGGGATCGGCAGGCTCCTGTCTGTAGACCAAGGGATCGGCGGGTTCCTGTCTGTAGACCAAGAGATCGGCGGGCTCCTGTCTGTAGACCAAGGGATCGGCAGGCTCCTGTCTGTCTAAAAAGGGATCGGCAAGCTCCTGTCTGTAGAACAAGGGATCGGCAGGCTCCTGTATGTAGACCAAGGGATCGGCGGGCTCCTGTCTGTAGACCAAGAGATCGGCAGGCTCCTGTCTGTAGACCAAGGGATCGGCAGGCTCCTGTCTGTAGACCAAGGGATCGGCAGGGTCCTGTCTGTAGACGAAGGGATCGGCAGGCTCCTGTCTGTAGACCAAGAGATCGGCAGGCTCCTGTCTGTAGACCAAGGGATCGGCAGGCTCCTGTCTGTGGACCAAGGGATCGGCAGACCCTGTCTGTAGACCAAGGGATCGGCAGGCTCCTGTCTGTAGACCAAGGGATCGGCGGGCTCCTGTCTGTAGACCAAGGTATCGGCAGGCTCCTGTCTGTAGACCAAGGGATCGGCAGACTCCTGTCTGTAGACCAAGAGATCGGCAGACTCCTGTCTGTAGACCAAGGGATCGGCGGACTCCTGTCTGTAGACCAAGGGATCGGCGGGCTCCTGTCTGTATGCCAAGGGATCGGCAGGCTCCTGTCTGTAGACCAAGGGATCGGCGGGCTCCTGTCTGTAGACCAAGGGATCGGCAGGCTCCTGTCCGTAGACCAAGAGATCGGCAGGCTCCTGTCTGTAGACCAAGAGATCGGCAGGCTCCTGTCTGTAGACCAAGGGATCGGCAGGCTCCTGTCTGTAGACCAAGGGATCGGCGGGTTCCTGTCTGTAGACCAAGAGATCGGCGGGCTCCTGTCTGTAGACCAAGGGATCGGCAGGCTCCTGTCTGTAGACCAAGGGATCCGCAGGCTGCTGTATGTAGACCAAGGGATCGGCGGGCTCTTGTCTTGTGACCAAGAGATCGGCAGGCTCCTGTCTGTAGACCAAGGGATAGGCAGGTTCCTGTCTGTAGACCAAGGGATCGGCAGGGTCCTGTCTGTAGACCAAGGGATCGGCAGGCTCCTGTCTGTAGACCAAGAGATCGGCAGGCTCCTGTCTGTAGACCAAGGGATCGGCAGGCTCCTGTCTGTAGACCAAGAGATCGGCAGACTCCTGTCTGTAGACCAAGGGATCGGCGGGCTCCTGTCTGTAGACCAAATGATCGGCGGGCTCCTGCCTGTAGACCAAGGGATCGGCAGGCTCCTGTCTGTAGACCAAGGGATCGGCAGGCTCCTGTTTGTAGACCAAGGGTTCGGCGGGCTCCTGTCTGTAGACCAAGAGATCGGCAGGCTCCTGTCTGTAGACCAAGAGATCGGCAGGCTCCTGTCTGTAGACCAAGGGATCGGCAGGCTCCTGTATGTAGACCAAGGGATCGGCGGGCTCTTGTCTGTAGACCAAGAGATCGGCAGGCTCCTGTCTGTAGACCAAGGGATAGGCAGGCTCCTGTCTGTAGACCAAGGGATCGGCAGGGTCCTGTCTGTAGACCAAGGGATCGGCAGGCTCCTGTCTGTAGACCAAGAGATCGGCAGGCTCCTGTCTGTAGACCAAGAGATCGGCAGGCTCCTGTCTGTAGACCAAGGGATCGGCAGACTCCTGTCTGTATACCAAGGGATCGGCAGGCTCCTGTCTGTAGACCAAGGGATCGGCAGGCTCCTGTCTGTGGACCAAGGGATCGGCAGACTCCTGTCTGTAGACCAAGAGATGGGCAGACTCCTGTCTGTAGACCAAGGGATCGGCGGGCTCCTGTCTGTAGACCAAATGATCGGCGGGCTCCTGCCTGTAGACCAAGGGATCGGCAGGCTCCTGTCTGTAGACCAAGGGATCGGCAGGCTCCTCTTTCTAGACCAAGGGATCGGCGGGCTCCTGTCTGTAGACCAAGAGATCGGCAGGCTCCTGTCTGTAGACCAAGGGATAGGCAGGCTCCTGTCTGTAGACCAAGGGATCGGCAGGGTCCTGTCTGTAGACCAAGGGATCGGCAGGCTCCTGTCTGTAGACCAAGAGATCGGCAGGCTCCTGTCTGTAGACCAAGAGATCGGCAGGCTCCTGTCTGTAGACCAAGGGATCGGCAGACTCCTGTCTGTATACCAAGGGATCGGCAGGCTCCTGTCTGTAGACCAAGGGATCGGCAGGCTCCTGTCTGTGGACCAAGGGATCGGCAGACTCCTGTCTGTAGACCAAGAGATGGGCAGACTCCTGTCTGTAGACCAAGGGATCGGCGGGCTCCTGTCTGTAGACCAAATGATCGGCGGGCTCCTGCCTGTAGACCAAGGGATCGGCAGGCTCCTGTCTGTAGACCAAGGGATCGGCAGGCTCCTCTTTCTAGACCAAGGGATCGGCGGGCTCCTGTCTGTAGACCAAGAGATCGGCAGGCTCCTGTCTGTAGACCAAGAGATCGGCAGGCTCCTGTCTGTAGACCAAGGGATCGTCAGGCTCCTGTCTGTAGACCAAGGGATCGGCGGCTTCCTGTCTGTAGACCAAGAGATCGGCGGGCTCCTGTCTGTAGACCAAGGGATCGGCAGGCTCCTGTCTGTATACCAAGGGATCGGCAAGCTCCTGTCTGTAGACCAAGGGATCGGCAGGCTCCTGTATGTAGACCAAGGGATCGGCGGGCTCCTGTCTGTAGACCAAGAGATCGGCAGGCTCCTGTCTGTAGACCAAGGGATCGGCAGGCTCCTGTCTGTAGACCAAGGGATCGGCGGGCTCCTGTGTGTTGACCAAGGGATCGGCTGGCTCCTGTCTGTAAACCAAGGGATCGGCAGACTCCTGTCTGTAGACCAAGAGATCGACAGACTCCTGTCTGTAGACCAAGGGATCGGCGGACTCCTGTCTGTATACCAAGGGATCGGCAGGCTCCTGTCTGTAGACCAAGGGATCGGCAGGCTCCTGTCTGTGGACCAAGGGATCGGCAGACTCCTGTCTGTAGACCAAGAGATGGGCAGACTCCTGTCTGTAGACCAAGGGATCGGCGGGCTCCTGTCTGTAGACCAAATGATCGGCGGGCTCCTGCCTGTAGACCAAGGGATCGGCAGGCTCCTGTCTGTAGACCAAGGGATCGGCAGGCTCCTCTTTCTAGACCAAGGGATCGGCGGGCTCCTGTCTGTAGACCAAGAGATCGGCAGGCTCCTGTCTGTAGACCAAGGGATAGGCAGGCTCCTGTCTGTAGACCAAGGGATCGGCAGGGTCCTGTCTGTAGACCAAGGGATCGGCAGGCTCCTGTCTGTAGACCAAGAGATCGGCAGGCTCCTGTCTGTAGACCAAGAGATCGGCAGGCTCCTGTCTGTAGACCAAGGGATCGGCAGACTCCTGTCTGTATACCAAGGGATCGGCAGGCTCCTGTCTGTAGACCAAGGGATCGGCAGGCTCCTGTCTGTGGACCAAGGGATCGGCAGACTCCTGTCTGTAGACCAAGAGATGGGCAGACTCCTGTCTGTAGACCAAGGGATCGGCGGGCTCCTGTCTGTAGACCAAATGATCGGCGGGCTCCTGCCTGTAGACCAAGGGATCGGCAGGCTCCTGTCTGTAGACCAAGGGATCGGCAGGCTCCTCTTTCTAGACCAAGGGATCGGCGGGCTCCTGTCTGTAGACCAAGAGATCGGCAGGCTCCTGTCTGTAGACCAAGAGATCGGCAGGCTCCTGTCTGTAGACCAAGGGATCGTCAGGCTCCTGTCTGTAGACCAAGGGATCGGCGGCTTCCTGTCTGTAGACCAAGAGATCGGCGGGCTCCTGTCTGTAGACCAAGGGATCGGCAGGCTCCTGTCTGTATACCAAGGGATCGGCAAGCTCCTGTCTGTAGACCAAGGGATCGGCAGGCTCCTGTATGTAGACCAAGGGATCGGCGGGCTCCTGTCTGTAGACCAAGAGATCGGCAGGCTCCTGTCTGTAGACCAAGGGATCGGCAGGCTCCTGTCTGTAGACCAAGGGATCGGCGGGCTCCTGTGTGTTGACCAAGGGATCGGCTGGCTCCTGTCTGTAAACCAAGGGATCGGCAGACTCCTGTCTGTAGACCAAGAGATCGACAGACTCCTGTCTGTAGACCAAGGGATCGGCGGACTCCTGTCTGTAGACCAAGGGATCGGCGGGCTCCTGTCTGTATACCAAGGGATCGGCAGGCTCCTGTCTGTAGACCAAGGGATCGGCGGGCTCCTGTCTGTAGACCAAGGGATCGGCGGGCTCCTGTCTGTAGACCAAGAGATCGGCAGGCTCCTGTCTGTAGACCAAGGGATCGGCGGGCTCCTGTCTGTATACCAAGGGATCGGCAGGCTCCTGTCTGTAGACCAAGGGATCGGCGGGCTCCTGTCTGTAGACCAAGGGATCGGCGGGCTCCTGTCTGTAGACCAAGAGATCGGCAGGCTCCTGTCTGTATACCAAGGGATCGGCAGGCTCCTGTCTGTAGATCAAGGGATCGGCAGGCTCCTGTCTGTAGACCAAGGGATCGGCGGGCTCCTGTCTGTAGACCAAGAGATCGGCAGGCTTCTGTCTGTAGACCAAGGGATCGGCAGGCTCCTGTCTGTAGACCAAGGGATCGGCAGGCTCTTGTTTGTAGACCAAGGGATCGGCGGGCTCCTGTCTGTAGACCAAGGGATCGGCAGGCTCCTGTCCGTAGACCAAGAGATCGGCAGGCTCCTGTCTGTAGACCAAGAGATCGGCAGGCTCCTGTCTGTAGACCAAGGGATCGGCAGGCTCCTGTCTGTAGACCAAGGGATCGGCGGGTTTCTGTCTGTAGACCAAGAGATCGGCGGGCTCCTGTCTGTAGACCAAGGGATCGGCAGGCTCCTGTCTGTAGACCAAGAGATCGGCAGGCTCCTGTCTGTAGACCAAGGGATCGGCAGGCTCCTGTATGTAGACCAAGGGATCGGCGGGCTCTTGTCTGTAGACCAAGAGATCGGCAGGCTCCTGTCTGTAGACCAAGGGATAGGCAGGCTCCTGTCTGTAGACCAAGGGATCGGCAGGCTCCTGTCTGTAGACCAAGGGATCGGCAGGCTCCTGTCTGTAGACCAAGAGATCGGCAGGCTCCCGTCTGTAGACCAAGGGATCGGCAGGCTCCTGTCTGTAGACCAAGGGATCGGCAGACTCCTGTCTGTATACCAAGGGATCGGCAGGCTCCTGTCTGTAGACCAAGGGATCGGCAGGCTCCTGTCTGTGGACCAAGGGATCGGCAGACTCCTGTCTGTAGACCAAGAGATCGGCAGACTCCTGTCTGTAGACCAAGGGATCGGCGGGCTCCTGTCCGTAGACCAAGGGATCGGCGGGCTCCTGTCTGTATACCAAGGGATCGGCAGGCTCCTGTCTGTAGACCAAGAGATCGGCAGGCTCCTGTCTGTAGACCAAGGGATCGGCAGGCTCCTGTATGTAGACCAAGGGATCGGCGGGCTCCTGTCTGTAGACCAAGAGATCGACAGGCTCCTGTCTGTATACCAAGGGATCAGCAGGCTCCTGTCTGTAGACCAAGGGATCGGCTGGGTCCTGTCTGTAGACCAAGGGATCGGCAGGCTCCTGTCTGTAGACCAAGGGATCGGCAGACTCCTGTCTGTATACCAAGGGATCGGCAGGCTCCTGTCTGTATACCAAGGGATCGGCAAGCTCCTGTCTCTTGACCAAGGGATCGGCAGCCTCCTGTATGTAGACCAAGGGATCGGCAGGCTTCTGTCTGTAGACCAAGAGATCGGCAGGCTCCTGTCTGTAGACCAAGGGATCGGCAGGCTCCTGTCTGTAGACCAAGGGATCGGCGGGCTCCTGTGTGTTGACCAAGGGATCGGCAGGCTCCTGTCTGTAAACCAAGGGATCGGCAGACTCCTGTCTGTAGACCAAGAGATCGACAGACTCCTGTCTGTAGACCAAGGGATCGGCGGACTCCTGTCTGTAGACCAAGGGATCGGCGGGCTCCTGTTTGTAGACCAAGGGTTCGGCGGACTCCTGTCTGTAGACCAAGGGATCGGCGGACTCCTGTCTGTAGGCCAAGGATCGGCAGGCTCCTGTTTGTAGACCAAGGGTTCGGCGGGCTCCTGTCTGTAGACCAAGAGATCGGCAGGCTCCTGTCTGTAGACCAAGAGATCGGCAGGCTCCTGTCTGTAGACCAAGGGATCGGCAGGCTCCTGTCTGTAGACCAAGGGATCGGCGGGCTCTTGTCTGTAGACCAAGAGATCGGCAGGCTCCTGTCTGTAGACCAAGGGATCGGCAGGCTCCTGTATGTAGACCAAGGGATCGGCGGGCTCTTGTCTGTAGACCAAGAGATCGGCAGGCTCCTGTCTGTAGACCAAGGGATAGGCAGGCTCCTGTCTGTAGACCAAGGGATCGGCAGGCTCCTGTCTGTAGACCAAGGGATCGGCAGGCTCCTGTCTGTAGACCAAGAGATCGGCAGGCTCCCGTCTGTAGACCAAGGGATCGGCAGGCTCCTGTCTGTAGACCAAGGGATCGGCAGACTCCTGTCTGTATACCAAGGGATCGGCAGGCTCCTGTCTGTAGACCAAGGGATCGGCAGGCTCCTGTCTGTGGACCAAGGGATCGACAGACTCCTGTCTGTAGACCAAGAGATCGGCAGACTCCTGTCTGTAGACCAAGGGATCGGCGGGCTCCTGTCTGTAGACCAAGGGATCGGCGGGCTCCTGTCTGTATACCAAGGGATCGGCAGGCTCCTGTCTGTAGACCAAGAGATCGGCAAGCTCCTGTCTGTAGACCAAGGGATCGGCAGGCTCCTGTCTGTAGACCAAGGGATCGGCGGGCTCCTGTCTGTAGACCAAGAGATCGGCAGGCTCCTGTCTGTAGACCAAGAGATCGGCAGGCTCCTGTCTGTATACCAAGGGATCGGCAGGCTCCTGTCTGTAGACCAAGGGATCGGCAGGCTCCTGTCTGTAGACCAAGGGATCGGCAGACTCCTGCCTGTAGACCAAGAGATCGGCAGACTCCTGTCTGTAGACCAAGGGATCGGCGGACTCCTGTCTGTAGACCAAGGGATCGGCGGGCTCCTGTCTGTATACCAAATGATCGGCAGGCTCCTGTCTGTAGACCAAGGGATTGGCGGGCTCCTGTCTGTAGACCAAGGGATCGGCGGGCTCCTGTCTGTAGACCAAGAGATCGGCAGGCTCCTGTCTGTAGACCAAGGGATCGGCAGGCTCCTGTCTGTAGACCAAGGGATCGGCAGGCTCCTGTCTGTAGACCAAGGGATCGGCAGGCTCCTGTCTGTAGACCAAGAGATCGGCAGGCTCCTGTCTGTAGACCAAGGGATCGGCAGGCTCCTGTCTGTAGACCAAGGGATCGGCAGGCTCCGGTCTGTAGACCAAGGGATCGGCGGGCTCCTGTCTGTAGACCAAGCGGTCGGCTGGCTCCTGTCTGTAGACCAAGGGATCGGCAGGCTCCTGTATGTAGACCAAGAGATCGGCAGGCTCCTGTCTGTAGACCAAGGGATCGGCAGGCTCCTGTCTGTAGACCAAGGGATCGGCGGGTTCCTGTCTGTAGACCAAGAGATCGGCGGGCTCCTGTCTGTTGAACAAGGGATCGGCAGGCTCCTTTCTGTAGACCAAGAGATCGGCAGGCTCCTGTCTGTAGACCAAGGGATCGGCAGGCTCCTGTATGTAGACCAAGGGATCGGCGGGCTCCTGTCTGTAGACCAAGAGATCGGCAGGCTCCTGTCTGTAGACCAAGGGATAGGCAGGCTCCTGTCTGTAGACCAAGGGATCGGCAGGGTCCTGTCTGTATACCAAGGGATCGGCAGGCTCCTGTCTGTAGACCAAGAGATCGGCAGGCTCCTGTCTGTAGACCAAGGGATCGGCAGGCTCCTGTCTGTAGACCAAGGGATCGGCAGACTCCTGTCTGTATACCAAGGGATCGGCAGGCTCCTGTCTGTAGACCAAGAGATCGGCAGGCTCCTGTCTGTGGACCAAGGGATCGGCAGACTCCTGTCTGTAGACCAAGAGATCGGCAGCCTCCTGTCTGTAGACCAAGGGATCGGCGGGCTCCTGTCTGTAGACCAAGGGATCGGCGGGCTCCTGTCTGTATACCAAGGGATTGGCAGGCTCCTGTCTGTAGACCAAGGGATCGGCAGGCTCCTGTCTGTAGACCAAGCGATCGGCGGGCTCCTGTCTGTAGACCAAGAAATCGGCAGGCTCCTGTCTGTAGACCAAGGGATCGGCAGGCTCCTGTCTGTAGACCAAGGGATCGGCAGGCTCCTGTTCGTAGACCAAGGGATCGGCGGGCTCCTGTCTGTAGACCAAGGGATCGGCAGGCTCCTGTCTGTAGACCAAGGGATCGGCAGGCTCCTGTTTGTAGACCAAGGGATCGGCGGGCTCTTGTCTGTAGACCAAGGGATCGGCGGGCTCCTGTCTGTAGACCAAGGGATCGGCAGGCTCCTGTCTGTAGACCAAGGGATCGGCAGGCTCCTGTCTGTAGACCAAGAGATCGGCAGACTCCTGTCTGTAGACTAAGGGATCGGCGGGCTCCTGTCTGTAGACCAAGGGATCGGCAGACTCCTGTCTGTAGACCAAGGAATCGGCAGGCTCCTGTCTGTATACCAAGGGATCGGCAGGCTCCTGTTTGTATACCAAGGGATCGGCGGGCTCCTGTCTGTAGACCAAGAGATCGGCAGGCTCCTGTTTGTATACCAAGGGATCGGCAGGCTCCTGTCTGTAGACCAAGGGATCGGCAGGCTCCTGTCTGTAGACCAAGGGATCGGCAGGCTCCTGTCTGTAGACCAAGGGATCGGCAGGCTCCTGTTTGTAGACCAAGGGATCGGCAGGCTCCTGTCTGTTGTCCAAAGGATCGACAGGCTCCTGTTTGTAGACCAAGGAATCGGCGGGCTCCTGTCTGTATACCAAGGGATCGGCGGGCTCCTGTCTGTAGACCAAGGGATCGGCAGGCTCCTGTTTGTAAACAAAGAGATCGGCAGGCTCCTGTCTGTTGTCCAAAGGATCGACAGGCTCCTGTTTGTAGACCAAGGAATCGGCGGGCTCCTGTCTGTATACCAAGGGATCGGCGGGCTCCTGTCTGTAGACCAAGAGATCGGCAGGCTCCTGTTTGTATACCAAGGGATCGGCAGGCTCCTGTCTGTAGACCAAGGGATCGGCAGGCTCCTGTCTGTAGACCAAGGGATCGGCAGGCTCCTGTTTGTAAACAAAGAGATCGGCAGGCTCCTGTCTGTTGTCCAAAGGATCGACAGGCTCCTGTTTGTAGACCAAGGAATCGGCGGGCTCCTGTCTGTAGACCAAGGGATCGGCAGGCTCCTGTCTGTAGACCAAGAGATCGGCAGGCTCCTGTTTGTAGACCAAGGGATCGGCGGGCTCCTGTCTGTTGACCAAGGGATCGGCAGACTCCTGTCTGTAGACCAAGGGATCGGCGGGCTCCTGTCTGTAGACCAAGGGATCGGCGGGCTCCTGTCTGTAGACCAAGAGATCGGCAGGTTTCTGTCTGTAGACCAAGGGATCGGCAGGCTCCTGTCTGTAGACCAAGGGATCGGCAGGCTCCTGTTTGTAAACAAAGGGATCGGCTGGCTCCTGTCTGTAGACCAAGGGATCGGCAGGCTCCTGTCTGTAGACCAAGGGATCGGCAGGCTCCTGTCTGTAGACCAAGGGATCGGCGGGCTCCTGTCTGTAGATAATCCCAGAAAAGACGCACGGAGCGGGGGGGGGGGTGCAACTATGACTACCGCCGGGACGACGACAAGCTCCTGTCTGCAGCTTTGTCCTATGAATAGGTTATTTGGGCTGGCTCTGCGGCCGAGACAACCTTGGGGTGACAAGGTTAAATATGCAGCTAGTCTCGATTAAAGGCACCCGTAACAATCTCCGCGTGACAAACAAGGCGTTATCTACATCCTGAACGTAAGACTAAGACAACACTGCTATGGACAACGGTGGGGTAACGCTAACAACGTCTGGTCGCTATTGACAACCGTATGGTGGCACTAACAAAGTCTGTTTGCTATTGACAACCGTACTATGCCCTAACAATGTCTGTTTGCCAGTGACAACCGTATGGTTGCAGTAACAAAATCTGCTCGCCATTGACAACCGTGGGAAGGCACTAACAAAGTCTGTTTGCTATTGACAACCGTATGGTGGCACTAACAAAGTCTGTTTGCTATTGACAACAGTAGGGCGGCATTAACAAAGTCTGCTCGCCATTGACAACCGTGGGGTGGCACAAACAAAGTACGTTTGCTTCAACTACCTCTTTGGCTGTCTTCTCTGGATGGGGGCACACGAGAACTGTTGGGCAAAACGCAATCATTAAAATTCAAACCTGAACACTAAGTGTCAATATCGTATCGCCCGGTCTAATGGAGTCTGCATGGCTCAGCCGGCAGTACAAAGCATCTCAAATCAACACTCTACTTTGGGATTCGAATAACTCATGCATATTCATCTACAAAAGCGGATTTGGGGCCCGGTTTACCACGGATTTTCAAAAAGGTGGCCGAAAACATCACTGTATCTGTCATCCGCCTCGTGTGCTAGCGGCCGGCCATGCTCTCCCTGATCCGCCTCGTGTGATAGCGGCCGGCCAGGCTCTCTCTGATCCGCCTCGTGGGTTAGCGGCCGCCCAGGCTCTCCCTGATCCGCCTCGTGGGCTAGCGCCGACCAGGCTCTCCCTGATCCGCCTCGTGGGTTAGCGGCCGGCCAGGCTCTCACTGATCCGCCTCGTGGGCTAGCGGCCGGCCAGGCTCTCCCTGATCCGCCTCGTGGGCTAGCGGCCGGCCAGGCTCTCCCTGATCCGCCTCATGGGCTAGCGGCCGGCCAGGCTCTCCCTAATCCGCCTCATGGGCTAGCGGCCGGCCAGGCTCTCCCTGATCCGCCTCGTGGGCTAGCGGCCAGGCTGTCTCGGATCCGCCTCGTGGGCTAGCGGCCAGGCTCTCCCGGATCCGCCTCGTGGGCTAGCGGCCGGCCAGGCTCTCCCTCATCCACCTCGAGGGCTAGCGGCCGGCCAGGCTCACCCTGATCCACCTCGTGGGCTAGCGGCCGGCCAGGCTCTCCCTGATCCGCCTCGTGGGCTAGCGGCCGGCCAGGCTCTCTTTGATCCGCCTCGTGGGTTAGCGGCCGCCCAGGCTCTCACTGATCTGCCTCGTGTGCTAGCGGCCGGCCAGGCTCTCCCTGATCCGCCTCATGGGCTAGCGGCCGGCCAGGCTCTCCCTGATCCGCCTCGTGTGCTAGCGGCCGGCCAGGCGCTCCCTGATCCGCCTCGTGTGCTAGCGGCCAGGCTCTCCCTGATCCGCCTCGTGGGCTAGCGGCCAGGCTCTCTCGGATCCGCCTCGTGGGCTAGCGGCCAAGACTCTCCCGAATCCGCCTCGCGGGCTAGCGGCCGGCCAGGCTCTCCCTGATCTGCCTCGAGGGCTAGCGGCCGGCCAGGCTCTCCCTGATCCGCCTCGTGTGCTAGCGGCCAGGCTCTCCCTGATCCGCCTCGCGGGCTAGCAGCCAGGCCAGGCTCTCCCTGATCCGCCTCGTGTGCTAGCAGCCAGGTTCTCCTGGATCCGCCTCGTGGGCTAGCGGTTAGCCAGGCTCTCCAAGCCGTCGTCAACTCCTAGGGAGCTAGGCCGCGCCAAATATCCTTTCAGTCGAGCACTTTGCGGCGCGCCACCATCCGCAGAGGTTCCGGCCAATGTCAATTTCGAGAAATTGAGGGTGCGCATGGCTTGTGTGACGTCAGTGTGACGTCATCCTTTTATGAGGACTTATTTGGTAACATTTATAAAGTGTTCTTAACAGGAAGCCTCAAGATTAAAAGCTGTTCAAAGCAGATTTTTCCCTTCCTCTCTCCGACCGGACCTTCTTGGTATATAATTCTGTGGACTGCACAAATATCTATGGCGCAGTACACATAGAGGGCAACTTTCCAACAAACGTAAAACAACACATGTTGCTGTCGATATTATTTCACAATATTTTATGCAACTGAGTTCAAGGAGGGTACGGGGTGTTGGGGATAATAAAAGCTTGAAAGCTGGTGTGTGAGGAGGGTGGGTGGTGTGGGCCCTGTGGGGGCAAAGGCCATACAGCTTCTGCCTGTATTTTGCCACCACCAAAACTCGTACACTGATATGTAAATATCTATATTAATAACAGACGGTCTACTTAAAACAGCCCGAGCGGCCATAAGCCACGTGCTACCACCACACAGTAACCAGCCAGTGACGTGTCTCTCCGTATTTGCTGCGGTAATCACATACATGCGGCAGTCACAATGCGAGCGGCACCCGTCCGTCCGCCCGGCCGCTCGGCTCCCGGCTTATCATGGCGAACGATCGCGGTCGGTCCAGGGAGAGCGGTCCAGGGCGGGGGCGCAGTGAGCGGAGCCAGTGCACCCTTATACACCACACAAAACATAACCGCCGCCGCCCAGGCAATTTGTCTGGCCGAGAGAATGATGGTGAAATATGCGACCGGTGGTGAGCCGTGATAACGGTGCAAGCTGCTCGATGCTGCGCTCCTAGCAATGGCGACTCGGCTGCCTAGCAGCCTGATAAACAATATTTGAAGAAATAGCCTCGCGGCCTTTCAAAACAAAATACGCTTAAAAATACATATAATGTAATATAATATAATATAATATAATATAATATAATATAATATAATATAATATAATATAATATAATATAATATAATATAATATAATATAATATAATATAATATAATATAATATAATATAATATAATATGATATGATAAGATATGATATGATATGATATGATATGATAGGATAGGATAGGATAGGATAGGATAGGATAGGATAGGATAGGATAGGATAGGATAGGATACGATACGATACGATACGATACGATACGATACGATATAATATAATATAATATAATATAATATAATATAATATAATATAATATAATATAATATAATATAATATAATATAATATAATATAATATAATATAATATAATATAATATAATATAATATAATATAATATAATATAATATAATATAATATATATGCGTCGGTGTCATCCCTGTGTTCCTGCTTTAGAATGTCGTGTTCATGTATTTCCCTAGATGTCTGGATTTCACAAAGATTTTAGAAGCCTTCGTGATCGACGATCGTCAAATCTTCCACAGAGACAGAACTCATGCAGGGACACAGACGTGAGGCCGTCAGAGGAAATGTGGGATGCCCATAACACTTTAGAGTCCCTCTGTCTGAACAACATCGCTATGGCAATCGGAGGCTGAGTGATGTCGGACCGAACCGGCAGGTACGTTGGTAGCAGCATCTCAAACAGATCATGCCCTACGCTCAGGCGCCGTCAGAATCTCTATATAGCTAGATATTAAGCTGCTACGTATCTCGTATCGAGCACATGGCGGCCAGTTTTGATACTAAAACAATGCGTCATCATGTCTACTAATAACCAGAGAATATATCAATCTTTAGAGAAAACTGCGTTTTCAGCATAAAGTACGATATTAAATGTCTTGAACTAGATACCTTTGCGCCATAGTGGTCTACTTCAGTTGATATTCAGTCGTTCCGAAACATGCCTTTTCACTGACATTGCGAGTGAATTATTTTAATTAATGCAATATATACAAGTATTTATATCACTGTATAACGTGCAGCGAAATATGCACTGCGATGTGATGGAAAATCAAACAAGGAACAAAATAGCTATACTATCCCAAGTGCCAATCCCCATCAAATAGCTGTACAGAGCGGCAAACAAATGCAATTTCCAGGCTGGCTTAGTTTTAGGCACACTTCACATGCATAATATTTCGCCAATTCTAGGGGGCTGCTCTCCACTGTGCATGGTATATACATGTCATATGTAGGTGCGATCCACCATAATGTCTGATGGTACCATTTTTTTTTCAACAAGATTCTGGTTCATTTCACGTCTTATGGCCAAAAATCAAGGGCCTATCCATGACTTGATCAGTGCCTGAATATGTATCATTAAAATGCATTGCATTTAGACACAAATTTGTGCCGTAGTATACATAGTAGCTAAGTTATAATCAGACAATGAACTAACAAATCTCGCTTTGGCCGCATTTACGTTTAACATTTGAAGCAAACGCTACAAACCGTGATTTTTAATCTTTCATCGCATTATATTACGTATTTATTTTCTTTATTTGGCGACATATATCACTAATGTTCACTAGAAACAGCGTAATAACTCATGTCTTATCGCTTCTATTTACCATGCCGTAGCACAGATAAGTGCCTTCAATACAAGCGAGTTGGACTTAATTTCCTCAAGTCGGCCAGGGCAGAATACGTCAACGTTTATGTTTCGTTCGGCCACGTCATATCCGGTAGTAGGGCCAAATGAGCAAGTGCTGCTCAATGCTAAGGTAATTGCTAACAACCTTTTATGCCAAGTGAGCAACTGCTGCTCAATGCTAAGGTAATTGCTAACAACCTTTTATGCCAAGTGAGCAACTGCTGCTCAATGCTAAGGTAATTGCTAACAACCTTTTATGCCAAGTGAGCAACTGCTGCTCAATGCTAAGGTGATTGCTAACAGCTTTGTAAGCCAAATGCCTTGCTTAGATTTTTGGAAACAAAATAAGCGGTTAGATTTTTGGAAACAAAATAAGCGGTATTGTTTTAAGTACTCACCATGAAGGTATTGTTTTGATCTTTAAGGACCATTCACTCTTAAACTTGCTCTTAGTTCTGCAAGAAAAACGTCTCTGGGTCTTTTACCGGGTACACACGACCAAGTAATTCCACGACCTGTAGGCCGAGCGAGCTTCGAAGTCTTCGGATCGTTGGCAATAAAGCTTTGAGGCTGATAGAAGTGACTCGGTAGCGAGAAAAAGAGTACCCTCTGATGACCAGATACACATCTATATAAACAGAGGTATAGGTAACCTCGCTAATGGCGATGCGATGGCCTAGACGCAATAGCCGTTATCACGTCAAATGCGAGGCATTAATGGCCACATATAACAATTCTAATGGTCCCACGGCGTGTAAGGACGATTTGACCTCGACCATCTCGTCCTGGCATTAATGCAGATAACAATAAGAGGAGACACTTCCTTTTCTCATGGGCTTGTTCCTGGGCTAAAGTGGGACGGTTAAAATGAGGTCCTCTGTTGGTCATATCACGACAATGGGAAGGCTCAACTAAGGTACAGACACGGGATCTTAATTCTGCATAGAGGAGCCTCTCCGGTGTAGTGTTTAGCGCACTATATCGCAAATCAATAGGTCCTAGGTTTGAAACTGGGCCCGGGGAAGGTTCCTTGGCCAAATTTACCCCATGAATGCCCAAAAGCGGCATAAACCATGCCATTCACTATCCTGCACAAGTGTGGCATAAAAGTGGGGCATAAACCCGGCACTGCCCGCCTGGACAACAAGAGAACACGCTACTAGACTCAAGGGGGTGGTCCAATGATACGGCGAGACCACGCCACGATCGTGACATGATGGGGGTATAAGACGACCCTGCCAAAGAAATGTCGTATTTTATTTCACCCGGACATAATAATATATCTTATACTCTGGGGTCCCAGGTATCCAAATAGTCCATGGGGCGCGAACCCCCGAACTCCGGCAGGCCTGGCAGAGTTCACTCGATAAAACTCTAACCACCAGACCATTCGTGTAGCTCTTTAAATATCCTGAGATATGTCGATTAAGATGGAGATCCTTGCAGTGGAGCCACCGATACGGCAGTTTGGGAGCGTTACTATTTACAGCGGAACCCCGCTTTCAGATCACCCCGGTTATATGACCACCCCTCCATTAAGACCACTTTTTCCCAGTCCCGAATTTTTGCCTATACTGTAACATTGGCCTGAACCCCGCTAATACGCTCACCCCGCTAATAACGTACATATGGTCTGTACGCCGCCACAGCCCGGTCATCTGCAAATCAATCCTGTTTCCACTCTGGACTGCAAACAATTGCCTAATTATGGCCGTCAGCGTAAGATATCACATCACCAGGCTTTACGTCTGCCACAGACGTGACTGATCGATAGCATAAATCCAAGTCGCACTTGTATTAATTGGTGGAAAAATAAATGGTTGGTGATAGATTATAGTCAACATAAACGCCACGTGTGTGTATTGTGAGCTAGGGGAGGGGATGAGGGAAGAGGGGGGGCACCTCTGTAGTTCAGGTCAGTCACAGACGTTTTCAGCCACGTGCAGGTATCAGTTAATCAAGCAGACTATTTACACATAAGGACTGCTGTCTCCAAAAGACTCCACAAGGTGGCAGCACTTTACTAATCGAGAACCCCAGTTGGGGTCTCCTAGAATTGGGCTGGCTGGTTCCAAGCCAAAATGTTATAAATGTCTATACGGCAGCAATATAACTATTTTTTATTTACTAGCAGGTATAAAATAGGCATTACCAGATATTGTGATCGATAGGCACGATGAAGTTAAACATAAAATTCAAATTAAACTGCCGCCGCTTCCTCCGCGATCTTCCGAACTACTTACTGTTAACGACGTCATAATCACCGGGTAAGACATGACCGCGAGAGGAAATAGTTCTCATAAGTGGCACCAAATTATTCTGTTTCAGAACACATTGCATGAAATGAAGGTCAGATTTTTATTATTCAAATGTGTATATTTCTGGTTTAGACAATCGTGTCGCTTGCTAGTATAGCCGGTCGCTTGCTCACCCGTCGCTCTGTTGCTCGTCTCCAATTCTACAGGCCCCAATGTCAGAAACTCTAAGCTAGTTTGGGCCGCGGAACCAGGCTACAGAAACGCATTAGTCGGCCGGCCAAACCCCTCAAAAAAACATTTGATGGCATTTTTTGTTACAGGTGGGTACCTATGTGGAATAATATCTACAAGAGGTGTGCTTTCGAACCAGGGCGGTTACCACCTTAGATTTGACCTTGGAAGGTCGTTTAGAGGTCATTTGGTGCGGCAAACTTATTTAACGAGGTTGTCAACAGCGCATACACATCTTAATGACTACATCGGACAGTAACCTGACACAGTCACTTGGCAAAGATGTCTAGATATAGTCAGATAAAAACAACAAAAGCTGTTCTTAGGTTGGTGCATCTGTTGTCTTGGTTCCCTGGGGATGACCCAGCTGCTGATATCCCTATCTTTAACTTGACATTTAGCTTTTCTAACGCCAAACTAGCCACACCCCGGCCATCATACCCGGCTCGGTACTTTCTGTGGCGTCTTCTAATGACACCTCTCACCCAGGCCAGGACTGACGCCTAAACGTCTCCCCATCCCCCTCCCACTCCGCCACCAACGCCCCTGTCTACCTCACCCCATTCCAATAGACATTCCGGTCCACCGAGCCGCCACGAATTGAAGCGGGTTTCACCGGTTTAATCAAAGGCCGCAACAAATTTCATGTCATTACCATTTACCACTGAACCCCGAACTCTCCTCCACAGCTCCTAGACTCGCGCGAGACTGAGAGTGTCACAGCAAACCTTCCATCTTCCATCTCCGTCAAGGCGATTATGGTAATAATCACAAAATGACGATAATAAAATTTTATCTCAAGCACCGACGCCGGCAAAGTGAGTTTCCTCTAAAACTAACGTTTAATAAAATCTCACATTGCCAATTTCACAGTTCATTTCATTACGAGCGATATTACGATAACAATAGGAAACGATAAAAAAGGTGACAATCTCTCTGCTGCAGGGCGCCAATTTGGGTTTATGAACTAGTAACGCAGAACACGTGTTTGCTTTCATCTGAAAACACTATTTCATGCCGCAAATTGTATGAGAAGGGAAAGTAGTTGCTGCCTTCTGACATTTATCCAGGCACCTCTGGCAACCACACCGAAACATGACATGAAACCAGGCATGTCGGTCTTGGGTTGCTGAGGATAGAAAAAACAAAAGCCGTTCTTATTTTTTGATGAGGATAGAAGCAACAAAAGCCGTTCTTATGTTGATGAGGGTAGAAAGAACAAACCCGTTCTTATGTTGATGAGTCTGGAAACAACAAAAGCCGTTCTCACGCTAAAGAGGATAGAAACAACAAAAGCCCTTCTTATGTTGATGGGGATAGAAAGAACAAAAGTCGTTATGTTGTTGATGAGGATAGAAACAACAAAAACCGTTCTTATGTTGATGATGATAGAAACAACAAAAGCCGTTCTCGTGTTGAAGAGGATAGAAACAACAAAAGTCGTTCTTATGTTGATGAGGATAGAAAGAACAAAAGCCGTTTTGTTGTTGATCAGGATAGAAACAACAAACGCCTTTTTACGCTGATGAGGATAGAAACAACAAAAGCCGTTCTTATGTTGATGAGGATAGAAACAACAAAAACCGTTCTTATGTTGATGATGATAGAAACAACAAAAGCCGTTCTCGTGTTGAAGAGGATAGAAACAACAAAAGTCGTTCTTATGTTGATGAGGATAGAAAGAACAAAAGCCGTTTTGTTGTTGATCAGGATAGAAACAACGAAAGCCGTTTTACGCTGATGAGGATAGAGACAACAAAAGCCGTTCTTATGTTGATGAGGATAGAAACAACAAAAACCGTTCTTATGTTGATGAGGATAGAAACAACAAAAGCCGTTCTCGTGTTGAAGAGGATAGAAACAACAAAAGTCGTTCTTATGTTGATGAGGATAGAAACAACAAAAGCCGTTCTTATGTTGATGAGGATAAAAACAACAAACGCCGCTTATATGTTGATGAGGATAGAAACCACAAAGCCGTTCTTATGTTGACGAGGATAGAAACAACAAAAGCCGTTCTTATGTTGATGATGATAGAAATAACAAACACCGTTCTTATGTTGATGAGGATAGAAACCACAAAAGCCGTTCTTATGTTGACGAGGATAGAAACAACAAAAGCCGCTCTTATGTTGATGATGATAGAAACAACAAAACCGTTCTTATGTTGACGAGTATAGAAACAACAAAGGTCGTTCTTATTTTGATCAGGATAGAAACAACAAAAGCCGTTCTCACGCTGAAGAGGATAGAAACAACAAAAGCCGTTCTTATGTTGATGGGGATAGAAAGAACAAAAGTCTTTCTGTTGTTGATGAGGATAGAAACAACAAAAGCCGTTCTTATGTTCATCAGGATAGAAACAACAAAAGCCGTTCTGTTGTTGATGAGTATAAAAACAACAAAAGCCGATCTTCTTTTGATCAGGATAGAAACAACAAAAGCCGTTCTCACGCTGAAGAGGATAGAAACAACAAAAGCCGTTCTTATGTTGATGAGGATAGAAAGAACAAAGGCCGTTCTGTTGTTGATGATGATAGAAACAACAAAAGCCGTTCTGTTGTTGATGAGGATAAAAACAACAAAAGCCGTTCTTATGTTGATGGGGATAGAAAGAACAAAAGCCGTTATTATGTTGATGGTGATAGAAACAACAAAAGCCGTTCTGTTGCTGATGAGGATAGAAACAACAAAAGCCGTTCTTATGTTGATGAGGACAGAAACAACAAAAGCCGTTCTTATGTTGATGGATATAGAAAGAACAAAAGTCGTTCTTATGTGGATGATAATAGAAAGAACAAAAGCAGTTCTGTTGTTGATGAGGATAGAAACAACAAAAGCCGTTCTTATGTTGATGATGATAGAAAGAACAAAAGCCGTTCTTAAGTTGATCAGGATAGAAACAACAAAAGCCGTTCTTATGTTGATGGTGATAGAAAGAACAAAAGTTGTTATTATGTTGATGGTGATAGAAACAACAAAAGCCGTTCTGTTGCTGATCAGGATAGAAACAACAAAAGCCGTTCTTATGTTGATGAGGATAGAAACAACAAAAGCCGTTCTTATGTTGATGGGGATAGAAACAACAAAAGTCGTTCTTATGTTGATGATAATAGAAAGAAGAAAAGCCGTTCTGTTGTTGATGAGGATAGAAACAACAAAAGCCGTTCTTATGTTGATGATGATAGAAAGAACAAAAGCCGTTCTTATGTTGATCAGGATAGAAAGAACAAAAGCCGTTCTTATGTTGATGGTGATAGAAAGAACAAAAGTAGTTCTTATGTTGATGAGGATAGAAAGAACAAAAGCCGTTATTATGTTGATGGTGATCGAAACAACAAAGGCCGTTCTTATGTTGATGGTGATAGAAATAACAAAAGCCGTTCTGTTGCTGAGAGGATAGAAACAACAAAAGCCGTTCCTATGTTGATGAGGATAGAAACAACAAAAGCCGTTCTTAAGTCGATGAGGATAGAAACAACAAAAGCCGTTCTTATTTTGATGATGATAGAAACAACAAAAGGCGTTTTTATTTTGAAGAGGATAGAAACAAGAAAAACCGTTCTTATGTTGAATAGAGGATAGAAAAAACAAAAGCCGTTCTAATTTTGATGAGGATAGAAACAACAAAAGCCGTTCTTATGTTGATGGGGATAGAAACAACAAAAGCCGTTCTTATTTTGAAGAGGATAGGGACAACGAAAGCCGTTCTTATGTTGATGAGGATAGAAAAAACAAAAGTCGTGCTTATGTAGATGATGATAGTAAGAACAAAAGCCGTTCGAATGTTGATGAGGATAGAAACAACCAAAGCCGTTATTATGTTGATGATGATGCACTCATAATGTCACTGAAAACCAAAAAGGAAACCTTCAAAAAACCAACTTTTCAATTTTATCTTGACTTATGATGCTATGCCTTAAAAACAGGACGTTCGGTTCTCTTCATTTCCTCGCCGAATTCCGTATACCGCACAGTACAGATTCTGTCCACGCATGGAGAGGGCAGAACTGTGTACTTGGTGCGCATCAGTAATAGCTTCACCAGGGAGCACCACAGTATCACGTGGTGTCTACGGTATTCGCCACCGAAATGAGGATTTTGCACAACTCCCGTTAGGCCTAACAGCACAAATAGTTTTGTTTTCTTTTTACAAGAACGCAGATCACCTTTGGTGCTTATCCGAAACATGTTGTGTTTTAATACTGTGAATCCCAACTGCCGCATGTTTACCGAGGAGATACGACCATTACGTTTTACACCGATTGCTTCCCATAAGGCGTCCATTTCCCCCATCAGCTCTGGAGTCCCAAGTTCTCAAAACCTTAAGGCCGGTGTCCGTGGGATGCGGGGGGTGGAGGCTTGACCATCATCATTGGCACTTCCATTTTCATTTTCTCCCCTTACGCTTTACGACTGCTTAATGGGGAGTGACAGACCAGTTATCACGGCAGATCGACTTTTAACATTAACGTAGATTCCTACGGGGGCGGACAGACGTAAGGGGGGGCGGGGTGGGGGGTGGGGGTGGAGACAGTGCGGACAGGTTGTGAGTCGGTGCTACTTCATCCACCTTGTGGCGCTCGACTCAGTCATAAAGACCAGACCGGCTTGACTCCAAGTCGGGCACACCGCAACCATTGATGGGGTGGTGGAGGGGGGGGGGATGAGGACGGGTGGCGGAGGAGAGGGCGTGGGGAGGGGTGGTGATGCTGGAGAATGGGGAGGGGGTGTCGGGGAGGGGGGAGAGGGCAGGGGTGATGCGGCAGTAGGCGGGTGTGTTGGGGAGGGAGGGGGAGGGAGGGAGAGAACGGGGGTGATGTGGGAGGAGGAAGAGGGTGTCTAGGAGGGAGGAAATGGGGAGTGGTATTGAGAAAAGTGGGGAGGGGTGATGTGAGAGGAGGATGATGAGGGGGTGTCGGGGGAGGATGAGTGGCAGGGCGGAGGCTGATATATAAAATAGAGAGGTATACCCCAAACCCTTAGTGAAGACCCTCTGAACGATATAATGATACAGTACCGGGATGCTGAAGACCATATATCTTTGTCCACAACCGTCGTGGAAGACACAGCCAGAGCTTCAACGCCGCATTGCAATCGACATTGTAATCGACAAGATATTCCTCTTCGGAGCCCTCGGCGACAGGCGGCGTGAGAGGTCTACGGCAGCCGTGACGGGTCATGTGACAGACAGATGAGGAGCCAGCCACCCGTCGACAGCCACATCTCTGAAGACGTCAGAACACCATTTAATTGTGAACGAACCCGGCGAGTGGCGTGACAGACAGAAGTCCACCACCCATCCCCGTCCCCCACCCCGTCCCCCACCCACCCCCTCTCAACCACACCCAACACCCACCTCCTCTCACCCACCACCCACCTCCTCTCACCCACCACCCACCTTTTCTCACCCACACCAACCCCCTCTCAACCCCCGCCACCACCGGGCGGCGTCCTCCGCCACGAAAATCTATTCTGGTGAGATTCGATAACATTGCTGGGTCCGTCGTCTTAACAAACGTCACCTGTGCCCTTTACGGCATTCACATCATGAACCGCAGTGAAGCACAGCCCCGCAGCAAAACGGTCCGCGTATAACTCAAAACGGCAGAGCGTGTTCATCCTAAGCGACCAACCGGCGCCCGCCCCCCGTGGTGGCCGAGTTGGCAATGTGTCAGGTGTGTAGGGGTAGTGTATGGCAGACAGCATAGGACTGAGGCAAGGGCTGTACCCCCCCCCCCCACCCCGCCAACCCTCACCGATACTCTCCAGACCCTACTCCCTATCCCCGGCCCACCCCCCCTAGCAACTCAGCAACCGTTCTAAAAAAACATAAGCAAGCCTACGATGTGACTCCGCCCCCTAGCCTAGCGCACTGACCACCACTTAAAGTGGACTATCATTCAATCACCGGCTAAACGGGCAGCGAGGGCTGGTCTGACGGCGGTCTGTGCTGAGAGGACGAGTTGTCAGTCCCGGCAGCTGTGTCAGACGGTCGACCCCACCCCCACCCCCCGCACAGCCGTCCAGCCTAACAACACCCCCCCCCCCTCCTCCCGGACCCCAAGTGGATTGACTCTTCATGAAGTCTATCGCTGCGCAGCAAGCTGGATAGCGATATTCAAGGGACAACATCAAGCTGGATAGCGATATTCAAGGGATAACCTCCAGCTGGATAGCGGTATTCAAGGGACAACCTCAAGCTGGATAGCGATATTCAAGGGACAACCTCAAGCTGGATAGCGGTATTCAAGGGACAACCTCAAGCTGGATAGCGGTATTCAAGGGACAACCTCAAGCTGGATAGCGGTTCAAGGGACGACCTCAAGCTGGATAGCGGTATTCAAGGGACAACCTCAAGCTGGATAGCGATATTCAAAGGACAACATCAAGCTGGATAGCGGTATTCAAGGGACAACCTCAAGCTGGATAGCGATATCCAAGGGACAACCTCAAGCTGGATAGCGGTATCCAAGGGACAACCTCAAGCTGGATAGCGGTATCCAAGGGACAACCTCAAACTGGATAGCGGTATTCAAGGGACAACCTCAAGCTGGATAGCGGTATTCACAGGACAACCTCAAGCTGACAGACATCTCAATCTTCTCTGGAATATATATTTCCGAAACCGTCATCTGAGGCAACAGCCTTAAATTAACACGGCCATGTAGCCATCACTGGATGTTCATTACAACCTGGCTTACATGTCTCGCAAATGGTTGTGAGACAAAGGATGCATAGGCGACGATATCGCAGACATGAGCCACAGCAGCAGGAGGGAAAAAGCGCGATAAAGTGCTAATTAACGAAACTTCCATTTCCTCCGCGCTCTATTGTTAGAAACTGGAAAGAGTGGAGAAGGAAAACGACTTTTGACAAGGACCACGTGTGTCGCGGTTACGTGTGACGTATGTGACAGCCAGCGGCGGGAGGGGGAGGAGGGGGAGGGGGGGGGGGCAGGGGGAGGGGGAGGAGGGCGTGGTGAAGGCCGGGCGCTGAGCCTCTCCCCAATATAAGCCAGACAGCCGTGTCGCGGCAAGCGCATTGATTTCTGGCCGAGGTCCCGAGCATGTTACAAGACAAGACAGCCCCATTACACAGGGACATTTTTTCAACCTCCCTCGTGAATCCACCTCCGGGATGAAAGTGTAGCGTACTCGGACTGGGAGCCACTCCAACAGGTTTGTCTGCCGTGTCACTCGAAGGCAGGAACCCACGGACAGAAGGACATCTCTGTGCATTAAGTTAACAAGGCTTGGATTGAATCACAGGAAGGACGCAATCTGTTATAAGGCGGGTTTATCGCAAGGATACGGCTAATATTAGAGGCTTTGTCTCACAAGGACAAGATCGAAGGCGAAATCTGATCCGTGCACATGGACAAGGTACATATGGAAATGACACGTGTCGTGTTTTTCCCGCTCGGTTGCCAAGGAAGCCAGTGGCGAGGGACAGGGACAAGGTAAAGAGCACGACACGAGAGGCTGTAAATCTGCACTCCACTCTCATCGTCCATTCAGGGATCACGAGTGAAGTGACGCGGCGAACCTGACGAGAGACGGCGCCCAGTGGACTAATGACGTCACTGTGGACTTGGTCATTTGACCAGGGCTACCTTTGGTAATGGACCCATTACCCGCTATGCGGGACCACTGGTAATGGGTGTGGTGACTACTACAGTGCAACAGCGGTTGGTGAGTAAATAAATAACGGCTGATTTTTAACTCTTTGGTTAGACCCAACCAAGCAAAAATGTGTAAATGAAAAAAATCATTAGACCAACAGAGGAAGATTTTCATCAATTTATGATCAAGGAGATGGCGATATTGTCACCGGAAATGACGCCACAACATATCGGCGTCTGAAATGACGTAGAACAATGGACAGCTGTCAGCAGTTAATCGTGACTATTTGTGCTCCCGACTTTAAGTGACAACAAAACAGAATTATAGCTGAAACAGACGTCGCCTTGGTTACTATGGCAGCCACTCTAAGGTCTCTGGCGACGGTTTTGATCGAGGTTGACATGGCGACGACGCCGTCGCCAATGACGTCATCATCATCACTATCATCACCAACATCATCATCATCATCAGACGCCGGCGCCATAGCCAACCTGATGTCCATCTTCCCTAGTTCCGAGTCCAGTCCCCAGGGGGCGCAGCGGGCGCCCGGCGTCATCATGATCGTGGTGGGCGTGGTGGCCATCGCCAGCAACCTGCTCTCCCTGGCGGCCATCTTGGCCCTGGGCCGGGCCTGGTCCACCAACCTGCGCCTGATCGCCAGCCTGAGCGCCGCGGACGTCCTGGTGTCCGTCAGCGTCCTGCTGGGCCTGCTCCAGATGAGTCCCCACCGGTCCGAGGCCGAGACGTGCGGCTACCTGGCCTGGCGCGGCCTCAAGATGACCCTCCACGTCATCTCGCTCCTCAACCTGCTGGGGCTGGGCTTCGACCACTACTTCGCCATCGTCCGGCCGCTGGAGTACCACGTCAAGCTGGGTCTCGGCCGCAGCAACGCCATGATCATGGCCTTCTGGACCACCGCCGTCTTGGTCGGCTATTCCGACGTCTTCATCCCGTCGCCCATGTATTACTATTGTGGCTACTTCGATGAGTCGTACGCCAAGGCCGCCGGCTGGAACACGCGTGACGTCACCGATGACGTCACAACGGCATACGCCGCGGTCAGGTCTATGAACTTCACCGCCATCATGCGTGGAGTTGATTTAGTTACAGATGATTTTAATGCCACGTCGACAGTCATGGGCGCGGGGCCTCGGCGGAAAGGAACATCAATGAAGGACGTGTCGACGGGGATATCCCGTCTAGTAGAAGGCGCACGCATTGCGCAGCCGCACGCACGGCTGCCAAGCAACGATGGTGACGTCACATGGCCCACAGCGGAAGTGGACGCGGACGTCGTCAACGATTACACGTCGGCTACATCCGGTTTCCGGGAGTTTTCGGTCGACGACGTCACGCTATCGCCGTGTGAGCGAGTGGCGTGCGGTAAGTACAACTCCGAGTACGCGGTGTTCCTGCTGGCGGCCCTCACCCTTGTCGGCATGGTCTTCCTCTACTCCCAGGTGTGTGTCGCCATCCACAAGATGCGCTTCACCGGCCGGTGTCGCCACACGCTGCGCCGCAACCGCTACGGCCTGGTGACGACGCTCATGCTGCTGGCCGTCTTCATCCTGTGCTGGCTGCCCTACTGCCTTCTGGAGGTCATCATCCTGGTCATGATGCAGACGGATCACTCCAGCTCGGCGTATTACTTCGCCATGGCCGTCCACCTCGATCCTTATCTCTACAACCTGCTGCTCGTCCACGCCCTCTGCGATCCCGTCATCTACGCGCTGCGCATGCGCGAAGTGAAGAAGGGCTACTGGCGGCTGGGGCAGCTGTGCTGCGGGCGGAGATACGGATCCTACTGGCTGCCGGCCTGGTGGAGCGGCCGGAGCAACCAGGCCAGGGCGGCGGCGGCGACGGCGGCGGCGGCCGAGACCCGCAGCGGAAGTGCGTGCTCCAGCGAGAGAAGGCGTACGAACGCCTGTTCTAAGGGAAACGGAATCTCCGGCAACAGTCTTACTTCCGGCACTATTCCGACGTCGCTAAGCAACGTAGCGCACGTGGTGCCAGGTGGTGACGCCAAGGTGGCGGTGGCGCCGCCGCCACCGTGCCACCAGCCTGGCCACCCGGCGGCCGACGCGACAGGCCAAAGGACTACGATGACGTCACCGTTGCGCGGCCGCCGACGTCATCATACCGACCAAACCCCACCCGAACCACGGCTGGTCACCCCCAACGTACATGACGTCCCAAGCGATCTCAGTACGATCTCTGTCCACACGAGTCAGACTAGTATCGGAATTATATCCCAGGGGAATCGGGAAGCAACGCGTGACGTCACTGAGGGTGTGACACGCGTCTGTCCAAGCGCTGATGACTTCATGCCAGACGTAGTGACGTCGACTATCCTGCAGGCCATGCCAGGTCTGAATCATCTCATTGACCAATCCATCCCGCTGATAATACGGTCATTCCAGAAGGGAACGGTGCAAGCTGAGCGTACGGAGTGCATGTAAACAACCTAACGATTATAGCCATTTCCATGCACATTGCACCCATTTCTACATGAGTCTATTTAAACATATTCGATCGAAATATCGATCTACTGTCGTTATGATGGAAGATGTGCAGTTAATAAAATAGTATGTATTATATATGTATCATATTTGCCAGACTTTGTTATAAACATGATTACAATTCACATTATTTATCATAAAATAGGTTATTACAAGAGCACACACTGTACTATATTTTACCATGGCCCCAGTGTTGTGGCTGTAGCACGGGCAGAAATCAAGACCGGGTCTGCGGACTGTGAGATTGTTGCCCCTCCTACAGCCACAGAACTGGGGCTTATCCGACCCCACCCCATCATTTTTTAAACACTACTTTCTTGTTCTTAATTATGCTGCAGTTCATGACACTAAAATCGAGTGTGATGTCAATGAAATCGTCTTCAAGTAAAAATTATTGAACCTGAAACGAGGCTCAGATGGTAAGCAGCAACGAGGCTCAGATAGCAAGTAGAAACGAGGCTCCGATAGTAAGCTGAAACGAGGCTTAGATGGTAAGCAAAAACGAGGCTCAGATGGTAGGCAAAAATGAGACACAGATGGCAAGCAGAAACGAGGCTCAGATGGCAAGTATAAACGAGGCTCAGATGGTAAGTAGAAACGAGGCTCAGATGGTAAGCAGAAACGAGGCTCAGATGGCAAGCGGAAACGAGGCTCAGATGGTAAGCACGAACGAGGCTCAGATTGTTAGCAGAAACGAGGCTCCGATGGCAAGCAGAAACGAGACTTAGATGGTAAGCAGGAACGAGGCTCAGATAGTAAGCAGAGACAAGGTTCAGATGGTAAGCAGAAACGAGGCTCAGATGTCAAGCAGAAACGAGGCTCAGATGGTAAGCAGGAACGAGGCTTACATGGTAAGCAGGGTGAGCTGCAGCTCAACAGGGCGTGGGTTCGCTAGCACTTTCTGCTTCCCACCATGTGGTGACGTTACTTCTAACGCCAAGCCAACCCTATTTCCTTTTCCCGGGAGGGAGGTCACGCCGACCGCTGCTTTGCAAAAATACACGTTGAACGAGAGACTAGGAGACGCCGTAATAGTCGGGACCAAACAACGAGATATCGATGATGAAAGATTGTTGCAAGCTCCTCCGGTCTCAGATAGGATTAGTCAGTCATAGGCACAAAGGTCGTGAAATAAATCGAAAAAAACTGCGACAACATAATCCCCACGTCTATCATATAACAGATACGGACGGATACCAACCAACTTGCCAGCAGTAAACGAAAAATCAACATCAATTCTAATAGCAAACCGGGTAAAAATGTTATATTATAAATGCGACAGTTGACAACAAGACGATATCTCTTCTACGTACCATGTTCTGATATCGGGACAGTAACATGTGACCGCCCCTGCCATTCGCTTTGGAGACGAATTGATGGCGAAATTGAACAACGTCCCATTTTAGCGCCAAATAAGAGCCGTTTTGTATCTGTGAACTTTTTCCTCCTCAAAGCCAATGCAGACATTGCTTGCAGGCAAGATGGATCTGGCCGAAATGGAATGCGGTGGGAGGCAGGGTTACGGTTACATGTGTCAATAGACTACAAGAGTGGGAAGAAGAGGTGGTTAATGCGATTGCTAATACATCCATCTTTCTCCACCATTCTACCTCCCTCCCCCTGGAGAGATTGTTCCCCCTGCCGATTTTTCTCGTGAATAATAGGATTCCTTCGCTACGCCAATTAACTGCAACCTGACTGGACCCCCATTCAAGAATTGTCGTAGATAGCACAAAAGAATCTACGACAAATCTCGGTACACGACATCGTAGCTGTATAGTGGTCGATAATACGGGTGATTAGACCTGCCCTGTCCACAACCCCCCTCTACCGTTCCCACGACTTGTTGACCCCCCGCCCCCTCCAGTTAGCTAGAAGGAGGGGTAGTGTAGTGTGAGACGCCAAAGTCCAAAGGGAGGCAGAAGTTTCTCAGAAAAGCGTAACCCGACAACGAATGAATCAAACATGGAGCGGTGCGGCATCAGCTAAAATTGGAAATTTCATCAGTGCTCGTAGAGCACGACATGAAATTAAGATTTCATGAATAAACCAAAATAGATCTGATAATGCATTCTCCGTACTTTAGGTACTTCCGGTAGCCTTTTAAAGTCAAAACGAGGCTGACCTCGACCTTCCTTCGTAGGCTTGGCTTTTGATAATGAAGTAACAAACTCACCTCCGCAGGCCTTATCCGCCCTTCCTCTACCCTCTGGCCAGTTGGGAGATGAGATGAAGATGAAATAATGATGAAATCCTTTCCAGACTTGCAGGACTTCTGTTAACAGTGTTTAAGTCAACGAACTAAACACTCGACTGAGTACACCGTCCCTGAACCAAATTCCATCCAGGACAGAGAGTTATTGTCACAAAACCACAACAAAATCCACTTCTTTCCCTCATCCGGTTGAAAACCAACGTAAAACTTGCACTGAGTTGAACTAAAAATCCATCCAGGAGCAAATGAGTGCCCAATTGGGTGACAAACTTGGAACTTAACCCCACCCAGGAGAAGAAGAAGCAGGTGGAAACCCGTCAGTATCCCTTATCTGCAAGCAATCAAGACAAGAAAGTCAGAATGAACAATAATAATAACCCTATATATAGTCCCAACAACTAATAGAAAGGGAAGGGATATGGGTGGGATTATCAGATATATTTTGGTTTATTCATGAAATCTTAATTTCATGTCGTGCTCTACGAGCACTGATGAAATTTCCAATTTCATCTCATAAACCGAAAATAGATCTGATAATGCATGTTCAAAGTTTAGGTAAGGCAAAGAACTATTTCTTGAAATGTGTTCTGCTCTGCCCTCTCTGCAATTTCTTTATGGTAGAAATTGTAGAAAGTTGAAGCATTTGACCAGTTGGCTGCTTCAAAGATTTGTTCTGTTTTCATGCCTTGATGCTTTGCCCTTGAGGTACTTGCAGCTCGCGTTGAATGAGCCTTGTATTTACTTGTGTCAATCCCTGCTTGGGCCATTAGCATTTTAAGCCATCTTGCAACGGAGCATTTCGCCACTGTGTTATGTGGCTTGATGAAACTGATGAGCATTTGGGCTTTCTGAGCTTCACTTTCCCGGAGTGGAGCTGTCCGTTGTATGTATTTATTTATGCATTGTACTGGGTCAAGCAGCCCATCAGATCTGTAGTGCGATACAGATACCTTACTGTGAAGTTTACCAGGTCTCTTTGTCTTTGTGAGACCAGGGATATAGAATTCCATGTCCTCCCCCTTCATCCTCATGTATTTCAGGTTCAGCTGTTGCAACTCAGAGCCTCTGCTTGCGCTGCATAAGGCTAACAACATGGTCACCTTAAGCGTGAGTGTTTTGAGATTTAGGTTCCCATTGTCTCCCAGGGAACGAATGTGTCTGAGCACCATATCCACATCCCACGTGTCCACATATCTTGGTTTAGGGGGCCTCATGTTGAACATCCCTTGTAGCAAAGTTTTGATCACTGGATGTTGCCCCACCGGATATCCTTCTATCTGGGGGTGAAAAGCCGAGAGAGCTGATCTGTACCCATTCATGGTTGTATACTCCATTCCCTTGTCAAACACATCAGCCAGGAAATCTGCTATATTTCCCAGAGTGGCTTGAAATGGAGCGATTTTCCGTCCACCACACCAGCAAACCCACTTATTCCAGGAGCAACTGTAAGCGGATTTAGTTCCCTCTCTGCGGGCTCGCAAGAAAATCTCGGCAGCCCGGCTTGAAAGACCTCTTGCAAGTGTGCGTTCCCTGAGACCTTCCAAGCCGCTAATTTCAGATCTCCTCTCCCGATCAGCGGATGCGGGTCGCCTTTTGGTGACGTCAGTAACCTCTGTAGCGGAGGTAACAGTACAGGTTGATCCACTAGCATTCCCAGAATGACTGGGAACCACGGCTGCGTCTGCCAAGTGGGAGTAATCAGAATGACAGTGGCCTGTTCTTTCTGGATTTTTGCCAGACACTTGTTTATCAGGCAAAAAGGAGGAAACGCATAGCTCCCCTGACATGCCCAAGGGATGCTGAATGCATCGGTTGTCTGTGCAAATGGGCCTGGTTTCCAA
Organism: Arenicola marina; assembly: GCA_964019135.1. Taxonomy (NCBI): domain Eukaryota; kingdom Metazoa; phylum Annelida; class Polychaeta; family Arenicolidae; genus Arenicola; species Arenicola marina. The sequence goes on along the minus strand of OZ025259.1, from coordinate 10,843,672 downwards.
CTCACATAATTTTGTGTCTGGGCATTGGTTCTGTCTGCAAACAGGTCTTTTTGAATGGGACTCCACTTCTGTGCTACTGCCTTGAATATCCCGGGTCCAACTTCCAGTTGCTGCCATCGGTGTAGATTCTGGATTCCTGGTCTGCAACTGTGTTGTGAATTCCTGGCAGATGCTCCGCAGTAAGCATGATCTTTTTCGACAGACAAAAGTGCCAAAGCTAATTTGTCAGTTTCAACAGGTTCCTTGACCTTGTGCCCCCCATCCGGTTGACCTGAGCCACTGTGGCACTGTTGTCCACTCGCAGGTGTACATGCTGGACCGATCGGTCTCGTGTGAAGGCTCGCACTGCGAAAGTTGCTGCCAGCAGTTCCAGGCAGTTTATGTGTAATTTCCTTTCGTCTGCACTCCAGAGACCCTGGGTGGTCACTCCTTCGCACACCGCACCCCATCCCTTCATTGAGGAGTCCGAAGTGATGACTAGGTCTGGTATGACTGAAATCAACGTTCTGCCATTCCACCATTGCAATTCCTCCTTGCTCTCTGGTGATAAAGTCAAATGAGCTGCATAATTCTGGTTGTTCGCCAGTAAAGCTTTCGATTTCTGCATCTGTAGGAGGCGATAATTCAGCGGTGCTGGTACCACAGCCAAAAGCGTTGCTGTTAGCTTGCCTATCAGTTTTGCAAGAGCTCTGACAGAAGTTCTGTTTCTCTGGCACAATTCCTGGCATTCTAACTGAATAGTTTGCACCTTCTCTAATGGCAAAGCCACCGTCATTTTGATCGAATCCAACAAGAAACCCAGAAACTCTAGGGTTTGTGTGGGAACTGTCACTGATTTGGGTCTGTTGATCGAGAAACCCAGTGCCTCCAGCAGCCACTGTGCTGTGTTGATGTCCAACACCAACCCCTCTCTGTTCCTGTTCAAAAACAGCATGTCGTCTAGGTAGATGACCACTCTGATCCCCATTCGTCGAAGGAGGGCAATCACTGGTTTCATTAGTTTGGTAAACGAGCGGGGAGCTGATGCTAGCCCGAAGGGCAAGACCTTGAACTGGTATATTTTCCCTGCCCACACAAACTTCAGATACTTTCTGACATTCTGGGCCATCGGAATGCAGAAATATGCATCCTTTAAGTCGAGTTTCCCCATCCAGTCCCCCGCCTGAATCAGGTTTAAAGCTGAAACAATCCCTTCCATCTTGAAGTGTTCGTATCTTACATAAGCATTCAGCTGTTTCAGATTGAACACTGGCCGCTGGGACCCGTCTTTCTTTGGTCGCAGAAACAGATGGCTCATGAACTGATCCGGTGTGTTCATGGTTCGCTCGATGGCATTTTTTGAGTACAACTCTTGTACCTGTTCTGAGATTTTTGTATGTTCTTCTCTTGAGAGAACTGGGGAAGAGCAGTTGAGTTTTGGTGGAGGAGTGGTCACAAAGTCTATGTGACCATGTTACCATGTTCAAAATCTTTGGATCTTTTGTGATCTTTCCCCAATTGTTGGCAAAATGCTTGATCCTCCCTCCCACAGGCCATTGGGTTATCCCTGGAGAGGACAAGTTCAATCCTACTATGCTGCTGTGCATTGTTATGGGGGGATCCTGACTTACTGGTGATACCAGAAGACTTTGAGACTGAGGTAAAGGATACATACCGTGAGGCCTTCCCCCCTCTGGGCTGTTGGCCTTGTCGGGAAAACCGTGGTTTCCCCTCCCACTTCGGTTTTGGTAGACCTTTTGGTCTCGTGGGAGGGGTCCTCTGAAAGGGCTTGCGCTCAACATGTTGTCTCTTGGGTGGAGACGAAATGGCTCCCAGGGACTGTCTGATCTGGCGCGAACGTTTCGATTCCCTCGCCTTATGATATAGAGCGCGATAAAATTTTCCACCAAACAGTTCTTTCCTGTTAGCATTCAGCAAAGCTTCATTTTGGCGGAGCAAATGGCTGGCTTTCTTGTGATCACGGAGGAACTTGCATAGCACATTCCACCTCCTGTTGTAGTTTGTGAGCACATTCGTCTGGCCTATCAGGACAATGCTTTTTTCCACCAGCAGTAGGAGTTCTCTGAGGTCACAGGACCTGTCCTTAGCATTTTTTGCTGAGAAAAGCAGCTGCCACAGTTTGGACAAGGGCCCCATGGTGTCAAGCAGTTTAGATTGAATCTTGACAAAACTGCCATCTATCAACCTGGCAGCTGGTTGTTGCCCTTTGTCCAACAACTCCACAATGTCATCATCCAGCTTGTGTGGCTCCAACGAATCATGTTTTGGGAGAGGGTTATCAGCCAAAACCGTGTTCTTGGCTACCTCCTCCCCAAGCCACTCAGTGAAATATTTCCTTATGAAACCGTCCTGTTCAGGGTCGAATTTCCAGTCTTTTGCCTTTTTCTGGCCTAATGGATCGAACATGATGAGCCCTGGACCTGAAGCGACCTCACTGACCAGGGGGTCCGACACACACGAACGAGCGGGAGAGGAGCTGTCTCCCTCGTCTGACGATGACGCTTGTCCTTCGGATTCCGAGGACGATAAACTGACGTCCGTAAGGCCCTGCACCTCCGGTACGTCAATTTTGCATTTCTTAGGGATCTTGTAAGTCCCCAAGTCCAGCCGGCCGGTCGCCAGGCCCGTGGCACTTGTTTCCACCAACCCCAGAGGGGAGGCGGCTTTCACGGCCCCATCGGGGTCCGAAACGGTATTGTCGGTGTCCAAACAGGCCCCCGACGGTCCAGGAGGTGAACCAGCACTCACATCCTCCATAATACCCTTCGATGCCCCCAAGTGGGCGGCGATGTCGCACGATAAAAAACTTCCGACGGAAGCACACGTCTATCTTCTTCAAAAGCCAAGATGGAGAAGGAAGGTCGAGGTCAGCCTCGTTTTGACTTTTAAAGGCTACCGGAAGTACCTAAAGTACGGAGAATGCATTATCAGATCTATTTTCGGTTTATGAGATGAAAGCTTCCATGGGAAGGAAGAAAACCCGACAAAGAGGCCACGTGTTCATGTTCCACGTGAGAATAATTCCAACTATTTAAATCTCCGTTCCCTGTTACTCTCGTCCATTCACATCCCCACCGAGAAAATTCAGAGGTGAGTCACAAGTCACGCGGCGGCCATGTTTTACCGGAACACTCTGTCCAAGTACCATGCTTCACGTCAAATAACAAACAAACTCGCTCTCGCTCTCGCTCTCGCTGTCGCTGTCGAAGATCAGCACCGCGATATATCGCTCTAGCGCCGACAAGCTTGACCGTGAGAGCTTAACTTCTAGGGCCAAAAAAAATAAGTTTGGTGCCCATTATACAACTAAGCTGACTAAAAGTATAAAACATGTTTACATCCTTGGCCGCGAAGGTACCTGGATGTTTTTGAGGAGGCTGGCTGCCTGCAGACTAAGCACAGAGCCCGTGACAGCGGCGCTGAAACCATGGCAACCGCGGGAGTGACAAGCTCCTGTCCGCAGCGAAGCCCATGGCGATCGGAGCCGCCGAGCTGAAAACCATGACAACCAAGGACTGACAAGCTCCGGTCTGCAGCCGGGCGCTGAGGAAAGAGGGACCAAGGGATCGGCAGGCTCCGGTCTGTAGACCAAGGGATCGGCAGGCTCCTGTTTGTAGACCAAGGGATCGGCGGGCTCCGATCTGTAGACCAAGGGATCGGCGGGCTCCTGTCTGTAGACCAAGGGATCGGCAGGCTCCTGTCTGTAGACCAAGGGATCGGCAGGCTCCGGTCTGTAGACCAAGGGATCGGCAGGCCCTGGTCTGTAGACCAAGGGATCGGCGGGCTCCGGTCTGTAGACCAAGGGATCGGCGGGCTCCGGTCTGTAGACCAAGGGATCGGCAGGCCCTGGTCTGTAGACCAAGGGATCGGCGGGCTCCGGTCTGTAGACCAAGGGATCGGCAGGCCCTGGTCTGTAGACCAAGGGATCGGCGGGCTCCGGTCTGTAGACCAAGGGATCGGCAGGCTCCTGTCTGTAGACCAAGGGATCGGCAGGCTCCGGTCTGTAGACCAAGGGATCGGCAGGCTCCTGTCTGTAGACCAAGGGATCGGCAGGCTCCTGTCTGTAGACCAAGGGATCGGCAGGCTCCTGTCTGTAGACCAAGGGATCGGCAGGCTCCTGTCTGTAGACCAAGGGATCGGCAGGCTCCGGTCTGTAGACCAAGGGATCGGCAGGCTCCTGTCTGTAGACCAAGGGATCGGCAGGCTCCGGTCTGTAGACCAAGGGATCGGCAGGCTCCTGTCTGTAGACCAAGGGATCGGCAGGCTCCTGTCTGTAGACCAAGGGATCGGCAGGCTCCGGTCTGTAGACCAATGGATCGGCAGGCTCCTGTCTGTAGACCAAGGGATCGGCAGGCTCCTGTCTGTAGACCAAGGGATCGGCAGGCTCCTGTCTGTAGACCAAGGGATCGGCAGGCTCCGGTCTGTAGACCAAGGGATCGGCAGGCTCCTGTCTGTAGACCAGGCTCTCCCTGATCCGCCTCGTGGGCTAGCGGCCGGCCAGGCGCTCCCTAATCCGCCTCGTGTGCTAGCGGCCAGGCTCTCCCTGATCCGCTTCTTGGGCCAGCGGCCAGGCTCTCCCGGATCCGCCTCGTGGGCTAGCGGCTAGGCTCTCCCGGATCCGCCTCGTGGGCTAGAGGCCGGCCAGGCTCTCCCTGATCCGCCTCGATGGCTAGCGGCCGGCCAGGCTCTCCCTGATCCGCCTCGAGGGCTAGCGGCCGGCCAGGCTCTCCCTGATTCGCCTCGTGGGCTAGCGGCCGGCCAGGCTCTCCCTGATCCGCCTCGTTGGCTAGCGGGCAGGCTCTCCCTGATCCGCCTCGTGAGCTAGCAGCCAGGCTCTCCCGGATCCGCCTCGTGGGCTAGCGGCCGGCCAGGCTCTCCCTGATTCGCCTCGTGGGCTAGCGGCCGGCCAGGCTCTCCCTGATCCACCTCGTGGACTAGCGGCCAGGCTCTCACTGATCCGCCTCGTGGGCTAGCTGCCGGCCAGGCTCTCCCTGATCCGCCTCGAGGGCTAGCGGCCGGCCAGGCTCTCACTGATCTGCTTCATGGGCTAGCGGCCGGCCAGGCTCTCCCTGATACGCCTCGTGGGCTAGCGGCCGGCCCGGCTCTCCCTGAACCGCCTCGTGGGCTAGCGGCCGGCCAGGCTCTCCCTGATCCGCCTCGTGGGCTAGCGGCCGGCCAGGCTCTCCCTGATCCGCCTCGTGGGCTAGCGGCCCGCCAGGCTCTCCCTGATCCGCCTCGTGTGCTAGGGGCCGGCCAGGCTCTCCCTGATCCGCCTCGTGTGCTAGCGGCCGGCCAGGCTCTCCCTGATCCGCCGCATGGGCTAGCGGCCGGCCAGGCTCTCCCTGATCCGCCTCGTGGGCTAGCGGCCAGGCTCTCCCTGATCCGCCTCGTGGGCTAGCGGTCAGGCTCTCCCTGATCCGCCTCGTGGGCTAGCGGCCGGCCAGGCTCTCCCTGATCCACCTCGTGGACTAGCGGCCAGGCTCTCCCTGATCCGCCTCGTGGGCTAGCGGCCGGCCAGGCTCTCACTGATCCGCCTCGTGGGCTAGCGGCCGGTCAGGCTCTCCCTGATCCACCTCGTGGACTAGCGGCCAGGCTCTCACTGATCCGCCTCGTGGGCTAGCGGCCGGCCAGGCTCTCCCTGATCCGCCTCGAGGGCTAGCGGCCGGCCGGGCTCTCACTGATCTGCTTCATGGGCTAGCGGCCGGCCAGGCTCTCCCTGATACGCCTCGTGGGCTAGCGGCCGGCCAGGCTCTCACTGATCCGCCTCGTGGGCTAGCGGCCGGCCAGGCTCTCCCTGATACGCCTCGTGGGCTAGCGGCCGGCCAGGCTCTCCCTGAACCGCCTCGTGGGCTAGCGGCCGGCCAGGCTCTCCCTGATCCGCCTCGTGGGCTAGCGGCCGGCCAGGCTCTCCCTGATCCGCCTCGTGGGCTAGCGGCCCGCCAGGCTCTCCCTGATCCGCCTCGTGTGCTAGGGGCCGGCCAGGCTCTCCCTGATCCGCCTCGTGTGCTAGCGGCCGGCCAGGCTCTCCCTGATCCGCCGCATGGGCTAGCGGCCGGCCAGGCTCTCCCTGATCCGCCTCGTGTGCTAGCGGCCAGGCTCTCCCTGATCCGCCTCGTGATCTAGCGATCAGGCTCTCCCTGATCCGCCTCATGGGCTAGCGGCCGGCCAGGCTCTCCCTGATCCGCCTCATGGGCTAGCGGCCGGCCAGGCTCTCCCTGATCCGCCTAATGGGCTAGCGGCCGGCCAGGCTCTCACTGATCCGCCTCATGGGCTAGCGGCCGGCCAGGCTCTCCCTCATCTGCCTCGTGGGCTAGCGGCCGGCCAGGCTCTCCCTCATCCGCCTCATGGGCTAGCGGCCGGCCAGGCTCTCCCTGATCCGCCTCATGGGCTAGCGGCCGGCCAGGCTCTCCCTGATCCGCCTAATGGGCTAGCGGCCGGCCAGGCTCTCACTGATCCGCCTCATGGGCTAGCGGCCGGCCAGGCTCTCCCTCATCCGCCTCGTGGGCTAGCGGCCGGCCAGGCTCTCCCTCATCCGCCTCATGGGCTAGCGGCCGGCCAGGCTCTCCTTGATCCACCTCGTGGGCTAGCGGTCAGGCTCTCCCTGATCCGCCTCATGGGCTAGCGGCCAGGCTCTCCCGGATCCGCCTCGTGGGCTAGCAGCCAGGCTCTCACTGATCCGCCTCATGGGCTAGCGGCCGGTCAGGCTCTCCCTGATCCGCCTCGTGTGCTAGCGGCCAGGCTCTCCCTGATCCGCCTCGTGAGCTAGCAGCCAGGCTCTCCCGGATCCGCCTCGTGGGCTAGCGGCCGGTCAGGCTCTCCCTGATTCGCCTCGATGGCTAGCGGCCGGCCAGGCTCTCCCTGATCCGCCTCGTGTGCTAGCGGCCGGCCAGGCTCTCCCTGATCCGCCTCGTGTGCTAGCGGCCGGCCAGGCTCTCCCTGATTCGCCTCATGGGCTAGCGGCCGGCCAGGCTCTCCCTGATCCGCCTCGTTGGCTAGCGGCCGGTCAGGCTCTCCCTGATCCGCCTCGTTGGCTAGCGGCCAGGCTCTCCCTGATCTGCCTCGTGAGCTAGCAGCCAGGCTCTCTCGGATCCGCCTCGTGGGCTAGCGGCCAGGCTCTCCCGGATCCGCCTCGTGGGCTAGCGGCCGGCCAGGCTCTCCCTGATCCGCCTCGTGAGCTAGCAGCCAGGCTCTCTCGGATCCGCCTCGTGGGCTAGCGGCCAGGCTCTCCCGGATCCGCCTCGTGGGCTAGCGGCCGGTCAGGCTCTCCCTGATCCGCCTCGATGGCTAGCGGCCGGCCAGGCTCTCCCTCATCCGCCTCGATGGCTAGCAGCCAGGCTCTCTCGGATCCGCCTCGTGGGCTAGCGGCCGGCCAGGCTCTCCCTGATCCGCCTCGTGGGCTAGCGGCCCGCCAGGCTCTCCCGGATCCGCCTCGTGTGCTAGCGGCCAGGCTCTCCCTGATCCGCCTCGTGGGCTAGCGGCCGGCCAGGCTCTCCCTGATCCGCATCATGTGCTAGCGGCCAGGCTCTCCCTGATCCGCCTAAAAAGCTAGCAGCCAGGCTCTCCCTGATCCGCCTCGTGGGCTAGCGGCCAGGCTCTCCCTGATCCGCCTCGATGGCTAGCGGCCGGCCAGGCTCTCCCTGATCCGCATCGTGTGCTAGCGGCCAGGCTCTCCCTGATCCGCCTCAAAAGCTAGCAGCCAGGCTCTCCCGGATCCGCCTCATGGGCTAGCGGCCGGCCAGGCTCTCCCTGATCCGCCTCGTGTGCTAGGGGCCGGCCAGGCTCTCACTGATCCGCCTCGTGGGTTAGCGGCCGGTCAGGCTCTCCCTGATCCGCCTCAAAAGCTAGCAGCCAGGCTCTCCCTGATCCGCCTCGTGGGCTAGCGGCCAGCCTCTCCCTGATCCGCCTCGATGGCTAGCGGCCGGCCAGGCTCTCCCTGATCCGCCTCAAAAGCTAGCAGCCAGGCTCTCCCTGATCCGCCTCGTGGGCTAGCGGCCAGCCTCTCCCTGATCCGCCTCGATGGCTAGCGGCCGGCCAGGCTCTCCCTGATCCGCATCGTGTGCTAGCGGCCAGGCTCTCCCTGATCCGCCTCAAAAGCTAGCAGTCAGGCTCTCCCGGATCCGCCTCATGGGCTAGCGGCCGGCCAGGCTCTCCCTGATCCGCCTCGTGTGCTAGGGGCCGGCCAGGCTCTCACTGATCCGCCTCGTGTGCTAGCGGCCGGCCAGGCTCTCCCTGATCCGCCTCATGGGCTAGCGGCCCGCCAGGCTCTCCCTGATCCGCCTCGTTGGCTAGCGGCCAGGCTCTCCCTGATCCGCCTCGTGAGCTAGCAGCCAGGCTCTCTCGGATCCACCTCGTGGACTAGGGGCCGGTCAGGCTCTCCCTGATTCGCCTCATGGGCTAGCGGCCGGCCAGGCTCTCCCTGATCCGCCTCGTTGGCTAGCGGCCAGGCTCTCCCTGATCCGCCTCGTGAGCTAGCAGCCAGGCTCTCTCGGATCCGCCTCGTGGGCTAGCGGCCGGCCAGGCTCTCCCTGATCCGCCTCGTGGGCTAGCAGCCCGCCAGGCTCTCCCGGATCCGCCTCGTGTGCTAGCGGCCAGGCTCTCCCTGATCCGCCTCGTGGGCTAGCGGCCAGGCTCTCTCGGATCCGCCTCGTGGACTAGCGGCCGGCCAGGCTCTCCCTGATCCGCATCGTGTGCTAGCGGCCAGGCTCTCCCTGATCCGCCTCAAAAGCTAGCAGCCAGGCTCTCCCTGATCCGCCTCGTGGGCTAGCGGCCAGGCTCTCCCTGATCCGCCTCGATGGCTAGCGGCCGGCCAGGCTCTCCCTGATCCGCATCGTGTGCTAGCGGCCAGGCTCTCCCTGATCCGCCTCAAAAGCTAGCAGCCAGGCTCTCCCGGATCCGCCTCATGGGCTAGGGGCCGGTCAGGCTCTCCCTGATCCGCCTCATGGGCTAGCGGCCCGCCAGGCTCTCCCTGATCCGCATCGTGTGCTAGCGGCCAGGCTCTCCCTGATCCGCCTCGTGGGCTAGCGGCCAGGCTCTCCCTGATCCGCCTCGATGGCTAGCGGCCGGCCAGGCTCTCCCTGATCCGCATCGTGTGCTAGCGGCCAGGCTCTCCCTGATCCGCCTCAAGAGCTAGCAGCCAGGCTCTCCCGGATCCGCCTCGTGGGCTAGCGGCCGGCCAGGCTCTCCCTGATCCGCCTCGTGTGCTAGGGGCCGGCCAGGCTCTCTCGGATCCACCTCGTGGACTAGCGGCCAAGTTCTCCCGGATCCGCCCTGTGGGCTAGCGGTTAACCAGGCTCTCCAACCCGTCGTCAACTCCCGCTAGGGTGCTAGGCCGCGCCAAATATCCTTTCAGTCGAGCACTTTGCGGCGCGCCTCCATCCGCAGAGCTTCCGGCCAATGTCAATTTCGAGAAATTGAGGGTGCGCATGGCTGGTCCAGTGTGACGTCATCCTTTTATGACAGTGTTTTCCATCCGATCAATTTGCAGGTAAACCGAACTAATTTAATTAGTTCGTTTCCTAATGTCCTGATCCACTTTTTGAGCTGACGAAAACCTGTTTTAGACGCGAAAAAAATCCAGGATGGATTTTAGCAAATGGGCGTGGAGCATCTGTTCCTGCCAATGTATTTTGGGGGCCTAGTCTCTGTGTGTCAGCGGCGTAATGTGTAATATCTCACCTACTTTGCACTGACGTGTGGTAAGCAGGTTAATTGTCTATTTTTTCACGACGCCGCGAAAGCTGGACTGTGACGATGCTTGTCTGTTTTGTTTTGTCGGGATTACGCGCGTGGTAAAGCGACACATACCAACTGCAGAGCAACAGCCATTCCCGCAAACAGTTGTGCTGTTTTATCGTGCCTTCACATCTTGCGCCATTATGCTCCAACGTCAACGTCGACATCGAATGGCATGACGTCAGCGTCGTAATGTCGTCAACGTATCGCTCATGTGTCGTCGACGTCATCTTACTGATATATCCCTTATATAAGTTACATCGTCTGCCTTATATCGTCTCCCTGATATCGTCTCGATGATATCATATCGCTGATATCACATCACTGATATCATATCGCTGATATCCTATCGCTGATATCATATCGTTGATATTATATCGCTGATATCATATCGCTGATATCATATCGCTGATATCATATCCCTGATATCATATCCCTTATATCATATCGCTGATATCATATCGCTGATATCGTCTCGCTGACATTGTCCCAATGACAACTTTATCAAGGGCTCAACAAGTTACCATACCAAGTTTGTGACAAATTCAGTGATCTTTCAGTAGTTTCAGGGTCTTATCTCAGAGAGGAATTATGTTTCCCCCATCAATCGGGATCGACGAGGCCAGATTTACCCTGGTTATGTCTCACCCACGTTACCACGACTTCCAGGAACCAGCCGAAAAATTACCCAGCACTAAATGTCTTACGTTTTTTTTAATAAACCAATTCAACAGAGCAGGAGGAAATTCGCTCCGTAGTTTCTCTGGATAGTTATGTGCCTATCCCATTCTCATTATATTGAGCAAAAATGAAGAAAGTAAAACGTGAACTATAAAAGTGAAAACAGGATTAGTGATCTATGGGGTGCCTACGTGATGTTTACTGTGGCTACTCAATGGCTTTCCATACTTGACTGGCGGGGCACGCACGCCGATTAGCTTAGACGCTCACTGCGGGGAATTGACGACGGCTGCTCTGACACAATGGACTTCAATTACCTTCCAACGATGCCTTGATTGCTTCCAAACATCCTACACTCTGCGAGATGCACGAACCATGAAATCAATTTGCGTCAACTTCTGTTCTTTCCTTTATCCTTTTTTCCACCGCAGGTCTGTCGAGGCGAGTGTTTGCACTTCGTCCGCCAGAGGGAGTGACAACCGATCGTCTGTGTAATGACTTCCGGAGCGGGATCAGGCTGGTTCCAGGGCCTATTAGACTGCCATGTCACAACGTCCCCTGTCGAGGCGGCTGATAGCATAGCTATGGATTTGTCACATCGTTACTGAGGTTGCACGATTTTTTCGAAACCCTCTTTTCTTGCCAGACATTTCATACGACCGGCACCTGTTTCATGGCTTCTTGTTTTGCTTTTATGAAACAACCGACATACATACTTAATAAAAAATACTTAATAAATGCACAGAGCGACGCCCTTAATCTCTCATTCCGTTATCTGTTTTGAAAAGCTATCTATCAACCTGCCTTTGCTGGCAATACATCTTTTTTTTATTCATGATGAGTTCAGATGCCGATGGCAGAGTTAGATATTTGACGTTAATAGGGGCAATTATTCATGGAGATTTTCCGATCCGGTGTTCATCCTTGTTGGATTTTGAAAAAAAACAGCTGCCAACAAGGCTAGTAAATGTTTTTCCTTATAAACGAATCTCAGCTAGGATTCCCGTTATTTTCTTGACAGAATCAATACCTGAGTGGAATGTTCTACGTCTCTGTTTTTTGTTGAAGAGATAAATGTAGTCTATATATTTATCACCAAACTTGGCGGGAGGAGGGGGTTTAAGGTTAAGTTCATTGGGGTTGAGTCGGACTCAGTGGGTTTCTTAAACATCATAGATATATTTAAGTAGTCCGTCTCCATCTGGCAGCAAGCCGTGCGGATCTGGCGGCAGAAATTAATTTCCCTGCAGGAAGTGACCCAGTCGGCAGGTCAGATCCGGTCACTGACAGCAGGAATTTGATCTGAACGCCAGGAATTATTTCCGGAGTGGAGCTTGCGGCCGGGATATGGAGGCATGACTGGGATATCTGTCGGCGCTACCGGAACCACGTGGACGGAGAAGGGGTGGGGAAGCGGACGAGGGGGGTAGGGGCGCATATGAAAATTAAGTCGAGTCAAAAAATCTGCCATGACACTGAAATGGCGTAGGTTGGTTGGTTGGTTATTCAGGACGCTTTAACCACTTTTTGTCATATCGCATCAATGGGAGAAGGAATGGAGAATGGAGCCATGTCCCCGGGGGTAACCCCCTACTCTTTACGAAGAAAGACATGGGATCTTTATCCTGCGACCACACAGGATGTGACATGGCCACAGCAGGGTTGAACCACCGACCCACGTGCCGTTAGGCTGTCAGGTGACCAGAGCACTCGATGCGAGCGCCTAGCCCACTGAGCTGTCGCGTCGGCCCCCGAAATGGCGTTGGATGAAACACGTCCCAGGTGCAAGTGCCAGAGTGCGAACCCACGACCCCACGACTACAGTTCCACCCGCTTACAAAATAAACGAGCTGGTGGGGCTCCGTGTCTACTGTGTGTTTCACGTGTTTCACGTATTCCGTGTGTTTTACGTGTTCCATCTGTTTCACATGTTCCATGTGTTTCACATGTCCCATGTGTTTCAAGTGTTCCATGTGTTTCACACGATCCGTGTTGTGTTTCCCAGCGATGTGATCCCGCAGACGGAGCCGCAGACCTAGTCATTAGGGTGGTGACGGCTGGAGCGACCGGTGGCGCCACACACCGGCGACTAGACAAGCGCTGTGATCGACTGACACGGCAATTAATACGCCAAGCCACACATCCACGACTCTCAAGCCTAACCCCGTCACGCACCCACCCCACCCTACCCCACCCTACGCCACCCGACGACTTGTAAGGTAAAGGACCATTACCGGGCCGCCCCGGGGCCAGCCCGACGCATTATCATCGCGGCTTCAATCAACTCTCCCGCAGTGTCCCCACCACGTGTCCCTATTATTGGAATCGGCAGTCACAGACACTTAAAGACTTGCTTATGGCAGCAGCATGAGCCACCGGCTTTTCCGAGTGATAAAAATAAAGCCTTGCTTTTTTTGTTCTTTTCACTTACTGAAAAGTTTTCGTTTTTAAAGCCGCTTTCTATAGTTTTGTCGTTGTTGACAAAGTAGTGTTACCTGCAGCTTATCTATAACCTTTTTTTTCGGTTTAGACATCAATATTTTTACGAACCGGACGTGACGTCAAATATTGAAATTACTGAGAAGTTGATATGCATTTGGCCATACCATCCTTAGCAGCTCCTTCTGTCGGCTAATTAAGTTCTTCTCGTCGACTGTTTACATTTTCCATGCCTTGATGAATACAGGTTCTTCGTTTTAAGGATAAACTTTCATGATGTTTCGAGGCATATTAAATGTCCTTATATTGTGGCATACAGTAATTGAAAACAATTTAAAGGTTTAAGTTAACTTATGACAGAGAGTGGACCGAGTTGTTGCCTCACCAAGCGATGGGGGAGTTCTGTAAGATCAACCAATTGTTGTCGCCAGTCCCATGCCTCTATCCGTCTCCCCCCTCCCCCCTCCACACCAGGCGGTTTTAAAGATGATCAGACGGACTCATTATTCACATGATGTTATTGCGACGTAATTTATATTAACATGAACTTATTCCGACGGCAGACGGACGGATGCCAACCAACCAATTTATATTAACATGAATTTATTGCGCAGCAATATATTCAGATCATGTTATTGCCAGGCAGTAGATTCACATGATGTTATTGCGAGGTCGTAGATTCATATGATGTTATTGCGCAGTCGTAGATTCATATCATGTTATTGAATTAATATATTCACATAATTTTATTGAAGTAATATATATGTATTCACATAATGTTATTGCGCAGTCGTATATTTAGATCATGTTATGGAAGTAATATATTCACATGAGATTATTGCGAACTCGTAGATTCACATGATGTTATTGCCCAGTCGGCCAGAGTGTGGCCGTCAGCGACTGGGCCGCGGAGGAATCCCTCGTAACTCAGGTGATTAGTCTGGGGCAAGGTGTCATGGCGCCCAGCTTGACGTCGACTGCGGACCTGGGAATAAAGAGCAATGTCTCGGGCGCCTCTGGTGGACACCGTGGACACTTCTTTATGTTCACCGACAACCCTCTTGCCGCCATCCCTGCCCTTCCCTACCCCATCCTACGCCACACCACCCCTCCCCATCTGCCCGCCTTTGCAAAGGCGTCTGTACCGAGACATCATCAGGAAATATGGCAGAGATGATCCGATAGAACTCCTTTCTTCTTCGCCCTGGAAGGGTGGTTCGCTGTGACGTATAGGCCGGAATCTTTTTTTTTTAGGTGTCTCATTGATTTTGAGATTTAGGAGTCTTGGGGCTTGGGACGTCCTCTCATGTTTGTTGTATATCACCACGCTGTAGAATTGATAGCCCTAATTCCTAGAAAATTGTCTTCTTCCCTTTTAGTTTTCATTGTGCCCCTCATAACAATATGGCTCGTGCATTTGGAAATAAAAAAAATGGGGAATTTCCGACAAAGGTTCCGACAACTGTGACATGTTTTAAAATGTTTTTTTTTGCTGGAAGAACATGCTATTATTTAGGATTGTACATAACACCTCTTTATGTTCCAAAAAGTGAACATTCACAAGTGCTCACGTTCTGTTTTATGAGAGTTTATTCTGTATAATATCACTGTTGTTGTTGCCATGGTAATGAGATCGAGCAGGGACTTTAGTTTGTTCATTAAAAAGACATTAATTAGAAGACGTTAGGGAAGTCTGGACCACGTTACACCAAAAACTGGCCTTAAACAAGGAAGTGGGGGAATTCAGCGTAATTATTTTTTTATAAATGTTATTAGACACATATGTCGAGCGCCTGAAAAATGAATGACTATGCGAGAATTATTATTGTTCTGCGCGAATAAGATGATAATATGTATCTCGTCTAAAGGGTGGATCCTCACACCAATCGATCTTCCGATTCGATTCCAGGACGGATCCAGAAAATCCGGATAGGGGAGGCCGGATCCAGGGTCGGATCCAGATATGCTGGATAGGAGGGGCCGGGTCGCCCCCGCCCCCCCCCCCCAACACTGGATCCGCCCCTGTGATTGTCATGTCGTGTTAGGTTACAAAAGCAACGTTACTGCCGGTCATATAGCAATTCGTCGCATTTCCTGGGGGCTGAAGTGGCAGTCCCATTTGATCAGCAGCCCACAACATCTGGATGTTCGTTAAATATTAATTGTCATAATGCATTCATGGAATTTCAATATGTCCCGATACCGGTATGTCCCTTGAGGAGCGTCCTTAGCCCATTTGGTTAGCGGGATCATTAGCCCAGTTGCCTAGCGGGGTCATTGGCCCAGTTGGCTAGCGGGATCATTGGCTCAGTTGGCTAGCGGGATCATTGGCCCAGTTGGCTAGCGGGATCACTGGCCCAGTTGGCTAGCGGGATCATTAGCCCAGTTGGCTAGCGGGATCATTGGCCCAGTTGGCTAGCGGGATCATTGGCCCAGTTGGCTAGCGGGATCACTGGCCCAGTTGGCTAGCGGGATCATTGGCCCAGTTGGCTAGCGGGATCATTGGCCCAGCTGGCTAGCGGGATCATTGGCCCAGCTGGCTAGCGGGATCATTGGCCAGGTTGGCTAGCGGGATCATTGGCCCAGTTGGCTAGCGGGATCACTGGCCCAGTTGGCTAGCGGGATCACTGGCCCAGTTGGCTAGCGGGATCATTGGCCCAGTTGGCTAGCGGGATCATTGGCCCAGCTGGCTAGCGGGATCATTAGATAAGATAAGATAAGATAAAGTTTTATTTAACGTCGGTATGTAAGAGTCAACAATAAACATTAGCACACGTGCTATTGACCGACAATGATAAAATGACATGAGCGGATGAGATATATATACATATGACAATGAAAATATAACAACCTTTGCATCTCATAAAACCTTACCCATTAGCTATGTTACATAATGTGCACGAATTACAGTGACACAAGAACACATCCGAGGTTGACAGCGTTGTTTTAAATTCCTTGGCAGATTTGGCTAACTTCGTTTCCTTGTTGAGCATGTTCCATAGCTTGCTACCTTGATACTTCAATGAATTATGGCCATAAGCTGTTGTCTTAACGCGTGGCATACATATATTTGGCCCATTTTTTAAAATGTAATTGTTTTCCTTCACGTTATACATGTCATGAAGATAACTAGGCCCAATCTTGTTGATACTCTTGTAAACTTCTAATGATATGCAGCGCAATCGTTCAACATATAGCAATGGTCTACCCGCTCTCTTCCTCAACTCTGCGTATTCTGATCTAAAGTCATTAAACACATACCTCAATGCCCGCTCCTGTATCTTTTCAATCTTACGCATATCTTTTATATCACAAAAATGCCATACAACGGGACAATAATTAAAATGTGAAAGAATAAAAGCATGAAATAACGTAAGTTTGCTATCAACATCCATTAATTTAGAAACTCTAGCTAAAACATTGAAACTTTTTCCAGCCTTCTTGCATAAACTTGATATATGGTTGCCGAAAGTTAACCTAGCATCCAGTTGAATACCTAGTAATGTTACTTCCTGTTGTGCTGCCAGTTCTGTTCCAGAAATCGAAAACGATCTGTGCTGACTTAATTCGTTTCTCTTTTCAAACACGATTGCCTGGTACTTACTTGGGTTCGCTTTCATGTAATTGTCGACGAACCACGTTGTTATCTCCGAAAACGTCATTTCTAGAGTTACTTTGACCTTGTTAAACTCCTTACCTTGAGCCGCTACAGTATTATCATCAGCATAATTATATTTATCGGTTCCCCGTGCGGTGGATACAAGCAGGTCATTCGTAAATACATTATACAGATGTGGACCAAAAATTGATCCCTGTGGTGCTCCTTTCTTGAGGGTAAGCCACTCGCTCCGATTATGTCCTAGTTTTACCCTCTGTTCGCGGTTCGTAAGATAGCTTGCAACTAGCGTACATGGTTGTTTACTTATGCCATAAGCGTTCATCTTGGTAATCAATAATCTGTGTGGAAGACAATCGAATGCTTTTGAGAGATCCATTAGTATAGCTCCCATAACTTGATTATTATCTAATGCATTTTTGGAGTCTTCAACTAGCGCATCAGTAGGCTTTGACAACTGTGTCCCTTTCTAAACCCAGATAGTCTGGGTGATAACCAGGGTTCCATATAGGACATAAGCTGGTCACACAATATTTTTTCATATATCTTGGAGATACAGGGGAGAACACTTACTGGCCTGTAGTTTTCTTTATTTAAGTTGTCCTTCTTCTTGAAAATTGGTGTGACTTCAGCGTATTTTAGGTCTTTTGGAAACGTATTACAAGTAATCGTCATATTTAACACATACCTTAATGGCTCACACATGATGGCAGCTCCCAGCTTGATAATCTTCGGAGGTATCTTATCGTAGCCACTAGCCTTCGACACGTCAATGCCTTTAAGTGCATTGTATATTTCGTGGCTACTTACTGCACGAAAGTTGAAAGTTTCCGTTATACCTTGGTTACCTTCCTTTATAGCCATAACGGATTTATGGTCTTTGTGATAAAGAAGGGTTTCGTCTATTGGTTGATCATCTGGTATGTCATCTTGTTGGCCTATGTCTTTGGCAACGTCTATGAAATATTGATTAAATATGTCACTTACCTTTGATGGATCTGATATTATTTCGTCTCGCTCTTTCAGTAACACGTTTCCGCTGTTTGCGTTTTTTCTTGATATCAGTGGTTTTACAACTTTTCAGAATTCCTTCCCGTTAGTCGTAGCTTCGCTACATTTCCCCTTTATGTACTTTTGCATGCTTACTTTCCGAAGACGTCCTATGAGATTCCTTTGCTTTTTTTGTATTTTTCCCAATTCTCTTGGCTACTCTATTGCTCGTACTTCCGTCTCAGCATATTTTTTACATTTATGGCTTTGCGAAGATGGCTATTCATATAGGGCACACAGTTATTCTGAACTACCCGTTGCTTGGTTGGTGCATGTCTATCAACGACCTCTTTGATCAATGTGCTACAAAACCAATATAAATCATCAACATCTTCAAAGACTTCACCTACATGAAAAGGTACCGATGCTAGATCGTCTTTGTATTTAATCTCATCAAAATGTTTAAAGCTTCGATAATAGACACGTTTCTGCTGCCGAATGGGAACTTCTATTTTCGTTGCTACGCAAACCATATGGTGAAAATCGCTGAGGCCCGTATCTATACATGATACATCTCGTAAGCGCTTCGACACATTTGTAATCACAACATCAATTAAGGTCGGTATTTTACCTTTGAAACAAGTTGGTGACTTAACGATATTTTTAGTACCATAGACCTCTAATACGTCATTCAGACAATTTTTATGGTTTAACATGTTTACATTTAAATCTCCCAACAGTACAAGGTTTACCTGTTCAGCAGCGATTGCATTCAGAAGGCTATCGATCTTTGTCACAAGTGATGCGTCTTTTGCCTTCGGCTGCTTGTATACACTGAGAAAGAGCCACTTTTCAGCATTCAGCGTCACTTCTATTGCCAGGGATTCGATACGCCCCGTTCTCGTCTTCATTAATTTCTATGTCCTTGCGCCGCCGGTGTGGTATATCGTCTCTTACCTGCACCATTATGCCTCCAGAGCTGTCTGTATTATCATTTCGGTGGCCCTTGTACCCATTTAAAGTAAATTGGCCTGCCGGAAAGCTATCGTCTATCTTAGTCTCTTGAATGAACAAGACATCTAACGCGCCTTTTCCCAGTGCTTGGCTAAGCGGTCCAAACTTATGTCGTACGCTGTTTATGTTAATGTGGGCTATCTTGAGATTTTTTACATTTCTCTGATGAAATGGCGCGAGCCCAAATAACTCTTCATCTTCGTTGGCTTCGATCGCTGCCACTAAATTCTCCTGTCGTTCTCTTACCTTTTCATGATTGCGGCAGTCCTGGACAGATGTGGGGTCGTACCTTACCTCATTATTCTTGGGTGTAGCTATTATGTCGGAAGGGGCACATGTATGATCATCATTCATCATAAAAGGCTGATCAGGCCGGTATCTTACACTATCTGCAGCACGGCTTAAAATATCTTTTGACTCTTTCACCTTGCATGGTATCGTTATAACATCACGTGACATGTCATCTTCCATAAAACAAAGCTCATCATTACAATGTACAACATCTGTGTCGGTTAGATCGCTTAAAATATGGGCTTTACTGCCTAGTTGCCCAGTAAAATCATATTGACAGCTCCCCTCATTCATAAAATGTAAATCAGACTTGCTACATAATATTAAATCGTCGGTGGAGCCATCACTTAACATATCGGCCCTTCCTCCATTGCCGAATACCTATTTACAAAACTTGGCCTTGTGGCCCGAGCGACCACAAGTGTAACAAGTGACGTAGTGTCCATGTCGGCAGTTGTCGGTCACATGTCCTTCCTCCGCGCAGTAGTAACACCTAGGCTGGCCTTTCGTCTTCTCTGTCGCGCGGGATCTGTCTGTCGTCTCTCGTCGGGCTCGGTGCCGTCGCTCTACATGTGTCCACTCGCCTCCGTCACAGTGCCGTCCCTCTACCTGCGTCCTCTCGCCTCGGTCACAGTGCCGTCGCTGTCCCCGCGTCCACTCGCCTCCGTCACGGTGCCGTCGCTGAACCTGGGTCCAGTCGTCTCCGTCACGGTCCCGGTCTCCGCGGTCGGCGATGCGATACGCAGGTCTCCTGTCTACTGTCGCGTTATGTCGTCGTCCTGGTCCCGTCGCCGGCCCGTCCTGATCCGCCCGGCTGCGTCCACGTCCGTCGTGGTCCTTGGGGATCTTACGGGGTCGGGTACAGACGTCTTTGTCCTTGTCCGCATCGTCTGTTGGTGTCAACTTGAGCAGTTGGCAGAGTCTGTTCTGGCCCTTGCACGTCAGATGTGTCGCGTCATTCGTCATGTATCCGTCGTTGAAGGATCCGTCATTAAGCCTAAACAGGGGGGAGTTGTCGGTAAAGTCGCATCCCATGTCGTCGCATAGTCCTTGCAGGCCGGAGATAACCATGTCGATGCGTTCGCTCATGTCCGTGCCAAGTCGCGGACAGATGGCAGACACCATCACGGAGGCAGCTTTGTCCTTGGCAGCCCGGATGAGCTTGCTGAAGCGCTCCACGATGGTGTCCAGGGAAGCGCCGCGATGGGAGCAGTCGTTGCCCCCTCCCACGATGACAATGCGCTTGAACGTCTTGGGGATTGCCTTCAGTCGGTCCGTCAGGGTCGGAAGCGTCGCTCCAGAGACGCTGATGACGCTCGTGTCCTTCAGCTTCCTCTCGTCAACGTCTCTGATGAGGCTTGTCCCGATGAGGAGCGTCTTGTCTGGCTGTCCGGCCCGTAGTGTTGTCCATGCGTCTGCTGGATGTTGGCAGTCAGCTTGGCGTTTTCCCGTCTCACGTCTGAAACCTCCTTCGTCAGCTTGTCGCAGCGGTCGGTCTTGTCCTTTACGTCCTTCTGCAAGCCGCTGTTTCGGTTCTCCAGTCTGGTCAGTCGCTTGTTGACTGCCGTCAGGGTGGTCGTCAGTGTTGTCACCATGGCGTGGAGGCTCATGACAACACTGGGTACCGTCCGACATGTGGGGCAAGTCCACAGGCCCGCCGCCTCTGCCTCCGTGGCCCCGACGCACAGCTGGTGGAACCACACTCGGCAGAGAAGGCACCGTATGGTGTCCAACTTGGAGTCCGTCTTCCGGCAGGCATCCACACAGAGGCCGGGGTTCGGCTGGGAGGGGGGTGGGGCTCCCCCGCAGGCTGGGAAGCGAACGTCGCGGCAATGGGCGCACAGCGTCAAGTCGCCCTGTGTGAGCTCTACGCCGAGCCCGTCACGGCCGAAAGGACACGAGCCGGTGGGCAGTCCTTCGCACTTCATACCTGCTGTTAGGGGATTAGCACCTAGGCTTAACTCGTAACAGGCAGCAGGTGCGAGAATAAATATGTCGCCTTGCCTGTTCAATGGTCCTGAGGTATAATGTTTATATGGTTCACAGTCACCATAAATGCAGAATTTCCGTCGTTTTGAGTATAGAAATATCTTCCTGGAGTATTCCTATAACTTATGTAGTCAAATATTTTTGAACACTCGTGCGATCGGTTTTTAACAGCTGCGTTGGCCCAGTTGGCTAGCGGGATCATTGGCGAAGTTGTCTAGCGGGATCATTGGCCCAGTTGGCTAGCGGGATCATTGGCCCAGCTGGCTAGCGGGATCATTGGCCCAGTTGGCTACATTGGCCCAGTTGGCTAGCGGGATCTTTGGCCCAGTTGGCAAGCGGGATCATTGGCCCAGCTGGCTAGCGGGATCATTGGCCCAGTTGGCTAGCGGGATCATTGGCCCAGTTGGCTACATTGGCCCAGTTGGCTAGCGGGATCTTTGGCCCAGTTGGCAAGCGGGATCATTGGCCCAGCTGGCTAGCGGGATCATTGGCCCAGTTGGCTAGCGGGATCATTGGCCCAGTTGGTTAGCGGGATCACTGGCCCAGTTGGCTAGCGGGATCATTCGCCCAGATGGCTAGCGGGATCATTGGCCCAGTTGGCTAGCGGGATCATTGGCCCAGTTGGTTAGCGGGATCATTGGCCCAGTTGGCTAGCGGGATCATTGATCCAGTTGGCTAGCGGGATCATTGATCCAGTTGGCTAGCGGGATCATTGGCCCAGTTCGCTAGCGGGATCATTGGCCCAGTTGGCTAGCGGAGTCATTGGCCCAGTTGGCTACATTGGCCCAGTTGGCTAGCGGGATCATTGGCCCAGTTGGCTAGCGGGATCATTGGCCCAGTTGTCTAGCGGGATCATTGGCCCAGTTGGCTAGCGGGATCATTGGCCCAGTTGGCTACATTGGCCCAGTTGGCTAGCGGGATCTTTGGCCCAGTTAGCAAGCGGGATCATTGGCCCAGCTGGCTAGCGGGATCATTGGCCCAGTTGGCTACATTGGCCCAGTTGGCTAGCGGGATCATTGGCCCAGCTGGCTAGCGGGATCATTGGCCCAGTTGGCTACATTGGCCAAGTTGGCTAGCGGGATCTTTGGCCCAGTTGGCAAGCGGGATCATTGGCCCAGCTGGCTAGCGGGATCATTGGCCCAGTTGGTTAGCGGGATCACTGGCCCAGTTGGCTAGCGGGATCATTCGCCCAGATGGCTAGCGGGATCATTGGCCCAGTTGGCTAGCGGGATCATTGGCTCAGTTGGCTAGCGGGATCATTGATCCAGTTGGCTAGCGGCATCATTGATCTAGTTGGCTAGCGGGATCATTGGCCCAGTTGGATCGCGGGATCATTGACCCAGTTGGATCGCGGGATCATTGGCCCAGTTGGCTAGCGGGATCATTGGCCCAGTTGGCTAGCGGGATCATTGGCCCAGTTGGCTAGCGGAGTCATTGGCCCAGTTGGCTACATTGGCCCAGTTGGCTAGCGGGATCATTGGCCCAGTTGGCTAGCGGGATCATTGGCCCAGTTGGATAGCGGGATCATTGGCCCAGTAGGCTAGCGGGATCATTGGCCCAATTGGCTAGCGGGGTCATTGGCCCAGTTGGCTACATTGGCCCAGTTGGCTAGCGGGATCACTGGCCCAGTTGGCTAGCGGGATCATTGGCCCAGTTGGCTAGCGGGATCATTGGCCCAGTTGGCTAGCGGGATCATTGGCCCAGTTGGCTAGCGGGACCATTGGCCCAGTTGGCTAGCGGGATCATTGGCCCAGTTGGCTAGCGGGATCATTGACCCAGTTGGCTAGCGGGACCATTGGCGCAGTTGGCTAGCGGGATCATTGGCCCAGTTGGCTAGTGGGATCATTGGCCCAGTTGGCTAGCGGGATCATTGGCCCAGTTGGTTAGCGGGATCATTGGCCCAGTTGGCTAGCGGGATCACTGGCCCAGTTGGCTAGCGGGATCACTGGCCCAGTTGGCTAGAGGGATCATTGGCCCAGTTGTTTAGCGGGATCATTGGCCCAGTTGGCTACATTGGCCCAGTTGGCTAGCGGGATCATTGGCCCAGTTGGCTAGTGGGTTCATTGGCCCAGTTGGCTAGCGGGATCATTGGCCCAGTTGGCTAGCGGGATCATTGCCCCAGTTGGCTAGCGGGATCATTGACCCAGTTGGCTAGCGGGATCATTGGCCCAGTTGGTTAGCGGGATCATTGACCCAGTTGGCTAGCGGGATCATTGGCCCAGTTGGCTAGCGGGATCATTGGCCCAGTTGGCTAGTGGGATCATTAGCCCAGTTGGCTAGCGGGATCATTGGCCCAGTTGGTTAGCGGGATCATTGGCCCAGTTGGCTAGCGGGATCACTGGCCCAGTTGGCTAGCGGGATCATTGGCCCAGTTGGCTAGAGGGATCATTGGCCCAGTTGGTTAGCGGGATCATTGGCCCAGTTGGTTAGCGGGATCATTGGCACAATTGGCTAGCGGGATCATTGGCCCAGTTGGCTACATTGGCCCAGTTGGCTAGCGGGATCATTGGCCCAGTTGGCTAGCGGGATCATTGGCCCAGTTGGCTAGCGGGATCATTGACCCAGTTGGCTAGCGGGATCATTGGCCCAGTTGGTTAGCGGGATCATTGGCCCAGTTGGTTAGCGGGATCATTGGCCCAGTTGGCTAGCGGGATCACTGGCCCAGTTGGCTAGCGGGATCATTGGCCTAGTTGGCTAGCGGGACCATTGGCCCAGTTGGCGCGCGGGATCATTGGCCCAGTTGGCTAGCGGGATCATTGGCCCAGTTGGCTAGCGGGATCATTGACCCAGTTGGCTAGCGGGATCATTGGCCCAGTTGGTTAGCGGGATCATTGGCCCAGTTGGTTAGCGGGATCATTGGCCCAGTTGGCTAGCGGGATCACTGGCCCAGTTGGCTAGCGGGATCATTGGCCCAGTTGGCTAGCGGGACCATTGGCCCAGTTGGCTAGCGGGATCATTGGCCCAGTTGGCAACATTGGCCCAGTTGGCTAGCGGGATCTTTGGCCCAGTTGGCAAGCGGGATCATTGGCCCAGCTGGCTAGCGGGATCATTGGCCCAGTTGGCTAGCGGGATCATTGGCCCAGTTGGTTAGCGGGATCACTGGCCCAGTTGGCTAGCGGGATCATTCGCCCAGATGGCTAGCGGGATCATTGGCCCAGTTGGTTAGCGGGATCATTGGCCCAGTTGGCTAGCGGGATCATTGATCCAGTTGGCTAGCGGGATCATTGATCCAGTTGGCTAGCGGGATCATTGGCTCAGTTGGATCGCGGGATCATTGACCCAGTTGGATCGCGGGATCATTGGCCCAGTTGGCTAGCGGGATCATCGGCCCAGTTGGCTAGCGGGATCATTGGCCCAGTTCGCTAGCGGGATCATTGGCCCAGTTGGCTAGCGGAGTCATTGGCCCAGTTGGCTACATTGGCCCAGTTGGCTAGCGGGATCATTGGCCCAGTTGGCTAGCGGGATCATTGGCCCAGTTGTCTAGCGGGATCATTGGCCCAGTTGGATAGCGGGATCATTGGCCCAGTTGGCTACATTGGCCCAGTTGGCTAGCGGGATCTTTGGCCCAGTTGGCAAGCGGGATCATTGGCCCAGCTGGCTAGCGGGATCATTGGCCCAGTTGGCTACATTGGCCCAGTTGGCTAGCGGGATCATTGGCCCAGCTGGCTAGCGGGATCATTGGCCCAGTTGGCTACATTGGCCCAGTTGGCTAGCGGGATCTTTGGCCCAGTTGGCAAGCGGGATCATTGGCCCAGCTGGCTAGCGGGATCATTGGCCCAGTTGGCTAGCGGGATCATTGGCCCAGTTGGCTACATTGGCCCAGTTGGCTAGCGGGATCTTTGGCCCAGTTGGCAAGCGGGATCATTGGCCCAGCTGGCTAGCGGGATCATTGGCCCAGTTGGCTACATTGGCCCAGTTGGCTAGCGGGATCATTGGCCCAGCTGGCTAGCGGGATCATTGGCCCAGTTGGCTACATTGGCCCAGTTGGCTAGCGGGATCTTTGGCCCAGTTGGCAAGCGGGATCATTGGCCCAGCTGGCTAGCGGGATCATTGGCCCAGTTGGTTAGCGGGATCACTGGCCCAGTTGGCTAGCGGGATCATTCGCCCAGATGGCTAGCGGGATCATTGGCCCAGTTGGCTAGCGGGATCATTGGCTCAGTTGGCTAGCGGGATCATTGATCCAGTTGGCTAGCGGCATCATTGATCTAGTTGGCTAGCGGGATCATTGGCCCAGTTGGATCGCGGGATCATTGACCCAGTTGGATCGCGGGATCATTGGCCCAGTTGGCTAGCGGGATCATTGGCCCAGTTGGCTAGCGGGATCATTGGCCCAGTTGGCTAGCGGAGTCATTGGCCCAGTTGGCTACATTGGCCCAGTTGGCTAGCGGGATCATTGGCCCAGTTGGCTAGCGGGATCATTGGCCCAGTTGGATAGCGGGATCATTGGCCCAGTAGGCTAGCGGGATCATTGGCCCAATTGGCTAGCGGGGTCATTGGCCCAGTTGGCTACATTGGCCCAGTTGGCTAGCGGGATCACTGGCCCAGTTGGCTAGCGGGATCATTGGCCCAGTTGGCTAGCGGGATCATTGGCCCAGTTGGCTAGCGGGATCATTGGCCCAGTTGGCTAGCGGGACCATTGGCCCAGTTGGCTAGCGGGATCATTGGCCCAGTTGGCTAGCGGGATCATTGACCCAGTTGGCTAGCGGGACCATTGGCGCAGTTGGCTAGCGGGATCATTGGCCCAGTTGGCTAGTGGGATCATTGGCCCAGTTGGCTAGCGGGATCATTGGCCCAGTTGGTTAGCGGGATCATTGGCCCAGTTGGCTAGAGGGATCATTGGCCCAGTTGTTTAGCGGGATCATTGGCCCAGTTGGCTACATTGGCCCAGTTGGCTAGCGGGATCATTGGCCCAGTTGGCTAGTGGGTTCATTGGCCCAGTTGGCTAGCGGGATCATTGGCCCAGTTGGCTAGCGGGATCATTGCCCCAGTTGGCTAGCGGGATCATTGACCCATTTGGCTAGCGGGATCATTGGCCCAGTTGGTTAGCGGGATCATTGACCCAGTTGGCTAGCGGGATCATTGGCCCAGTTGGCTAGCGGGATCATTGGCCCAGTTGGCTAGTGGGATCATTAGCCCAGTTGGCTAGCGGGATCATTGGCCCAGTTGGTTAGCGGGATCATTGGCCCAGTTGGCTAGCGGGATCACTGGCCCAGTTGGCAAGCGGGATCATTGGCCCAGTTGGCTAGAGGGATCATTGGCCCAGTTGGTTAGCGGGATCATTGGCCCAGTTGGTTAGCGGGATCATTGGCACAATTGGCTAGCGGGATCATTGGCCCAGTTGGCTACATTGGCCCAGTTGGCTAGCGGGATCATTGGCCCAGTTGGCTAGCGGGATCATTGGCCCAGTTGGCTAGCGGGATCATTGACCCAGTTGGCTAGCGGGATCATTGGCCCAGTTGGTTAGCGGGATCATTGGCCCAGTTGGTTAGCGGGATCATTGGCCCAGTTGGCTAGCGGGATCACTGGCCCAGTTGGCTAGCGGGATCATTGGCCTAGTTGGCTAGCGGGACCATTGGCCCAGTTGGTTAGCGGGACCATTGGCCCAGTTGGCTAGCGGGATCATTGGCCCAGTTGGCTAGCGGGATCATTGGCCCAGTTGGCTAGCGGGATCATTGACCCAGTTGGCTAGCGGGATCATTGGCCCAGTTGGTTAGCGGGATCATTGGCCCAGTTGGTTAGCGGGATCATTGGCCCAGTTGGCTAGCGGGATCACTGGCCCAGTTGGCTAGCGGGATCATTGGCCTAGTTGGCTAGCGGGACCATTGGCCCAGTTGGCTAGCGGGATCATTGGCCCAGTTGGCTACATTGGCCCAGTTGGCTAGCGGGATCTTTGGCCCAGTTGGCAAGCGGGATCATTGGCCCAGCTGGCTAGCGGGATCATTGGCCCAGTTGGCTAGCGGGATCATTGGCCCAGTTGGTTAGCGGGATCACTGGCCCAGTTGGCTAGCGGGATCATTCGCCCAGATGGCTAGCGGGATCATTGGCCCAGTTGGCTAGCGGGATCATTGGCCCAGTTGGTTAGCGGGATCATTGGCCCAGTTGGCTAGCGGGATCATTGATCCAGTTGGCTAGCGGGATCATTGATCCAGTTGGCTAGCGGGATCATTGGCCCAGTTGGATCGCGGGATCATTGACCCAGTTGGATCGCGGGATCATTGGCCCAGTTGGCTAGCGGGATCATCGGCCCAGTTGGCTAGCGGGATCATTGGCCCAGTTCGCTAGCGGGATCATTGGCCCAGTTGGCTAGCGGAGTCATTGGCCCAGTTGGCTACATTGGCCCAGTTGGCTGGCGGGATCATTGGCCCAGTTGGCTAGCGGGATCATTGGCCCAGTTGTCTAGCGGGATCATTGGCCCAGTTGGCTAGCGGGATCATTGGCCCAGTTGGCTACATTGGCCCAGTTGGCTAGCGGGATCATTGGCCCAGCTGGCTAGCGGGATCATTGGCCCAGTTGGCTACATTGGCCCAGTTGGCTAGCGGGATCTTTGGCCCAGTTGGCAAGCGGGATCATCGGCCCAGCTGGCTAGCGGGATCATTGGCCCAGTTGGTTAGCGGGATCACTGGCCCAGCTGGCTAGCGGGATCATTGGCCCAGTTGGCTACATTGGCCCAGTTGGCTAGCGGGATCATTGGCCCAGCTGGCTAGCGGGATCATTGGCCCAGTTGGCTACATTGGCCCAGTTGGCTAGCGGGATCTTTGGCCCAGTTGGCAAGCGGGATCATCGGCCCAGCTGGCTAGCGGGATCATTGGCCCAGTTGGTTAGCGGGATCACTGGCCCAGTTGGCTAGCGGGATCATTCGCCCAGATGGCTAGCGGGATCATTGGCTCAGTTGGCTAGCGGGATCATTGGCTCAGTTGGCTAGCGGGATCATTGATCCAGTTGGCTAGCGGGATCATTGATCTAGTTGGCTAGCGCGATCATTGGCCCAGTTGGATCGCGGGATCATTGACCCAGTTGGATCGCGGGATCATTGGCCCAGTTGGCTAGCGGGATCATTGGCCCAGTTGGCAAGCGGGATCATTGGCCCAGTTGGCTAGCGGAGTCATTGGCCCAGTTGGCTACATTGGCCGAGTTGGCTAGCGGGATCATTGGCCCAGTTGGCTAGCGGGATCATTGGCCCAGTTGGATAGCGGGATCATTGGCCCAGTAGGCTAGCGGGATCATTGGCCCAATTGACTAGCGGGGTCATTGGCCCAGTTGGCTACATTGGCCCAGTTGGCTAGCGGGATCACTGGCCCAGTTGGCTAGCGGGATCATTGGCCCTGTTGGCTAGCGGGATCATTGGCCCAGTTGGCTAGCGGGACCATTGGCGCAGTTGGCTAGCGGGATCATTGGCCCAGTTGGCTAGTGGGATCATTGGCCCAGTTGGCTAGCGGGATCATTGGCCCAGTTGGTTAGCGGGATCATTGGCCCAGTTGGCTAGCGGGATCACTGGCCCAGTTGGCTAGCGGGATCATTGGCCCAGTTGGCTAGAGGGATCATTGGCCCAGTTGTTTAGCGGGATCATTGGCCCAGTTGGCTACATTGGCCCAGTTGGCTAGCGGGATCATTGGCCCAGTTGGCTAGCGGGTTCATTGGCCCAGTTGGCTAGCGGGATCATTGGCCCAGTTGGCTAGCGGGGTCATTGCCCCAGTTGGCTAGCGGGATCATTGACCCAGTTGGCTAGCGGGATCATTGGCCCAGTTGGTTAGCGGGATCATTGACCCAGTTGGCTAGCGGGATCATTGGCCCAGTTGGCTAGCGGGATCATTGGCCCAGTTGGCTAGTGGGATCATTAGCCCAGTTGGCTAGCGGGATCATTGGCCCAGTTGGTTAGCGGGATCATTGGCCCAGTTGGCTAGCGGGATCACTGGCCCAGTTGGCTAGCGGGATCATTGGCCCAGTTGGCTAGAGGGATCATTGGCCCAGTTGGTTAGCGGGATCATTGGCCCAGTTGGTTAGCGGGATCATTGGCACAATTGGCTAGCGGGATCATTGGCCCAGTTGGCTACATTGGCCCAGTTGGCTGGCGGGATCATTGGCCCAGTTGGCTAGCGGGATCATTGGCCCAGTTGGCTAGCGGGATCATTGACCCAGTTGGCTAGCGGGATCATTGGCCCAGTTGGTTAGCGGGATCATTGGCCCAGTTGGCTAGCGGGATCATTGGCCCAGTTGGCTAGCGGGATCACTGGCCCAGTTGGCTAGCGGGATCATTGGCCTAGTTGGCTAGCGGGACCATTGGCCCAGTTGGTTAGCGGGACCATTGGCCCAGTTGGCTAGCGGGGTCATTGGCCCTGTTGGCTATATTGGCCGAGTTGGCTAGCGGGATCATTGGCCCAGTTGGCTAGCGGGATCATTGGCCCAGTTGGCTAGGGGGATCATTGACCCAGTTGGCTAGCGGGATCATTGGCCCAGTTGGTTGGCGGGATCATTGGCCCAGTTGGTTAGCGGGATCATTGGCCCAGTTGGTTAGCGGGATCACTGGCCCAGTTGGCTAGCGGGATCATTGGCCCAGTTGGCTAGCGGGACCATTGGCCCAGTTGGCTAGCGGGACCATTGGCCCAGTTGGCTAGCGGGGTCATTGGCCCAGTTAGCTACATTGGCCTAGTTGGCTAGCGGGATCATTGGCCCAGTTGGCTACATTGGCCTAGTTGGCTAGCGGGATCATTGGCCCAGTTGGCTAGCGGGATCATTGGCCCAGTTGGCTAGCGGGATCATTGACCCAGTTGGCTAGCGGGATCATTGGCTCAGTTGGTTAGCGGGATCATTGGCCCAGTTGGTTAGCGGGATCATTGGCCCAGTTGGCTAGCGGGATCACTGGCCCAGTTGGCTAGCGGGATCATTGGCCCAGTTGGCTAGCGGGACCATTGGCCCAGTTGGCTAGCGGGACCATTGGCCCAGTTGGCTAGCGGGGTCATTGGCCCAGTGGGCTACATTGGCCTAGTTGGCCAGCGGGATCATTGGCCTAGTTGGCTAGCGGGATCATTGGCCCAGTTGGCTAGCGGGATCATTAGCCCAGTTGGCTAGCGGGATCATTAGCCCAGTTGGCTAGCGGGACCATTGGCCCAGTTGGCTAGCGGGATCATTGGCCCAGTTGGCTAGCGGGATCATTGGCCCAGTTGGCTAGCGGGATCATTAGCCCAGTTGGCTAGCGGGACCATTGGCCCAGTTGGCTAGCGGGATCATTGGCCCAGTTGGTTAGCGGGATCATTGGCCCAGTTGGCTAGCGGGATCATTAGCCCAGTTGGTTAGCGGGATCATTGGCCCAGTTGGCTAGCGGGATCATTGGCCCAGTTGGCTAGCGGGACCATTGGCCCAGTTGGCTAGCGGGGTGATTGTCCCAGTTGGCTACATTGGCCTAGTTGGCTAGCGGGATCATTGGCCCAGTTGGCTAGCGGGATCATTAGCCCAGTTGGTTAGCGGGATCATTGGCCCAGTTGGCTAGCGGGATCATTGGCCCAGTTGGCTAGCGGGATCATTGGCCCAGTTGGCTAGCGGGATCACTGGCCTAGTTGGCTAGCGGAATAATTGGCTCAGTTGGCTAGCGGGATCATTGGCCCAGTTGGCCAGCGGGGTCATTGGCCCAGTGGGCTACATTGGCCTAGTTGGTTAGCGGGATCATTGGCCCAGTTGGCTAGCGGGATCATTGGCCCAGTTGGCTAGCGGGATCATTGGCCCAGTTGGCTAGCGGGATCATTGGCCCATTTGGCTAGCGGGACCATTGGCCCAGTTGGCTAGCGGGATCACTGGCCTAGTTGGCTAGCGGAATAATTGGCTCAGTTGGCTAGCGGGATCATTGGCCCAGTTGGCCAGCGGGGTCATTGGCCCAGTGGGCTACATTGGCCTAGTTGGTTAGCGGGATCAGTGGCCCAGTTGGCTAGCGGGATCATTGGCCCAGTTGGCTAGCGGGATCATTGTCCCAGTTGGCTAGCGGGATCACTGGCCTAGTTGGCTAGCGGAATAATTGGCTCAGTTGGCTAGCGGGATCATTGGCCCAGTTGGCCAGCGGGGTCATTGGCCCAGTTGGCTACATTGGCCCAGTTGGCTAGCGGGATCATTGGCCCAGTTGGCTAGCGGGATCATTGGCCCAGTTGGCTAGCGGGGTCATTGGCCCAGTTGGCTACATTGCCCCAGTTGGCTAGCGGGATCATTGGCCCAGTTGGCTACATTGGCCCAGTTGGCTAGCGGGATCATTGGCCCAATTGGCTAGCGGGATCATTGGCCCAGCTGGCTAGCGGGATCATTGGCCCAGTTGGCTAGCGGGATCATTAGCCCAGTTGGCTAGCGGGACCATTGGCCCAGTTGGCTAGCGGGATCATTGGCCCAGTTGGCTAGCGGGATCATTGGCCCAGTTGGCTAGCGGGATCATTAGCCCAGTTGGCTAGGGGGACCATTGGCCCAGTTGGCTAGCGGGATCATTGGCCCAGTTGGTTAGCGGGATCATTGGCCCAGTTGGCTAGCGGGATCATTAGCCCAGTTGGTTAGCGGGATCATTGGCCCAGTTGGCTAGCGGGATCATTGGCCCAGTTGGCTAGCGGGACCATTGGCCCAGTTGGCTAGCGGGGTGATTGTCCCAGTTGGCTACATTGGCCTAGTTGGCTAGCGGGATCATTGGCCCAGTTGGCTAGCGGGATCATTAGCCCAGTTGGTTAGCGGGATCATTGGCCCAGTTGGCTAGCGGGATCATTGGCCCAGTTGGCTAGCGGGATCATTGGCCCAGTTGGCTAGCGGGATCATTGGCCCAGTTGGCCAGCGGGGTCATTGGCCCAGTTGGCTACATTGGCCCAGTTGGCTAGCGGGATCATTGGCCCAGTTGGCTAGCGGGATCATTGGCCCAGTTGGCTAGCGGGGTCATTGGCCCAGTTGGCTACATTGCCCCAGTTGGCTAGCGGGATCATTGGCCCAGTTGGCTACATTGGCCCAGTTGGCTAGCGGGATCATTGGCCCAATTGGCTAGCGGGATCATTGGCCCAGTTGGCTAGCGGGATCATTGGCCCAGTTGGCTAGCGGGATCATTAGCCCAGTTGGCTAGCGGGACCATTGGCCCAGTTGGCTAGCGGGATCATTGGCCCAGTTGGCTAGCGGGATCATTGGCCCAGTTGGCTAGCGGGATCATTAGCCCAGTTGGCTAGCGGGACCATTGGCCCAGTTGGCTAGCGGGATCATTGGCCCAGTTGGTTAGCGGGATCATTGGCCCAGTTGGCTAGCGGGATCATTAGCCCAGTTGGTTAGCGGGATCATTGGCCCAGTTGGCTAGCGGGATCATTGGCCCAGTTGGCTAGCGGGACCATTGGCCCAGTTGGCTAGCGGGGTGATTGTCCCAGTTGGCTACATTGGCCTAGTTGGCTAGCGGGATCATTGGCCCAGTTGGCTAGCGGGATCATTAGCCCAGTTGGTTAGCGGGATCATTGGCCCAGTTGGCTAGCGGGATCATTGGCCCAGTTGGCTAGCGGGATCATTGGCCCAGTTGGCTAGCGGGATCACTGGCCTAGTTGGCTAGCGGAATAATTGGCTCAGTTGGCTAGCGGGATCATTGGCCCAGTTGGCCAGCGGGGTCATTGGCCCAGTGGGCTACATTGGCCTAGTTGGTTAGCGGGATCATTGGCCCAGTTGGCTAGCGGGATCATTGGCCCAGTTGGCTAGCGGGATCATTGGCCCAGTTGGCTAGCGGGATCATTGGCCCATTTGGCTAGCGGGACCATTGGCCCAGTTGGCTAGCGGGATCACTGGCCTAGTTGGCTAGCGGAATAATTGGCTCAGTTGGCTAGCGGGATCATTGGCCCAGTTGGCCAGCGGGGTCATTGGCCCAGTGGGCTACATTGGCCTAGTTGGTTAGCGGGATCAGTGGCCCAGTTGGCTAGCGGGATCATTGGCCCAGTTGGCTAGCGGGATCATTGTCCCAGTTGGCTAGCGGGATCACTGGCCTAGTTGGCTAGCGGAATAATTGGCTCAGTTGGCTAGCGGGATCATTGGCCCAGTTGGCCAGCGGGGTCATTGGCCCAGTTGGCTACATTGGCCCAGTTGGCTAGCGGGATCATTGGCCCAGTTGGCTAGCGGGATCATTGGCCCAGTTGGCTAGCGGGGTCATTGGCCCAGTTGGCTACATTGCCCCAGTTGGCTAGCGGGATCATTGGCCCAGTTGGCTACATTGGCCCAGTTGGCTAGCGGGATCATTGGCCCAATTGGCTAGCGGGATCATTGGCCCAGTTGGCTAGCGGGATCATTGGCCCAGTTGGCTAGCGGGATCATTGGCCCAGTTGGCTAGCGGGATCATTGGCCCAGTTGGCTAGCGGGATCATTGGCCCAGTTGGCTAGCGGGATCATTGGCCCAGTTGGCTAGCGGGATCATTGGCCCAGTTGGCTAGCGGGGTCATTGGCCCAGTTGGCTACCGGGACCATTGGCCCAGTTGGCTAGCGGGACCATTGGCCCAGTTGGCTAGCGGGGTCATTGGCCCAGTTGGCGACATTGGCCTAATTCTCTAGCGGGATCATTGGCCTAGTTGGCTAGCGGGATCATTGGCCCAGTTGGTTAGCGGGATCATTGGCTCAGTTGGCTTGCGGGATCATTGGCCCAGTTAGCTAGCGGGATCATTGGCCCAGTTGGCTAGCGGGATCACTGGCCCAGTTGGCTAGCGGGATCATAGGCCCAGTTGGCTAGCGGGATCTTTGGCCCAGTTGGCTTGGGGGATTATTGACCCAGTTGGCTAGCGGGATCACTGGCCCAGTTGGCTAGCGGGATCATAGGCCCAGTTGGCTAGCGGGATCATAGGCCCAGTTGGCTAGCGGGGTCATTGGCCCATGTGGCTACATTGGCCCAGTTAGCTAGCGGGATCATTGGCCCAGTTGGCTAGCGGGATCACTGGCCCAGTTGGCTAGCGGGATCATTGGCTCTTTCATAGGTTCGAACCCTGAAACCTACATCTCGGGGATTGTCGCCGAGCCCCAATTTCAGGTTTTCAGGCCGCGCAATTTTGGATTTCGTATGCACAAAAGTTACCTCAAACTAAAATTTAGTAGACCCCTTTGTGGATACAAACGTGTCGTCATAATGCAATCGTTTTTCCTCTATCGGTTATCATGGGGATAAAGTCTCATTTAAACCACACCTCATACCACACGTCATGTTCGGGTTATGTAATTATCATATTTTTCAACCAGTTACCCTGGGCCAATGATCCCGCTAGCCAACTGGGTCAATAATCCCCCTAGCCAACTGGGCCAATGATCCCGCTAGCCAAC
>OZ025259.1:10695322-10809442 GCA_964019135.1 Arenicola marina | reverse complement strand
GCCAACTGGGCCAATGATCCCCCTAGCCAACTGGGCCAATGACCCCGCTAGCCAACTGGGCCAATGATCCCGCTAGCCAACTGGGCCTATGATCCCGCTAGCCAACTGGGCCAATGATCCCCCTAGCCAACTGGGCCAGTAATCCCGCTAGCCAACTGGGCCAATGATCCCCCTAGCCAACTGGGCCAATGATCCCGCTAGCCTACTGGGCCAATGATCCCGCTAGCCAACTGGGTCAATAATCCCCCAAGCCAACTGGGCCAATGATCCCGCTAGGCAACTGGGCCAATGTAGCCAACTGGGCCAATGACCCCGCTAGCCAATTGGGCCAATGATCCCGCTAACCAACTGGGCCAATGATCCCGCTAGCCAACTGGGCCAATGATCCCGCTAGCCAACTGGGCCAATGATCCCGCTAGCCAACTGGGCCAATGTAGCCAACTGGGCCAATGACCCCGCTAGCCAATTGGGCCAATGATCCCGCTAGCCAACTGGGCCAATGATCCCGCTAGGCAACTGGGCCAATGTAGCCAACTGGGCCAATGACCCCGCTAGCCAATTGGGCCAATGATCCCGCTAACCAACTGGGCCAATGATCCCGCTAGCCAACTGGGCCAATGATCCCGCTAGCCAACTGGGCCAATGATCCCGCTAGCCAACTGGGCCAATGTAGCCAACTGGGCCAATGACCCCGCTAGCCAATTGGGCCAATGATCCCGCTAGCCAACTGGGCCAATGACCCCGCTTGCCAACTGGGCCAATGATCCCGCTAGCCAACTGGGCCAGTGATCCCGCTAGTTGGCTAGCGGGATCATTGGCTCTTTCATAGGTTCGAACCCTGAAACCTACATCTCGGGGATTGTCGCCCAGCCCCAATTTCAGGTTTTCAGGCCGCGCAATTTTGGATTTCGTATGCACAAAAGTTACCTCAAACTAAAATTTAGTAGACCCCTTTGTGGATACAAACGTGTCGTCATAATGCAATCGTTTTTCCTCAATCGGTTATCATGGGGATAAAGTCTCATTTGAACCACACCTCATACCACACGTCATGTTCGGGTTATGTAAGTATCATATTTTTCAACCAGTTACCCTGGGTCAATGATCCCGCTAGCCAACTGACTCAATAATCCCCCTAGCCAACTGGGCCAATGATCCCGCTAGCCAACTGGGCCAATGATCCCGCTAGCCAACTGGGCCAATGATCCCGCTAGCCAACTGGGCCAATGATCCCGCTAGCCAACTGGGTCAATAATCCCCCAAGCCAACTGGGCCAATGATCCCGCTAGCCTACTGGGCCAATGATCCCGCTAGCCAACTGGGCCAATGATCCCGCTAGCCAACTGGGCCAATAATCCCCCAAGCCAACTGGGCCAATGATCCCGCTAGCCTACTGGGCCAATGATCCCGCTAGCCAATTGGGCCAATGATCCCGCTAACCAACTGGGCCAATGATCCCGCTAGCCAACTGGGCCAATGATCCCGCTAGCCAACTGGGCCAATGATCCCGCTAGCCAACTGGGCCAATGTAGCCAACTGGGCCAATGACCCCGCTAGGCAATTGGGCCAATGATCCCGCTAGCCAACTGGGCCAATGACCCCGCTTGCCAACTGGGCCAATGATCCCGCTAGCCAACTGGGCCAGTGATCCCGCTAGTTGGCTAGCGGGATCATTGGCTCTTTCATAGGTTCGAACCCTGAAACCTACATCTCGGGGATTGTCGCCCAGCCCCAATTTCAGGTTTTCAGGCCGCGCAATTTTGGATTTCGTATGCACAAAAGTTACCTCAAACTAAAATTTAGTAGACCCCTTTGTGGATACAAACGTGTCGTCATAATGCAATCGTTTTTCCTCAATCGGTTATCATGGGGATAAAGTCTCATTTGAACCACACCTCATACCACACGTCATGTTCGGGTTATGTAAGTATCATATTTTTCAACCAGTTACCCTGGGTCAATGATCCCGCTAGCCAACTGGGTCAATAATCCCCCTAGCCAACTGGGCCAATGATCCCGCTAGCCTACTGGGCCAATGATCCCGCTAGCCAACTGGGTCAATAATCCCCCAAGCCAACTGGGCCAATGATCCCGCTAGCCAACTGGGCCAATGATCCCGCTAGCCAACTGGGCCAATGTAGCCAACTGGGCCAATGACCCCGCTAGCCAATTGGGCCAATGATCCCGCTAACCAACTGGGCCAATGATCCCGCTAGCCAATTGGGCCAATGATCCCGCTAGCCAACTGGGCCAATGATCCCGCTAGCCAACAGGGCCAATGATCCCGCTAGCCAACTGGGCCAATGATCTCGCTAGCCAACTGGGCCAATGATCCCGCTAGCCAACTCCGCCAATGATCCCGCTAGCCAACAGGGCCAATGATCCCGCTAGCCAACTGGGCCAATGATCCCGCTAGCCAACTGGGCCAATGATCCCGCTAGCCAACTGGGCCAATGATCCCGCTAGCCAACAGGGCCAATGATCCCGCTAGCCAACTGGGCCAATGATCCCGCTAGCAAACTGGGCCAATGATACCGCTAGCCAACAGGGCCAATGATCCCGCTAGCCAACTGGGCCAATGATCCCGCTAGCCAACAGGGTCAATGATCCCGCTAGCCAACAGGGCCAATGATCCCGCTAGCCAACAGGGCCAATGATCCCGCTAGCCAACTGGGCCAATGATCCCGCTAGCCAACTGGGCCAATGATCCCGCTAGCCAACTGGGCCAATGATCCCGCTAGCCTACTGGGCCAATGATCCCGCTAGCCAACTGGGTCAATAATCCCCCAAGCCAACTGGGCCAATGATCCCGCTAGCCAACTGGGCCAATGATCCCGCTAGCCAACTGGGCCAATGATCCCGCTAGCCAACTGGGCCAATGTAGCCAACTGGGCCAATGACCCCGCTGGGCCAATGATCCCGCTAGCCAACTGGGCCAATGACCCCGCTAGCCAACTGGGCCAGTGATCCCGCTAGCCAACTAGGCCAGTGATCCCGCTAGCCAACTGGGCCAGTGATCCCGCTGGGCCAACTGGGCCAATGATCCCGCTAGCCAACTGGGTCAATGATCCCGCTAGCCAACTGGGCCAATGATCCCGCTAGCCAACTAGGCCAGTGATCCCGCTAGCCAACTGGGCCAGTGATCCCGCTGGGCCAACTGGGCCAATGATCCCGCTAGCCAACTGGGTCAATGATCCCGCTAGCCAACTGGGCCAATGATCCCGCTAGCCAACTGGGCCAATGATCCCCCTAGCCAACTGGGCCAATGATCCCGCTAGCCAACTGGGCCAATGATCCCGCTAGCCAACTGGGCCAATGATCCCGCTAGCCACCTGGGCCAATGATTCCGCTAGCCAGCTGGGCCAATGATCTCGCTAGCCAACTGGGCCAATGATCCCGCTAGCCAACTGGGCCAATGTTGCCAACTGGGCCAATGATCCCGCTAGCCCACTGGGCCAGTGATCCCGCTAGTCAACTGGGCCAGTGATCCGGCTAGCCAACTGGGCCAATGATCCCGCTAGCCAACTGGGCCAATGATCCCGCCAACCAACTGGGCCAGTGATCCCGCTAGCCAACTGGGTCAATAATCCCCCTAGCCAACTGGGCCAATGATCCCGCTAGCCAACTGGGCCAGTAATCCCGCTAGCCAACTGGGCCAATGATCCCGCTAGCCAACTGGGCCAATGATCCCGCTAGCCAACTGGGTCAATAATCCCCCAAGCCAACTGGGCCAATGATCCCGCTAGCCAACTGGGCCAATGATCCCCCTAGCCAACTGGGCCAGTAATCCCGCTAGCCAACTGGGCCAATGATCCCGCTAGCCAACTGGGCCAATGATCCCCCTAGCCAACTGGGCCAATGATCCCGCTAGCCAACTGGGCCAATGATCCCGCTAGCCAACTGGGCCTATGATCCCGCTAGCCAACTGGGCCTATGATCCCGCTAGCCAACCGGGCCAATGATCCCCCTAGCCAACTGGGCCAATGATCCCGCTAGCCAACTGGGCCAATGATCCCCCTAGCCAACTGGGCCAATGACCCCGCTAGCCAACTGGGCCAATGATCCCGCTAGCCAACTGGGCCTATGATCCCGCTAGCCAACTGGGCCAATGATCCCCCTAGCCAACTGGGCCAGTAATCCCGCTAGCCAACTGGGCCAATGATCCCCCTAGCCAACTGGGCCAATGATCCCGCTAGCCTACTGGGCCAATGATCCCGCTAGCCAACTGGGTCAATAATCCCCCAAGCCAACTGGGCCAATGATCCCGCTAGCCAACTGGGCCAATGATCCCGCTAGCCAACTGGGCCAATGTAGCCAACTGGGCCAATGACCCCGCTAGCCAATTGGGCCAATGATCCCGCTAGCCAACTGGGCCAATGACCCCGCTTGCCAACTGGGCCAATGATCCCGCTAGCCAACTGGGCCAGTGATCCCGCTAGTTGGCTAGCGGGATCATTGGCTCTTTCATAGGTTCGAACCCTGAAACCTACATCTCGGGGATTGTCGCCCAGCCCCAATTTCAGGTTTTCAGGCCGCGCAATTTTGGATTTCGTATGCACAAAAGTTACCTCAAACTAAAATTTAGTAGACCCCTTTGTGGATACAAACGTGTCGTCATAATGCAATCGTTTTTCCTCAATCGGTTATCATGGGGATAAAGTCTCATTTGAACCACACCTCATACCACACGTCATGTTCGGGTTATGTAAGTATCATATTTTTCAACCAGTTACCCTGGGTCAATGATCCCGCTAGCCAACTGACTCAATAATCCCCCTAGCCAACTGGGCCAATGATCCCGCTAGCCAACTGGGCCAATGATCCCGCTAGCCAACTGGGCCAATGATCCCGCTAGCCAACTGGGCCAATGATCCCGCTAGCCAACTGGGTCAATAATCCCCCAAGCCAACTGGGCCAATGATCCCGCTAGCCTACTGGGCCAATGATCCCGCTAGCCAACTGGGCCAATGATCCCGCTAGCCAACTGGGCCAATAATCCCCCAAGCCAACTGGGCCAATGATCCCGCTAGCCTACTGGGCCAATGATCCCGCTAGCCAATTGGGCCAATGATCCCGCTAACCAACTGGGCCAATGATCCCGCTAGCCAACTGGGCCAATGATCCCGCTAGCCAACTGGGCCAATGATCCCGCTAGCCAACTGGGCCAATGTAGCCAACTGGGCCAATGACCCCGCTAGCCAATTGGGCCAATGATCCCGCTAGCCAACTGGGCCAATGACCCCGCTTGCCAACTGGGCCAATGATCCCGCTAGCCAACTGGGCCAGTGATCCCGCTAGTTGGCTAGCGGGATCATTAGCTCTTTCATAGGTTCGAACCCTGAAACCTACATCTCGGGGATTGTCGCCCAGCCCCAATTTCAGGTTTTCAGGCCGCGCAATTTTGGATTTCGTATGCACAAAAGTTACCTCAAACTAAAATTTAGTAGACCCCTTTGTGGATACAAACGTGTCGTCATAATGCAATCGTTTTTCCTCAATCGGTTATCATGGGGATAAAGTCTCATTTGAACCACACCTCATACCACACGTCATGTTCGGGTTATGTAAGTATCATATTTTTCAACCAGTTACCCTGGGTCAATGATCCCGCTAGCCAACTGGGTCAATAATCCCCCTAGCCAACTGGGCCAATGATCCCGCTAGCCTACTGGGCCAATGATCCCGCTAGCCAACTGGGTCAATAATCCCCCAAGCCAACTGGGCCAATGATCCCGCTAGCCAACTGGGCCAATGATCCCGCTAGCCAACTGGGCCAATGTAGCCAACTGGGCCAATGACCCCGCTAGCCAATTGGGCCAATGATCCCGCTAACCAACTGGGCCAATGATCCCGCTAGCCAATTGGGCCGATGATCCCGCTAGCCAACTGGGCCAATGATCCCGCTAGCCAACAGGGCCAATGATCCCGCTAGCCAACTGGGCCAATGATCTCGCTAGCCAACTGGGCCAATGATCCCGCTAGCCAACTGGGCCAATGATCCCGCTAGCCAACAGGGCCAATGATCCCGCTAGCCAACTGGGCCAATGATCCCGCTAGCCAACTGGGCCAATGATCCCGCTAGCCAACTGGGCCAATGATCCCGCTAGCCAACAGGGCCAATGATCCCGCTAGCCAACTGGGCCAATGATCCCGCTAGCCAACTGGGCCAATGATACCGCTAGCCAACAGGGCCAATGATCCCGCTAGCCAACTGGGCCAATGATCCCGCTAGCCAACAGGGTCAATGATCCCGCTAGCCAACAGGGCCAATGATCCCGCTAGCCAACAGGGCCAATGATCCCGCTAGCCAACTGGGCCAATGATCCCGCTAGCCAACTGGGCCAATGATCCCGCTAGCCAACTGGGCCAATGATCCCGCTAGCCTACTGGGCCAATGATCCCGCTAGCCAACTGGGTCAATAATCCCCCAAGCCAACTGGGCCAATGATCCCGCTAGCCAACTGGGCCAATGATCCCGCTAGCCAACTGGGCCAATGATCCCGCTAGCCAACTGGGCCAATGTAGCCAACTGGGCCAATGACCCCGCTGGGCCAATGATCCCGCTAGCCAACTGGGCCAATGACCCCGCTAGCCAACTGGGCCAGTGATCCCGCTAGCCAACTAGGCCAGTGATCCCGCTAGCCAACTGGGCCAGTGATCCCGCTGGGCCAACTGGGCCAATGATCCCGCTAGCCAACTGGGTCAATGATCCCGCTAGCCAACTGGGCCAATGATCCCGCTAGCCAACTAGGCCAGTGATCCCGCTAGCCAACTGGGCCAGTGATCCCGCTGGGCCAACTGGGCCAATGATCCCGCTAGCCAACTGGGTCAATGATCCCGCTAGCCAACTGGGCCAATGATCCCGCTAGCCAACTGGGCCAATGATCCCCCTAGCCAACTGGGCCAATGATCCCGCTAGCCAACTGGGCCAATGATCCCGCTAGCCAACTGGGCCAATGATCCCGCTAGCCACCTGGGCCAATGATCCCGCTAGCCAGCTGGGCCAATGATCTCGCTAGCCAACTGGGCCAATGATCCCGCTAGCCAACTGGGCCAATGTTGCCAACTGGGCCAATGATCCCGCTAGCCCACTGGGCCAGTGATCCCGCTAGTCAACTGGGCCAGTGATCCGGCTAGCCAACTGGGCCAATGATCCCGCTAGCCAACTGGGCCAATGATCCCGCCAACCAACTGGGCCAGTGATCCCGCTAGCCAACTGGGCCAATGCTCCCGCTAGCCAACAGGGCCAATGATCCCGCTAGCCAACTGGGCCAATGATCCCGCTAGCCAACTGGGCCAATGATCCCGCTAGCCAACAGGGCCAATGATCCCGCTAGCCAACTGGGCCAATGATCCCCCTAGCCAACTGGGCCAATGATCCCGCTAGCCAACTGGGCCAATGTAGCCAACTGGGCCAATGATCCCGCTAGCCAACTGGGCCAATGATCCCGCTAGCCAACTGGGCCAATGTAGCCAACTGGGCCAATGATCCCGCTAGCCAACTGGGCCAATGATCCCGCTAGCCAACTGAGCCAATGAACCCGCTAGCCAACTGGGCCAGTGATCCCGCTAACCAACTGGGCCAATGATCCCGCTAGCCTACTGGGTCAATGACCCCGCTAGCCAGCTGGGCCAATGATCCCGCTAGCCAACTGGGCCAATGACCCCGCTAGCCAACTGGGCCAGTGATCCTGCTAGCCAACTAGGCCAATGATCCCGCTAGCCAACTGGGCCAATGATCCCGCTAGCCAACTGGGCCAATGATCCCGCTAGCCAACAGGGCCAATGATCCCGCTAACCAACTGGGCCAATGATCCCGCTAGCCAACTGGGCCAATGATCCCGCTAGCCAACTGGGCCAATGATCCCGCTAGCCAACTGGGCCAATGAACCCGCTAGCCAACTGGGCCAGTGATCCGGCTAACCAACTGGGCCATAGATCCCGCTAGCCTACTGGGCCAATGACCCCGCTAGCCAGCTGGGCCAATGATCCCGCTAGCCAACTGGGCCAATGACCCCGCTAGCCAACTGGGCCAGTGATCCCGCTAGCCAACTAGGCCAATGATCCCGCTTGCCAACTGGGCCAATGATCCCGCTAGCCAACTGGGCCAATGATCCCGCTAGCCAACTGGGCCAGTGATCCCGCTAGCCAACTGGGCCAATGATCCCGCTAGCCAACTGGGCCAATGATCCCGCTAGCCAACTGGGCCAATGATCCCGCTAGCCAACTGGGCCAATGTAGCCAACTGGGCCAATGATCCCGCTAGCCAACTGGGCCAATGATCCCGCTAGCCTACTGGGCCAATGATCCCGCTAGCCAACTGGGCTAATGATCCTGCTAGCCAACTGGGCCAATGATCCCGCTAGCCAACTGGGCTAATGATCCCGCTAGCCAACTGGGCCAATGATCCCGCTAGCCAACTGGGCCAATGGTCCCGCTAGCCAAATGGGCCAATGATCCCGCTAGCCAACTTGGCCAATGATCCCGCTAGCCAACTGAGCCAATGATCCCGCTAGCCAACTGGGCCAATGATCCCGCTAGCCAACTGGGCCAATGATCCCGCCAACCAACTGGGCCAATGATCCCGCTAGCCAACTGCGCCAATGATCCCGCTAGCCCACTGGGCCAGTGATCCCGCTAGCCAACTGGGCCAATGATCCCGCTAGCCAACTGGGCCAGTGATCCCGCTAGCCAACTGGGCCAATGATCCCGCTAGCCAACTGGGCCAATGATCCCGCTAGCCAACTGGGCCAATGATCCCGCTAGCCAACTGGGCCAATGATCCCGCTAGCCAACTGGGCCAATGATCCCGCTAGCCAACTGGGCCAATGATCCCGCTAGCCAACTACGCTAATGATCTCGCTAGCCAACTGGGCCAATGATCCCGCTAGCCAACTGGGCCAATGATCCCGCTAGCCAACTGGGCCAATGGTCCCGCTAGCCAACTGGGCCAATGATCCCGCTAGCCAACTAGGCTAATGATCCCGTTGGCCAACTGGGCCAATGATCCCGCTAGCCAACAGGGCCAATGATCCCGCTAGCCAACTGGGCCAATGATCCCGCTAGCCAACTGGGCCAATGATCCCGCTAGCCAACGGGGCCAATGATCCCGCTAGCCAACTGGGCCAATGATCCCGCTAGCCAACTGGGCCAATGATCCCGCTAGCCAACTGGGCCAATGATCCCGCTAGCCAACTGGGCCAATGTTCCCGCTAGCCAACTGGGCCAATGATCCCGCTAGCCAACAGGGCCAATGATCCCGCTAGCCAACTGGGCCAATGATCCCGCTAGCCAACTGGGGTAATGATCCCGCTAGCCAACTGGGCCAATGATCCCGCTAGCCAACTGGGCCAATGATCTCGCTAGCCAACTGGGCTAATGATCCCGCTAGCCAACTGGGCCAATGATCCCGCTAGCCAACTGGGGTAATGATCCCGCTAGCCAACTGGGCCAATGATCCCGCTAGCCAACTGGGCCAATGATCTCGCTAGCCAACTGGGCTAATGATCCCGCTAGCCAACTGGGCCAATGATCCCGCTAGCCAACAGGGCCAATGATCCCGCTAGCCAACTGGGCCAATGATCCCGCTAGCCAACAGGGCCAATGATCCCGCTAGCCAACAGGGCCAATGATCCCGCTAGCCAACAGGGCCAATGATCCCGCTAGCCAACTGGGCCAATGATCCCGCTAGCCAACTGGGCCAATGATCCCGCTAGCCAACTGGGCCAATGATCCCGCTCGCCAACTGGGCCAATGATCCCGCTAGCCAACAGGGCCAATGATCCCGCTAGCCAACTGGGCCAATGATCCCGCTAGCCAACTGGGCCAATGATCCCGCTAGCCAACTGGGCCAATGATCCCGCTAGCCAACAGGGCCAATGATCCCGCCAGCCAACAGGGCCAATGATCCCGCTAGTCAACTGGGCCAATGATCCCGCTAGCCAACTGGGCCAATGATCCCGCTAGCCAACAGGGCCAATGATCCCGCTAGCCAACTGAGCCAATGATCCCGCTAGCCAACTGGGCCAATGATCCCGCTAGCCAACAGGGCCAATGATCCCGCTAGCCAACTGGGCCAATGATCCCGCTAGCCAACAGGGCCAATGATCCCGCTAGCCAACAGGGCCAATGATCCCGCTAGCCAACAGGGCCAATGATCCCGCTAGCCAACTGGGCCAATGATCCCGCTAGCCAACTGGGCCAATGATCCCGCTAGCCAACTGGGCCAATGATCCCGCAAGGCCAACTGGGCCAATGATCCCGCTAGCCAACAGGGCCAATGATCCCGCTAGCCAACTGGGCCAATGATCCCGCTAGCCAACTGGGCCAATGATCCCGCTAGCCAACTGGGCCAATGATCCCGCTAGCCAACTGGGCCAATGATCCCGCTAGCCAACTGGGCCAATGATCCCGCTAGCCAACTGGGCCAATGATCCCGCTAGCCAACAGGGCCAATGATCCCGCTAGCCAACAGGGCCAATGATCCCGCTAGCCAACTGGGCCAATGATCCCGCTAGCCAACTGGGCCAATGATCCCGCTAGCCAACAGGGCCAATGATCCCGCTAGCCAACTGGGCCAATGATCCCGCTAGCCAACTGGGCCAATGATCCCGCTAGCCAACAGGGCCAATGATCCCGCTAGCCAACTGGGCCAATGATCCCGCTAGCCAACAGGGCCAATGATCCCGCTAGCCAACAGGGCCAATGATCCCGCTAGCCAACAGGGCCAATGATGCCGCTAGCCAACTGGGCCA
This sequence comes from Arenicola marina, assembly GCA_964019135.1. Classification (NCBI taxonomy): domain Eukaryota; kingdom Metazoa; phylum Annelida; class Polychaeta; family Arenicolidae; genus Arenicola; species Arenicola marina. The sequence goes on along the minus strand of OZ025259.1, from coordinate 10,798,688 downwards.
ATGATCCCGCTAGCCAACTGGGCCAATGATGCCGCTAGCCAACTGGGCCAATGACCCCGCTAGCCAACTGGGCCAATGATCCCGCTAGCCAACAGGGCCAATGATCCCGCCAGCCAACTGGGCCAATGATCCCGCTAGCCAACTGGGCCAATGATCCCGCTAGCCAACTGGGCCAATGATCCCGCTAGCCAACTGGGCCAATGATCCCGCTAGCCAACTGGGCCAATGATCCCGCTAACCAACTGGGCCAATGATCCCGCTAGCCAACTAGGCCAGTGATCCCGCTAGCCAACTGGGCCAGTGATCCCGCTGGGCCAACTGGGCCAATGATCCCGCTAGCCAACTGGGTCAATGATCCCGCTAGCCAACTGGGCCAATGATCCCGCTAGCCAACTGGGCGAATGATCCCGCTAGCCAACTGGGCCAATGATCCCGCTAGCCAACTGGGCCAATGATCCCGCTAGCCAACTGGGCCAATGATCCCGCTAGCCACCTGGGCCAATGATCCCGCTAGCCAGGTGGGCCAATGATCTCGCTAGCCAACTGGGCCAATGATCCCGCTAGCCAACTGGGCCAATGTTGCCAACTGGGCCAATGATCCCGCTAGCCCACTGGGCCAGTGATCCCGCTAGTCAACTGGGCCAGTGATCCGGCTAGCCAACTGGGCCAATGATCCCGCTAGCCAACTGGGCCAATGATCCCGCTAGCCAACTGGGCCAATGATCCCGCTAGCCAACTGGGCCAATGTAGCCAACTGGGCCAATGATCCCGCTAGCCAACTGAGCCAATGAACCCGCTAGCCAACTGGGCCAGTGATCCCGCTAACCAACTGGGACAATGATCCCGCTAGCCTACTGGGTCAATGACCCCGCTAGCCAGCTGGGCCAATGATCCCGCTAGCCAACTGGGCCAATGACCCCGCTAGCCAACTGGGCCAGTGATCCTGCTAGCCAACTAGGCCAATGATCCCGCTAGCCAACTGGGCCAATGATCCCGCTAGCCAACTGGGCCAATGATCCCGCTAGCCAACAGGGCCAATGATCCCGCTAACCAACTGGGCCAATGATCCCGCTAGCCAACTGGGCCAATGATCCCGCTAGCCAACTGGGCCAATGATCCCGCTAGCCAACTGGGCCAATGATCCCGCTAGCCAACTGGGCCAATGAACCCGCTAGCCAACTGGGCCAGTGATCCGGCTAACCAACTGGGCCATAGATCCCGCTAGCCTACTGGGCCAATGACCCCGCTAGCCAGCTGGGCCAATGATCCCGCTAGCCAACTGGGCCAATGACCCCGCTAGCCAACTGGGCCAGTGATCCCGCTAGCCAACTAGGCCAATGATCCCGCTTGCCAACTGGGCCAATGATCCCGCTAGCCAACTGGGCCAATGATCCCGCTAGCCAACTGGGCCAGTGATCCCGCTAGCCAACTGGGCCAATGATCCCGCTAGCCAACTGGGCCAATGATCCCGCTAGCCAACTGGGCCAATGATCCCGCTAGCCAACTGGGCCAATGTAGCCAACTGGGCCAATGATCCCGCTAGCCAACTGGGCCAATGATCCCGCTAGCCTACTGGGCCAATGATCCCGCTAGCCAACTGGGCTAATGATCCTGCTAGCCAACTGGGCCAATGATCCCGCTAGCCAACTGGGCTAATGATCCCGCTAGCCAACTGGGCCAATGATCCCGCTAGCCAACTGGGCCAATGGTCCCGCTAGCCAAATGGGCCAATGATCCCGCTAGCCAACTTGGCCAATGATCCCGCTAGCCAACTGAGCCAATGATCCCGCTAGCCAACTGGGCCAATGATCCCGCTAGCCAACTGGGCCAATGATCCCGCCAACCAACTGGGCCAATGATCCCGCTAGCCAACTGGGCCAATGATCCCGCTAGCCAACTGGGCCAGTGATCCCGCTAGCCAACTGGGCCAATGATCCCGCTAGCCAACTGGGCCAGTGATCCCGCTAGCCAACTGGGCCAATGATCCCGCTAGCCAACTGGGCCAATGATCCCGCTAGCCAACTGGGCCAATGATCCCGCTAGCCAACTGGGCCAATGATCCCGCTAGCCAACTGGGCCAATGATCCCGCTAGCCAACTGGGCCAATGATCCCGCTAGCCAACTGGGCCAATGATCCCGCTCGCCAACTGGGCCAGTGATCCCGCTAGCCAACTGGGCCAATGATCCCGCTAGCCAACTGGGCCAATGATCCCGCTAGCCAACTGGGCCAATGATCCCGCTAGCCAACTGGGCCAGTGATCCCGCTAGCCAACTGGGCCAGTGATCCCGCTAGCCAACTGGGCCAATGATCCCGCTAGCCAACTGGGCCAATGATCCCGCTAGCCAACTGGGCCAATGATCCCGCTAGCCAACTGGGCCAGTGATCCCGCTAGCCAACTGGGCCAAAGATCTCGCTAGCCAACTGGGCCAATGATCCCGCTAGCCAACAGGGCCAATGATCCCGCTAGCCAACTGGGCCAATGATCCCGCTAGCCAACTGGGCCAATGATCCCGCTAGCCAACTAGGCTAATGATCCCGCTAGCCAACTGGGCCAATGATCCCGCTAGCCAACTGGGCCAATGATCCCGCTAGCCAACTAGGCCAATGATCCCGCTAGCCAACTGGGCCAATGATCCCGCTAGCCAACTGGGCCAATGATCCCGCTAGCCAACTGGGCCAATGATCCCGCTAGTCAACGGGGCCAATGATCCCGCTAGCCAACTGGGCCAATGATCCCGCTAGCCAACTGGGCCAATGATCCCGCTAGCCAACTGGGCCAATGATCCCGCTAGCCAACTGGGCCAATGTTCCCGCTAGCCAACTGGGCCAATGATCCCGCTAGCCAACAGGGCCAATGATCCCGCTAGCCAACTGGGCCAATGATCCCGCTAGCCAACTGGGGTAATGATCCCGCTAGCCAACTGGGCCAATGATCCCGCTAGCCAACTGGGCCAATTACCTCGCTAGCCAACTGGGCTAATGATCCCGCTAGCCAACTGGGCCAATGATCCCGCTAGCCAACTGGGCCAATGATCCCGCTAGCCAACAGGGCCAATGATCCCGCTAGCCAACTGGGCCAATGATCCCGCTAGCCAACAGGGCCAATGATCCCGCTAGCCAACAGGGCCAATGATCCCGCTAGCCAACAGGGCTAATGATCCCGCTAGCCAACTGGGCCAATGATCCCGCTAGCCAACTGGGCCAATGATCCCGCTAGCCAACTGGGCCAATGATCCCGCTAGCCAACTGGGCCAATGATCCCGCTAGCCAACAGGGCCAATGATCCCGCTAGCCAACTGGGCCAATGATCCCGCTAGCCAACTGGGCCAATGATCCCGCTAGCCAACTGGGCCAATGATCCCGCTAGCCAACTGGGAAAATGATCCCGCCAGCCAACAGGGCCAATGATCCCGCTAGCCAACTGGGCCAATGATCCCGCTAGCCAACTGGGCCAATGATCCCGCTAGCCAACAGGGCCAATGATCCCGCTAGCCAACTGGGCCAATGATCCCGCTAGCCAACTGGGCCAATGATCCCGCTAGCCAACAGGGCCAATGATCCCGCTAGCCAACTGGGCCAATGATCCCGCTAGCCAACAGGGCCAATGATCCCGCTATCCAACAGGGCCAATGATCCCGCTAGCCAACAGGGCCAATGATCCCGCTAGCCAACTGGGCCAATGATCCCGCTAGCCAACTGGGCCAATGATCCCGCTAGCCAACTGGGCCAATGATCCCGCTAGCCAACTGGGCCAATGATCCCGCTAGCCAACTGGGCCAATGATCCCGCTAGCCAACTGGGCCAATGATCCCGCTAGCCAACTGGGCCAATGATCCCGCTAGCCAACTGGGCCAATGATCCCGCTCGCCAACAGGGCCAATGATCCCGCTAGCCAACTGGGCCAATGATCCCGCTAGCCAACTGGGCCAATGATCCCGCTAGCCAACTGGGCCAATGATCCCGCTAGCCAACAGGGCCAATGATCCCGCTAGCCAACTGGGCCAATGATCCCGCTAGCCAACTGGGCCAATGATCCCGCTAGCCAACAGGGCCAATGATCCCGCTAGCCAACAGGGCCAATGATCCCGCTAGCCAACTGGGCCAATGATCCCGCTAGCCAACAGGGCCAATGATCCCGCTAGCCAACAGGGCCAATGATCCCGCTAGCCAACTGGGCCAATGATCCCGCTAGCCAACTGGGCCAATGATCCCGCTAGCCAACAGGGCCAATGATCCCGCTAGTCAACTGGGCCAATGATCCCGCTAGCCAACTGGGCCAATGATCCCGCTAGCCAACAGGGCCAATGATCCCGCTAGCCAACAGGGCCAATGATGCCGCTAGCCAACTGGGCCAATGATCCCGCTAGCCAACTGGGCCAATGATGCCGCTAGCCAACTGGGCCAATGATCCCGCTAGCCAACTGGGCCAATGATCCCGCTAGCCAACAGGGCCAATGATCCCGCTAGCCAACTGGGCCAATGATCCCGCTAGCCAACTGGGCCAATGATCCCGCTAGCCAACTGGGCCAATGATCCCGCTAGCCAACTGGGCCAATGATCCCGCTAACCAACTGGGCCAATGATCCCGCTAGCCAACAGGGCCAATGATCCCGCTAGCCAACTGGGCCAATGATCCCGCTAGCCAACAGGGCCAATGATCCCGCTAGCCAACAGGGCCAATGATCCCGCTAGCCAACAGGGCCAATGATCCCGCTAGCCAACTGGGCCAATGATCCCGCTAGCCAACAGGGCCAATGATCCCGCTAGCCAACAGGGCCAATGATCCCGCTAGCCAACAGGGCTAATGATCCCGCTAGCCAACTGGGCCAATGATCCCGCTAGCCAACTGGGCCAATGATCCCGCTAGCCAACTGGGCCAATGATCCCGCTAGCCAACTGGGCCAATGATCCCGCTAGCCAACAGGGCCAATGATCCCGCTAGCCAACTGGGCCAATGATCCCGCTAGCCAACTGGGCCAATGATCCCGCTAGCCAACTGGGCCAATGATCCCGCTAGCCAACTGGGCCAATGATCCCGCCAGCCAACAGGGCCAATGATCCCGCTAGCCAACTGGGCCAATGATCCCGCTAGCCAACTGGGCCAATGATCCCGCTAGCCAACAGGGCCAATGATCCCGCTAGCCAACTGGGCCAATGATCCCGCTAGCCAACTGGGCCAATGATCCCGCTAGCCAACAGGGCCAATGATCCCGCTAGCCAACTGGGCCAATGATCCCGCTAGCCAACAGGGCCAATGATCCCGCTATCCAACAGGGCCAATGATCCCGCTAGCCAACAGGGCCAATGATCCCGCTAGCCAACTGGGCCAATGATCCCGCTAGCCAACTGGGCCAATGATCCCGCTAGCCAACTGGGCCAATGATCCCGCTAGCCAACTGGGCCAATGATCCCGCTAGCCAACTGGGCCAATGATCCCGCTAGCCAACTGGGCCAATGATCCCGCTAGCCAACTGGGCCAATGATCCCGCTAGCCAACTGGGCCAATGATCCCGCTCGCCAACAGGGCCAATGATCCCGCTAGCCAACTGGGCCAATGATCCCGCTAGCCAACTGGGCCAATGATCCCGCTAGCCAACTGGGCCAATGATCCCGCTAGCCAACAGGGCCAATGATCCCGCTAGCCAACTGGGCCAATGATCCCGCTAGCCAACTGGGCCAATGATCCCGCTAGCCAACAGGGCCAATGATCCCGCTAGCCAACAGGGCCAATGATCCCGCTAGCCAACTGGGCCAATGATCCCGCTAGCCAACAGGGCCAATGATCCCGCTAGCCAACAGGGCCAATGATCCCGCTAGCCAACTGGGCCAATGATCCCGCTAGCCAACTGGGCCAATGATCCCGCTAGCCAACAGGGCCAATGATCCCGCTAGCCAACTGGGCCAATGATCCCGCTAGCCAACTGGGCCAATGATCCCGCTAGCCAACAGGGCCAATGATCCCGCTAGCCAACAGGGCCAATGATGCCGCTAGCCAACTGGGCCAATGATCCCGCTAGCCAACTGGGCCAATGATGCCGCTAGCCAACTGGGCCAATGATCCCGCTAGCCAACTGGGCCAATGATCCCGCTAGCCAACAGGGCCAATGATCCCGCTAGCCAACTGGGCCAATGATCCCGCTAGCCAACTGGGCCAATGATCCCGCTAGCCAACTGGGCCAATGATCCCGCTAGCCAACTGGGCCAATGATCCCGCTAACCAACTGGGCCAATGATCCCGCTAGCCAACAGGGCCAATGATCCCGCTAGCCAACTGGGCCAATGATCCCGCTAGCCAACAGGGCCAATGATCCCGCTAGCCAACAGGGCCAATGATCCCGCTAGCCAACAGGGCCAATGATCCCGCTAGCCAACTGGGCCAATGATCCCGCTAGCCAACAGGGCCAATGATCCCGCTATCCAACAGGGCCAATGATCCCGCTAGCCAACAGGGCCAATGATCCCGCTAGCCAACTGGGCCAATGATCCCGCTAGCCAACTGGGCCAATGATCCCGCTAGCCAACTGGGCCAATGATCCCGCTAGCCAACAGGGCCAATGATCCCGCTAGCCAACAGGGCCAATGATCCCGCTAGCCAACAGGGCCAATGATCCCGCTAGCCAACTGGGCCAATGATCCCGCTAGCCAACAGGGCCAATGATCCCGCTATCCAACAGGGCCAATGATCCCGCTAGCCAACAGGGCCAATGATCCCGCTAGCCAACTGGGCCAATGATCCCGCTAGCCAACTGGGCCAATGATCCCGCTAGCCAACTGGGCCAATGATCCCGCTAGCCAACTGGGCCAATGATCCCGCTAGCCAACTGGGCCAATGATCCCGCTAGCCAACTGGGCCAATGATCCCGCTAGCCAACTGGGCCAATGATCCCGCTAGCCAACTGGGCCAATGATCCCGCTCGCCAACAGGGCCAATGATCCCGCTAGCCAACTGGGCCAATGATCCCGCTAGCCAACTGGGCCAATGATCCCGCTAGCCAACTGGGCCAATGATCCCGCTAGCCAACTGGGCCAATGATCCCGCTAGCCAACTGGGCCAATGATCCCGCTAGCCAACTGGGCCAATGATCCCGCTAGCCAACAGGGCCAATGATCCCGCTAGCCAACAGGGCCAATGATCCCGCTAGCCAACTGGGCCAATGATCCCGCTAGCCAACAGGGCCAATGATCCCGCTAGCCAACAGGGCCAATGATCCCGCTAGCCAACTGGGCCAATGATCCCGCTAGCCAACTGGGCCAATGATCCCGCTAGCCAACAGGGCCAATGATCCCGCTAGCCAACTGGGCCAATGATCCCGCTAGCCAACTGGGCCAATGATCCCGCTAGCCAACAGGGCCAATGATCCCGCTAGCCAACAGGGCCAATGATGCCGCTAGCCAACTGGGCCAATGATCCCGCTAGCCAACTGGGCCAATGATGCCGCTAGCCAACTGGGCCAATGATCCCGCTAGCCAACTGGGCCAATGATCCCGCTAGCCAACAGGGCCAATGATCCCGCTAGCCAACTGGGCCAATGATCCCGCTAGCCAACTGGGCCAATGATCCCGCTAGCCAACTGGGCCAATGATCCCGCTAGCCAACTGGGCCAATGATCCCGCTAGCCAACTGGGCCAATGATCCCGCTAACCAACTGGGCCAATGATCCCGCTAGCCAACAGGGCCAATGATCCCGCTAGCCAACTGGGCCAATGATCCCGCTAGCCAACAGGGCCAATGATCCCGCTAGCCAACAGGGCCAATGATCCCGCTAGCCAACAGGGCCAATGATCCCGCTAGCCAACTGGGCCAATGATCCCGCTAGCCATCTGGGCCAATGATCTCGCTAGCCAACTGGGCCAATGATCCCGCTAGCCAACTGGGCCAATGATCCCGCTAGCCAACAGGGCCAATGATCCCGCTAGCCAACTGGGCCAATGATCCCGCTAGCCAACTGGGCCAATGATCCCGCTAGCCAACTGGGCCAATGATCCCGCTAGCCAACTGGGCCAGTGATCCCGCTAGCCAACTGGGCCAGTGATCCCGCTAGCCAACTGGGCCAATGTCATTTTTCAGTCGCTCGACATATGTGTCTAATAACATTGATAAAAAAATAATTACGCTGAATTCCCCCACTTCCTTGTTTAAGGCCAGTTTTTGGTGTAACGTGGTCCAGACTTCCCTAACGTCTTCTAATTAATGTCTTTTTAATGAACAAACTGAAGTCCCTGCTCGATCTCATTACCATGGCAACAACAACAGTGATATTATACAGAATAAACTCTCATAAAACAGAACGTGAGCACGTGTGAATGTTCACCTTTTGGAACATAAAGGAGGTGTTATGTAAAATCCTAAATAATAGCATGTTCTTCCAGCAAAAAAACACATTTTAAAACATGTCACAGTTGTCGGAACCTTTGTCGGAAATTGCCCACTTTTTTATTTCCAAATGCACGAGCCATATTGTTATGGGCGGCACAATGAAAACTAAAAGGGAAGAAGACAATTTTCTGGGAATTAGGGCTATCAATTCTACGGCGTGGTGATATACAACAAACATGAAAGGACGTCCCAAGCCCCAAGGCTCCTAAATCTCGAAATCAATGAGACACCTCAAAAGGAAAGTCCGGCCTATACGTCACAGCGAACCACCCTTCCAGGGCGAAGAAGAAAGCAGTTCTATCGGATCATCTCTGCCATATTTCCTGATGATGTCTCGGTACAGACGCCTTTGCAAAGGCGGGGAGATGGGGAGGGGTGGTGTGGCGTAGGGTGGGGTAGGGAAGGGCAGGGATGGCGGCAAGAGGGTTGTCGTGAACATGAAGAAGTGTCCGCGGTGTCCACGAGAGGCGCCCGAGACATTGCTCTTTATTCCCAGGTCCGCAGTCGACGTCAAGCTGGGCGCCATGACACCTTGCCCCAGACTAATCACCTGAGTTACGAGGGATTCCTACGCCGCCCAGTCGCTGACGGCCACACTCTGGCCGACTGCGCAATAACATCATGTGAATCTACGAGTTCGCAATAACCTCATGTGAATATATTACTTCAATAACATGATCTAAATATACGACTGCGCAATAACATTATGTGAATACATATATATTACTTCAATAAAATTATGTGAATACATATATATTACTTCAATAAAATTATGTGAATATATTAATTCAATAACATGATCTAAATATACGACTGCGCAATAACATTATGTAAATACATATATATTACTTCAATAAAATTATGTGAATATATTAATTCAATAACATGATATGAATCTACGACTGCGCAATAACATCATGTGAATCTACTGCCTGGCAATAAGATGATCTGAATATATTACTGCACAATAAGTTCATGTTAATATAAATTGGTTGGTTGGCATCCGTCCGTCTGCCGTCGGAATAAGTTCATGTTAATATAAATTGGTTGGTTGGCATCCGTCCGTCTGCCGTCGGAATAAGTTCATGTTAATATAAATTGGTTGGTTGGCATCCGTCCGTCTGCCGTCGGAATAAGTTCATGTTAATATAAATCGGTTGGTTGGCATCCGTCCGTCTGCCGTCGGAATAAGTTCATGTTAATATAAATTGATTGGTTGGCATCCGTCCGTCTGCCGTCGGAATAAGTTCATGTTAATATAAATTGGTTGGTTGGCATCCGTCCGTCTGCCGTCGGAATAAGTTCATGTTAATATAAATTGGTTGGTTGGCATCCGTCCGTCTGCCGTCGGAATAAGTTCATGTTAATATAAATCGGTTGGTTGGCATCCGTCCGTCTGCCGTCGGAATAAGTTCATGTTAATATAAATTGGTTGGTTGGCATCCGTCCGTCTGCCGTCGGAATAAGTTCATGTTAATATAAATTGGTTGGTTGGCATCCGTCCGTCTGCCGTCGGAATAAGTTCATGTTAATATAAATTGGTTGGTTGGCATCCGTCCGTCTGCCGTCGGAATAAGTTCATGTTAATATAAATTACGTCGCAATAACATCATGTGAATAACGAGTCCGCCTGATCATCTTTAAAACCGCCTGGTGTGTGTTGAGGGGGGAGGGGGGAGACAGATAAGGGCATGGGACTGGCGACAACAATTGGTTGATCTTACAGAACTCCCCCATCGCTTGGTGAGGCAACAACTCGGTCCACTCTCTGTCATAAGTTAAGTTAAACCTTTAAATTGTTTTCAATTACTGTATGCCACAATATAAGGACATTTAATATGCCTCAAAACATCATGAAAGTTTATCCTTAACACGAAGAACCCGTATTCATCAAGGCATGAAAAATGTAAACAGTCGACGAGAAGAACTTAATTAGCCGACAGAAGGAGCTGCTAAGGATGGTATGGCCAAATGCATATCAACGTCTCATTAATTTCAATATTTGACGTCACGTCCGGTTCGTAAAAATATTGATGTCCAAACCGAAAAAAAAGGTTATAGATAAGCTGCAGGTAACACTACTTTGTCAACAACGACAAAACTATAGAAAGCGGCTTTAAAAACGAAAACTTTTCAGTAAGTGAAAAAGACAAAAAAAGCAAGGCTTTATTTTTATCACTCGGGAAAGCCGGTGGCTCATGCTGCTGCCATAAGCAAGTCTTTAAGTGTCTGTGACTGCCGATTCCAATAATAGGGACACGTGGTGGGGACACTGCGGGAGAGTGTGATTGAAGCCGCGGTGATAATGCGCCGGGCTGGCCCCGGGGCGGCCCGGTAATGGTCCTTTACCTTACAAGTCGTCGGGTGGCGTGGGGTGGGGTAGGGTGGAGTGGGTGGGTGAGGGGGTTAGGCTTGAGAGTCGTGGAAGTGTGGCTTGGCGTATTAATTGCCGTGTCAGTCGATCACAGCGCTTGTCTAGTCGCCGGTGTGTGGCGCCACCGGTCGCTCCAGCCGTCACCGCCCTAATGACTAGGTCTGCGGCTCCGTCTGCGGGATCACATCGCTGGGAAACACAACACGGATCGTGTGAAACACATGGAACACTTGAAACACATGGGACACGTGAAACACATGGAACACGTGAAACACATGGAACATGTGAAACACATGGAACATGTGAAACAGATGGAACACGGAAAACACACGGAATACGTGAAACACGTGAAACACACAGTAGACACGGAGCCCCACCAGCTCGTTTATTTTGTCAGCGGGTGGAACTGTAGTCGTGGGGTCGTGGGTTCGCACTCTGGCACTTGCACCTGGGACGTGTTTCATCCAACGCCATTTCGGGGGCCGACGCGACAGCTCAGTGGGCTAGGCGCTCGCATCGAGAGCTCTGGTCACCTGACAGCCTAACGGCACGTGGGTCGGTGGTTCAAGCCCTGCTGTGGCCATGTCACATCCTGTGTGGTCGCAGGATAAAGATCCCATGTCTTTCTTCGTAAAGAGTAGGGGGTTACCCCCGGGGACATGGCTCCATTCTCCCATTTCAGTGTCATGGCAGATTTTTTGACTCGACTTAATTTTCATATGCGCCAAGGTGGCATAAAGCGCAAAAAAGGCCATTGTCCCCGGAGCTTAAAGGCAGCCTTCATGTGCACCAAAGTAACCTAAAACAACTCTTATTATCTCGGAAAGTTGCGTTTCATGCTAAAAATCACAGTTCATATGCCCAATCATAAACTATGATATACATTCCCACAGCTGTTATAATGCCACAGCCACTTCTGGACGCCAACCCCCCCCCCCCACCCCTACCCCCCTCGTCCGCTTCCCCACCCCCTTCTCCGTCCACGTGGTTCCGGTAGCGCCGACAGATATCCCAGTCATGCCTCCATATCCCGGCCGCAAGCTCCACTCCGGAAATAATTCCTGGCGTTCAGATCAAATTCCTGCTGTCAGTGACCGGATCTGACCTGCCGACCGGGTCACTTCCTGCAGGGAAACTAATTTCTGCCGCCAGATCCGCACGGCTTGCTGACAGATGGAGACGGACTACTTAAATATATCTATGATCTTTAAGAAACCCACTGAGTCCGACTCAACCCCAATGAACTTAACCCTAAACCCCCTCCTCCCGCCAAGTTCGGTGATAAATATATAGACTACATTTATCTCTTCAACAAAAAACAGAGACATAGAACATTCCACTCAGGTATTGATTCTGTCAAGAAAATAACGGGAATCCTAGCTGAGATTCGTTTATAAGGAAAAACATTTAATAGCCTTGTTGGCAGCTGTTTTTTTCCAAAATCCAACAAGGATGAACACCGGATCGGAAAATCTCCATGAATAATTGCCCCTATTAACGTCAAATATCTAACTCTGCCATCGGCATATGAACTCATATCATGAATAAAAAAAAAGATGTATTGCCAGCAAAGGCAGGTTGATAGATAGCTTTTCAAAACAGATAACGGAATGAGAGATTAAGGGCGTCGCTCTGTGCATTTATTAAGTATTTTTTATTAAGTATTTATGTCGGTTGTTTCATAAAAGCAAAACAAGAAGCCATGAAACAGGTGCCGGTCGTATAAAATGTCTGGCAAGAAAAGAGGGTTTCGAAAAAATCGTGCAACGTCAGTAACGATGTGACAAATCCATAGCTATGCTATCAGCCGCCCCGACAGGGGACGTTGTGACATGGCAGTCTAATAGGCCCTGAAACCAGCCTGATCCCGCCCCGGAAGTCATTACACAGACGATCGGTTGTCACTCCCTCTGGCGGACGAAGTGCAAAACAACAACACTCGCCTCGACAGACCTGCGGGGGGAAAATGGATAAAGGAAAGAACAGTTGACGTAAATTGATTTCATGGTTCGTGCATCTCGCAGAGTGTAGGATGTTTGGAAGCAATCAGGACATCGTTGGAAGGTAATTGAAGTCCATTGTGTCAGAGCAGCCGTCGTCAATTCCCCGCAGTGAGCGTCTAAGCTAATCGGCGTGCGTGCCCAGCCAGTCAAGTATGGAAAGCCATTGAGTAGCCACAGTATACATCACGTAGGCACCCCATAGATCACTAATCCTGTTTCCACTTTTATAGTTTACGTTTTTCTTTCTTTATTTTTGCTCAATATTATCAGAATGGGATAGACACATAACTATCCAGAGAAACTACGAAGCGAATTTCCTCTTGCTCTGTTGAATTGATTTATTAAAAAAAAGCTAAGACATTTAGTGCTGGGTAATTTTTCGGCTGGTTCCTGGAAGTCGTGGTAACGTGGGTGAGACATAACAAGGTTAAATCTGGCCTCGTCGATCCCGATTTATGGGCGAAACATAATTCCTTTCTGAGATAAGACAATGAAACTACTGAAAGATCACTGAATTCGTCCCCAAGTTTGTATGGTAACTTGAGTAAATAAGTTGTCATTGGGACGATGTCAGCGAGACGATATCAGGAATATGATATCAGCGAGACGATATCAGGGATATGACATCAGAGAGACGATATCAGTGATATATCAGCGAGACGATATCAGGGATATGATATCAGCGATATGATATCAGCGATATGATATCAGCGACATGATATCAGCGATATGATATCAGCGAGACGATATCAGGGATATGATATCAGTGAGACGATATCAGGGATATGATATCAGCGATATAATATTAGCGATATGATTTCAGCGATATGATATCAACGAGACGATATCAGCGGTATGATATCAGCGATATGATATCAGCGATATGATATCAGCGGTATGATATCAGCGATATGACATCAGCGATATGATATCAGCGATATGATATCAGCGAGACGATATCAGGGACATGATATCAGTGAGACGATATCAGGGATATGATATCAGCGAGACGATATCAGGGATATGATATCAGCGATATGATATCAGCGATATGATATCAGCGATATGATATCAACGATATGATATCAGCGAAATATCAGCGATATGATATCAGCGATATGATATCAGCGATATGATATCAGCGATATGATATCAACGAGACGATATCAGCGATATCCTATGAGCGATGTGATATCAGCGATATGCTATGAGCGATGTGATACCAGCGATGTGATATCATCGAGACGATATCAGGGAGACGATATCAGCCAGACGATATGGGCGATATGATATAAGCGATATATCACTAAGATGACCTTTTACGACGTTGACGTCATGACATTCGATGTCGACGTCGACGTTGACGTTACAGCATAATGGCGCGAGATGTGAAGGCACGATAAAACAGCACAACTGTTTGCGGGAATGGCTGTTGCTCTGCAGTTGGTATGTGTCGCTTTGCCACGCGGGTAATCCCGACAAAACAAAACAGACAAGCATCGTCACAGTCCAGCTTTCGCGGCGTCGTGAAAAAATAGTTGTAAAAATAGTCGAATGAGACCCATCCAGACAATTAACCTGCTTACCACACGTCAGTGCAAAGTAGGTGAGATATTACACATTACGCCGCTGACACACACAGGGTAAGCCCCCGAAATACATTGGCAGGAACAGATGCTCCACGCCCATTTGCTAAAATCCATCCTGATTTTTTTTCGCTTCTAAAACAGGTGTTCTTCTGCTCGAAAAGCGGATCAGGACATTAGGAAACGAACTAATTAAATTAAGTTCGGTTTACCTGCAAATTGCCTGTCGTTCTTTTTGCGAGAGAAACATTGTGTATTTGCCATAACCTGGACAGAGCTTGATGTTGCGCAAACCAAATCGGATATTAACTGCGCCGGAGCGCCAATTTGACCAATTTGTGGGTTTCAGTGGCTGATGAGGGCTGGGCGGTGGGGGGGGGGGGGGGGTCGGATGTAAAACACTGTTAAAGAAGGAGAAGGAAACAAGTTACTCGAATTTGTCACCAACGGTTGGTTTTAGTAGGACGCCTTAACCCATGGAAGTTCAATATGGCGAGAAGTGGCAGGTTTCAGAGAGAGAGATGCCATGTCTCCGGGAGTGAGCACTTACTCTTTGTGAAGAAGAGACATGGCGTCTTGAAACTGCACAAACAGACATTGTACAGGTGCAACTCAAACCCTCGTGTTTGGAAAGTAAACCAGTCACAATTAGGCCGTCGCAACCCGACTCTATGTAAGGCAAAAACACGGCGTCTCCGACTATAAAGGCCATCTAAAATCCATCGCTGTACCATGCCAGGTCAGTTGTGCCCGTGAGGCAATGCGCTTGATGGAGCCTGTGTAATGCGCTCGATTGAGCCTGTGCAATGCGCTTGATCGAGCCTTTGCAATGCGCTCGATTGAGCCTGTGCATTGCGCTTGATGGAGCATGTGCAACGCGCTTGATCGAGCCTGTGCAATGCGCTTGATGGAGCCTGTGCAATGCGCTTGATGGAGCATGTGCAATGCGCTTGGTGGAGCCTGTGCAATGCGCTTGATAGAGCCTGTGCAATGCGCTGGTTAGTCTGTGCAATGCGCTTGATGGAGCCTATGCAATGCTCTTGATGGAGCCTGTGCAATGCGCTTGATGGAGCCTGTGCAATGCGCTTGATGGAGCCTGTGCAATGCGCTTGATGGAGCCTGTGCAATGCGCTTGATGGAGCCTATGCAATGCTCTTGATGGAGCCTGTGCAATGCGCTTGATGGAGCCTGTGCAATGCGCTTGATAGAGCCTGTGCAATGCGCTTGATAGAGCCTGTGCAATGCGCTGGTTAGTCTGTGCAATGCGCTTGATGGAGCCTATGCAATGCTCTTGATGGAGCCTGTGCAATGCGCTTGATGGAGCCTGTGCAATGCGCTTGATGGAGCCTGTGCAATGCGCTTGATGGAGCCTGTGCAATGCGCTTGATGGAGCCTGTGCAATGCGCTTGATGGAGCCTGTGCAACGCGCTTGGTGGAGCCTGTGCAATGCGGCGCCCTCGTGTCAAACGCTTGGCTGCACGTGGCAAGAGTCGGTCGAGACGCCAGCGAAAGGCATCCCACAAAATCCGGCAAAGGGCGCAAAAATGATCTCACTTCCAGTCGACCTTGAAAATCAGACTCATGGATTGTGGGTTCCTCGTGAACGATGTATATTGCCTTTCGCTTGCCTCAAAGCCGTTCCAAGCAAGTAGAAACCATTCGACACATGCTACCGAGCACGGCTTACCGTCTTAATGCATAACAGAATCGCCAGGCGCCGGCAAACTTGAGACCGTGGGGCCCGGCTGGCCCTAATAGGGGTTGTAGTGGTTGCGGTATTAGTAGTTTCAGGCAATGTGGGTGAGAGATACGTGTGCAAGTGGGAGGTGGAGTGGTGGGGGGAGGGTATTTGGCGAGAGAGTGGTATGGGAGGAGAGGTGGGGGGTGGGGGTGCATAGGGGTGGCGGAGGGGAGCCGGGCGGTCTCTCATTTGCCACATCTGAAGTATAAAAACTGTCGTAATCGCTTATCGCGCGCTCACACCACATCCTCGAGGGAATGCGGTAATTATCGGGGTGGTGTGAAAGTTATGGCTGCCTGAGCGATAATAGAGTATCACTGTACTCTCTCTCCTTCATTTCTTCTGTTCTCGCGGGCTGATCTGTCATGGATAGAATCGCTGCCCGCGGGAACAAACGCGATGCTGGCATTTTCTTTGTTGGTTATTCGGTTTGGTACCGCTGTTTACGTAATTAACCAGGACCATAATATTTATTAAGAAAAAATGAAGGCGCAAGTTGACCGATAAATCAGATACAGTGTAATGCCTTGTTGCCAAACCCACAAAGAAATCAGTCAGTATCTGGGTGAGGTCAATATGGAACGAACATGATAAGCATGGGGCAGATTTAGGAATTTGAAAAAGGGGAGGAGGGTATTAGTGCTGTTTAGAACTGCTTTAGAACTGCAACATTTACTTCAAATAGAATGGTAAATACAGCAGAAAGCGTCTATATGGCTTGACAGCTGATTGGTAGCTGAAAGCTATGCGTACTACGTCACATATCTGTGTAGTCAACTGTTTTATTGCATAGTGTTAGTGATAGTGTGTAGGCTCCAGGCAATAAATTTCAGTGTGACGAATATGTCATACTTGCACTATTCGGGCGATACAATGGAACAAGTTTACACCCTGACAGGACTTTGGCGTCAGCAACTGCCTGAATAGCTTTAAACGCAAAAAATGTCCATATCCATGCATACCTATCGCCTTACGTTGACGGATACAAACAATATGACATAGATGTATATCCAATTCATGGATAGTTATAGCGTTGATAATCATTTGCAAAACGCGCCACCTTCATAGTGCTTTATAAAGCCCGGTGAGGCCTGCTTTCGGTTTTGACTTTCACCGGTATATGTTGTAACACTGTTACGTTCTTTGTAATTCAACAAATGACCTTATACAGAGACTGTTTATGTTTTATCTCTGCACTTGCCAATCCGCAGACAGGATATCAGTAACATGACCGGCTCCACACTCGTCTGACCAACAAATTCCGCCAGGGGGCTTAGTCAGACCTCTGTCGTTCGCTATATCTCGCTCCACGTTTTGCTCGCCAAGTCGCGCTGTCGGTGCCCAGGCACGAATCGAACGGACGAAGGTAGGCCTACTGCGGAGTGATACATATTGAGACACGGTGAGGTGGTTGCGGGCGCCTTGCGCGTGTATAATTCATGTCACATGGACACAGAAAAGAGATCCGCTTAGTTAGGGTTATTAATATTCACAGATGAAGACGAGATCGCTGTCACATCGCACAACGGTTCCTCCTGGTTGTCACCTATAAATAATAATAATACTCACTATTCCTGAAAAAAATGCTAAAAAAAATGCCCCTGGTTCGTGCAGCGCCAGGAAGCGGAAGATCGGAGCGCCACCTAGCGAATGAGTAGGCTGTCAAACCGCCGGCGGGCACCCCGTGGCCCGGACCGGAGCTACATTTATCATATCGAGGATCACTTAGACCGCTTGTCTTGTTTCCGTCGCTCGCAGCGCCACCTGCCGCTGATCGATTTATCGGAGGCCGCTTCGACGGGGGACCGCGGAACCCGACTGGGATACCTAATGACCTTGACCTTTGAACTTTGATGCAGCCAGGCGCAGAAGGGCCGCAGATCGGATTGGCGTCGCATTCCTGCCATAGTCGCCGCCGTAAATACAAGTATCGCTGGCGTCTCGTACAATACCGGCATTATTGATACATCTCTAAGGTTACACAACATCAGGGGAAATAGGCTTTTCTGACATGATATCATCGCCGCTCGGATGCTACTTACTGGGTGAAAAGAAAGAAAAAAACTCAATCAACCAAGCTGAAAAAATGGGGGCAAACAGCAGTTATATTTGTACGCAGCCCGTATGTATGTCAAGTGTGCCTTACTACCGGGCCAGCGCCGCCCATGTGTCCAATATGAGATGTGTACATTACACCACATAGAGCGGAAAAAACAACAGTAGGCCGCATGAGTATTTTAATGGCAGCGGAAATGGCGTACATATAATCAGGATATGGTTTCCGATATCCGGCACCCCAGTCGGCAATATGCAATAACATTTGACGGACACTTACAGGTGGCAAACGATTAGAAATACCCATCAAAAAGGGTCCCCTGACCTCTATACCAACCGGCGAGGTAATAGCTCGTCTGGGTTCTTTTAGACCTTCCCTCGGAAAGCACAAGCTTAACCCATGTAAGTACCGCACCGCTTAATCTGTTCCTATTAAGTATTAAGGTTGAAGACCCGATGAGCGGATGTAAAGAATGAGGAATACCAACCCATCAGACTTCCCTGAAGCCTATCGTCATAGCTTCAGACCTCTCCATTCTCTCGCGCCAGAAGTCTATTGCGTTAAGATACTTTAAAACGGAAATTATTAAACTTAAGACCGTTCTTTACATTGGAGGGATTTTTATGGAGTGCAGGTATAAGCCGCCATTTTCCTGGACCTAATGCGATTTTGCCTCTTCGATAATATCCTTATGAATATTTATGACTTTCGCTATTTCCGGTGTATTCGACGCAAACAAGTCTTGAATGACAATGACGGGTCACGCGTCCACCGTTACCATGGAGATGAAATCGACGCTGCATTGTTCTGTTCGGGGAATCTTCCAATAGGCTGCGCCGTAGTGATGTCATCGGCAAGCTTTGATATGGCGACATGGCATTTATGCACAATAGGGCTATAAAGTCTCGTTCGCCAAGACTTCCGGTTTACTTATTTTGGGGACAAACAAACGAAGCACGTGTTCGGAACGTGTTGGTATCCTGACTATCTGTGACATAGGCGTGACGTATATGTTACGCAAAGACAGAGACAGGGAACCAGACTACCTGCGCAAAAACCAGGCACCGAGCGGTGAGTCCATAGCGGAAGACCTAGCGATATTAGGAAAAATATTTAAGAAATATAGCTGCTCAAAACGGATAGACGACATATTTTTCATTCGTTTGCGCAATGCCAAAGACGAATATTTGTAACAACACGGCTGAGAAACTAACGTTTGTTTGCATTTCCTACGAAAACGAGGCATTATGACGTCACACGGATTCTACTTGGTGACAGCGTTGGTGCAACGCTTCAAACAGAACCTTACAAAGGATGAAGAAACTTTGTCTTTTTGTGATCTAAAATAGATATATATTTTGAGGATACAGATCAAGTTCAAGTTCCAATATTTTTTATTATAGCGACATAGCAACATATATACATGATACACAAACAGTAGTAAATATCAGGTTGGCCCAGCCCTACGGGCTTACAAGCCACTCTAGTTTAAGAAAATCTATTAGCTTTCACAAATTTAATTAATTTGATATTGGGCGGACTTCCTCTTTTCTAAACAGTGTCTGGTGTATTTTGCTAATTGACGCGAACAATGCTTAAACATGTAACTTAGTTGTTGATCTCTAGTGAAACTACTGAAGGTAGGGCATCGACTATGTACGTTATACAACCAGTCATTCCGAAATTCGTTATAAAAATTACATTCAAATACAAAATGAAGCTCAACTTCTATGACGTTATCTTCACAAAATAAACATATACGTTCCTCTCGCGGCGTGTTGTTGAATCGTCCCGTTTCCACTCTCAATGATAACACACCCATCCTTAATTGCGCTACGACACACCGCTCGCCTCCTGTTAGATTTCTTGTAACATAGTCTTCAACGTTGCAATTTAATTTAAACTTGTTATAAAATTGTAGCTTTTGCTTTTTCACTATAGTTTGTCCCCATTCTCTTTCTTGCGCTTGGAACATTCATAACTTTAATTGTGCACATAACAGAATAATTTATTTTCGTTGAAATCCTGGTACCTACATTCAGAGAGAATATTGCGAACCTGTTTACACAAGTTAAAGCCAGAAAAACTCCAATCGTAGGCAAAATTTAGTATTATTTTCGTAAGGCGTTCCTGTGGGAGGTTATTGAACCTATTGCACAGCCTGATCATTTCAATCATCCTTAGATACTTAGGTCTAAGCCATCCCATGTCTCCGCAGAGTGCCTCGATAGGAGCAAATTTATGAACCCCAGATACACATTTTGGCAAACATGTGTTTTTAAAATTAAAATGTTGGCTTAGGATCCTTTAAAATGTCTCCCCTGAGGAGCCATGTATCCATCATTATTCAAGTGCCTTCACATATAAACGCCACATCTACTCGCCTCACAGTGTCATATACAGGATTGTACGGGTTGAACGCCATAAAGATTTATACTGCAGCGGTGTCGCTGTTCATTGGGTCCAGCGAGAATCTCGCCCGTTTCGTCTGTCCCGAGCAGAGCATATTCTGTTTTTTTTTGTTGGGATGACCTTTAGTTTATTTCCGTAAAAACAAATGTTAAAATTGTGGTCGTGTTTGTCAGGTAATTAACGCCTTCGATACGTATATAAATTACTAAAATGTTGCTCATAATGCGCACAGAAGCGTGATTATAATTGGCCCTCTCACAGCAGCGTCATTATGATTGGCCCTCTCACAGCAGCGTGATTATAATTGGCCCTCTCACAGCAGCGTCATTATGATTGGCCCTCTCACAGCAGCGTCATTATGACTGGCCCTCTCACAGCAGCGTCATTATGATTGGCCCTCTCACAGCAGCGTCATTATGATTGGCCCTCTCACAGCAACGTCATTATGATTGGCCCTCTCACAGCAGCGTCATTATGATTGGCCCTCTCACAGCAGCGTCATTATGATTGGCCGTCTCACAGCAGCGTCATTATAATTGGCCCTCTCACAGCAGCGTCATTATGATTGGCCCTCTCACAGCAGCGTCATTATGATTGGCCCTCTCACAGCAGCGTGATTATAATTGGCCCTCTCACAGCAGCGTCATTATGATTGGCCCTCTCACAGCAGCGTCATTATGATTGGCCCTCTCCCAGCAGCGTCATTATAATTGGCCCTCTCACAGCAGCGTCATTATGATTGGCCCTCTCACAGCAGCGTCATTATGATGGGCCCTCTCACAGCAGCGTCATTATGATTTGCCGTCTCACAGCAGCGTGATTATGATTGGCCCTCTCACAGCAGCGCCATTGGCAGAGAAGACTGTCAGCATAGTTCTAAGCAACATTTGTGGCAAGCACGTAAACGATTTTGGGGGTGTTCGTCTTGCCCGAGGAAAAGTGGACGGTATGTGAGCATTAGACATGATTGCAGAGACCTTTGACAAAAAACGCGTTCGGTTTTCTGCTATATATGCCTTGATGTGAAGCTGAAAGATAAATGTACACAATCGGGAGTCTTCGCTTTGCTCGCGCGATTTTCTATCAGGCTGGGCCTTAGGGGACCGCGGTGTGAGTTTTGTTGGTGAGGTCGAAAGACAAAGAGGCTGAAACAAATCCTTGGCTGAGGGCGATGTGGCGCCAGAACAGTGAAAACTCCATTGCCGACATTGCTTAGCTTCACAATAGTTTCGAGAATAGAGTGGGTCTAAAGAATCGACTCCATTGTGATGAAAACGACCTGTGATGACCAATACAATGAAATGAAATCGTAAGGTACTTTAATGTTGCGATCTGACTGATGAATAATGGGGATAACTCTAGAACTAGCTACATTAACAAACACTGTACAACTTGAGGTTTCCTAGCGTGTACATTCTGTCTCGCTGGTTAAGGCTTCCCAGCACACTACTTGTCGCCTTTTGTACTTATCATATCCATACCCAAATCGTTCATCTTTCACATGGCCACAAACCGACCATGGAAGATGCCACTTTTTAAATTTCTGCTTACTGGGAAATGATCAGAAATTGTACTTCGGTGCCAAATTCGGTAGAAATTAAGCACATGGTACATTGTTTGTGTCCCACGCAGGAAAATCCATGGGTAACACGAACACAAGTTTGCCGTTTACTTCCGGGTGAATAAATAACCAAGACAGTAGTATATAGAGGGCAGGCAGCATTGCATTATGCGACATAAGGAACCTAGTAATAATTTCCGTACCTCGGGAATGGGATTTTCATTTTACAGTGAGAATGAGGAAAATAATTCTTTGTGAACTCGGAATGGGATATTAGCCAACCGTCGTGATCAAGATTTTCATTAATCATGAACTGGGAATTATAATATTAAATAACCGTGCTTCGAGAAACCGCCAATTTATATCATGTATCCGCTCTTCCGTGCATGCTTTTTGTATGTTTTTACTTCGTCATGACCTGGGGATAAAGAAATGTATTCATCGTGATCTGGGAATACGACCTCCCCCCCCTCCCGAAATATGAAAGAACAAGCACACTTTCCCAATTTTATTAACAGATCTTAACAGTTATTAAGAGTGGTGTTTTCGTTAAGCCAAGTTATATTTTTCAATATTGTAGCCGATGATTATTCACATAGCGCTTGGGAAATGGGTTCCTCTCACATAGCAAGCCCCAGCAGACGGTGTTCATGTTCTTCATTTAATCTTACGATGCACTAGAGGAGACATGGATATATATATATATATAATTTTATATATGATATATAATTTTGTTATCGTTATTGATGTTAATTAGAAATGGATGAGAATGCCCAAGATTAAAAACACATGTAAAAATGAAGT
The DNA here is from genome assembly GCA_964019135.1 of Arenicola marina. Lineage (NCBI taxonomy): Eukaryota > Metazoa > Annelida > Polychaeta > Arenicolidae > Arenicola > Arenicola marina. The sequence continues at coordinate 10,775,773 of OZ025259.1, read as the reverse complement.
GAAAGCCTATTTAAAGCACAGTTTTCTTCATTGCATTAACTTACGAAGCCAATTTTTGACAAGTCTATAAAATTAAATATTCATGTCACATCTGGGGCTCCACAAGCTCTCCTTTGTTGCGGCTTATTGTTCTCTGGTTTAGTCTTTCTCGCCTTTGGCAACATATCACGTTGGCCATCAATTTTGTCCTTAAAAGCGTCATGGTCATACTGTGTGGGAGTGGGGAGGGGGAGGGAGGAGGGGGGGGGGTCGTTGCATAAGCGTCCATGACAAATTTCTTTCTACGCAATGGGATGGTGAGAGTAATAACTTGTTATTGTTAACTTGCTTTGCGATGCAACACCACGCGAGCGTAATATCGTAAATAACTTATGAAGAAATCGTTACAAAACACCTTGTTAAAACTCCGCGTTTTGTCTGAACCATGGGTGCATGCATCTTATTCCAATGACACCTCAAAGAAACATCAATTTTATCACGTTTTTCTTTTCACGCATCTCCTTGTCTATTTTTTGTGTGTTTTCAACGTTTTCTCGTTTGGTATTTCTCTCCATTTGGCAACATATTAAACGGGTCATCCATATTCCCCGCCAGAGCGCTCTCTCCTAAGCCACTTCCCAGTTGTGGCTCTTTTTGTTACTTTTTGTTTTTGCTTTTGTCGGGTCGTGACAGTCGGATGTCTCCCCCGCCAGCCTGGAGGTGTGTGTAGCAGGTCTCTCAAGGGCGCTAGCCCGCCCAGCTATCGGTGTCCAGCTAGCGTTATACATCATGATTGCACGACGTTTCCATTAGCAAGGGGCTCATCCTTTCAATTTGCGATACGCGCCAGGAATTGAGATAAAGTGACTCTTGTCGATGCGCGCAACCAATCAAGTTGACATGATGAGAGAAGTAGGAGGGGAATAAGGAAAGGGTTGCAAGGCGAGGGGAGGTGGAGAGGGGGGGGGCTGGGGGGGGGGGGTCTTAGAAGATCGAGTGGGGTCACTATTTGAGGGGCATTATGTGTAAAAGAACTTGAAGAGAATGGTCGTTACGTTACAGAGTTTTGAGATGGTGTCAGCGGCAGAGGTTGAGCCGGAGTGACACCGGTTGTCAAGGACCTTACCAATGTCCAAGATGGATGGATGTGCGTTTTTATAGTTTGCAGGTCCACTTTTAGGCCAAAGTTATTCCTGGCAACGCAGGCCAAGACCATATCTTACGACAAACAGGTGAAAAAAGTGAAAAAATCCAACCTAACTCGTGTATCATTCTAGGGAGACGACAAATAAAACCATCATCGTCAAAGTTCCACAATAGATAACAACCGGTCTGTGCTTTCGCAGCGTGATTATGATTGGCCGTCTCACAGCAGCGTGATTATGATTGGCCCTCTCACAGCAGCGTCATTATGATTGGCCCTCTCACAGCAGCGTCATTATGATTGGCCCTCTCACAGCAGCGTCATTATGATTGGCCCTCTCACAGCAGCGTGATTATGATTGGCCCTCTCACAGCAGCGTCATTATGATTGGCCCTCTCACAGCAGCGTCATTATGATTGGCCCTCTCACAGCAGCGTGATTATGATTGGCCCTCTCACAGCAGCGTGATTATGATTGGCCGTCTCACAGCAGCGTGATTATGATTGGCCCTCTCACAGCAGCGTCATTATGATGGGCCCTCTCACAGCAGCGTCATTATGATTGGCCATCTCACAGCAGCGTGATTATGATTGGCCCTCTCACAGCAGCGTGATTATGATTGGCCGTCTCACAGCAGCGTCATTATGATTGGCCGTCTCACAGCAGCGTCATTATGATGGGCCCTCTCACAGCAGCGTCATTATGATTGGCCGTCTCACAGCAGCGTCATTATGATGGGCCCTCTCACAGCAGCGTCATTATGATTGGCCCTTTCACAGCAGCGTCATTATGATTGGCCCTCTCACAGCAGCGTCATTATGATTGGCCCTCTCACAGCAGCGTCATTATGATTGGCCGTCTCACAGCAGCGTCATTATGATGGGCCCTCTCACAGCAGCGTCATTATGATTGGCCCTCTCACAGCAGCGTCATTATGATTGGCCCTCTCACAGCAGCGTGATTATGATTGGCCCTCTCACAGCAGCGTCATTATGATGGGCCCTCTCACAGCAGCGTCATTATGATTGGCCCTCTCACAGCAGCGTCATTATGATTGGCCCTCTCACAGCAGCGTGATTATGATTGGCCCTCTCACAGCAGCGTGATTATGATTGGCCGTCTCACAGCAGCGTGATTATGATTGGCCCTCTCACAGCAGCGCCATTGGCAGAGAAGACTGTCAGCATAGTTCTAAGCAACATTTGTGGCAAGCACGTAAACGATTTTGGGGGTGTTTGTCTTGCCCGAGGAAAAGTGGACGGTATGTGAGCATTAGACATGATTGCAGAGACCTTTGACAAAAAACGCGCTTGGTTTTCTGCTATATATGCCTTGATGTGAAGCTGAAAGATAAATGTACACAATCGGGAGTCTTCGCTTTGCTCGCGCGATTTTCTATCAGGCTGGGCCTTAGGGGACCGCCGTGTGAGTTTTGTTGGTGAGGTCGAAAGACAAAGAGGCTGAAACAAATCCTTGGCTGAGGGCGATGTGGCGCCAGAACAGTGAAAACTCCATTGCCGACATTGCTTAGCTTCACAATAGTTCGAGAATAGAGTGGGTCTAAAGAATCGACTCCATTGTGATGAAAACGACCTGTGATGACCAATACAATGAAACGAAATCGTAAGGTACTTTAATGTTGCGATCTGACTGATGAATAATGGGGATAACTCTAGAACTAGTTACATTAACAAACACTGTACAACTTGAGGTTTCCTAGCGTGTACATTCTGTCTCGCTGGTTAAGGCTTCCCAGCACACTACTTGTCGCCTTTTGTACTTATCATATCCATACGCAAATCGTTCATCTTTCACATGGCCACAAACCGACCATGGAAGATGCCACTTTTTAAATTTCTGCTTACTGGGAAATGATCAGAAATTGTACTTCGGTGCCAAATTCGGTAGAAATTAAACACATGGTACATTGTTTGTGTCCCACGAAGGAAAATCCATGGGTAACACGAACACAAGTTTGCCGTCTACTTCCGGGTGAATAAATAGCCAAGCCAGTAGTATATAGAGGGCAGGCAGCATTGCATTATGCGACATAAGGAACCTAGTAATAATTTCCGTACCTCGGGAATGGGATTTTCATTTTACAGTGAGAATAAGGAAAATAATTCTTTGTGAACTCGGAATGGGATATTAGCCAACCGTCGTGATCAAGATTTTCATTAATCATCAACTGGGAATTATAATATTAAATAACCGTGCTTCGAGAAACCGCCAATTTATATCATGTATCCGCCCTTCCTTGCATGCTTTTTGTATGTTTATACTTTGTCGTGACCTGGGGATAAAGAAATGTATTCATCGTGATCTGGGAATACGACCCCCCTCCCCCACCCACCCTTGCCCCCCTCCCGAAATGTGAATGAACAAGCACACTTTCCCAATTTTAATAACAGATCCTAACAGTTATTAAGAGTGGTGTTTTCGTTAAGCCAAGTTATATTTTTCAATATTGTAGCCGATGATTATTCACATAGCGCTAGGGAAATGGGTTACTCTCACATAGCAAGCCCCAGCAGACGGTGTTCATGTTCTTCATTTAATCTTACGATGCACTAGAGGAGACATGGATATATATATATATATAATTTTATATATGATATATAATTTTGTTGTCGTTATTGATGTTAATTAGAAATGGATGAGAATGCCCAAGATTAAAAACACATGTAAAAATGAAGTGAAAGCCTATTTAAAGCGCAGTTTTCTTCATTGCATTAACTTACGAAGCCAATTTTTGACAAGTCTATAAAATTAAATATTCATGTCACATCTGGGGCTCCACAAGCTCTCCTTTATTGCGGCTTATTGTTCTCTGGTTTAGTCTTTCTCGCCTTTGGCAACATATCACGTTGGCCATCAATTTTGTCCTTAAAAGCGTCATGGTCATACTGTGTGGGAGTGGGGAGTGGGAGGGAGGAGGGGGGGGGTCGTTGCATAAGCGTCCATGACAAATTTCTTTCTACGCAATGGGATGGTGAGAGTAATAACTTGTTATTGTTAACTTGCTTTGCGATGCAACACCACGCGAGCGTAATATCGTAAATAACTTATGAAGAAATCGTTACAAGACACCTTGTTAAAACTCCGCGTTTTGTCTGAACCATGGGTGCATGCATCTTATTCCAATGACACCTCAAAGAAATATCAATTTTATCACGTTTTTCTTTTCACGCATCTCCTTGTCTATTTTTTGTGTGTTTTCAACGTTTTCTCGTTTGGTATTTCTCTCCATTTGGCAACATATTAAACGGGTCATTCATATTCCCCGCCAGAGCGCTCTCTCCTAAGCCACTTCCCAGTTGTGGCTCTTTTTGTTACTTTTTGTTTTTGCTTTTGTCGGGTCGTGACAGTCGGATGTCTCCCCCGCCAGCCTGGAGGTGTGTGTAGCAGGTCTCTCAAGGGCGCTAGCCCGCCCAGCTATCGGTGTCCAGCTAGCGTTATACATCATGATTGCACGACGTTTCCATTAGCAAGGGGCTCATCCTTTCAATTTGCGATACGCGCCAGGAATTGAGATAAAGTGACTCTTGTCGATGCGCGCAACCAATCAAGTTGACATGATGAGAGAAGTAGGAGGGGAATAAGGAAAGGGTTGCAAGGCGAGGGGAGGTGGAGAGGGGGGGGGGCTGGGGGGGGGGTCTTAGAAGATCGAGTGGGGTCACTATTTGAGGGGCATTATGTGTAAAAGAACTTGAAGAGAATGGTCGTTACGTTACAGAGTTTTGAGATGGTGTCAGCGGCAGAGGTTGAGCCGGAGTGACACCGGTTGTCAAGGACCTTACCAATGTCCAAGATGGATGGATGTGCGTTTTTATAGTTTGCAGGTCCACTTTTAGGCCAAAGATATTCCTGGCAACGCAGGCCAAGACCATATCTTACGACAAACAGGTGAAAAAAGTGAAAAAATCCAACCTAACTCGTGTATCATTCTAGGGAGACGACAAATAAAACCATCATCGTCAAAGTTCCACAATGGATAACAACCGGTCTGTGCTTTCGCCACACATGGACAGGATGATAGTAAAAGCTTAATGTCCAACTTTGCAAAGTCAGGGTTCGACTTCCGCAAGGCAAGTCGACCGACTAACTGTAACGTTTATACCCGATGAACATGAAATTGTTTTGGTTGTGATCGCGTGATTTCATTTTTTGAGAGAACTGGGTTCGTCCAATTACCAACTCATTTCTGTTCCCTATATTCTACCAATCGGAAGAGCCATTATTATGCTTGTGGACTCGAGAGACGGGGGGGGGGTGGTAATAACCCACCCACGACTCGTATTTGCACTAAACATGGGATTTCACCAAGGATTATAAAAAATGATGTCTGGGTAGATGCAGGCTGACTAGTGCCACACGACGTGTGTCCTATTTAAGAAACTAATCACTTAGTCTTGGGCAAAACGTTGGAGTGATTAGAAGATTGTGTTTAGAAAAAATGACAACGCCTGCAGCTACAATATCAGCGAAAGGGATAGAGCGCCACATAGTGGAGGAATAAGTTTCTTTAGAAAGTGTAAACGTTATTTCCAAGATATTTAAATACAAGCCATAATGCAGTGCACTGCCGCTTCTTTCACTCGTGCTGTTCGTTACAGTGGCGGAAGATGTCTGGCTGATATAACTTGGGTGACATAAATGGGCGGAGTGACCAAGACGCAAACTGAAGACCGGGGGGTGGGGGAGATCGGTCAGAAACAGTAGTGAGATGGGGCGTGGTGGTTATGGAAAATTATCACAAGGCGGAGGGGGAGGGACAAAATATCCTCGCAAACTTCATATTTAGTGGGCGCTGTCCCGTATTCAATCTCCCTCCCCCCCCCCCCCCTACCGAATCCTTGGCAGTTTTAAATCATCTGCTTTTGCGCCATCATAGTACTATTTAAAGTCAAGCGCGGGTGGCGCCTGGCGGATTTTTTTAGAATTTAATTCTTTTTGGGGGGTATTTTTAGGCTCCAATGACAACCAATATGAATCCATGTCACATTTAATAGTAGTTCCTTTAAATTAAATTAAATTTGCATGTATATTATGTTTTTCAAGCAAATATACCAAATACTACTGCGATTTATACACGCCGAAAGGCAAAATTGTATTAATTCTACAATGTTGGCTTATTTTATAGCATATTTCGGTTACATTCGAGCTCATAGAGCCCAATTTAGCTCGGTAACGTATCTTATGAAATTTCATAAGTCCATGCGATTGAAAAACTTGACCACATGAGCGATAATACCGGTCCCTCACAGATGAGCGATAATACCGGTCCCTCAGGCCGATTTTTCGGACTGTGTCGGACTCTATGATTGGCTTAAATTGAACCTGAATTAAACACTCTTGCAGGTAGGCGGCGCGTCAATTCGAACTGCCGGGTGGGACGTAACGCTTCGTCCGCACAATTATGAGACTTCGAATCCGGCGAATGTTTCAACGACTACGTGATTAAACCATATCATCTTCAGAAAACTGCCTAAGATACGAATAGCACAAAAGCCTTCTTCAACGAAAGGTACCGTCCGCTTTTCGATTGGCATCGAGGGGTATTATCGCCCACCTTGCAGTGACACTGACAGTATGTTTTGAAATTTTGTAAACAAAGTTCCGTGCTTTTTGTCCAAACTTTCCCAGGTTTTCCGAACCTAATTGTCCTTGACAAATTAACTGCTAGTTTAATTACCAGGCTTTGTATATTTACATTGTCTGGTCCGGGTAGCATGAGTAGCTTTTTTCGGATTGAACAATTGAATTGTCAGTCAACAGCGAACAGGCTAAGTTTCACTGACACTTCGAGTGTTTAAATTGGCCTAACGAATGATGGATACGGCTTCAGCTTCAAAGGCGAAATAGGTAGGTTAACATTAAATAACACATTATTTTTCACTGGTACCTTTTGACAGTCATTGCAGCACACATCCCTGTTAGTGTTACACAAGCACCAGATGATAGATCTGCCAAGGTACAACTCAGGGCAACTCACTGTCAATGTTCTAAGCTTCAAGTATGGAAAGCCTCCACCCCTGAAATATTTCATTTGAAGAGTTTCATTAAGACAAATTAAACAGGAGTTTAAACCAAAAATTTAAATATTTCAAGAATATTTTATTATATATTGTTCACATAAGACTTACTATTTCCTTTTTTTGACACACTTTGCCTACTTTTGACACCTCAGGATAATTCAGATTTATTCACAATCATATCACTCATCTATGATTTGAAAAAATAGTGGGTTTCCAGTGCTATTTTTGTTAAGTTTCAGATGATTTTAATCTGTATAACTTATTTAAATTAATGCCATTATTACGATTTTTAATCAAATGCAGAATGTATATATTTTATTCATCTTAAACAAACATTTTAATTTTAATATTGTCCCAATATTATATTTTTTTATGTAAAATGTCATTAACTGGTTTTCCCTGCCAGACAAATATAGATCTAGATTACCAGTGCAAAACAATACAGGAGCAGTGTTTTCATATTCAGTTTATTTGGGCATAGAATTTAAACATATCACCAGCTATTCTATTACAAAAATAGCTAGGATGTCAAAAATTCAACAAATACTGAATTAAATCTCTTTTCCCTAAACTCAACAACCTGTCTTAAAATGTCTGGCTTTGAAGATATTTACAAACAAAAATGGTGGGAGTTTGTATTGTCAACATCGCCTTGCTGACCAAACATTACAACGTAATCAAAAAGGCGACCATATAGAAAACAGTTTCATTAGCTCATATCATAAGCAACACAAATATGACACCATTTTGAGAACCTGCATACTGTCTGGACCACTATACATGTACTACTTTCAAATATAGGTATACTGGGTATACATAATAAACAGGGGTTTAACATGTGAAAGTGGTTAAATAGGCAACTAACATAAATAAGCAGTTACTCTATATTTTTTATCTTTATTTTTTAACTGCATTTCTTGTATATCATACCAGTGCTTACATATTGGTAGCGAATTGCATAGCAGAAGGATCTAAATTAACTGATAAAACTAATACTTCTGACATGGTGTAATTGTTCAAGAAGCTTACTCATGGTATTTATAGCAACAGGACTGGTCACAACAGGCCCCGAAAATATGTTCTTCATGAACAAGTATTTACCCCAGAATAATTTCAATTGAAATGATACAAGTAGTCCTTCTAATGGAACAAGAAATATTGATAGGCACGTTGTCAAAAAAATCATTTTAGCCAGATTAAGGCATTTTCTGTGGAAGGGTGTCTTTTTTCTGATGAACAAAATCATCAATATTGAGCATTATTGTAGATTTCACCTTTTAACTTATATCTGCTACATAGATATTATAAACTATGCATTATTGTAGATTTCACCTTTTAACTTATATCTGCTACACAGATATTATAAACTATACATTCAACCGCAAGAGTGTTAATACTAGAAAGATCATATTATAACTGATACTACCAGTATGTTTAGTAAATTGCATGCATTTAATGGGTGGAAAATTGCTATAAATCAATGACCAGCTTTAACCTTGGCTTAAAATATCTCATTAACCTATTTATAATAAGTAAAAAACAAAAACTAACAGAAAAATAAAGTAAGGAATAATTATCATAAAATAATATCCAAACGAGTAACAGAAAAATAAATAAAGAATAATTATCATAAAATAATATCATGAGTTATTAGCCCAATTAATTACTTATTCTTATATTTCTCTGTGTATGATCCTAAGACCATATATTAATGCTAAACAACTAAGCCATCCATCTTATTTAAGTAAAACACATATATATAAAAATATTATTTCTATGGACAGATACGATATTTCAGTATAATTAAGAGGCTTTAAGAATATCAACTAGAGCGACTTCAGCTGATACAGCAGCTATAATTAAGGCTATCACAACTGCTGCAATTGACATAGCAGCTTCAAGAACTACATTATTATTCAATTTCTTTTATTTATTTATTTTTGTTGTCAGCCATATTTTTGTACACTTGAGTTTAAGTAAATGATATTTGACTTGACTGGCTTGACTTGGGTGAGCTCGCAACTTAGGCAATGCCTATTCATATTAGTTGTTGGGTTTAGCCCTATCTGTGTAGAGACGGCTCATAGGTACGCGACGCAGATTAAGCAGTGTGACAGACCGGTGTGATGGTCCTCCTTGGGCCAACCTTCACTGACCACTCTTTGCCTTCGTCGACAGAATTCGCTAGGTGGCACATTGTCGGATACTTTTTCCTTAATACACGGGGAATCTCGTCCGCTTGAAGGCGCTGCGCGAAGCAATGGGAAACATGCACTATTGAACTTCCACAAAACAACGCCGGGGACCCAGCTGGTGTTTAATAACACACGTATCGTGAACGACGGATGCAATTTCTACTTAATTATCTCTATCTGAAAACAAAATACTGGGTAAATTGGTCTATATATTATGCTTAGGTCCTTATTTTTTTACCGTTTTTTTCAGCATCTCGACTTATCCAGCAGGGCTCTGAGCGGAGAAAAGAAGCGCCACCTGGTAAATAGAAGATTACCAACTCCTGTTACGGCGACACTCATCCCCATATATCGCCCGCTGCTCTTTATCGGTGCGTAAAACACGTGGCACTAGTATGACCTTGGTGACCGCTGTTCTAAGGGTCATCCATCTTCTCGTTGACATTTATACCCGACAACCTGCGCCGACCAATTAGATAATGCGCTGGGGCATTGATAAATCCATAAGTGTTAGCGATTACAACAATTATCCATGTCTATGCCTTTCTGTGCGGACGTCTCCTCAAGGGGGTTGGGGTTGGGATAGGGGTGGGGGTGATATGCACTGGCCGCCATGACCAGGAAACACGTTGAACATTAAACTGGGACGCACTGTTTGTGTGGGTCATAGCCCAGGCTCGCCTCCAGGATTAAAACCAAGCTGTGTCATTCGCCAGGGGGCGCTAGGGGGCCCTTATACATTCATAGGTAATGTCGCTGACATGTTTTAGTACATTGTACTTACGTTTTAAGAGCATTCTGTCGATGCCCTTTTTTTGCTGAAATATATCGAAACATTAATAAAAAAAAACATCATGACTATGTTGATTAAGTGGAATCAATATGTTCTACAACTCAACAGGTTTATTTTGGGTACACATCTGACATGCACGAGCCTGCATGATTTCCCTGGGTAATTCATGACGCTTGCTCAAACGAGTTGGTGAGCAACTTATCCGGTGAGCGACAGTGTCCATATATATACATGGAATAATGGGGCATTACAAAAGCCATACGCAACCCCACAAAGATATGAGCGAGATAAATGTCGCATAAAGCACATATTGGTGTTTCATGCCACAGTTTTGACCACATGGACGAAACCGACCACATGCGCCAAACCGTACACAGAATAACGTCAGGCATTATGGCAACTTGCAGTGACTTACTGGGGCATAGGTCTGGTTATAACGGTTATATTGTTACCTTCGCGGTTCCCCACCGGTGTGCCCTTTACCCAGTCCACACCAGGCGGCTACGGCAGGGAGCCTCCCAGATCTACGGCCTAGCTTGGCCCTCTCTTCACCAACGTCACAGTCACTTTGGATGCAGACATTGGACTCATCCATCAGCAGGCGGTAAACCTGCCTTACCCAGTCATGGTTTTCCACTTAACACGTACAGTGGGGAGGGATGAAAAATCGAAGGGCTGCGACAACACGGTAAGCAGATTCTACGGTTACCATAAGACAAGACTGAAAAAGTGCGATCGGGGGAGGGGGATAGCTCTCTGAAGGGGTGGGGTGTGACCGAATTGGTGGGGGGCGCCATTTTTTTATTTTTCTTGTGGCCACTACTGCATCTCTCTTACGTTAAATACTTATACTGCTCTTGCAATACGGGCACGTTTCTTGTTAATCTCAACATGTTGAACGTGTTTGCAATTTTGTTTCTGTTACACATTGGTGCATGTTCGTTGTTGCACAATCAACTAGGTCATAAGCCCAGCAACCACATGACGTAATGATGTAAACCAAAATGCCAACAAAGTTGAAATTGTTAAATATGTGAACTGTCAGATAAACTTGATGAGATTACCATGGCATTGTGGCACAGCCGTAGCCATGGCAATGTGGCACAGCCGTAGCCATGGCATTGGGGCACAGCCGTAGCCATGGCATTGTGGCACAGCCTTAGCCATGGCATTGTGGCACAGCCGTAGCCATGGCAATGTGGCACAGCCGTAACCATGGCATTGTGGCACAGCCGTAGCCATGGCATTGTGGCACAGCTGTAGCCATGGCATTGTGGCACAGCCTTAGCCATGGCATTGTGGCACAGCCGTAGCCATGGCAATGGGGCACAGCCGTAACCATGGCATTGTGGCACAGCCGTAGCCATGGTATTGTGGGACAGCCATAGCCATGGAATTGTGGCACAGCCGTAGCCATGGTATTTCATATAGCGCAGCAAATATGGCCCCAATCTGTGTGACTTTTTTCTTCAATTGAACACTGATTGGGTTCCTGCAGGTTACGTACTGTACACAAGCCTAATTGACAAACGTGTTGACACAACCGCCTTACAAGAGCAGCAAGCCATCAGAAGACCTCTTTGGCTGTTCTGCTGAGATAAAGGGTTCACGTGGTTGAGTATTGCGACCGACGGACGACAGGGAAAGATTTCCAGTTTTATTAAGGCGCCGACGTGTCGGCTTTGAGTCAAACCTCAAACGACGACGGATGTTTGTTTTCTGTTGTTCGGCAATATTGGCAATTATTAAAATGTAAATATTACGGATTGTAAGATGATCTAACATGGCAAAGTTATCATGATGCGGCTAAATAAAGAGCAGTTACTATTCATACATCCTGTGGAGTCGCTGGGTCGGTCAGAGGTCAGGAAAGAGCCGACATATAGCCATGCATGACATTAAATGGAAGAAAAATATGCCCACACGTTGCAGCATTTTATGTCAAAGAATATTTGATATTTATTTGAGATAAAAGTAGATGTGGTAACGACAAGACAGTGTCAGATGTCTCCGCTAGATATATCCACCAACCGCTCGTCCTTATTACTCTTGATCAGCCCATGTCATATGATCTTTGACTCTCCCTTGGCCCAACTTGTTTTTCCACTAGCGTTCTTCCTCCTCCATATGCCCACCCAGACATGTATATTTCTGCGTACACCTTTTCACGGAGCGATGTTGTTAAGAAAGAACAACTTTTTCTTTGTTGAGATGCTTTCCGACCGTTAACAATGTTGTCAGTTTCCTCAACGAGGTTTTTTGTTAATATAGCGGAAAGGACGGGAGAGTGTGTGTGAGGGGTCTGAAAGGAATATCATATCAAAGTTTGACCTTTGCAGTGAATTTAAGGGCATGGCTTGCGTCTCGTCGGCGTCGTTCGGAGGAGACAGCGCGCTTGCTTGTCACAGGCCTCCCCACCCGGAATACAGGCTGTCTCCAAGGCTGTGTTTCCATATAACCCAGCTCCCCCGCCATCCCTCATCACACTATATAACGGGACCTTCTCGCGCCAACCGAAGAAAGCCGGTGAGTCTCTCGTTGAAGCCTTCGAAACTGGCTGGAAGATGAATGGAGCGACGGTTTACCGCCTGCAAATGGGAATCTTTATCGGGAAGCGGCAAAGCTGTGAAGCTACCGCCTCAAAACCCTTGATGTAGCACTGCGGCTTTATGAAAGGTGATGAGGATTTTACGACAGTCCGCGGGGAGGATATTCCGCCGGTACGCCACGCGTAGGGTGCTTGGGGAATGGGTGGAGAGGAGGGGAGGGTAATGACGGTCAGTGGGTGCGGGGGCATTGGTAGGAGTCAGTCGGTGTGAGGATAGGGCAGATATGTATCTCTTCCGATGAGGCACTATATACTCGACGAGTACATGTAAAGAGGAGACGATGTTTCCTGAATAAACATGTATTGCCTGGAGTGGCACTGGGAGCCTCGGTATAGAGACGGATCCAATAAAGGAGTGCCGGTAAAACAAAAGAGAGTCAAATCCAATATGTATAATATATATATGAAAATAAGGTAGTTCTATCGGACCCCAGGCATGAATATGTGACATATGTAACGTAATAACGCATTCTGCGGAAGGTTGCATTCCACGAGTCATTATAATCTATAGGAAAATAATCAGTCGAACCCAAGCGGAATATATCGAGGACAGTAAAAATAAATGAAATGCAGTATTGGTTTTTCATATCGCTTCTGTGGAGGTTGAATTGGGTCAGGAAATGTCCAGAACACTGATATGGATTTAGATTAAATTTGCTTATAAATGCAAAGTCTTTCTCCTATTTATCAAATATATATATAAGAATATCATATTGTCATAATGTTGCTCCAATGTACGTATTCAGATAAATATGAACTTACTATGAGGACATCATTTCCTCGGACGTGTTTCCGCAGTTCAGGACCAACCATCCTGGCATTGTTATCTCCTCTCATCTCCTCCCCTACTGCGCAACTCATATTTCATATATGATGTTTTCCTTCCATATTAAATACCGTCTCCCCCCGCCCCCCTTCCCTCTCTCCCGCCCCTTCTCCCTCTCCAGCCCACCGTTGATTTTCCCAGCCCGGCGTGAATGTCGACGACAGGGGTCGCCTCCGTCGGTCTTCCATTCCGTAACCGTACCCCCTTGGGCAACAATCAGTCTATCCCGAATTAGCACAATTAAAGGCAGAACAACAACTCATCGCTAGAATCGGAGCGAAGGCCGCGAAGAGTGTTTAAAACTTCACGTCAATTTTCCAAGGCGATTTGGTTTCTGTTTGCTTCATTTTCCTTCTTTAAGTTCAGTATGTTATCCGGCACCTACGACGCCTGCGCGCAAGTCGCCCAGAATACGGTACTCGTAAATATATATAATGTCATTGGACTTCGGGTAGGACATTAGGTTCGTTATTTTTACATCCGATTTAGATTCTACTTATGTCGGACTTGGCTTTTTCCAGACAGGGCGCGTTCACGTTGTGAGAGTTAACGGTTTACTACATACGACTGCAGGGGGAAGGTGAAGGGATGTCTGGCGAAGAAGACCATAACAAATCTAAGGGCAATTGTGGAAAACAAATGTAGGAGATAATATAAAAGGTTTGGTCTGTGGTTACAACATAGTCCGCACATGTCTAGTAGCAAAGCCACATGCCTACATCATGTGGAACCTTAGAAAACAAATCAGAGCAGCAATGCAAACTGTCATACCTAATTCAATGAGGAGTGTGAGGGCTGGCCAATCGAATTAGACCGAGCGACAAGCAGGGTGAGGTGGGGTAGTGGGGGAGGGGGGGGGCGTGGAGAGAGGCTGGAGAGAGTAGAGGGTGAGTGCGAGCGAGAGAGTATGTGAGTGTGCGAAGGAGGGGGGGGGGGGCGGGGGGCGAGAGTAAAGGGAGCGATCGAGAGAGAGAGAGAGAGGGAGAGTGGGAGAGAGGGAGAGAGAGAGAGAGAGTGGTCGGGGTGGGGGCTATGGCATGGTTCCACCCATGACACGTTGATGAGAATCCATTTCAATGATTGCCTCTTTCTTGTGAAGGGTGCCTCGATAACACGAGGACGGTTGCCATGGCAATAACGGGTGTTTTTTTCAAAAGTTAAATATATAGGACGTGCATACGGTCTAACCAACTAACACCGTAGTCATGTTGTCTGCATATACGCACGAAGAGAACAGCAGAGCCACCCCTCTGGCTTCTCTTTGCAAAAGAACTGTATATATTTGGAAGTCTAGGACAAGAAAACTGGTGCCGTAACCAGAGTCTAGAACAAGAAGAGTGGTGCCGTGACCACAGTCTAAGACAGGAAGACTGGCGCCGTGACCACAATCTAGAACAAGAAACTGGTGCCGTGACCAGTCTAGGACAAGAAGACTGGTACCATGACCACAGTCTAGGACAGGAAGACTGGTACCGTGACCACAGTCTAGGACAAGAAGACTGGTACCGTGACCACAGTCTGGGACAAGAAGACTGGTGCCGTGACCACAGTCTAGGAAAACAAGAGTGGTGCCGTGACCACAGTCTAGGACAAGAAGAGTGGTGCCGTGACCACAGTCTAGAACAAGACGAGTGGTGCCATGACCACAGTCTAGGACAAGAAGACTGGTACCGTGACCACAGTCTAGGACAAGAAGACTGGTACCGTGACCACAGTCTAGGACAAGAAGATTGGTGCCGTGACCACAGTCTAGAACAAGAAGACTGGTACCGTGACCACAATCTAGGAAAAGAAGAGTGGTACCGTGACCACAGTCTAGGACAAGAAGACTGGTGCCGTGACCACAGTCTAGAACAAGAAGACTGGTGCCGTAACCACAGTCTAGGGCAAGAAGACTGGTATCGTGACCACAATCTAGGACAAGAAGAGTGGCACCGTGACCACAGTCTATAACAAGAAGACTGGTACCGTGACCACAGTCTAAGACAAGAAGACTGGTACCGTGACCACAGTCTAGAACAAGAAGACTGGTACCGTGACCACAGTCCAGGACAAGAAGACTGGTACCGTGATCACAGTCTAGAACAAGAAGACTGCTACCGTGACCACAGTCTAGAACAAGAAGACTGGTACCGTGACCACAGTCTAGGACAAGAAGACTGGTGCCGTGACCACAGTCTAGAACAAGAAGACTGGTACCGTGACCACAGTCCAGGACAAGAAGACTGGTACCGTGACCACAGTCTAGGACAAGAAGACTGGTGCCGTGACCACAGTCTAGGACAAGAAGACTGGTGCCGTGACCACAGTCTAGAACAAGAAGAGTGGTGCCATGATCACAGTCTAGAACAAGAAGAGTGGTGCCGTGACCACAGTCTAGGACAAGAAGAGTGGCACCGTAACCACAGTCTAGGACAAGAAGACTGGTGCCGTGACCACAGTCTAGGACAGGAAGACTGGTGCCGTGACCACAGTCTAGGACAGGAAGACTGGTGCCATGACCACAGTCTAGGACAAGAAGACTGGTACCGTGACCACAGTCTAGGACAAGAAAACTGGCACCGTGACCACAGTCTAGAACAAGAAGAGTGGTGCCGTGACCACAGTCTAGAACAAGAAGACTGGTACCGTGACCACAATCTAGGAAAAGAAGAGTGGTACCGTGACCACAGTCTAGGACAAGAAGACTGGTGCCGTGACCACAGTCTAGAACAAGAAGACTGGTGCCGTAACCCCAGTCTAGGGCAAGAAGACTGGTATCGTGACCACAGTCTAGGACAAGAAGACTGGTGCCGTGACCACAGTCTAGAACAAGAAGACTGGTACCGTGACCACAGTCTAGGGCAAGAAGACTGGTATCGTGACCACAGTCTAGGACAAGAAGAGTGGTGCCGTGACCACAGTCTATGACAAGAAGACTGGTACCGTGACCACAGTCTCAGACAAGAAGACTGGTACCGTGACCACAGTCTCAGACAAGAAGACTGGTACCGTGACCACAGTCTAGAACAAGAAGACTGGTACCGTGACCACAGTCCAGGACAAGAAGACTGGTACCGTGATCACAGTCTAGAACAAGAAGACTGCTACCGTGACCACAGTCTAGAACAAGAAGCCTGGTACCGTGACCACAGTCTAGGACAAGAGGACTGGTGCCGTGGCCACAGTCTAGGACAAGAAGACTGCTACCGTGACCACAGTCTAGGACAAGAAGACTGGTGCCGTGACCACAGTCTAGAACAAGAAGAGTGGTGCCATGATCACAGTCTAGAACAAGAAGAGTGGTGCCGTGACCACAGTCTAGGACAAGAAAAGTGGCACCGTAACCACAGTCTAGGACAAGAAGACTGGTGCCGTGACCACAGTCTAGGACAGGAAGACTGGTGCCGTGACTACAGTCTAGGACAGGAAGACTGGTGCCATGACCACAGTCTAGGACAAGAAGACTGGTACCGTGACCACAGTCTAGGACAAGAAAACTGGTACCGTGACCACAGTCTACAACAAGAAGAGTGGTGCCGTGACCACAGTCTAGAACAAGAAGACTGGTACCGTGACCACAATCTAGGAAAAGAAGAGTGGTACCGTGACCACAGTCTAGGACAAGAAGACTGGTGCCGTGACCACAGTCTAGAACAAGAAGACTGGTGCCGTAACCACAGTCTAGGGCAAGAAGACTGGTATCGTGACCACAGTCTAGGACAAGAAGAGTGGTGCCGTGACCACAGTCTATAACAAGAAGACTGGTACCGTGACCACAGTCTAAGACAAGAAGACTGGTACCGTGACCACAGTCTAGAACAAGAAGACTGGTACCGTGACCACAGTCCAGGACAAGAAGACTGGTACCGTGATCACAGTCTAGAACAAGAAGACTGCTACCGTGACCACAGTCTAGAACAAGAAGACTGGTACCGTGACCACAGTCTAGGACAAGAAGACTGGTGCCGTGACCACAGTCTAGGACAAGAAGACTGGTACCGTGACCACAGTCTAGGACAAGAAGACTGGTGCCGTGACCACAGTCTAGAACAAGAAGAGTGGTGCCATGATCACAGTCTAGAACAAGAAGAGTGGTGCCGTGACCACAGTCTAGGACAAGAAGAGTGGCACCGTAACCACAGTCTAGGAGAAGAAGACTGGTGCCGTGACCACAGTCTAGGACAGGAAGACTGGTGCCGTGACCACAGTCTAGGACAAGAAGACTGGTGCCATGACCACAGTCTAGGACAAGAAGACTGGTACCGTGACCACAGTCTAGGACAAGAAAACTGGTACCGTGACCACAGTCTACAACAAGAAGAGTGGTGCCGTGACCACAGTCTAGAACAAGAAGAGTGGCACTGTAACCGCAGTCTAGGACAAGATGTAGTTTACTAGTATCAGTGACGAGCAGACCGTTAGACAATATGATCTTAACTTTGCGACGTATTTTATTGGGTTGTCTGGTCGCCTAAATCAAGTCTAGTACCCAAGGGGTAGGGGGTGGAAATGATGGTGCTGGTGCCGACGGCATGTGACGTCTCCGCAGTAACACATTACGGACAAAGTCTGTATATACAATTCAATCTAGAGGCTTTGATAGCCGCATTAACCATGGGGTCACTTGCCGCGATATCAGAGCCATGCAAACTCTGTTAGGACCTCGCCTCTGGCTAAGATCAGTGAACTCGACTGAGCTAATTTACATAAATCGATGTTAGGGTCCTCGGAGACTTTGCTGTCCATGTCTTCAGGCTAACGAACTCACAGATATACATAAATGTCTTAAACAATATTTATATATACTTTTGTGTTTTGTGATATGAATAAACTCTGAAGAACATTTTGGTCATGTCCATTTAGTGTACGAGTGCACTGTACTTTCAAGAGAGTGATATATATCATATATATATATATATGAAGCAGATCCTGGCTTTTGGACCTGACTTGACTTAACCGTCGGCGAACTGTCCATGGTTGAATACAGACAACGCTTATGTATTTTACGCTCTGAGTAGCTCACCCCTACACCACTATACAAACGGCGGCCAGCAACTGCCGATACGGTCAACTAAAGATGGCGGAAGGCATGTCATGTGAACTATCAATTTGAGGTAAAAGCATCAGAAATATGTCATTGCGTAGTCATCTGTGATGTCCTTTCGATATAACTTTCCTTCAAATTTGTTCAACTTCAATTTTTAAATACTATGAGTTGCATTTTTAGAGCATATGAGCGTTTTTGCAGTGTTGACCGTATCTTAATCTTGTCAGCTTCCCGAGTTACGGTCAGCCTGCAATCTCAGTTACGGGCAACATCATAGATTTTTACAAGACGGGTACTGCTATGTAATTAGAGCATTGGTTGTTATCTTGTTTTCACAATAGCAGCTTCATAACTTTGTTGGACGATGTAGAAGATTTGTCACGGCCGATGCACAGTCAATTTCAAACAAATGACGAATAAAATATTCAACTGACACTTCCCTCCGCCATCTTTGGTTGACGGTATCTGCAGCTACGGGCCGCCGTTCGCGTACCGTGCTACACCCTGCGTGCCATTCCCTCCATGGCAGTATATCCTGGGCTGGAGGTAATCATACGATACAGGTCGCATGCTTAATGTTCTTCCATGGAAAACACTGGCCACAGTCTTCATCAGTGGCACCGGCGGCAATAGCTCAATACACGGACAGCCTGGACGGAAAACAACTCCTGATGACGTTAACGACGTCACTTATATATCAGTTAAAGTCTATCTCAACCATCATCAATATAACCGATAAATGATGTTAATTGGCAACATGATGTAACTATAACGTAGTTTTATGTCATGAGTTTCACTAAAATAAGCAACTTCCGCTGCCTACGAGGAGGACATTAAGCGAGTTGGAGTTGGAGCGAGTTAGATCCACCATATTCAATATGATTGTGTTCTCCTAGTTTTACTCGAACGCTAATGTAAATTTGTCACGATATTTATGCGGCATTGGTTTGAGTGCGAGGTGGATTCATATCTCCACAAGTCTTTCATGTTCTGCCCCGGCATTGAGACGAGGGCAGGGATATGACATGTGTGCTCAGATGGGTTTATCTCACATCTGGTATTACCATGCGCTCCAGATAAGAGAGTGTTAAAATCATACATACATGGTTGGCATAGAGTGATATTGGCCAAATCTAAACACGATGCCCTAACCTGGTATGTAAACTAGTATATTTACCAAGGAAAGTCTTAAAAAATAGAATCCCTTCTTATTACTTCTTATCGTCATTCGCCAACCATGTGCCATATATCTACGCCACACAGCCCGCTTAGCGCAAACAACCACAGTCTGTGATCTTTTCATGTTACATTCGTACTCTTGCGTCATAGCCTAGCCGTTAGATGTGGACCACCGACGATGTGATGGCGGCGGTCTTCAAACAGATTCTGGCCACGAAATGTCACTGTATAGGAAACCATTGTCATAACTCACTGCATGCATAGGAATCTATTGCCATAAAATAAGTATCTGATTCTGCATAACTCGGCTGGTGTAGCCCCCCCCCCCCCCACCCCACCCCCCGCCCCTGCCCCGCACCCTTCTTTTTTAGAAAGAATGCCCATCTGAGGCTCAAAGCATTAGAGGACCATCCCCCAAGCTTGTTTTTTTTCAGAGCTCCTCCCTCCCCCCGGTCGTCAGTTTTCCGTCCCTTTTCAAATTCCTGGATCCGTTGCTGCGAAGCACTATCTGATGTAATATATATCATATATATATATAATAACATGCTAATTGTACGACAGGTCGTAGCGTTACGGGCAACGGATATATAATCGTTACACACCGTCTATTATGGCGCAGTCCTGTTCGTGACATTTCTTTTTAAACCAATCTTAATTTGAAAAAGCAAATACTTCGCGAATATTTATGATAAATTCGCCATTTGTGTTCCCATTCAGCCCGGCCAAACAAGTTTAACGTTCACGAGTTCTACCAGTTTTGTTATAGTGAATGATTGATTTAATCTGCACAGGGAGTCCCTCCCACTGTCGATGCCTGGTTTACTTTGTCTCCCCGTCATCGGCCTTCCATTGGTTTTCCCATGTTCTCTAGTAAATGGTCAGTCTGACTGACCGTGTGTATTGTTGGCCCTTATCCCTAACCATGAGCTAGCAGCATAGGCATGTTGTGGGTCGGACAGCTTCTGGCTTATCGGCGTGTGAGACAAATAATGTATCAACATGAAATGCGATGAAAGGGGGTGACCATGACTATACGACAGGAATTAGGGAGAACCACCAAATGGGAGATTGAAACTATGGAATGTCGATGAGTGAAACAATGTAACCATGTTACAAAGACATATTCCTATCTTGATATCGATCCACAATAATTAGGGTTAATAACCTTAATCAATGAATGATTATGCTGTATGTAGTTACTACATTTTCAATTCACCATGACGTATTAAACGTTGTAATTGTAAAACTCTAATTGTAAGATTATATGTCAGAACTTTGTAGAATTTTTACCAGGGATCTGAAACCAATGGTACGTCACGGAGCAACGCCACATGGTTTGAGTAGAGACCTGGGACCAGAACGGGCATTGTCGAACAATGCACGTTGTCGTTTACCAAAATTTGTCGCAGATAACAAACGACTTTTTTGTTCAGTTTGTTTTTATATTTGCATGTGTCGGAAATGCGATCCCAGAATTCACAAGCAGCGGAAGAGAACGTCTGTCTCCCCCCGTGTTCCTCGATCACCCGGGCGACGTTCCCGCGTCTGTCGACACACTCTGTACAAATGTCGTCTGCCCGGAGTGCCACCGCGAGAGAAAACCAACGCGAGGTGGAAATGGAGACTGGAATCGGGGAAGAGGTTAACGACCTCGTGTTCTCCGATAAATCCACTCACAGACGGCCGGAGACGAGAGAAATAGGTCCCCTGGGAAGAATTAAGCTTAGGGGGGGGCGACAAAAAAAATTAATAGCCAGGGCTGTCTTTCCGGTGCTTTTCTACTTATCTTAATGCATCAACTTGGTTGAAGATGTACCAACTGTTGAACTGGGCAAGGGTTCTACAGGCACATGGTGCGGGCGGGTGAGACTGTTGGGGTGGGGTGGCGTAGGTTGTGGGGGTGACAATGGCCCCCTGGGGGGTGATAGAATCCAATAACCCCGGCGATGGCCAGCGTCCCGGTGTCAGGAAGAGACCTGTGTTAAGTGGCCTCCCCTTACTGCAGGAATAAACGAACGGCACGGGTCTGCACAATGGGCTTCCTAATCTATGTTAGCCAACCGCGGCGAGGCTTTATTTAATGGCTTGATGAAGGATTCGGTTACTATTAGAAGTGCCAGGGTTGTGCCATTGCCATAAGCATCGCCGCCCTGAGCCTCGTTCAAGACGCTCAAACAGGCGTAGCGAATGCAATATTATCTACACCTGTTACAACGTCTACACTATGCACAATATTGAAACAGTTAATACATTATCTACATCTTTACAACGTCTACAATACACACAATAATTAGAACACAGAATACATGATCTACACCATTTACAACGTCTACAATACACACAATGATTAGAACACAGAATACATGAGCTACACCATTTCGAACGTCAACAATGCACACAATGATTAGAACACAGAATACATGATCTACACCATTTACAATGTCTACAATACACACAGAATACATTATTTACACCATTCACGAGCGTGCATGCGGACGGACGTGTCAACTTGAGCTCTGGCAAATTTTACAATCTGGAAGGATCTGAGACACTGGAGACCATAGATATAGTTGCAGCGTTTAGATACCAGTGCCAAGCAACGAAGGTGCTAAAATGGGCATCGAAATAGCAGTCTGGAGGGCAAGAATTGGACTTTATGCATGTAAAGGAACACATGCCCGAAGGCAACTAAAGGCCATTGTTGTAGGCCGTGCAGGCCGTACTGTACTCCGACTACTGTTGCTCGGCCTGGTGCTGTGTGTAAGCGGGGCTTCCCCACATGGAACGAAATTTGCTCACAGCTCGAGGCATGTGGTGCATTCAGCCGGAACGAGCACAACAACAGCGCGCACTGAGCCCATGGTGAATCATCTGTATCGACCACATAGGTGCAACACGGCGCGACACTTGGTGGGTCAACAGGCAAATCAAGTGCAGTACAAGCATATCCAAATAAATGCGGGGCACTTCGATTCCCGACAACACCTTGAACTGAAACAAAGCATGGATATGTCTTTTCTTATGGTTATTCTATTGTGTGCTGGTGACATTGAGTTAAACCCAGGACCACCGAAACACACTCGCCAGACACAGCTGCAGCAAGGTGAAAGCGGCCAGTTAAATGTACAAGCAGACGAACAACCTACCTTGTCGGACATTATGCATGAGATACGTAAGTCGAAAGAAGATACGGAGAAATGCGTGCGCACATGCAAGGAAGAATTAGCAGCACAAATCAAGGATCTGTACAACAAAAACGAACAGTTGCAGGATAGACTTGACGAGCTTGCTAAGGAAAACAGAAAGCTGGAAGACAGGCTGGATGGTCTAGAAAACAGATCAAGGAGGAAAAACGTTGTTATAACTGGCCTGGAGGAGGGTGCGCACGAGACGTGGGAGCGGAGCGAGGCGATCGTCAAGGAGTTCTTTAATGACAAGTTAAAACTAGACCATGACATCGACGTCGAACGCGCTCACAGAATGGGTCAGAAACGAACTGAAAGAAACCGAACAATGATAGTGTGCCTCTCAAAGTTCAAAGACAAGACGCAGGTCCTGGATGCAGCAAGGCATGTTAAGCCTCGTGGGATCTATGTGATGGAGGACTTTGCGAAATCAACACGAGACGCGAGAGCCAACCTTCGGATTCCCATGACCGAAGCCAGGCAGAAAGGCCTCCGCGCTCATCTCAGTTTGGATAAGTTGATAATTACAAATGATCAAGGAGACAGAAATGTATACTGTGATAAACACGGAACAGTCACTGCCATCCGAACCTCCTTCCCATACGAAGCCCTGTCTGCAAACACAGAGCAACGCTGAGATTTCGGCCGGGCCCTAGCTCCAGATTCCGCCCAAGCTGCGCTCTCTCTGAAAGCCGCTGTCTCTCCGCAAGCCGCTGACTCTCGGCAAGCCGCTGTCTCTCCGCAAGCCGCTGACTCTCGGCAAGCCGCTGTCTCTCCGCAAGCCGCTGACTCTCGGCAAGCCGCTGACTCTCCGCAAGTTGCTGTCTCGCCGCAAGCTGCTATCTCGCCGCAAGCTGCAGTCTCGCCGCAAGCTGCAGTCTCGCCGCAAGCTGCTATCTCGCCGCAAGCCGCTATCTCGCCGCAGACTGCTATCTCGCCGCAAGCCGCTGACTCTCCGCAAGCTGCTGTCTCGCCGCAAGCCGCTGACTCTCCGCAAGTTGCTGTCTCGCCGCAAGCTGCAGTCTCGCTGCAAGCCGCTGTCTCGCAGCAAGCTGCTATCTCGCCGCAAACTGCAGTCTCTCCGCACGCTGCAGTCTCACCGCAAGCTGCTGTACCACCGCAAGCTGCTGTCTCGCCGCAAGCTGCTGTCTCGCAGCAAGCTGCAGTCTCACCGCAAGCTGCCGTCTCACCGCAAGCAGCCGTCTCACCGCAAGCTGCTGTCTCGCCGCAAGCTTCTATCTCATCGCAAGCTGCTGTCTCTTCCTTCGTCCAAGACATCGACTACCTCCGAGATGCTCACCTCGTCCAAGCGATGGATTACTCCCAAACTGACGATGCCCCCAGTCAGTCAGGACCATCCGCATACCTTAAGATATGTTCATGGAATCCCGACGGCTTGTTACGTTTGTTGAACGAAGGGTATAATATAAATCCATTACTAAACGGTTTTGATATTGTAGCTATAAACGAAACGTGGGCTGTCGATGAAAGTACCTTAGACAATATGATTGATACTCCAAATTTTATATACGAAGCGATTAATGCAAGGCGATATAGCAAACACGGTAGAGCCGGCGGGGGAACGATTGTATTTTATAGATCATCCTTTGCTGTTGGTGTGGAACGAGTATTTGACAATTTTCTATATGGTGTAATACTAAGAGTGAAATCTTCCGTATCAAAGCTTAAGAATGATACTGTGTTTGTCTGTACGTACTTACCCCCCGAAGGTGCTGCTGATTATTTACACCAATCACATGAACAAAATGGCGTTGAAATACTGTACGAACAGATTATCGATATCAAAGCGAGGTACCCACTTGATAAGGTTGTCATCATGGGAGACTTGAACTCGAGAATAGGATTGGAAAACGATTACATTGATGATACTGTGAAACATATTCCAAACATGGAGTGGTATAAAAGTGACGACTTCGACATCCCACGTGCATCAAAAGACCAAGGTGTAAATAATTTCGGCCGGTCGTTACTTAAATTATGTATAGCGCTAGATCTCCACATATTAAATGGTCGATGCAAAGGTGATGCATACGGTGAAATTACAAACATAACAGAAAGTGGTTGCAGTGTCGTAGATTATATTATTGCCCCAAGTGATATGTTTAGTTCAATAGTCAAGTTCGAAGTGTTGAAACCAGATTTTCACTGTGTAACTAATCATTTCCCAGTAAGTTGCATGTTTCGATATGACTTGTTAGATATGGAAGACTGTGTAACTGGAGCGTGCATGACAACGGGTCTAAAGTCTCACGATATATTTAAATGGAATGCCGTTCTCTCTCAAGAGTTTAGTTTGCATGTTTTAGAGTCTCTAGACAGTGAGTTTGAAAGCATATTTAATGAACATTGCAATTCAAATGACACAGACGAGCTGGTCAAACTGTTAGTTAATACTCTGCAGCTCAGTGGTATTGCGATGCGCAGACCAGCCAGGCGTACAATGCGAGTAAGCGTACAGCAGAGTCCGCCTGAATGGTGGGATGCAGACTGCAGTCGAGCAAAGCAACAGAAACTAGATATGCTGGACCTCTTTCGCGTTTCAAATTTGCAAGAGCATCTCAATGAATATAAGGGTGCTCGAAGAATCTTTAAAAACCTTTGTAAAAGTAAAAAGCTACTACATGCACGGATCTTACAGCAGTCATTGATAGATAGCTGTACCGATTGTACTACCTTTTGGCGTTGTATCCAGCGATTGCACAGTAACCATGGTAACAGTAGGAGTAGTTCTAATATAAAACCTGAGGAGTGGAAGGAATACTTCGCAAATCTATTAAATGTCACGGCTGCGAAATCAGATCCTGTTTTTTTGAAAGAGGTGTTATCCACCCTAGCTGATCACGACAATGTATGTATTAAGTGTGACGTTGAACAGGTTGAGAGTTTGGAAAGAGATCATCTGAATAGAGCTTTTGATGCTGAGGAAATACTAGGTTGTATACGACATTTGCCCAACGGCAAAGCTGCCGGTTACGACGGAATACCGAATGAAATGTTGAAAGGGGTTGCCGAACTGTTGTTACCATATCTTGTTCGTCTGTTTAATCTGATACTGGACACGGGGAAGTTTCCGAGAGATTGGTGTAAGGCCCTCATATTGCCGGTACATAAGAAAGGATCACTGTCTGACATGGGTAATTATAGAGGTATGTCCTTATTGTCTGCCCTCAGTAAGCTATTCACAAAATTAATCAACGAGAGATTAACTGTATGGGTCGACCAGAACGAGTTACGGTCAGAAGAGCAGGCGGGTTATAGAAAAGGATATTCGACTTGTGATCAAATATTTGTCTTGCAGTCTATAATTCAAAAGTATGTAACGAAAGAGAAAGGCAGGTGTTATATCATATTTATTGATTTTTCAAAGGCGTTCGACAGCATGCTCCATAGTCTGTTATGGTTTAGTCTACTAGGTAAAGGTATTCATGGAAATGTAATGACGGTTATTCGTGATATGTACGCTAACTTAAAATCGTGTATTAAGACACAATCTAGTTTGACAGACTATTTTCAGTGTAAAATCGGAACGCGACAGGGCTGTATGTTAAGTCCCTTGCTGTTTGCTTTATATATAGAGGAGTATTTATCCATGCTATCAGACTCTAACTGCCCGGGTATCTATGTCAGCAACGATGCCCCAAACATAATATCACTCATGTTTGCCGATGATTTAGCAAACTGCGCGGATACCGTAGGACGTCTCCAGCAAACGATAAATATGTTAGAGGCATATTGTAAGAAGTGGAGTTTAAAAGTAAACATGAACAAAACGCAAGTGATGGTATTTCGGAGAGGAGGAATAGTTAAAGCAAACGAGCGATGGTTTTTCGATGGTGAACGGTTGAAAGTTGTATCGTCGTATAAATATTTAGGGTTGGTATTGACTAGCACACTTAGATGGTCGAAAGCTGTTTCTACACTGACTGGTCAAGCCAACAGAGCATTGGCCTCTATCTACAAGCTTGATAAGAAACTTAACGGTCTACCTATAAAAGCAGCATTTACTCTATTTGATCGAATCATTGTGCCAATTCTCACGTATGGAGCCGAAATCTGGGGTTATCAAGAGTATAAGGAAATCGAGAAAGTCCAAGTTAGATTTTGTAAGAGATTATTGGGACTACCCAAGTTAACATCGGACGCCGCCGCATTAGGTGAATGTGGCAGGTTACCCTTAGCAAAAATTTATAATGTTAAGTGTATTAAGTACTGGTTAAAGATATTACGGATGCCAAATAGTAGGTATGTCAAAAGCTGTTATAACATGCTTAAAGAATTTGACAATCAAAGTAGATCATCCTGGGCTAGCTCAGTGAAAGTTCTGTTGTCTAAATATGATTTTAATGATGTATGGATTAACCAATCAGTTAATGACGAAAGTGTATTTATTGCTGAGCTAAACCAGAGATTAGAAAACTGTTTTATTGAAGAATGGCATATGAAGGTTAGAGATCAAAGTCGCCTTAGTGTGTTTTGTACATTTAAGGACCAACTCTTCTTTGAAGTATATTTACTGAGAGTAAATGTTGCCAAACTTAGAAAGTCTTATTCGCGTTTTAGATGTTCAGCTCATAATCTCTCTATTGAATTAGGTCGCCGTGATGGAACATTACTTGAAAACAGAATTTGTAAACACTGTGCTGTAAGAAATGTCCTTGTTATAGAAGATGAATACCACGTGTTATTGTGTTGCCCGAAGTTTATGGATATCAGACATTTATATATAGACAACGCTTTTTGGAATCCCCCAACATACGAGAACTTTATTATGTTGATGTCAAGTGTAGATATGTTTACCCTAAAAAAATTAGCGATGTTTGTGCACACTCTAGAAAAACGTGTCAGCGCGCAGCTGTAAATTCAAAACACGGAAAATGTTATTATTTGTTGACAAATGTATATACGTTCATTGTTATGTCCCATGGGCCTGAAGGCCTTTTGACAAAATAAACTACCTACCTTCCTTCCATTCACGATTACAGTAACCAGTATAACAAGTAGATTTATATTGACAACGTCCACAATACCCCAATTAGAGCGCAAAGTACATTAGACAACATTTACAACGTCTACAATACACACCTAGAACGACAAATACATTATCTACAACATTTACAACGTCTACAATACATACGTAGAACGACAAATACATTATCTACACCATTTACAACGCCTACAATACACACTTAGAACGACAAATACAATATCTACAACATTTACAACGCCTACAATACACACTTAGAACGACAAATACATTATCTACAACATTTACAACGCCTACAATAAACACTTAGAACGACAAATACATTACCTACACCATTTACAACGTCTACAATACACACTTAGAACAACACATACATTATCTACAACATTAACAACAGCTACAATACCCACCATTAGAAAACAATATAATTATTTACACCGTTTAAAACGACTACTATGCACATAATTATGGCACAAAACTATTTTCTATAACATGTAAAACATCCGCAGCGCAAACAAGGAAAGCTATACATTATTTACAATACTTACAGCGTCTAAAAGGCGTATAACTAAGAAACCGAGACATTACATTACATGTAGAATGTCTAACATGTGTACTACCTGGATATTAATACATCATCTATTACACGACAAAGTGTATGGTGCATAGAACAGCGTGAAACATTTGTTTCCATTCCAATGGAGATCCTGGATCTTAAAACGTTGTGAGAGGGGGGTGGGGGGGTGGCACTTTTGTTGGGGGTGATATCTCTGAGAAGAACGACCGGGGCCAAAACGGGTTTTTCACAAACAGGCCGGTGGAGGCACAATTTGCAGCAAAAAGGGACATCCACGTCAAAAAAAGAAGAGGGGAACGCCGGCCTCATTCAGCCCTCCATTCCTCCACCCCCCACTCACCCCCACTGGACCACCCTGCCATGTATAACTCACTAAAGCACCCACAGTTAAAGCCCGCGACCCAACCGACCTGGCTTTGAATTCACGAGATATTTGACGAGGGCAATCCCTCCTCCTAAAAGGAGCCTCCCAATTGGACCAAAAAAACTGAGGGAGAAGTTTTGGGTATTTTGCGACGTCGACCAGGTCACTTAGTTCGCGTGTCCGGGAGACCTTTTCGTCAGATAAATGCACCCGTCAGCAGCCGTAATAGGCTGAGGACACTCTGTATTAGACTCGTTTCACCTTTCACTGCAGCAACAGCCATTACCGCGTCTGGCTGTCCGCTCACACTTTGAAATCTTAGCCGCTTGCTTTTTAGGCACCGACTATGGTCAGTGGGGGTGGATATGTCCTGCAACCAAACACTTGCAACGACTTCAGGAACAAAGGATAATTCGTCTTCCGTAGGCGGAGGTAGGAGCCTTCCGACCTAGCTGTGTTGGTCAGCGAGCGGCATGCTGAGCATCAGACCAAGGAGTCTTGGGTTCGCGATCTGGCAGCGCCCGGGCACCTTCAAATGGGGGGGGGAGCAGTGTCGCCTTTTTTTTATAATTCTCAGCGTCAAATGTCAATTTCGTTTTTTAGTTTTTTGGCTGTCAAATGTCAATTTTTCACAACCTTTCGTTTTTTGGCTAAATTCAGTGTCATTTTTTCAAAACTCTGTCGATGTAGCTTTTTCAGATCTTCAGTGTCCGAATTCGGGGGTCAATGTCGAGTGTCAATTTTATATAATATATAAAATATGCCTGTTTCGCGTGTCGACATTTACCCTTCCAGACCCTATATGGAGTGTTTTATTCCACGTTATTTAATGTTATGGTTCCACGTTTCTATGCCCGGTTAATTTAGCCTGATGCGCACAATAAGCTGCGGGCCTCATGCGTCGTCAGGCCGGACGGTCGGGGCTTGTGGCAGTCTCTCTGGGTGGAGTAACGTCACTCTTTGTTGGCGGGGCTTGTTACAGTCTATCTGGGTGGAGCAACGTCACTCTTTGTGGGCGGGGACTTGTTGCAGTATCTGTGGGTTGAGTAACGTCACTCTTTGTGGGCGGGGATTGTTACAGTCTATCTGGGTGGAGTAATGTCACTCTTTGTGGGCGGGGACTTGTTGCAGTATCTGTGGGTTGAGTAACGTCACTCTTTGTGGGCGGGGCTTGTCGCAATCTATCTGTGTGGGTTATGGTCACTCTTTGTAGACGGGGCTTGTTGCAATCTATCTGTGTGGGTTATGGTCACTCTTTGTGGGCGGGGCTTGTTGCAATCTATCTGGGTGGAGTAACGTCACTCTTTGTGGGCGGGGACTTGTTGCAGTATCTGTGGGTTGAGTAACGTCACTCTTTGTGGGCGGGGCTTGTCGCAATCTATATGTGTGGGTTATGGTCACTCTTTGTAGACGGGGCTTGTTGCAGTCTCTCTGGGTGGAGTAACGTCACTCTTTGTGGGCGGGGCTTGTCGCAATCTATCTGTGTGGGTTATGGTCACTCTTTGTAGACGGGGCTTGTTGCAATCTATCTGTGTGGGTTATGGTCACTCTTTGTGGGCGGGGCTTGTTGCAATCTATCTGGGTGGAGTAACGTCACTCTTTGTGGGCGGGGACTTGTTGCAGTATCTGTGGGTTGAGTAACGTCACTCTTTGTGGGCGGGGCTTGTCGCAATCTATCTGTGTGGGTTATGGTCACTCTTTGTAGACGGGGCTTGTTGCAGTCTCTCTGGGTGGAGTAACGTCACTCTTTGTGGGCGGGGCTTGTCGCAATCTATCTGTGTGGGTTATGGTCACTCTTTGTAGACGGGGCTTGTTGCAATCTATCTGGGTGGGTTATGGTCACTCTTTGTGGGCGGAGCTTGTTGCAGTCTCTCTGGGTGGAGTAACGTCACTCTTTGTGGGCGGGGCTTGTCGCAATCTATCTGTGTGGGTTATGGTCACTCTTTGTGGGCGGGGCTTGTCGCAATCTATCTGGGTGGGTTATGGTCACTCTTTGTGGGCGGAGCTTGTTACAGTCTATCTGGGTGGAGTAACGTCACTCTTTGTGGGCGGGGACTTGTTGCAGTATCTGTGGGTTGAGTAACGTCACTCTTTGTGGGCGGGGCTTGTCGCAATCTATCTGTGTGGGTTATGGTCACTCTTTGTGGGCGGGGCTTGTTGCAATCTATCTGGGTGGAGTAACGTCACTCTTTGTGGGCGGGGCTTGTTACAGTCTATCTGGGTGGAGTAACGTCACTCTTTGTGGGCGGGGACTTGTTGCAGTATCTGTGGGTTGAGTAACGTCACTCTTTGTGGGCGGGGCTTGTCGCAATCTATCTGTGTGGGTTATGGTCACTCTTTGTAGACGGGGCTTGTTGCAATCTATCTGGGTGGGTTATGGTCACTCTTTGTGGGCGGAGCTTGTTGCAGTCTCTCAGGGTGGAGTAACGTCACTCTTTGTGGGCGGGGCTGGTCGCAATCTATCTGGGTGGGTTATGGTCACTCTTTGTGGGCGGAGCTTGTTGCAGTCTCTCTGGGTGGAGTAATGTCACTCTTTGTGGGCGGAGCTTGTCGCAATCTATCTGTGTGGGTTATGGTCACTCTTTGGCAACATGATGTAACTGTAACGTAGTTTCATATCATGAGTTTCACTAGAATAAGCAACTTCCGCTGCCTACGAGGAGGACATTAAGCGAGTTGGAGTTGGAGCGAGTTAGATCCACCATATTCAATATGATTGTGTTCTCCTAGTTTTACTCGAACGCTAATGTAAACACGATATTTATGCGGCATTGGTGTGAGTGCGAGGTGGATTCATATCTCCACAAGTCTTTCATGTTCTGCCCCGGCATTGAGACGAGGGCAGGGATATGACATGTGTGCTCAGATGGGTTTATCTCACATCTGGTATTACCATGCGCTCCAGATAAGTGAGTGTTAAAATCATACATACATGGTTGGCATAGAGTGATATTGGCCAAATCTAAACACGATGCCCTAACCTGATATGTAAACTAGTATATTTACCAAGGAAAGTCGTAACGAATAAAATCCCTTCTTATCACTTCTTATCGTCATTAGCCAACCATGTCCCATATATCTACGCCACACAGCCCGCTTAGCGCAAACAACCACAGTCTGTGATCTCTTCATGTAACATTCGTGTTCTTGCGTCATAGTCTAGCCGTTAGATGTGGACCACCGACGATGTGATGGCGGCGGTGATCAAAAAGATTCTGGAGAAAGAAATGTCACTGGATAGGAAACCATTGTCATAACAAACGTCTCTGGCACTCACTGCATGCATAGGAATCTATTGGCATAAAAATTATCTGATTCTGCATAACTCGGCTGGTGTAGCGCCCCCCCTCCCCCGCCCCTTTTTTTGAGGAAGAATACCCATCTGAGGCTCAAAGCATTAGAGGACCATCCCCCAAACTTCTTTTTTTCAGAGCTCCTCCCTCCCGCCGGTCGCAAGTTTTCCGTCCCTTTTCAAATTCCTGGATCCGTTCCTGCGAAGCACTATCTGATGTAATATAATATCATATATATATATAATAACATGCTAATTGTACGACTGGTCATAGGTTTACGGGCAACGGACATACAACTGTTACACACCGTCTATCATGGTGCAGTCCTGTTCGTGACATTTCTTTTTAAACCAATCTTAACTTGAAAAAGCAAATACTTCGCGAATATTTATGATAAATTCGCCATTTTTGTTCCCATTCAGCCCGGCAAAACAAGTTTAACGTTCACGAGTTCTACCAGTTTTGTTATAGTGAATGATTAATTTAATCTGCATAGGGAGTCCCTCCCACTGTCGATGCCTGGTTAACTTTATCTCACCGTCATCGGCCTTCCATTGGTTTTCCCATGTTCTCTAGTAAATGGTCAGTCTGATTGACCGTGTGTATTGTTGGCCCTTATCCCTAACCATGAGCTAGCAGCATAGGCATGTTGTGGGTCGGACAGCTTCTGGCTTATCGGCGTGTGGGACAAATAATGTATCAACATGAAATGCGATGAAAGGGGGTGACCATGACTATACGACAGAAATTAGGGAGAGCCACCAAATGGGAGATTGAAACTATGGAATGTCGATGAGTGAAACAATGTAACCATGTTACAAAGACATATTCCTATCTTGATATCGATCCACAATAATTAGGGTTAATAACCTTAATCAATGAATGATTATGCTGTATGTAGTTACTACATTTTCAATTCACCATGACGTATTAAACGTTGTAATTGTAAAACTCTAATTGTAAGATTATATGTCAGAACTTTGTAGAATTTGTACCAGGGATCTGAAACCAATGACGGTGGTACGTCACGGAGCAACGCCACATGGTTTGAGTAGAGACCTGGGACCAGGACCGGCATTGTCGAACAATGCACGTTGTCGTTTACCAAAATTTGTCGCAGATAACAAACGACTTTTTTGTTCAGTTTGTTTTTATATTTTCATGTGTCGGGAATGCGATCCCAGAATACACAAGCAGCGGAAGAGAACGTCTGTCTCCCCCCGTGTTCCTCGATCACCCGGGCGACGTTCCCGCGTCGGTCGACACACTCTGTACAAATGTCGTCTGCCCGGAGTGCCACCGCGAGAGAAAACCAACGGGAGGTGGAAATGGAGACTGGAATCGGGGAAGAGGTTAACGACCTCGTGTTCTCCGATAAATCCACTCATAGACGGCCGGAGACGAGAGAAATAGGTCCCCTGGGAAGAATTAAGCTTAGGGGGGGCGACAAAAAAATTAATAGCGAGGGCTGTCTTTCCGGTGCTTTTCTACTTATCTTAATGCATCAACTTGGTTGAAGATGTACCAACTGTTGAACTGGGCAAGAGTTACACGGTTCTACAGGGACATGGTGCGGGCGGGTGAGACTGTTGGGGTAGGGTGGCGTAGGTTGTGGGGGTGACAATGGCCCCCTGGGGGGTGATAAAATCCAATAACCCCGGCGATGGCCAGCGTCCCGGTGTCAGGAAGAGACCTGTGTTAAGTGGCCTCCCCTTACTGCAGGAATAAACGAACGGCATGGGTCTGCACAATGGGCTTCCTAATCTATGTTAGCCAACCGCGGCGAGGCTTTATTTAATGGCTCGATGAAGGATTCGGTTACTATTAGAAGTGCCAGGGTTGTGCCATTGCCATAAGCATCGCCGCCCTGAGCCTCGTTCAAGACGCTCAAACAGGCGTAGCGAATACAATATTATCTACACCTATTACAACGTCTACACTATGCACAATATTAAAACAGTTAATACATGATCTACACCATTTACAACGTCTACACCACACACAATGATTAGAATACATGATCTAAACCATTTACAACGTCTACAATACACACAATGATTAGAACACAGAATACATGATCTAAACTATTTACAACGTATACAATACACACAATGATTAGAACACAGAATACATGATCTACACCATTTACAACGTATACAATACACACAATGATTAGAACACAGAATACATGATCTACACCATTTACAACGTCTACAATACACACAATGATTAGAACACAGAATACATGATCTACACCATTTCGAACGTCTACAATACACACAATGATCAGAACACAGAATACATGATCTAAACTATTTACAACGTCTACAATACACACAATGATCAGAATACATGATCTACACCATTTACAATGTCTACAATACACACAATGATTAGAACACAGAATACATGATCTACGCCATTTCAAACGTCTACAATACACACAATGATCAGAACACAGAATACATGATCTAAACTATTTACAACGTATACAATACACACAATGATTAGAACACAGAATACATGATCTACACCATTTACAACGTCTACAATACACACAATGATTAGAACACAGAATACATGATCTACACCATTTCGAACGTCTACAATACACAATGATCAGAACACAGAATACATGATCTACACCGTTTACAACGTCTACTACAATACACACAATAATCAGAACACAATACATGATCTACACCATTTCCAACGTCTACAATACACATAATGATTAGAACACAGAATACATGATCTACACCATTTCCAATGTCTACAATACACACAGAACACATTATTTACACCATTCACGCCTACAGTAACCAGTATAACAAGTAGAGCAGCAAATACCGTACTTATATTAACAACGTCCACAATACCCCAATTAGAGCGCAAAGTACATTATACAACATTTACAACGCCTACAATACACACTTAGAACGACAAATACATTATCTACAACATTTACAACGCCTACAATACACACTTAGAAAGACAAATACATTATCTACAACATTTACAACGCCTACAATACACACTTAGAACGACAAATACATTATCTACAACATTTACAACGTCTACAATACACACAATGATTAGAACACAGAATACATGATCTACACCATTTACAACGTCTACAATACACACAAGGATTAGAACACAGAATACATGATCTAAACCATTTACGTCTACAATACACACAATGATTAGAACACAGAATACATGATCTACACCATTTACAACGTCTACAATACACACAATGATTAGAACACAGAATACACGATCTACACCATTTCGAACGTCTACAATACACACAATGATCAGAACACAGAATACATGATCTAAACTATTTACAACGTATACAATACACACAATGATTAGAACACAGAATACATGATCTACACCATTTACAACGTCTACAATACACACAATGATTAGAACACAGAATACATGATCTACACCATTTCGAACGTCTACAATACACACAATGATCAGAACACAGAATACATGATCTAAACTATTTACAACGTCTACAATACACACAATGATCAGAATACATGATCTACACCATTTACAACGTCTACAATACACACAATGATCAGAACACAGAATACGTGATCTAAACTATTTCCAACGTCTACAATACACACAATAATCAGAACACAGAATACATGATCTACATCATTTCCAACGTCTACAATACACATAATGATTAGAACACAGAATACATGATCTACACCATTTACAATGTCTACAATACACACAATGATTAGAACACAGAATGCATGATCTACGCCATTTCGAACGTCTACAATACACACAATGGTCAGAATACATGATCTACACCATTTACAATGTCTACAATACACACAATAATCAGAACACAGAATACATGATCTACATCATTTCCAACGTCTACAATACACATAATGATTAGAACACAGAATACATGATCTACACCATTTACAATGTCTACAATACACATAATGATTAGAACACAGAATACATGATCTACACCATTTACAATGTCTACAATACACACAATAATCAGAACACAGAATACATGATCTACACCATTTCCAACGTCTACAATACACATAATGATTAGAACACAGAATACATGATCTACACCATTTCCAATGTCTACAATACACACAGAACACATTATTTACACCATTCACGCCTACAGTAACCAGTATAACAAGTAGAGCAGCAAATACCGTATTTATATTAATAACGTCCACAATACCCCAATTAGAGCGCAAAGTACATTATACAACATTTACAACGCCTACAATACACACTCAAAACGACAATGCATTATCTACAACATTTACAACGCCTACAATACACACTTAAACAGACAAATACATTATCTACAACATTTACAACGCCTCCAATACACACTTAGAACGACACATACATTATCTACGACATTAACAACGCCTACAATACACACTCAAAACGACAAATACATTATCTACAACATTTACAACGCCTACAATACACACTTAGAAAGACAAATACATTATCTACAACATTTACAACGCCTACAATACACACTTAGAACGACAAATACATTATCTACAACATTTACAACGCCTACAATACACACTTAGAACGACAAATACATTATCTACAACATTTACAACGCCTACATCACACACTTAGAACGACAAATACATTATCTACAACATTTACAACGCCTACAATACACACTTAGAACGACAAATACATTATCTACGACATTAACAACAGCTACAATACCCACCATTAGAAAAGAATATAATTATTTACACCGTTTAAAACGATTACTATACACATAATTAGGGCACCAAACTATTTTCTATAACATATAAAACATCCGCAGTGCAAACAAGGAAAGCTATACATTATTTACAATACTTACTGCATATAAAAGGCTTATAACTAAGAAACCCAGACATAACATACAACATGTAGAATGTCTAACATGCGTACTACCGGGATATTAATGCATCATCTATTACACGACAAAGTTTATGGTGCACAGAACGGCGTGAAGGATTTGTTTCCATTCCAATGGAGATCCTGGATCTTAAAACGTTGTGAGAGGGGTGGGGGGGGGGAGAGAGGGGCACTTTTGTTGGGGTGATATCTCAGAAGAACGACCGGGGCCCAAAGGGGTTTTTCACAGACGGGCCGGTGGAGACACAATTTGCAGCAAAAAAAAGAAGAGGAGACCGCCGGCCTCATTAAGCCCCCCATTCCTCCACCCCACCCCCCCTACTAAACCACCCTGCCATGTATAACTCACTAAGGCGCCCACAGTTAAAGCCCGCGACCCAACCGACCTGGCTTTGAATTCACGAGATATTTGACGAGGGCAATCCCCCCTCCTAAAAGGAGCCTCCCAATTGGATCAAAAAAACTGAGGGAGAAGTTTTGGGTATTTTGCGACGTCGACCAGGTCACTTACTTCGCGTGTCCGGGAGACCTTTTCGTCAGACAAATGCACCCGTCAGGAGCCTAATAGGCTGCGGACACTCTGTATTAGACTCGTTTCACCTTTCACTGCAGCAACAACCATTACCGCGTCTGGCTGTCCGCTCACACTTTGAAATCTTAGCCGCTTGCTTTTTATGCACAGACTATGGTCAGTGGGGGCGGATATGTCCTGCAGCCACCCACTTGCAATGACTTCAGGAACAAAGGATAATTCGTCTTCCGTAGGCGGAGGTAGTAGCCTTCCGCGCTAGCTGTGTTGGAAATGGGGGGGGGGGGGGAGCAGTGTCGCTTTTTTATAATTCTCAGTGTCAAATGTCAATTTCGTTTTTCGTTTTTTGGCTGTCAAATGTCAATTTTTCACAACCTTTCGTTTTTCGTTTTTTGGCTAAATTCAGTGTCATTTTTTCAAAACTCTGTGTCGATGTCGCTTTTTCAGATCTTCAGTGTCCGAATTCGTGGGTCAATGTCGAGTGTCAATTTTATATAATATATAAAATATGCCTGTTTCGCGTGTCGCCATTTACCCTTCCAGACCCTATATGGAGTGTTTTATTCCACGCTATTTAATTTTATGGTTCCACGTTTCTAGGCCCTGTTAATTTAGCCTTGATGCGCACAATCAGCTGCGGGCCTCATACGTCTTCCCCCGCAGCTGATTGTTTCGTTTGTAATGCACAAATCTTATGGGTATTTCGAATCATATGTCTCCGGAAGGGAAAGCAGGAAGCCTCGTACTTATATACGTATCGTAACGGTCGAAGGCTCTACAATCCGTATTATAATAACTGAAACTAACTAGTTAGTTAGTGGCACAGCCGATAGGTGGTGCGATATAATAACGTGAATATATATCTGGAACATGATATACAGTCTACATATTCACCGCCAGGTTCTGTGAGAATAGGCTCCCTTGCACAGAAAGCAGTTGTATAGTACAAGAGGTCGTGCATATTTAATTCTAGTATTCATTTGTCACATTGTGTATTTCTATATATCTGTTATTCACAATTCCAAATGGGTTGAAAACTGAACGTTCCTCAAGTAGCAAATCGTCTGCAATAGGTTTTCACCCATAATGCAATACAGATCTGCTCCATTACTTTCTTCCCAACTAACTAGCACCCAAGCCTGATAACTCCCCATGGGCACTCATGCTGCAAAAAGGTGATAAAAGACATTGGCGTATTTTACCCATTACAGTCACGCCTTGCCGTTCGTTCATGAGAACCACCTGGTGGTTATCCGGAGAACTGTTGAGACTGTTTCAAGCCACGTGGTCCACGCAGCCGTTAACACGGACGTGGTTTACGCAACCCGCAGCGGAAACCGTAACTTTCACGGTGGAGACCCCCCGTTGGCAGCAAGCCCGGGCCAAGAGCTTCCGGCTCAAGCAAACTCATCATTAAGAAAGAAAAATGGATTAACGAATCTATTACGTCATCCGATTTTTCATCGGTCTCAGTCGCAAAATAACCCGGCTCAGGTGTTCTGAGTAATGTCCTGATATTATCATTCACATATGTTTAGCGTACGATGGCGCCATAGCGTAGTATTCTGAACGTACGCACGTTGTAGAGGAATCAAAAAAATTAGAAACCGCGGTATAAAAACTGCACTCATGAAGAAGACGCTTTACGGTTCAGTCTAGAATATGCATAGACATGTTGTTGTTCGGCATGATGTACTTGCACACCCACGGTAATGTTTTTGTTTATCGCGGCAAGCATGTTCTGAGTCTGTACGCACTGCGTTATGTGTGGCAATGAGAGCTGTACTTGGCATAAGGGGAGTCAATTTATGTTATGATGGCGTGTAGTTCATATGTGTTTACAACGTTCACTTTTGACGAAATATTTGACGGCATATTTGACTTTCAAGGGGAGAAAGGTTGTCGGTGGTTACCATCACAGCTATTGCGTTAGCGAATGTATGTTTAGGTACGCTGTGTGCGTGGCAATGTAGTCCTCTCTTGATGAAATCAAGTAAGACAAAAAAGGAAAATATAGCGAATCGATATAAACTGTTGAATGATCTTAAGCTTATTCTGAGATATAATCCTTTACCGATGTAGACACCAGGCCACACAATATAAACCCAACAGTCGGGTAGCTTAACGTATTATCGCCCAATGCCCTTGGGCACCCCCCATCGGCCCATGTGCCTCAGTCACTTCCCCCGTGCCAGCGGACAATTCACACCTCACTCGCTCACGGCCCAATACTTCTTCCCCTCCGAGGACGCACTCACAAAACACAAAGTCCCCCATTTACAAGACTTATTTTGGCTCTCCGTGGGTAGATAAAGCTCTGAGACAAATGGCGCCAGGAAGGAAAAGCGACGCAGCCATTGAAACATACCCCCCAGCTCCCCCCAAAGGTGGCGGCCATCTTGTCTGAACCGTTCGAAGTGGTGACTTTGTATTGACTTTGGTGAAGACGAAGGGAGCCTATTAAACAAGTTCCTGTCCTGGACAATTTAAAGGGATGCACTAACTTACTGCCTCGTGGCTTTGTTGTTGGAGTGCATATATCTCACTCCTAAAACGCGGACAGGACAGAATCCGAGGCTTACTCCCGGCATGCAATGCGAATGGAGGCGCCAAGCCATAATGACGTTGGGCCGTAGAACGGCGGGACCGACCATCAGGGCGAAGCACGGAATGGGGGAAGAAATATAGTTCCTACCATCGATAACAACACTAATAAATCCAGATTTAGAGAAAAACTATACGAAAGGGGAGGAATAACCATTCACATTATAGTACAGACAATTCAGTTGATAACAAAGTATCATAGCTAAATTTTTATTATTTTCATGTTAGTTTCATAATTTAACATTTTTGTTCACTAAATTAACAGAAAATCACGGGATAATCGCAATAAAGATTCCACATATTCACTATGCGATAGACAATTACATATATTCCATGTGTTTAGGTTATTAGTGTATAAGAACACGCTTAGCGCACACAATAATTAAGATGTGTCTGTAAGCTACGTTTTTGCTGCATCTGGTGCAGGAAAGTGTGGCTTTCTTGTATTACGTCATGAATAGTTTAGGCATCACTGTTTTTTGCATTTTTAAATAGGGAAACATACCCTTTTTAACACTTTACTTTCACGGTCAGATAATGCGCCTAAGACATTTCTCCACAAGAAATCATTATGCAGGTGAAAAAAACTTATATATATATATGAGCAGCTTTAACAGCAGCCGGGGACTCCTTACGTACTATCTGACTGATCTTTAGAGATATAATTCTTTCACTGTCTGGATCTGAAACTTTGCCTTTGATTATCGTGTACTGTAACTTGGGAACGTTTAAATTTTATTATGGAAATAAATAAATACATTAAAAACAATGCAAATCGCAAGAACAGCAAGTAAAACATAAAATGCACTCCTATGTCTAAGGGCCTCTTGAGCTGAACGGGTCTTGACGAGGGACAAAAACCCCAAGGTGGTTGTGATTTGGTCTACGAGGTGCCAATCTCTCCACCGAAACAACTTATACAAAGCACGTGTATGCACAATCAGGGCATGGGCAAAACGTCTTGAGTGTCGCGAACAGGATGTGAAACACAGAAAGACCTGAGTACTTGGCTTCGAATGCTTTCACCTGCGAACACATACACGGACGACTGCTAATCGCCAAGAGTTCACTTCTTGATTCACGATTTGATTATATCTCTCTTTAGACAACTATCACGTAATGAGCGTATTACTGTTTATTTTTAAATGAATGTTTTTAGGACTGTAACACACGATTTGTGAAATAAAGTTTATAGAACAAAGGTCAGCCTTTGACGGTCTATCAACGTCTACGGTTTTATATGTGTTATCTAGGCTCAAATATTTTAGTCGTTAAAAAAATGCACTTGTATGTTTGAGCTGTTACTCAGATCTAATATATTGAAATTGTTAAACTATATATATGAGTGTATTCAATAACTTTGTGGAATTGTACCAGGGATCTGACACCTTGCCAAATGAACTAGAAGGCACTACCAATGACGGTGGTACGTTAGGGTACAACGCCACATGTTTTGAGTAGAGATCTGGGACAAGAACCGGCATTGTCGAACAATGCACGATGTCGTTTACCAAGATTTGTCGCAGACAACAACAGATTGTTTTGGTAAGGTTGTCTTAATATTTTCATGTGTTGTTGTTAAATATGTGCCCAGAATTCACAAGCAGCGGAAGAGAACGTCTGTCTCCCCGTGTTCCTCAATCACCCGGGCGACGTTCCCGCGTCGGTCGACACACTCCGTACAAATGTCGCCTGCTCGCAATGTTCCTCACCCGGGCGACGTTTCCGCATCGGTCGACACACTCCGTACAAATGTCGTCTGCTCGCAGTGTTCCTCACCCGGGCGACGTTCCCGCTTCGGTCGACACACTCCGTACAAATGTCGTCTGCTCGCAGTGTTCCTCACCCGGGCGACGTTCCCGCGTCGGTCGACACACTCCGTACAAATGTCGTCTGCTCGGAGTGCCACCGCGAGAGAAAACCAACGCGAGGTGGAAATGGAGACTGGAATCTGGGATGAGGTTAACGACCTCCTATTCTCCGATAAATCCACTCATAGACGGCCGGAAACGAGAGAAATAGGTCCCCGGGGAAGAATTAGGCTTAGGATGGGCGACAAAAAAATTAATATCCAGGGCTGTCTTTCCGGTGCTTTTCTACTTATCTTAAAGCATCGACTTGGTTGAAGATGTACCAACTGTTGAACTGGGCAAGAGTTACACGGTTCTACAGGGACATGGTGCGGGCGGGTGAGACTGCAAGGGTGGGGTGGCGTAGGTTGTGGGGGTGACAATGGCCCCCTGGGGGGTGATAGAATCCAATAACCCCGGCGATGGCCAGCGTCCCGGTGTCAGGAAGAGACCTGTGTTAAGTGGCCTCCCCTTACTGCAGGAATAAACGAACGGCACGGGTCTGCACAATGGGCTTCCTAATCTATGTTAGCCAACCGCGGCGAGGCTTTATTTAATGGCTTGATGAAGGATTCGGTTACTATTAGAAGTGCCAGGGTTGTGCCATTGCCATAAGCATCGCCGCCCTGAGCCTCGTTCAAGACGCTCAAACAGGCGTAGCGAATACAATATTATCTACACCTATTACAACGTCTACACTATGCACAATATTGAAACAGTTAATACATGATCTACACCATTTACAACGTCTACAATACACACAATGATTAGAACACAGAATACATGATCTAAACCATTTACAACGTCTACAATACACACAATGATTAGAACACAGAATACATGATCTACACCATTTACAACGTCTACAATACACACAATGATTAGAACACAGAATACATGATCTACACCATTTCGAACGTCTACAATACACACAATGATCAGAACACAGAATACATGATCTAAACTATTTACAACGTATACAATACACACAATGATTAGAACACAGAATACATGATCTACACCATTTACAACGTCTACAATACACACAATGATTAGAACACAGAATACATGATCTACACCATTTCGAACGTCTACAATACACACAATGATCAGAACACAGATTACATGATCTAAACTATTTACAACGTCTACAATACACACAATGATCAGAACACAGAATACATGATCTACACCATTTACAACGTCTACAGTACACACAATGATCAGAACACAGAATACATGATCTAAACTATTTCCAACG
Source organism: Arenicola marina (assembly GCA_964019135.1). Taxonomy (NCBI): domain Eukaryota; kingdom Metazoa; phylum Annelida; class Polychaeta; family Arenicolidae; genus Arenicola; species Arenicola marina. The sequence continues at coordinate 10,732,367 of OZ025259.1, read as the reverse complement.
TCTACAATACATACAATAATCAGAACACAGAATACATGATCTACACCATTTCCAACGTCTACAATACACATAATGATTAGAACACAGAATACATGATCTACACCATTTACAATGTCTACAATACACACAATGATTAGAACACAGAATACATGATCTACGCCATTTCGAACGTCTACAATACACACAATGATCAGAACACAGAATACATGATCTAAACTATTTACAACGTATACAATACACACAATGATTAGAACACAGAATACATGATCTACACCATTTACAACGTCTACAATACACACAATGATTAGAACACAGAATACATGATCTACACCATTTCGAACGTCTACAATACACACAATGATCAGAACACAGAATACATGATCTACACCGTTTACAACGTCTACTACAATACACACAATAATCAGAACACAGAATACATGATCTACACCATTTCCAATGTCTACAATACACACAGAACACATTATTTACACCATTCACGCCTACAGTAACCAGTATAACAAGTTGAGCAGCAAATACCGTATTTATATTAATAACGTCCACAATACCCCAATTAGAGCGCAAAGTACATTATACAACATTTACAACGCCTACAATACACACTTAGAACGACAAATACATTATCTACAACATTTACAACGCCTACAATACACACTTAGAACGACAAATACATTATCTACAACATTTACAACGTCTACAATACACACAATGATTAGAACACAGAATACATGATCTATACCATTTACAACGTCTACAATACACACAAGGATTAGAACACAGAATACATGATCTACACCATTTCGAACGTCTACAATACACACAATGATTAGAACACAGAATACATGATCTACACCATTTCGAACGTCTACAATACACACAATGATCAGAACACAGAATACGTGATCTAAACTATTTACAACGTCTACAATACACATAATGATCAGAACACAGAATACATGATCTACACCATTTACAACGTCTACAATACACACAATGATCAGAACACAGAATACATGATCTAAACTATTTCCAACTTCTACAATACACACAATAATCAGAACACAGAATACATGATCTACATCATTTCCAACGTCTACAATACACATAATGATTATAACACAGAATACATGATCTACACCATTTACAATGTCTACAATACACACAATGATTAGAACACAGAATGCATGATCTACGCCATTTCGAACGTCTACAATACACACAATGATCAGAACACAGAATACATGATCTAAACTATTTACAACGTATACAATACACACAATGATTAGAACACAGAATACATGATCTACACCATTTCCAACGTCTACAATACACATAATGATTAGAACACAGAATACATGATCTACACCATTTCCAATGTCTACAATACACACAGAACACATTATTTACACCATTCACGCCTACAGTAACCAGTATAACAAGTAGAGCAGCAAATACCGTATTTATATTAATAACGTCCACAATACCCCAATTAGAGCGCAAAGTACATTATACAACATTTACAACGCCTACAATACACACTCAAAACGACATTGCATTATCTACAACATATACAACGCCTACAATACACACTTAAACAGACAAATACATTATCTACAACATTTACAACGCCTCCAATACACACTTAGAACGACACATACATTATCTACGACATTAACAACGCCTACAATACACACTCAAAACGACAAATACATTATCTACAACATTTACAACGCCTACAATACACCCTTAGAAAGACAAATACATTATCTACAACATTTACAACGCCTACAATACACACTTAGAACGACAAATACATTATCTACAACATTTACAACGCCTACAATACACACTTAGAACGACAAATACATTATCTACAACATTTACAACGCCTACATCACACACTTAGAACGACAAATACATTATCTACAACATTTACAACGCCTACAATACACACTTAGAACGACAAATACATTATCTACTACATTAGCAACAGCTACAATACCCACCATTAGAAAAGAATATAATTATTTACACCGATTAAAACGATTACTATACACATAATTAGGGCACCAAACTATTTTCTATAACATATAAAACATCCGCAGTGCAAACAAGGAAAGCTATACATTATTTACAATACTTACTGCGTATAAAAGGCTTATAACTAAGAAACCCAGACATAACATACAACATGTCGAATGTCTAACATGCGTACTACCGGGATATTAATGCATCATCTATTACACGACAAAGTTTATGGTGCACAGAACGGCGTGAAGGATTTGTTTCCATTCCAATGGAGATCCTGGATCTTAAAACGTTGTGAGAGGGGTGGGGGGAGAGGGGCACTTTTGTTGGGGTGATATCTCAGAAGAACGACCGGGGCCCAAAGGGTTTTTTCACAGACGGGCCGGTGGAGACACAATTTGCAGCAAAATAAAGAAGAGGAGACCGCCGGCCTCATTAAGCCCCCCATTCCTCCAACCCCCCCCCCCCTCCCCCTACTAGACCACCCTGCCATGTATAACTCACTAAGGCGCCCACAGTTAAAGCCCGCGACCCAACCGACCTGGCTTTGAATTCACGAGATATTTGACGAGGGCAATCCCCCCTCCTAAAAGGAGCCTCCCAATTGGATCAAAAAAACTGAGGGAGAAGTTTTGGGTATTTTGCAACGTCGACCAGGTCACTTACTTCGCGTGTCCGGGAGACCTTTTCGTCAGACAAATGCACCCGTCAGGAGCCTAATAGGCTGCGGACACTCTGTATTAGACTCGTTTCACCTTTCACTGCAGCAACAACCATTACCGCGTCTGGCTGTCCGCTCACACTTTGAAATCTTAGCTGCTTGCTTTTTATGCACAGACTATGGTCAGTGGGGGCGGATATGTCCTGCAGCCACCCACTTGCAATGACTTCAGAAACAAAGGATAATTCGTCTTCCGTAGGCGGAGGTAGTAGCCTTCCGCGCTAGCTGTGTTGGAAATGGGGGGGGGGGGGAGCAGTGTCGCTTTTTTTATAATTCTCAGTGTCAAATGTCAATTTCGTTTTTCGTTTTTTGGCTGTCAAATGTCAATTTTTCACAACCTTTCGTTTTTCGTTTTTTGGCTAAATTCAGTGTAATTTTTTCAAAACTCTGTGTCGATGTCGCTTTTTCAGATCTTCAGTGTCCGAATTCGTGGGTCAATGTCGAGTGTCAATTTTATATAATATATAAAATATGCCTGTTTCGCGTGTCGCCATTTACCCTTCCAGACCCTATATGGAGTGTTTTATTCCACGCTATTTAATTTTATGGTTCCACGTTTCTAGGCCCTGTTAATTTAGCCTTGATGCGCACAATAAGCTGCGGGCCTCATACGTCTTCAGGCCGGACGTTCACTCTTTGTGGGCGGAGCTTGTCGCAGTCTCTGTGGGTGGAGTAACGCCAGTCTTTGTATGCGGGGCTTGTTGTAGTCCCTCTGGGTGGAGTAACGTCATTCTTTGTGGGCGGGGCTTGTTGCAGTCTCTCTGGGTGGATTAACGTTACTCTTTGTGGGCGGGGCTTGTTGCGGTCTCTCTGGGTGGAATAACGTTACTCTTTGTGGGCGGGGCTTGTTGCGGTCTCTCTGGGTGGAATAACGTTACTCTTTGTGGGCGGGGCTTGTTGCGGTCTCTCTGGGTGGAATAACGTTACTCGTTGTGGGCGGTGTTTGTTGCAGTCTCCGTGGATGGATTACTGTCCTTTTGTAGGCGATAATGCAGAATGTCAGGTCCAAGATGGAGGACCCCCCCCCCCCCCACCCACCCCCACCCAAAAAAGGGAGGTGCAGGGGGTGGGGGAGGTCAATGCGCATAGGCGTAGACTGACATGCATGCCCTGCCCATTATAGGGGAGGTGAGGACAGAAGCAGCTGGCTCACTACTCCATGTTACCCGTGGCGCCTTATTTCCCAAATTGCTTTCCCCGATCGCCAGACGTCACAACATTGGACCATTGAGAGCCTTCTCGGGTTTTATCGCGAGCGAGACTTTATATGGCGAGGTTTTTTTTTACTTGAAGTGCGAACTAACGACGATTAGTTGAGCACGTGTTCCGATAGCGAAGCCAGGAATGCAAAGGCCCGTGATGGAGAAGGCGATGATGAGATTAGTGGTGTGCTACCTCACCATTTGGTGGTACACTACATCACCATTACGGGTGCATATTTTACGTGTGTGTGCGGATGTGGCACGTCTCGTGATCGTTGGAAACATAATTTGAACCAGAAATGGACATTGGGTGGAGCAGAAGAGAGGGTAAGGCACTCCTACGGGATGAGAGAATCCTAGCGAGAGAGCGCAGCAAAAGGCGCCAGCCTTCCTGATAAGGACAGGCGTCGTACCGAGAAAGTAATCAATTGTATAATAAAAGAAAAACATAAATGAAAACGGAAATTACTTTTGAGGTGAATTGATGTTGGGGACTTTTTGCTCTATGAACGTGGAAATAGACCAGAGGAGAGGATAACCTAATTCTAGCATCACCGTTAGCCAGAAATGAGACGCATATACCTGTAACGTTACCGCCCTTTTAAATGCTTATTTTAGTATTCTCCACTCGAAGTCTGTGATGCGGTAGCCTAAATATCCGAGTTTGTAATGCACAAATCTTATGGGTATTTCGAATCATATGCCTCCGGAAGGGAAAGCAGGAAGCCTCGTACTTATAAACGTATCGTAACGGTCGACGGCTCTACAATCCGTATTATAATAACTGAAACTAACTAGCAAGTTAGTGGCACAGCCGATAGGTGGTGCGATATAATAACGTGAATATATATCTGGAACATGATATACAGTCTACATATTCACCGCAAAGTTCTGTGAGAATAGGCTCCCTTGTACAGAAAGGAGTTGTCACATTGTGTATTTCTATATATCTGTTATTCACAATTCCAAATGGGTTGAAAACTGAACGTTCCTCAAGTAGCAAATCGTCTGCAATAGGTTTTCACCCATAATGCAATACAGATCTGCTCCATTACTTTCTTCCCAACTAACTAGCACCCAAGCCTGATAACTCCCCATGGGCACTCATGCTGCAAAAAGGTGATAAAAGACATTGGCGTATTTTACCCATTACAGTCACGCCTTGCCGTTTGTTCATGAGAACCACCTGGTGGTTATCCGGAGAACTATTGAGACTGTTTCAAGCCACGTGGTCCACGCAGCCGTTAGCACGGACGTGTTTTACGCAACCCGCAGCGGAAACCGTAACTTTCACGGTGGAGACCCCCCGTTGGCAGCAAGCCCGGGCCAAGAGCTTCCGGCTCAAGCAAACTCATCATTAAGAAAGAAAAATGGATTAACGAATCTATTACGTCATCCGATTTTTTATCGGTCTCAGTCGCAAAATAACCCGGCTCAGGTGTTCTGAGTAATGTCCTGATATTATTATTCACATATGTTTAGCGTACGATGGCGCCATACCGTAGTATTCTAAACGTACGCACGTTGTAGAGGAATCCAAAAAAATTAGAAACCGCGGTATAAAAACTGCACTCATGAAGAAGACGCTTTACGGTTCAGTCTAGAATATGCATAGAAATGTTGTTGTTCGGCATGATGTACTTGCACACCCACGGTAATGTTTTTGTTTATCGCGGCAAGCATGTTCTGAGTCTGTACGCACTGCGTTATGTGTGGCAATGAGAGCTTTACTTGGCACAAGGGGAGTAAATTTATGTGATAATGGCGTGCCATAGTTCATATGTGTTTACAACGTTCAATTGTGACGACATATTTGACGGCATATTTGACTTTCAAGAGGAGAAAGGTTGTCGGTGGTTACCATCACAGCTATTGCGTTAGCGAATGTATGTTTAGGTACGCTGTGTGCGTGGCAATGTAGTCCTCTCTTGATGAAATCAAGTAAGACAAAAAAGGAAAATATAGCGAATCGATATAAACTATTGAATGATCTTAAGCTTATTCTGAGATATAATCCTTTACCGATGTAGACACCAGGCCACACAATATAAACCCAACAGTCGGGTAGCTTTACGTATTATCGCCCAATGCCCCTGGGCACCCCCCATCGGCCCATGCGCCTCAGTCACTTCCCCCGTGCTAGCGGACACTTCACACCTCACTCGCTCACCGCCCAATACTTCTTCCCCTCCGAGGACGCACTCACAAAACACAAAGTCCTCCATTTACAAGACTTATTTTTGTTCTCCGTGGGTAGATAAAACTCTGAGACAAATGGCGCCAGGAAGAAAAAGCGACGCAGCCATTGGAACATACCCCCCAGCTCCCCCCAAAGGTGGCGGCCATTTTGTCTGAACCGTTCGAAGTGGTGACTTTGTATTGACTTTGGTGAAGACGAAGGGAGCCTATTAAACAAGTTCCTGTCCTAGACAAGTTAAAGGGATGCACTAACTTACTGCCTCGTGGTTTGTTGTTGGAGTGCATATATCTCACTCCTAAAACGCGGACAGGACAGAATCCGAGGCTTACTCCCGGCATGCAATGCGAATGGAGGCGCCAAGCCATAATGACGTTGGGCCGTAGAACGGCGGGACCGACCATCAGGGCGAAGCACGGAATGGGGAAAGAAATATAGTTCCTACCATCGATAACAACACTAATAAATCCAGATTTAGAGAAAAACTATACGAAAGGGGAGGAATAACCATTCACATTACAGTACAGACAATTCAGTTGATAACAAAGTATCATAGCTAAATTTTTATTATTTTCATGTTAGTTTCATAATTTAACATTTTTGTTCACTAAATTAACAGAAAATCACGGGATAATCGCAATAAAGATTCCACATATTCACTATGCGATAGACAATTACATATATTCCATGTGTTTAGGTTATTAGTGTATAAGAACACGCTTAGCGCACACAATAATTAAGATGTGTCTGTAAGCTACGTTTTTGCTGCATCTGGTGCAGGAAAGTGTGGCTTTCTTGTATTACGTCATGAACAGTTTAGGCATCACTGTTTTTTGCATTTTTAAATAGGAAAACTCACCTATTTAACACTTTACTTTCACGGTCAGATAATGCGTCTAAGACATTTCTCCACAAGAAATCATTATGCAGGTGAAAAAAACTTATATATATATATGAGCAGCTTTAACAGCAGCCGGGGACTCCTTACGTACTATCTGACTGATCTTTAGAGATATAATTCTTTCACTGTCTGGATCTGAAACTTTGCCTTCGATTATCGTGTACTGTAATATGGGAACGTTTAAATTTTATTATGGAAATAAATAAATACATTAAAAACAATGCAAATCGCAAGAACAGCAAGTAAAACATAAAATGCACTCCTATGTCTAAGGGCCTCTTGAGCTGAACGGGTCTTGACGAGGGACAAAAACCCCAAGGTGGTTGTGATTTGGTCTACGAGGTGCCAATCTCTCCACCGAAACAACTTATACAAAGCACGTGTATGCACAATCAGGGCATGGACAAAACGTCTTGAGTGTCGCGAATAGGATGTGAAACACAGAAAGACCTGAGTACTTGGCTTCGAATGTTTCAACTGCTTTCACCTGCGAACACATACACGGATGACTGCTAATCGCCAAGAGTTCACTTCTTGATTCACGATTTGATTATATCTCTCTTTAGACAACTATCACGTAATGAGCGTATTACTGTTTATTTTTAAATGAATGTTTTTAGGACTGTAACACACGATTTATGAAATAAAGTTTATAGAACAGCCTTTGACGGTCTATCAACGTCTACGGTTTTATATGTGTTATCTAGGCTCAAATATTTTAGTCGTTAAAAAATGCACTTGTATGTTTGAGCTGTTACTCAGATCTAATATATTGAAATTGTTAAACTATATATATGAGTGTATTCAATAACTTTGTGGAATTGTACCAGGGATCTGACACCTTGCCAAATGAACTAGAAGGCACTACCAATGACGGTGGTACGTTAGGGTAAAACGCCACATGTTTTGAGTAGAGATCTGGGACCAGAACCGGCATTGTCGAACAATGCACGATGTCGTTTACCAAGATTTGTCGCAGACTACAACAGATTGTTTTGGTAAGGTTGTCTTAATATTTTCATGTGTTGTTGGTAAATATGTGCCCAGAATTCACAAGCAGCGGAAGAGAACGTCTGTCTCCCCGTGTTCCTCAATCACCCGGGCGACTTTCCCGCATCGGTCGACACACTCCGTACAAATGTCGCCTGCTCGCAGTGTTCCTCACCCGGGCGACGTTCCCGCGTCGGTCGACACACTCCGTACAAATGTCGCCTGCTCGCAATGTTCCTCACCCGGGCGACGTTCCCGCGTCGGTCGACACACTCCGTACAAATGTCGCCTGCTCGCAATGTTCCTCACCCGGGCGACTTTCCCGCATCGGTCGACACACTCCGTACAAATGTCGTCTGCTCGCAGTGTTCCTCACCCGGGCGACGTTCCCGCGTCGGTCGACACACTCCGTACAAATGTCGCCTGCTCGCAATGTTCCTCACCCGGGCGACGTTCCCGCATCGGTCGACACACTCCGTACAAATGTCGTCTGCTCGCAGTGTTCCTCACCCGGGCGACGTTCTCGCGTCGGTCGACACACTCCGTACAAATGTCGTCTGCTCGCAGTGTTCCTCACCCGGGCGACGTTCCCGCGTCGGTCGACACACTCCGTACAAATGTCGTCTGCTCGGAGTGCCACCGCGAGAGAAAACCAACGCGAGGTGGAAATGGAGACTGGAATCTGGGATGAGGTTAACGACCTCCTATTCTCCGATAAATCCACTCATAGACGGCCGGAAACGAGAGAAATGGGTCCCCGGGGAAGAATTAGGCTTAGGATGGGCGACAAAAAAATTAATATCCAGGGCTGTCTTTCCGGTGCTTTTCTACTTATCTTAATGCGTCAACTTGGTTGAAGATGTACCAACTGTTGAACTGGGCAAGAGTTACACGGTTCTACAGGGACATGGTGCGGGCGGGTGAGACTGCAAGGGTGGGGTGGCGTAGGTTGTGGGGGTGACAATGGCCCCCTGGGGGGTGATAGAATCCAATAACCCCGGCGATGGCCAGCGTCCCGGTGTCAGGAAGAGACCTGTGTTAAGTGGCCTCCCCTTACTGCAGGAATAAACGAACGGCACGGGTCTGCACAATGGGCTTCCTAATCTATGTTAGCCAACCGCGGCGAGGCTTTGTTTAATGGCTTGATGAAGGATTCGGTTACTATTAGAAGTGCCAGGGTTGTGCCATTGCCATAAGCATCGCCGCCCTGAGCCTCGTTCAAGACGCTCAAACAGGCGTAGCGAATACAATATTATCTACACCTATTACAACGTCTACACTATGCACAATATTGAAACAGTTAATACATGATCTACACCATTTACAACGTCTACAATACACACAATGATTAGAACACAGAATACATGATCTACACCATTTACAACGTCTACAATACACACAATGATTAGAACACAGAATACATGATCTACACCATTTCGAACGTCTACAATGCACACAATGATCAGAACACAGAATACATGATCTAAACTATTTACAACGTATACAATACACACAATGATTGGAACACAGAATACATGATCTACACCATTTACAATGTCTACAATACACACAATGATTAGAACACAGAATACATGATCTACGCCATTTCGAACGTCTACAATACACACAATGATCAGAACACAGAATACATGATCTAAACTATTTACAACGTATACAATACACACAATGATTAGAACACAGAATACATGATCTACACCATTTACAACGTCTACAATACACACAATGATTAGAACACAGAATACATGATCTACACCATTTCGAACGTCTACAATACACACAATGATCAGAACACAGAATACATGATCTACACCATTTCCAACGTCTACAATACACATAATGATTAGAACACAGAACACATGATCTACACCATTTCCAATGTCTACAATACACACAGAACACATTATTTACACCATTCACGCCTACAGTAACCAGTATAACAAGTAGAGCAGCAAATACCGTATTTATATTAACAACGTCCACAATACCCCAATTAGAGCGCAAAGTACATTATACAACATTTACAACGCCTACAATACACACTTAGAACGACAAATACATTATCTACAACATTTACAACCCCTACAATACACACTTAGAAGGACAAATACATTATCTACAACATTTACAACGCCTACAATACACACTTAGAACGACAAATACATTATCTACAACATTTACAACGTCTACAATACACACAATGATTAGAACACAGAATACATGATCTATACCATTTACAACGTCTACAATACACACAAGGATTAGAACACAGAATACATGATCTAAACCATTTACGTCTACAATACGCACAATGATTAGAACACAGAATACATGATCTACACCATTTACAACGTCTACAATACACACAATGATTAGAACACAGATTACATGATCTAAACTATTTACAACGTCTACAATACACACAATGATCAGAACACAGAATACATGATCTACACCATTTACAACGTCTACAATACACACAATGATCAGAACACAGAATACATGATCTACATCATTTCCAACGTCTACAATACACATAATGATTAGAACACAGAATACATGATCTACACCATTTACAATGTCTACAATACACACAATGATTAGAACAGAGAATGCATTATCTACGCCATTTCGAACGTCTACAATACACACAATGATCAGAACACAGAATACATGATCTAAACTATTTACAACGTATACAATACACACAATGATTAGAACACAGAATACATGATCTACACCATTTCCAACGTCTACAATACACATAATGATTAGAACACAGAATACATGATCTACACCATTTCCAATGTCTACAATACACACAGAACACATTATTTACACCATTCACGCCTACAGTAACCAGTATAACAAGTAGAGCAGCAAATACCGTATTTATATTAATAACGTCCACAATACCCCAATTAGAGCGCAAAGTACATTATACAACATTTACAACGCCTACAATACACACTCAAAACGACAATGCATTATCTACGACATTAACAACGCCTACAATACACACTCAAAACGACAAATACATTATCTACAACATTTACAACGCCTACAATACACACTTAGAAAGACAAATACATTATCTACAACATTTACAACGCCTACAAAACACACTTAGAACGACAAATACATTATCTACAACATTTACAACGCCTACAATACACACTTAGAACGACAAATACATTATCTACAACATTTACAACGCCTACATCACACACTTAGAACGACAAATACATTATCTACAACATTTACAACGCCTACAATACACACTTAGAACGACAAATACATTATCTACGACATTAACAACAGCTACAATACCCACCATTAGAAAAGAATGTAATTATTTACACCGTTTAAAACGATTACTATACACATAATTAGGGCACCAAACTATTTTCTATAACATATAAAACATCCGCAGTGCAAACAAGGAAAGCTATACATTATTTACAATACTTACTGCGTATAAAAGGCTTATAACTAAGAAACCCAGACATAACATACAACATGTAGAATGACTAACATGCGTACTACCGGAATATTAATGCATCATCTATTACACGACAAAGTTTATGGTGCACAGAACGGCGTGAAGGATTTGTTTCCATTCCAATGGAGATCCTGGATCTTAAAACGTTGTGAGAGGGGTGGGGGGGGGAGGGGCACTTTTGTTGGGGTGATATCTCAGAAGAACGACCGGGGCCCAAAGAGGTTTTTCACAGACGGGCCGGTGGAGACACAATTTGCAGCAAAAAAAAGAAGAGGAGACTGCCGGCCTCATTAAGCCCCCCATTCCTCCACCCCACCCCCCCTACTAGACCACCCTGCCATGTATAACTCACTAAGGCGCCCACAGTTAAAGCCCGCGACCCAACCGACCTGGCTTTGAATTCACGAGATATTTGACGAGGCCAATCCCCCCTCCTAAAAGGAGCCTCCCAATTGGATCAAAAAAACTGAGGGAGAAGTTTTGGGTATTTTGCAACGTCGACCAGGTCACTTACTTCGCGTGTCCGGGAGACCTTTTCGTCAGACAAATGCACCCGTCAGGAGCCTCAGTGTCAAATGTCAATTGTGTTTTTCGTTTTTTGGCTGTCAAATGTCAATTTTTCACAACCTTTCGTTTTTCGTTTTTTGGCTAAATTCAGTGTCATTTTTTCAAAACTCTGTGTCGATGTCGCTTTTTCAGATCTTCAGTGTCCGAATTCGTGGGTCAATGTCGAGTGTCAATTTTATATAATATATAAAATATGCCTGTTTCGCGTTTCGCCATTTACCCTTCCAGACCCTATATGGAGTGTTTTATTCCACGCTATTTAATTTTATGGTTCCACGTTTCTAGGCCCTGTTAATTTAGCCTTGATGCGCACAATAAGCTGCGGGCCTCATACGTCTTCAGGCCGGACGTTCACTCTTTGTGGGCGGAGCTTGTCGCAGTCTCTGTGGGTGGAGTAACGCCAGTCTTTGTATGCGGGGCTTGTTGTAGTCCCTCTGGGTGGAGTAACGTCACTCTTTGTGGGCGGGGCTTGTTGCGGTCTCTCTGGGTGGAATAACGTTACTCTTTGTGGGCGGGGCTTGTTGCGGTCTCTCTGGGTGGAATAACGTTACTCTTTGTGGGCGGGGCTTGTTGCGGTCTCTCTGGGTGGAATAACGTTACTCTTTGTGGGCGGGGCTTGTTGCGGTCTCTCTGGGTGGGTTATGGTCACTCGTTGTGGGCGGTGTTTGTTGCAGTCTCCGTGGATGGATTACTGTCCTTTTGTAGGCGATAATGCAGAATGTCAGGTCCAAGATGGAGGCCCCCCCCCACCCCCCCCCCCCCAAAAAAAAGGGAGGTGCAGGGGGTGGGGGAGGTCAATGCGCATAGGCGTAGACTGACATGCATGCCCTGCCCATTATAGGGGAGGTGAGGACAGAAGCAGCTGGCTCACTACTCCATGTTACCCGTGGCGCCTTATTTCCCAAATTGCTTTCCCCGATCGCCAGACGTCACAACATTGGACCATTGAGAGCCTTCTCGGGTTTTATCGCGAGCGAGACTTTATATGGCGAGGTTTTTTTTTTACTTGAAGTGCGAACTAACGACGATTAGTTGAGCACGTGTTCCGATAGCGAAGCCAGGAATGCAAAGGCCCGTGATGGACAGGGCGATGATGAGATTAGTGGTGTGCTACCTCACCATTTGGTGGTACACTACATCACCATTACGGGTGCATATTTTACGTGTGTGTGCGGATGTGGCACGTCTCGTGATCGTTGGAAACATAATTTGAACCAGAATTGGACATTGGGTGGAGCAGAAGCGAGGGTAAGACACGCCTACGGGGTGAGAATCCTAGCGAGAGAGCGCAGCACAAGGCGCCAGCCTTCCTGATAAGGACAGGCGTCGTACCGAGAAAGTAATCAATTGTGTAATAAAAGAACAACATAAATAAAAACGGAAATTACTTTTGAGGTGAATTGATGTCGGGGACTTTTTGCTCTGTGAACGTGGAAATAGACCAGAGGAGAGGATAACCTGATTCTAGCCTCACCGTTAGCCAGAAATGAGACGCATATACCTGTAACGTTACCGCCCTTTCAAAAGCTTATTTTAGTATTCTCCACTTGAAGTCTGTGATGCGGTAGCCTAAATATCCGAGTTTGTAATGCACAAATCTTATGGGTATTCCGAATGATATGTCTCCGGAAGGGAAAGCAGGAAGCCTCGTACTTATATACGTATCGTAACGGTCGACGGCTCTACAATCCGTATTATAATAACTGAAACTAACTAGCTAGTTAGTGGCACAGCCGATAGGTGGTGCGATATAATAACGTGAATATATATCTGGAACATGATATACAGTCTACATATTCACCGCCAGGTTCTGTGAGAATAGGCTCCCTTGCACAGAAAGCAGTTGTATAGTACAAGACATTGTCACATTGTGTATTTCTATATATCTGTTATTCACAATTCCACATGCGTTGAAAACTGAACGTTCCTCAAGTAGCAAATCGTCTGCAATAGGTTTTCACCCTAAATGCAATACAGATCTGCTCCATTACTTTCTTCCCAACTAACTAGCGCCCAAGCCTGTTAACTCCCCATGAGCACTCATGCTGCAAAAAGGTGATAAAAGACATTGGCGTATTTTACCCATTACAGTCACGCCTTGCCGTTTGTTCATGAGAACCACCTGGTGGTTAGCCGGAGACTTGTTGAGAGTGTTTCAAGCCACGTGGTCCACGCAGCCGTTAACACGGACGTGTTTTACGCAAGCCGAAGCGGAAACCGTAACTTTCTCGGTGGAGACCCCCCGTTGGCAGCAAGCCCGGGCCAAGAGCTTCCGGCTCAAGCAAACTCATCATTAAAAAAGAAAAATGAATTAACGAATCTATTATGTTATCCCATTTTTATCGGTCTCAGTCGCACAATAACCCGACTCAGGTGTTCTGAGTAATGTCCTGATATTATCATTCACATATGTTTAGCGTACGATGGCGCCATACCGTAGTATTCTGAACGTACGCACGTTGTAGAGGAATCAAAAAAATTAGAAACCGCGGTATAAAAACTGCACTCATGAAGAAGACGCTTTACGGTTCAGTCTAGAATATGCATAGACATGTTGTTGTTCGGCATGATGTACTTGCAGACCCACGGTAATGTTTTTGTTTATCGCGGCAAGCATTTTCTGAGTCTGTACGCACTGCGTAATATGTGGCAATGGTAGCTGTACTTGGCACAAGGGGAGTCAATTTATGTTATGATGGCGTGTAGTTCATATGTGTTTACAACGTTCACTTTTGACGAAATATTTGACGGCATATTTGACTTTCAAGGGGATAAAGGTTGTCGGTGGATACCATCACAGCTTTGGCGTTAGCGAATGAATGTTTAAGTACGCGTGCGTGGCAATGTAGTCCTCTCTTGATGAAATCAAGTAAGCAAAAATAAAGCGAATCGATTTAAACTGTTGTATGATCTTAAGCTTATTTTTTGATATAATCCTTTAGTGATGTAGACATCAGGCCACACAATATAAACCCAACTGTCGGGTAGCTTTACGTATTATCGCCCAATGCCCCTGGGCAACTCCACCCCCATCGGCCCATGCGCCTCAGTCACTTCCCCCGTGCCAGCGGACACTTCACACCTCGCTCGCTCACGGCCCAATACTTCTTCTCCTCCGAGGACGCACTCACAAAACACAAAGTCCCCCATTTACAAGACTTATTTTGGCTCTCCGTGGGTAGATAAAACTCTGAGACAAATGGCGCCAGAGAGGAAAAGCGACGCGGCCATTGGAACATACCCCCCACCTCCCCCCAAAGGTGGCGGCCATTTTGTCTGAACCGTTCGAAGTGGTGACTTCGTGTTGACTTTGCTGAAGACGAAGGGAGCCTATTAAACAAGTTCCTGTCCTGGACAATTTAAAGGGATGCACTAACTTACTGCCCCGCGGCTTTGTTGTTGGAGTGCATATATCTCACTCCTAGAACACGGACAGGACAGAATCCGAGGCTTACTCCCGGCATGCAATGCGAATGGAGGCGCCGAGCCATAATTACGTTGGGCCGTAGAACGACGCGACCGACCATCTGGGTGAAGCACGGAATGGGGGAAGAAATATAGTTTCTACCATCGATAACAACACTAATATTTAGACAATATTTATTTAAGATTTAGAGAAAAACTATAGGCAACGGGAGGAATAACCATGTGGATATGAGTCTCTGCAATGGAATTATTCACATTACCGTACAGACAATTCAGTTAATAAAGTTTCATAGCTAATTTTTTTATTATTTTCATGTTAGGTTCATAATTTAACATTTTTGTTCGCTAAATTAACAGAGAATAATCGCATTAAAGATTCCACATTTTCAAGGTGCGACAGATATTTACATATTTAACTATGAGGCGCAAAAAAATATGCATTTAGACATC
Organism: Arenicola marina; assembly: GCA_964019135.1. NCBI lineage: Eukaryota > Metazoa > Annelida > Polychaeta > Arenicolidae > Arenicola > Arenicola marina. The sequence continues at coordinate 10,716,347 of OZ025259.1, read as the reverse complement.
TTTTGTCTTGTAGGATATTTAAAGTTACTCATAGAGTAATATTTTTTTATTTTCATTTAAAACTTTTAAAACATTGTCAAAGAAAATGATGGATTTAGGTTATTTGTGTATAAGAACACGCTTAGCGCACACAATAATTAGGAGGTGTCTTCAAGCCACGTTTTCGATATATATGTTGAAGTAAATTGTAGCTTTCTTGTGTTACGCCATGAAAACATAGGCATCACTATTTGTTGCATTTTTAAATATGAAAACATACCTATTTAACACTTTCATGGTCAGACAATGCACCTAAGACATTTCTCCACAAGAAAGCAATATGCAGGTAAAAACTTATATATATATATGAGCAGCTTTAACAGCAGCTTTAACAGCAGCTGTAACAGCAGCTTTAGCAGCAGCTTTAACAGCAGCTTTAACAGCAGCTTTAACAGCAGCTGTAACCGCAGCTTTAGCAGCAGCTTTAACAGCAGCTTTAACAGCAGCTGTAACAGCAGCTTTAGCAGCAGCTTTAATAGCAGCTTTAACAGCAGCTTTAACAGCAGCTTTAACAGCAGCTTTAGCAGCAGCTTTAACAGCAGCTTTAACAGCAGCTTTAGCAGCAGCCTTAACAGCAGCTTTAACAGCAGCTTTAACAGCAGCTTTAACAGCAGCTGTAACAGCAGCTTTAACAGCAGCTTAACAGTAGCTTAACAGCAGCTTTAACAGCAGCTTTAACCGCAGCTTTAACAGTAGTCGGGAACTCTTTACGTACTATCTGACTGATCTTTCGAGATATAATTCTTTCACTGTCTGGATCTGAAACTTTGCTTTTGATTATCGTGTACTGTAACTTGGAAAAATTTGAACTTTATTATGGAAATAAATAAATACATTAAAAACAATGCAAATCGCAAGAACAGCAAGCAAAACATAAAATGCACTCCTTTGTCTAAGGGCCTCTTGAGCTCAACGGGTCTTGACGAGGGACAAAAACCTCAAGGTGGTTGTGATTTGGTCTACGAGGTACCAATCTCTCCACCGAAACAAAGCACGTGTATGCACAATCAGGGCATGGGCAAAACGTCTTGAGTGTCGCGAATAGGATGTGAAACACAGAAAGACTTGAGGGCAAAGTACTTCGCTTCGAATGATTTCGCCCAGAGGCGATCTCCGCTAGAGGTCCCTGGGGGATGTAAATTAGCCAAATAAAATCTGCTAACAACCGTCTGGTGGTTCGGGTATTGGTGTGTGGGGGCCTTGGGGGGGGAGGGGTGAGAGGGGAAGGGGAGGGTGGCGGTAAAGGAATGACGGCTGAATAAATCCTAGGATCATTGCCTAAGCCATTCTTGGGCTTGCGGAAAGAGACGTAACTGACCTTGTGCTTGTCAATGACCTTGGGGTCTTAATGGTTAATGGCCTCCACACCACTCCCCCTCCTCATCCATCCCCCCCCCCCCTCCTCCGCCTTCTGTTCCTCCCCCTGCTATTTCACCTCTTCCTCCCCGTCCCCTTCCTCCTCCCCTCGTCCTTCTCGACCATCTCGACTTCCCTTCTCCACCTCCTCGTCCTTCCCCTCCTCCCCCTCTCCCAGGTCGGAATGTACCACCAGAGGCCACAAAAATATACCATGCATGAGAGTATGGGACTCTGGTTGGGAGTGGGGGGTGGGAGGAGGGGGGAGGCGGTTGTGGCAGATCTGTCGGAAGGCTGGGTTACGGAAACAGGGAGGTAAGGCAGCGCCCCTTCCTTAAAGAGTTGGCCTATTGGCGAAGTGGGTGCTTCAGAAATGCCGATTAGCCTCTTCTGTCAGAGGCACATTTTGCTTTCCACAACTGTGGCCGCCTCTCTATACCACCTCTTCCCCTGGCAAACCCACTGGCCTTTCCAAAGGATCTGACCAAGCAATCCCCCACCCCAACCCCCCAACCGCCCCACCCCACACACTTTCCTCCCTCCCCTGTTAACCTTTCTAGTCCTCTCACCACGTCTCGCTCTTACCGATCGTCTCCCCACCCACGCTCCCTACCACCCCCCCCCCCTCTACCACGGGCGCCACCAGGTGGAGCTAGCACGACGGTTCTCGAGAATGTCAAGCGTGTCTCAGTGTAAACAGTTGTACTAATTGCGCAGCCATCTCTCTGGGAGCTGCGCCCGTTAGCAGGCCACCTGTGGGGATAGGGGAGGTTTGTGGGGTGGGAGGGGGAGGGGGGGGGTCCATGGGAGCGGGACCGGGGGTGAAGGGGAGGGTCCATGGGAGCGGGACCGGGGGTGGAGGGGAGGGTCCATGGGAGTGGGAGCGGGGGTGGAGGCAGGTGCGCCTCCTCACGCTTTCTTGAACCTTTCGATCTCTTCCTTTTCTCTCTCCATTTCTCCATTCTTGTCCCACCATCCCATCTTTCTCTTAATTTCCACGTCTTTTTTTCTATTTCTAGGTTTATAACTCCGCCTCTCTTCCCCAATATATGTTGCTATTGATCTCGCTGTGTGTCGCCGTGTGTCAAACACGAAGTAGTAAAGTGCCAGCTGATAGAGAGTCATTAAATATCCACGATAAAATTGTCATATCGTGCACGAAAAACGATAAAGGGGCTGAACATCTGTACCCACTTTATACAAGCGAATTAAGCATAGGACGACAGCCGAACATTAAATCGCCTCGCGTTTTATGGCGAATCGATAGTCTGGTCTAGTTGCCCCGATATTGCGGTCACGTGACGGTACGATGCGTTTGTGGTCGGGGAGGGGGGGGTGTGGAGGCGAGGGGGGGGGGGGGGGGGCTGAACACAAGGAGATGAGCGAGTTTTGACGAACGTCGGTAATAGACGGTGCAGGGCAATTTGTGGATGGGGGTGGGGGGGGGGGGGTAGGGGCAGGTTGGGTTTGGTGTTGGGGGGCAGGCCCGACGGGATATAAAGGTGGGGGTAACAGAAACCAAAATTAGACTACGTTGCTAAGTACTGCAACAGGTGTGGCTGTCAGGGCAGAGTATTCTCTTGGGGGAGGGAGTGGTTGGATGAAATGGCATCTGCCCGCGGGGCTCGCAACTGTGGCGTGATGATGCTGGACGAGAGGAGTGGCTGGTCCAGGGGGGCAGGGTGGGAGACGGTGGTGGTGGGTGGGAGCGGGAGGGGGCGGAGGGGGGGGGTGCACCGGACAGCGGAGGTTCGGGAGGGGATTGGGATGGAGATGGGGATCGAGATGGGCTGTTGGTCAGCAAAACGACTGGCCGGAGGGAGCACGTTTGTAGCAAAGGGCAAATGGAATGGCACCATAATGACAAGCGGGTTGACGCTGTTGCAAAGCAACCCCCCCCCCCCCCCCCCGCCTCTCCTCGCCCCCCCCCCCCCCTCCCGCCCGTACCTCTACAGGAGATTCAATCCCGCCCATCTATACGCTATGTCTGGAGGTCATGACGCCTATATATGTTGTCTTTATCGAGACATAGGTCATTCCCGACGCAATAAATACACGCTTATGGTTGTCAGGGGATTGTAAATTGACGTTTATTTAAGGAAATCACCTAGAGAATTTTCACTGATGCAACTTCTGTGTCGACCTATATCACCTTGCCAAGCCATCCTATTGGGCAATCTGCGATTCCGATCTCTGGAGATCGTTCGGTTTATGTGCAGGTCGTTGGTGGGCAGAAATCTGTGTTTAAAGTTACAATATAGCCAACCCCCCCGCCCCTCTCCCAATATATCAACAGGTCAATTCCAGGGGCTCGGTACTGACATCAACCTGCATGAGTTGAGTTTTAATATCTGTAAGGAATCAAAACAAAAGAAACACATCCATCAGCTGGCGTGTAATAATTACAATTGAGTTTCATGCATTTGTGCGGTGCATACTTTTTGGGAATTTCCCGACAGTTCCTGATTTTTTCGGGAGATCTGTGAACGTCAAACATGTACATATTAACATGGCACCTAAAATGCTGTCTCTGGTGATGTATTTATATGGAATGAAGTTCAAACTGCTTTCGGTGCATTTGAAATGAAAGCGTCATCAGGCGTATGGTTATATTTGGCTGTGACCGGTTTCAATGGAAAGGATGCAATCAATATGATTGGAGAGAAAGCTGATGGGGTCACTTTGCGACCATCATGCATCAGCGGAACCGGATATGCATGGCGCCATATGCATGTGTTATCAATAGAGCTGTGGCCATCGCACTCAATAGTCGGCTGTGATCAGAATCATATTGGATTGCAATTATGCCAAACTTCTTTCATATATATACCGGCATCATAATCACATGAGCTAAAGACAGCGAAAGACGAATATATTCTTATTTTCTTATTTTCTGAAAGACGACACGCCCTTTTTTATCCTCTGATAGGCCTATATATTACAACTAGTATGGCAAGATTATATTTTACAGCGGTTTAATAAAAATCGTACCCAATTTAAGCGATCATTATTTCCACGATTACCTCACCAGCTGGGGAAGTGCTAGAATTTCTGGAAATCTATACGGTGATCATAGAGATCCTGCCAATGGATACCTGCAAGGAAGACCAGAGTATTTCCGACTTGCAGGCTGCCGGCTCCACGTTGGTAAGTATAGCCCAGTCACTGTCACAGGGAGAAGGCTGCGGCTGAGGATCTATGGTGATCTGGGTCGGGTGGGTGGGAGCGGGATGGCGCAGGAGGGGGGGGGGGGTACAAATCAACCGCCGGAGCGGGCGGCAGTACAACCGGTCTCTCATTAACGTTACCAAGACCACGCAATCAATTCCTAGGCGTATGTACCTATATTATCGCCCACCTTTGCTCCGAGCATAGAAACCAGTGGTTCCTCCCGGGGTTCTCTAACTACCATCCGGGGTAGATAAAGTGATTACCTCTAGAGCCTGTAATCCGTTGGTGGGAGCGCTGTACATTTCAGTAAGAACATAGGATTCATTTTATTCTACCACAAAAACGGCAGCAGTATCCCCACTGCATCGATAGCTATGTTTTCCAAGGTGTGAATGAACTTCTTTCGTCAGATAATGTATAGATAGTATCAGACAAAATATATTTGTTAAAGGCGAATTGTGTACTCTCGTCGTCATTTAGGTTGTTATAGAAGTAAAATGTTAAAATATAATATGTATAGGTGTCACCTAAATTGCGAGCGAAGTTAGATCATCAGATGTGAGAAAATATTTTTAATATTACATAATATATATATATCAGGAAGGAATGCATTTATGCCTATGCTATGGTATATGTTATACTGAGTTTAAAGTTACTATAAATCAACATATATCCATTGGATAAGAGGGGTTAAACAAATTTGGCAGTAGAGTGTATTTATTAAAAGCAGCTATCTTTAGTTAGGCTGAAAAATATTTTGCCCCCTCCCCCCCCCCACCCCTGTGTATATTCAGTTATTTTAAGATTAATCTGAATATATAGTTTGTAACTGACAGGTTAAAGTGGCCCACCGATTCCCTTTTTGCATTAGCTGAAATGGTAACTTTAATAACGTGTGATACTATTCATTACATAGTCAAGCAAATCATACTATTTAATTCATAAAGATAACAGATTTTATGCAGTGAAGTAGTTTCAAAAAAGGAAAAGGAAACTTACCTCAGTTGTTGTAAGCAAATTCGTTCGTACATTTCTTTTTTATATATTATCCAATAGTTGATCATGTCAAGTTACGAGTAATATCCTTTTTTTAAGCTGTATATATTATAAATATATCAGTTTCTTCAGCAGGAAATAATGTTTAAAGCATATGTAGTAATAGATGCACCCCCTGCCCTATTAGTTAAAATTGGTTTGAAAACAGTTGAAAAAAATAACCCTCCTCCGACTAAATGATAAATCTATGTATGAAAATGGAGCAATATATGCTTTAACACAGCTCATTTCCATGAGAAAGGAGCATTTGACTGATTTGAGGTACTGTTAAATCATAAAAGACAGATCACCCATTGAAAATCATTCAAACTTTAAACTTCTTAAATATAGAGGTGACTCAATACAGTTAATTGATCTAGGCCTACTGCAAAAATGTGGTACATGGTTCGTTTTACATTGAAATATCAGATGTAGATCTATCATATAAACTAGATCTATGCATGTACTTAAGGGATGAGTTTGAGCTTCTTTTTCTGAAACATACACTGCCTATTATTTGAGGTAATCACAGCATGTCTACCTTTGAAAGGTTGACAGTTATTTCACAACAAATGCAGCTTAATCCTCGTTAAATCTAATGCTGAAATAAGTTTTTTTTCTCCACTGTTCTTCAGAAACTGTTGTTTTTTGCTTCATTGCCCTTTTTGGACATATTTTGGCTTCAATAGCTTTTCTTCACAAAGTTATATTTCATTAATTCTTGTGAACTGCCTACTTTTTGCTTTTTAACTTTCAGCTAAGCTTGTTTGTTTCATTGGTCCCTCACAGATGAGGTTTTTTTTTGTTTCTGTAACTACAAAAAGTAACTGGTCAATGAAAAAATACATGAAAGCATGCATGCCCTCTGACTTGGAAAAAAGCATTGGTAAAGAATTCAATATTTTATCAACATGCATGTGTTTAGGCAAATAAACTCTGCAAATGTAATTGTTTGTTTTTATCGACTTTTCCCTAATTAATGGGGTTTTTCTTGCTTCAATATCCTGTTTGTGTACTTTTTTGGTTTCAACTGTTCAATGGTTTGTTTCTTCACACTTTTTTTTCATTCATTTTTGGAAGAAAAAAAAGTTTAACTTTAGCTAGATGTACTCGGAGTCTTAATATTTTTCTTAAACAAAGCTTTGGTTTTAAAACTGTGCAAAGTGACCGCAATCATGGAAATAAATTCTAGTCCAACAAAGCAGAAAATTCTGCAAATGCAATTATTTTTTCCTAGACTTTTCCTCAATTGATGGCGCTTGTCTTGCTTCATTGCGCTTTTTTTTGTTGACTAGCTTTACCCAATGAATGGCCCTATTTTTTTTGGGGCTTTATGAATTGGCTTGCTTTTTTCGCATTTAGTGTTTTTATAACAAAAAAAGACTCAGTGTCTCTCTATATATTGGGTAGGTTTTTGTGAATTACCTTTTCTTTAACTTCAGTTATATCTTTTTCTTTAGTTTGTCAGGTTTTTAAAAAAACAGTGAAAGGCTAAGCAACCAAAGAAAGACAATTCTAGTCTACGCTAGCTGGGTTTTAAAATGAAGTGAAGCGACCAAGGAAAAAAAAACTGGTATTCTTGATTAATAAATCAAAAAGAATGTTTCGACACCACCATTTTTGTTTAAAAACTTACATCTTAGGTTGGGACTATTTTTGTTCCTGCCCTACACAGAATTTGAATAGGGGGTGGTGTCCAAACTTGTCACTGCATGTGGGGGGTCCATGCCACCTCATATAGCATTCTTCCCCAGAAATGGGGGCTCCATGCCTCAGTGGGAAAAAAATTACATTAAAAAATGGCATTCGTCCTCAAAAAGGTGGAGGGGGGGGGGATCTGGACCCCCTAAAACCCACCCTCCCTGGATCTGCCCTAGCTTTATCATTTTTTTCCTTCGACAAACTTGTTAATTTTTTTGTAACATGTAAATTGAAGAATTGGTCATGTGCATATGTCTATAAGTCAATGACATATACATTCGTTTCAAATAACAGACTTTACATAGTCATAGACACAAGCTTTCCATACTTGAAGCTTAAAACATTGACAGTGAGTTGTACCTTGGCAGATCTATTATCTGGTGCTTGTGTAACAGGGATGTGTGCTGCGATCACTGTCAAAAGGTACCAGTGAAAAATACTGTGTTATTTAATGTTAACCTACCTATTTCACCTTTGGAGCTGAAGCCGTATCCATCATTCGTTAGGCCAATTTAAACACTCGAAGTGTCAGTGAAACAGTGAAAGCCTGTTGACTGACAATTCAATTGTTCAATCCGAAAGAGGCTACTCATGCTACCCGGACCAGACAATGTAAATATACAAAGCCTGGTAATTGAACCAGCAGTTAATTTGTGAAGACAATTAAGTTCGCAAAACCTGGGAAAGTTTGGACAAACACCACAGAACTTTGTTTACAAAACTTCAAAACATAACACTGTAAGTGTCACTGCAAGGTGGGCGATAATACCCCACGATGCCAATCGAAAAGCGGACGGTACCTTTCGTTGAAGAAGGCCTTTGCGCTATTCGTATCTTAGGCAGTTTTCTGAAGATGATATGGTTTAATCACGTAGTCGTTAAAACATTCGCCCAATCGGTTGTTTCTCACAGTCATCTAAATCGAATTCGAAGTGTCCTAATTGTGCAGACGAAGCGTTACGTCTCACCCGGCAGTTCGAATTGACGCGCCGCGAGAGTGTTTAATTCAGGTTAAATTTAAGCCAATCATAGAGTCCGGCACAGTCCGAAAAATCGGCCTGAGGGACCGGTATTATCGCTCATCTGTGAGGGACCGGTATTATCGCACATGTGTTCACGGTTTTTTCAATCGCATGGACATATGAAATTTCAAATTTTTTTTATAATTTTTTTTATACATGTGTGTTGCTATAGAAGCTCGCTTCGCTCGCTATTAGCGAGTAATACATAGCAATTGCTTTTTGTTGAACATAATTACTTCAGTAAAACAGTGGACCTCCCGGGAACAATTGCGTGTATGGCTTCACTTCCAGATAGGACGAGCGTCCGTCTGTTAATTAATGCGGCTAGGCTGATTCCGAGGACACCACGTCCATAATATATGGACCGGCTGGTTCCGGGGATAACACGTCCATACTATGTGGACTGGCTGGTTCCGGGGATAACACGTCCATACTATGTGGACTGGCTGGTTCCGGGGATAACGCGTCCATACTATGTGGACTGGCTGGTTCCGGGGATAACACGTCCATACTATGTGGACTGGCTGGTTCCGGGGATAACACGTCCATACTATGTGGACTGGCTGGTTCCGGGGATAACGCGTCCATACTATGTGGACTGGCTGGTTCCGGGGATAACACGTCCATACTATGTGGACTGGCTGGTTCCGGGGATAACACGTCCATACTATGTGGACTGGCTGGTTCCGGGGATAACGCGTCCATACTATGTGGACTGGCTGGTTCCGGGGATAACACGTCCATACTATGTGGACTGGCTGGTTCCGGGGATAACACGTCCATACTATGTGGACTGGCTGGTTCCGGGGATAACGCGTCCATACTATGTGGACTGGCTGGTTCCGGGGATAACACGTCCATACTATGTGGACTGGCTGGTTCCGGGGATAACACGTCCATACTATGTGGACTGGCTGGTTCCGGGGATAACGCGTCCATACTATGTGGACTGGCTGGTTCCGGGGATGACACGTCCATACTATGTGGACTGGCTGGTTCCGGGGATAACGCGTCCATACTATGTGGACTGGCTGGTTCCGGGGATAACACGTCCATACTATGTGGACTGGCTGGTTCCGGGGATAACACGTCCATACTATGTGGACTGGCTGGTTCCGGGGATAACACGTCCATACTATGTGGACTGGCTGGTTCCGGGGATAACGCGTCCATACTATGTGGACTGGCTGGTTCCGGGGATAACGCGTCCATACTATGTGGACTGGCTGGTTCCGGGGATAACACGTCCATACTATGTGGACTGGCTGGTTCCGGGGATAACGCGTCCATACTATGTGGACTGGCTGGTTCCGGGGATAACACGTCCATACTATGTGGACTGGCTGGTTCCGGGGATAACACGTCCATACTATGTGGACTGGCTGGTTCCGGGGATAACACGTCCATACTATGTGGACTGGCTGGTTCCGGGGATAACACGTCCATACTATGTGGACTGGCTGGTTCCGGGGATGACACGTCCATACTATGTGGACTGGCTGGTTCCGGGGATAACGCGTCCATACTATGTGGACTGGCTGGTTCCGGGGATAACACGTCCATACTATGTGGACTGGCTGGTTCCGGGGATAACACGTCCATACTATGTGGACTGGCTGGTTCCGGGGATAACACGTCCATACTATGTGGACTGGCTGGTTCCGGGGATAACGCGTCCATACTATGTGGACTGGCTGGTTCCGGGGATAACGCGTCCATACTATGTGGACTGGCTGGTTCCGGGGATAACACGTCCATACTATGTGGACTGGCTGGTTCCGGGGATAACACGTCCATACTATGTGGACTGGCTGGTTCCGGGGATAACACGTCCATACTATGTGGACTGGCTGGTTCCGGGGATAACACGTCCATACTATGTGGACTGGCTGGTTCCGGGGATAACACGTCCATACTATGTGGACTGGCTGGTTCCGGGGATAACACGTCCATACTATGTGGACTGGCTGGTTCCGGGGATAACGCGTCCATACTATGTGGACTGGCTGGTTCCGGGGATAACGCGTCCATACTATGTGGACTGGCTGGTTCCGGGGATAACACGTCCATACTATGTGGACTGGCTGGTTCCGGGGATAACACGTCCATACTATGTGGACTGGCTGGTTCCGGGGATAACGCGTCCATACTATGTGGACTGGCTGGTTCCGGGGATAACACGTCCATACTATGTGGACTGGCTGGTTCCGGGGATAACGCGTCCATACTATGTGGACTGGCTGGTTCCGGGGATAACACGTCCATACTATGTGGACTGGCTGGTTCCGGGGATAACGCGTCCATACTATGTGGACTGGCTGGTTCCGGGGATAACACGTCCATACTATGTGGACTGGCTGGTTCCGGGGATAACACGTCCATACTATGTGGACTGGCTGGTTCCGGGGATAACGCGTCCATACTATGTGGACTGGCTGGTTCCGGGGATAACACGTCCATACTATGTGGACTGGCTGGTTCCGGGGATAACACGTCCATACTATGTGGACTGGCTGGTTCCGGGGATAACACGTCCATACTATGTGGACTGGCTGGTTCCGGGGCTAACACGTCCATACTATGTGGATTGGCTGGTTCCGGGGATAACACGTCCATACTATGTGGACTGGCTGGTTCCGGGGATAACACGTCCATACTATGTGGACTGGCTGGTTCCAATCTCTTGATGTAGCAACCTGGTGTTTTCCTGTCTGGACTCAGGGGTCGATACAAAGGAGGGGCGGCGGGGGGAGGGTAGGAGGTTTAGCCCCCCCCCCCCCCCTCCCTCAAGCAAGCGGATATCAAGAAATATAAAGACCAGTTGCGGATCCAGCCGCTTCCAGCCGCCCTCCATCTATTATAATGCCCCCGCCCCACCTCCCACACACACTCGGCCGCTTATATTCAAAATGAGTAAGTTATTCAAACATACTTAGTGACCACCCCCCCCCCCCCCACAGACACACATATCCCTTGTTTTTAAACCTGGATCCGTCCCTGTAGTAAATTGTATGGGAATCTTCAATGTTTTTAAAACGTTAAACGGAAGTCGGAATCTGAGTAGCAGGACACACAGGTGTGAAATGATGGGCTGGGGGGAGGGGGGGGTATGTTTGTAGCAATGACGCCACGTCACTTCCGTTGCACCCAGTGGTTGGTCTAGATACAACGCTGTGAAATTTGCGCCAGTATGTTGGCAATAAGATTGGGGAATGTTAGCCTTTAACCAGAGCTGATCGATATCAGGTCAGTTAAATGTTGTTTTTGGCTAGTCACCACCTGTCTGGTGCCTTCCCGCAGCCCCTCCCCTGGCGATGCAGAAGATACCCAGGAGGTTTCTTCAGGGAGGATGGATTGGTGATTTAAGCCACCTTTGTGGACACACTGGCTGTACGGGCGCAAGGGTTAAACTGGCCCAAAGTTCGCCGGCAAATATATGTCTTAAATGGGACAACAAATGAAGTCTTGCTGACATAGTGGAAAGTAATGCAGAATGCACGAAGTGACATTCACGTTTTCACATTTTCGATTTTGCTCTTGTATGTAAGTAAGTCTGGCACGTTTGTTAATATTCTATCAAACAAACAGTTTCTTTCCTAAACAAATGCAGCAATATTCTACTCGGAAATGATAACCTGTCCTGAAATAAACAGGATTAAAACATGCACTATTTTTAGGTAGAATCTGTATTAATGCTTGATAATAGTAATAATAATACAATAATAATTTAACAATTCTGGCGGGAAGTTGTGCATATATGGTGTCAACCATTTTTTTTCGGAAAATATGAGTGTCATAAACTCTGCCGAAGTTCGTTTAAGTTCCAACTGTGTTGCACACGCACATTTCATCAAGTGATTTTACGTGCAACTCAGATGTCGTTCAATATTAGGCAAATACTTTTAATCAATGTGTGATCGATCATCTTGGTGTATATGTCCCCTTAAGTGCACATGCACTGATGCCGACTGATTACGCTCTCCATTACGGACACACCTTAAGTGCACATGCACTGATGCCGACTGATTACGCTCGCCATTACGGACAAACCATATATATCTTTTGACCTTTGATCATGAACGACCATTATTCCCCAACGAGACAGGAAAATTCGCAATTACATATATATATATATATATATATATATATATATGTGTGTGTGTAATTGCAAATTTTATATATATTTATATATATATATATATATATACCGCAGATTTCTAATAGAAACTAAATATTGTCACCAATACCAAGCGGAAATCAAAACCATTAACACTTTGATATTGCGTCCCGATTGTCAGGATTACCGCTACAAACCCCATTTAATCGTCTCCCAACTTCATGACAATAAGTTATATATGCCATTTATAGAGATCTATAGGGAACTGGGTGACAATAAAGGAGCAGAATACGTCATATAAAGCACGTTAGTCCAGGATATACCCGTCCCACACACCTGTATGTATGTAGTCTCACATATTTGTTTGCCGTCCGAGTGACATAGTAAGCAGGATGAATGACCTTTCCACCTCGGTATATTTCATGCTTGGCGCCATCATCACCGGGCGGACCTCCCATCACAGGATGGGGTTCCACGCGAAATGATCGCCGCCGTTAAAAGCTTAGGGGGTCAGCCAAACGCATCCCGGGGGAAGGGCATCCCCGCGCGTCTGGTGAATCCGTACTTTATGACCACGCAATTCATTTCAGTTGCGAATGGGGGACTCTAAAATAGGAACTTCGCAGCCGATCTGTCCCCGCCAGGGGTCGCTTCGTTGATTTGTTTGCCGGTGAATCGGGCACCAGACCTGACCATCTCGCTGTGGGTTTATTTGCCGTGATCATCACCAGGTCCCCCCCACCCACACTACCCCCACTCCCCCCACCCCCCAAAGGAAGTTACGAATAAGTCAATCTTTTATTGCATATATAGATATGAGGAGCAGAAATAGTAATCTATCTGGGGGGGGGGGGGAGGGGTTACGACAGCCCTTGCCGCCGTTAATCGCTTCAGCGTTGGCAGGTGCAGGAGATTCTGACTTTATTTTCAAAATGGCCGCCTTACGCAGCTCTCTACTATTTCCGCCTCATCCTACCCCCCACGACCCACCCCCGCCCCCCCCCTCCCTCTTCGTCGCCCCAACCTCAGCGCTCAACTGCTCTTATGCTGGGAAAAAGTCCCATGCGACTCGTTTATGGTAAATATAAGTCAGACATTAAATATTTATTCCCCGTATTTTTTTCTTTGTTGGCGTGATGTTGGGACTCTCCGCGGTAGCTATTTTCAACATACATGATGGGATTGCTTCGTGAGCTAGTAGCGCGTTTAGCTATTGTCCAGTGTGTTATGGTAGGCCAACGGCCCAATCGGCCGGTCTGTGGTTCGAGCCCCACTTAGTACAAATATCAATGGTTGTGCACGCAAAAGATCTCATGCATTTTTTGCAAAACATTAGGGTTTGCAATAGGGTTTATGACTACGCACTTCATTTGATTTCGGAACCTTAAGCTCGGCGCTCTCCCGGGGACATGCCTCCTCTCTACCACGATTGACCCATGCCGTTTTTGTGATATGACAAACACCAACCAATGAACCAATCAACATGCATGGTGATGATATGTCTTGGTTATTTCAAGGTCAAACCACACTTGTGAACTCCACTGAATTATTCATCAACCGGTCGAGTACCGTCTTGTGGCCGAGTGGTATGAAATCAAACATCCGAGGACGCTCGCCCGGCCTGACCGTCTAACCCGTGCTTCGCAAAGCCCACACGATCACCCTATAGGACAGTATGCATACGATTATATATTATTATGTCATAATGACGCATTACATTTAAATCATTGTATGTTATGCAGCTCATTGCACACGCAACAAGCAACCCTGCGACATGGGTTATGGACAGCGTTATGTCGGTCGTTTCACTAGGATATACAAAATGTAGAGGAAGGGAAAGGGTTTCGTTTCGGAAGGAGGCGCCCTGCTATAAATGGTCGACAATTCTTCGAGACAAATCCTCGATTCCAATCTTCCTGGGATTCTGTCCGAAGATTAGTTCAGGCGGATCCGCCGGTTTGCGTCTTGACAGTGTGTTATAATCGTATCTATTGATCTACCAACCAATTTTAGATTGTCTCACTGTTCTATTTTTGTAGTAGTGGTCACTCACAGGGGTCATATTTATTTATATAAGAGCACATCGGAGCAGCTCACTGGCACACAATAAGGGACCAGACTTAACCTCGGACTCTCTGTCCACCGATGTCCTTTTGTCCTTGAAAAGCCTACGCTCCCCCCTACTGCCCCTCCCCCGTCTCCCTTCTCTTAGGCCCCGCTAACCCTCACCACCGTCACCACCCCCCCCCCCCCCCCACTTCGCTGCCTCCTCCCTCACCCGGTGACCAGAGTAGCGTGTAATTGTGTGGCAAGGCGTGATGAGGGTCGGGGAAGGAGATTGGGAGGGTGGTTGGGTGGGAGGGGCGAGCGAGCGGGCGGGCGCTGGGGGGGAGGGGGGGGGGCGTGAGGGGTAGGTAGTGAGGCTTCTCTATTCTACCTACACCGAACAACTGGAGAGAGACAACCGCCTCAAAGTAGGTTGAAATGTACATGTAATCCTCTGACGAAAATGTGATTGGTAGAAATTACAGCATCGTTTCAGCAAAAACATTGATTCCGTGATCGACAAGATTCAGTCATCGAGAACAGATAAAGTCGTCAGTATAATGTTGAGGAGATCGATTGACAGCGTTTTAGACCAGATTTTGGTACACATATGGCCTCAGCCGGGGCACCGAATCCCCTGGCACCTCGACATCAATGACGCGTGAACCAATCTCCTGGCACCATGACATCAATGGCGCGTGAACCCATCTCCTGGCACCATGACATGACTGGCGCGTGAACCAATCTCCTGGCACCATGACATCAATGGCGCGGGAACCAATCTCCTGGCATCATGACATGAATGGCGCGTGAACCAATCTCCTGGCACCATGACATCAATGGCGCGTGAACCCATCTCCTGGCGCCATGACATGAATGGCGCGTGAACCAATCTCCTGGCACCATGACATCAATGGCGCGGGAACCAATCTCCTGGCATCATGACATGAATGGCGCGTGAACCAATCTCCTGGCACCATGACATGAATGGCGCGTAAACCAATCCCCTGGCACCATGACATCAATGGCGCGTGAACCAATCTCCTGGCACCATGACATCAATGGCCCGGGAACCAATCTCCTGGCGCCATGACATGAATGGCGCGTGAACCAATCTCCTAGCACCATGACATGAATGGCGCGGGAACCAATCTCCTGGCATCATGACATGAATGGCGCGTGAACCAATCTCCTGGCACCATGACATCAATGGCGCGTGAACCAATCTCCTGGCACCATGACATCAGTGGCGCGGGAACTAATCTCCTGGCACCATGACATGAATGGCGCGTGAACCAATCTCCTGGCACCATGACATCAATGGCGCGGGAACCAATCTCCTGGCACCATGACATCAATGGCGCGTAAACCAATCCCCTGGCACCATGACATCAATGGCGCGCGAACCAATCTCCTGGCACCATGACATCAATGGCGCGTGAACCAATCTCCTGGCACCATGACGTCAATGGCGCGTGAACTAATCTCCTGGCACCATGACATCAATGGCGCGTGAACCAATCTCCTGGCACCATGACATCAATGGCGCGTGAACCAATCTCCTGGCACCATGACATCAGTGGCGCGGGAACTAATCTCCTGGCACCATGACATCAATGGCGCGTGAACCAATCTCCTGGCACCATGACATGAATGGCGCGTAAACCAATCCCCTGGCACCATGACATCAATGGCGCGTGAACCAATCTCCTGGCACCATGACATCAATGGCCCGGGAACCAATCTCCTGGCGCCATGACATGAATGGCGCGTGAACCAATCTCCTAGCACCATGACATGAATGGCGCGGGAACCAATCTCCTGGCATCATGACATGAATGGCGCGTGAACCAATCTCCTGGCACCATGACATCAATGGCGCGTGAACCAATCTCCTGGCACCATGACATCAGTGGCGCGGGAACTAATCTCCTGGCACCATGACATGAATGGCGCGTGAACCAATCTCCTGGCACCATGACATCAATGGCGCGGGAACCAATCTCCTGGCACCATGACATCAATGGCGCGTAAACCAATCCCCTGGCACCATGACATCAATGGCGCGCGAACCAATCTCCTGGCACCATGACATCAATGGCGCGTGAACCAATCTCCTGGTACCATGACGTCAATGGCGCGTGAACCAATCTCCTGGCACCATGACATGACTGGCGCGTGAACCAATCTCCTGGCACCATGACATCAATGGCGCGTGAACCAATCTCCTGGCGCCATGGCATCAATGGCGCGTGAACCAATCTCCTGGCGCCACGACATCAATGGCGCGTGAACCAATCTCCTGGCTCCATGACATCAATGGCGCTGGAACCAATCTCCTGGCGCCATGACATCAATGGCGCGAGAACCAATCTTCTGGAGCCATGACATCAATGGCGCGTGAACCAATCTCCTGGCACCATGACATCAATGGCGCGTGAACCAATCCCCTGGCACCATGACATCAATGGCGCGTGAACCAATCTCCTGGCACCATGACATCAATGGCGCGTGAACCAATCTTCTGGCGCCATGACATCAATGGCGCGTGAACCAATCTCCTGGCACCACGACATCAATGGCGCGTGAACCAATCTGCTGGCCCCATGACATCAATGGCGCGGGAACCAATCTCCTGGCGCCATGACATCAATGGCGCGAGAACCAATCTCCTGGCTCCATGACATCAGTGGCGCGGGAACTCCTGGCACCATGACATCAATGGCGCGTGCACCAATCTCCTGGCACCATGACATGAATGGCGCGTGAACCAATCCCCTGGCACTATGACATCAATCGCGCGGGAACCAATCTCCTGGCACCATGACGTCAATGGCGCGTGAACCAATTTCCTGGCACCATGACATGAATGGAGCGTGAACCAATCCCCTGGCACTATGACATCAATGGCGCGTGAACCAATCTCCTGGCACCATGACATGACTGGCGCGTGAACCAATCTCCTGGCCCCATGACATCAATGGCGCGTGAACCAATCCCCTGGCACCATGACATCAATTGCGCGGGAACCAATCCCCTGACACCATGACATCAATGGCGCGTGAACCAATCTCCTGGCACCATGACATGACTGGCGCGTGAACCAATCTCCTGGCACCATGACATGAATGGCGCGTGAACCAATCTCCTGGCACTATGACATCAATGGCCCGTGAATCAATCTCTTGGCACCACGACATCAATCGCGCGGGAACCAATCTCCTGGCACCATGACGTCAATGGCGCGTGAACCAATTTCCTGGCACCATGACATGAATGGCGCGTGAACCAATCCCCTGGCACTATGACATCAATGGCGCGTGAACCAATCCCCTGGCACCATGACATCAATGGCGCGTGAACCAATCTCCTGGCACAATGACATGACTGGCGCGTGAACCAATCTCCTGGCCCCATGACATCAATGGCGCGTGAACCAATCCCCTGGCACCATGACATCAATGGCGCGGGAACCAATCTCCTGGCACCATGACATGACTGGCGCGTGAACCAATCTCCTGGCACCATGACATCAATGGCGCGTGAACCAATCTCCTGGCACTATGACATCAATGGCGCGAGAACCAATCTCCTGGCTCCATGGCATCAATGGCGCGGGAACTCCTGGCACCATGACATCAATGGCGCGTGAACCAATCTCCTGGCACCATGACATCAGTGGCGCGGGAACTAATCTCCTGGCACCATGACATCAATGGCGCGTGAACCAATCTCCTGGCACCATGACATGACTGGCGCGTGAACCAATCTCCTGGCCCCATGACATCAATGGCGCGTGAACCAATCCCCTGGTACCATGACATCAATGGCGCGGGAACCAATCTCCTGGCACCATGACATGACTGGCGCGTGAACCAATCTCCTGGCACCATGACATCAATGGCGCGTGAACCAATCTCCTGGCACTATGACATCAATGGCGCGAGAACCAATCTCCTGGCTCCATGGCATCAATGGCGCGGGAACTCCTGGCACCATGACATCAATGGCGCGTGCACCAATCTCCTGGCACCATGACATCAATGGCGCGTGAACCAATCCCCTGGCACTATGACATCAATGGCGCGTGAACCAATCCCCTGGCACCATGACATCAATGGCGCGTGAACCAATCTCCTGGCACCATGACATGACTGGCGCGTGAACCAATCTCCTGGCACCATGACTTCAATGGCGCGTGAACCAATCTCCTGGCACTATGACATCAATGGCCCGTGAATCAATCTCCTGGCACCACGACATCAATCGCGCGGGAACCAATCTCCTGGCACCATGACGTCAATGGCGCGTGAACCAATTTCCTGGCACCATGACATGAATGGCGCGTGAACCAATCCCCTGGCACTATGACATCAATGGCGCGTGAACCAATCCCCTGGCACCATGACATCAATGGCGCGTGAACCAATCTCCTGGCACCATGACATGACTGGCGCGTGAACCAAACTCCTGGCCCCATGACATCAATGGCGCGTGAACCAATCCCCTGGCACCATGACATCAATGGCGCGGGAACCAATCCCCTGGCACCATGACGTGAATGGCGCGGGAACTAATCTCCTCGCATCATGACATGAATGGCGCGTGCACCAATCTCCTGGCACCATGACATCAATGGCGCGTGAACCAATTTCCTGGCACCATGACATCAGTGGCGCGTGAACCAATCCCCTGGCACCACGACATCAATCGCGCGGGAACCAATCTCCTGGCACCATGACATGAATGGCGCGTGAACCAATCTCCTGGCACCATGACATGAATGGCGCGTGAACCAATCTCCTGGCACCATGACATGACTGGCGCGTGAACCAATCTCCTGGCCCCATGACATGAATGGCGCGTGAACCAATCCCCTGGCACCATGACATCAATGGCGCGGGAACCAATCCCCTGGCACCATGACGTGAATGGCGCGGGAACTAATCTCCTCGCATCATGACATGAATGGCGCGTGCACCAATCTCCTGGCACCATGACATCAATGGCGCGTGAACCAATTTCCTGGCACCATGACATCAGTGGCGCGTGAACCAATCCCCTGGCACCACGACATCAATCGCGCGGGAACCAATCTCCTGGCACCATGACATGAATGGCGCGTGAACCAATCTCCTGGCACCATGACATGAATGGCGCGTGAACCAATCTCCTGGCACCATGACATGAATGGCGCCTGAACCAATCCCCTGGCACTATGACATCAATGGCGCGTGAACCAATCCCCTGGCACCATGACATCAATGGCGCGTGAACCAATCCCCTGGCACCACGACATCAATGGCGCGCGAACCAATCTCCTGGCACTATGACATGAATGGTGCGTGAACCAATCTCCTGGCACCATGACATGAATGACGCGGGAACCAATCTCCTGGCACCATGACATGACATCAATGGTGCATAAACCAATCTCCAGATTCGGATCCCGAATTTGTTTGTGAAAGCGGGTCGAACCCCAGGTCAGAACCTGAAGCTCGGCGCGCTACGCAACTGAGTCACGAAAGGTCCCCCTCTTAACCCCCCCCCCCCCACCCCCCCTTCCCAGAGGGAGAGACCTTATGTTGATGGTGGCTAGCCGATCGGGGTCAACCCCAACACATGGCTCACTCACCAAGTCTTATTATTATGACGCGGTTTTATTAAGAAGAGATGAGGGTAGTTTGCGGGTGACGGTTGGGACGCGGGGGGGGGGGGGGCAGTGCGGGCGGGGGGGCATCGCTGACCTGCACCCGTTGTTCAGATGTCACTGCCTCGCGGTAATTGGCCTTCTACTATTGTATATTGATCCTATTCGGAGACGAAGCGGCGGGGAAGGCTGCATGGTAATGACCCTGGCGGGGTATCCATGAGACCCCCCCCCCCCTGCCTAACCCCACTTTCCCTGCCCAAGCCCGCCCTCCCCGGTCTACCGTCACCAGGATGCCAACTGGCCAGGACAACGACGACCGATTTGGCCGGTCAACCACCCAGGGTCTCACCCCAAACGGATTCCCCGTGCCCCCTTCCGCCACCCAGCCCCCCCCCCCGCCAACCCCCGCCTCTACCCCATTCGCCACCACCCTCGCTGCCCCCACCCCACCCCACCGACGTCTGGCCACCCACAGCCGGGCAGGGCGCCGTAAACTCGTGCTTTACAGCCGGTGTCCAGCCCTCAACACGGCCGCTCTGCTAATAACAAGTCTGTTGGGGCCCCCGATTCCGTTTTGACGAGGTTCACACTATATAGCACCACCCCCTGGGTTCCAACCATGCCCCCTGCCGCCACCCCATCCCCCCCCCCATCGCCACACGAGGGGGAGATAGGTGTGGCAGTGGAAGGGGGGGGGTGATACTCAGTACTTTCCCCATTTCTGCCGGTTCTTGCCCCCTCCCGGCCATAATCCCGTCTAGCCCACGTGACCGGCTGAACGCACCACATCTGCTGCCGTATTTTATTAGCATCCGACCGACCCGGTGGTTGCTTCCTGGGGCGGCTATCGTGCTTCCGTGTTGTAGCTGCGGCATCGATGTCTCC